>CAKJTW010000024.1:13749166-14437500 GCA_917880005.1 Nanger dama
CCAAGTGCATCAGTCATATCAGATATTGTATATTTTCATTAGGTGATTCAATTTTAAAATTAACCTTTGGAGACTACTATAGATTCACATGCAATCAAAAATAATAACACAAAAACATGTAAACAACACAGAGGGATCTCATGTATATTTTACTCACTTTCCCCCATGGGCAATATCTTGCACAGATATAGTGCAATTAATCACAGGCAGGATATTAACATTAAAATAGTTGAAATCCATCACTCAGGATGCTATTTTATAGTGACATCTACTTCCCCCATCTTATCACCCTCTTAACCCATGGCAACTACTAATCTGTTTTCCATTTCTGAAATTGTGTTATTTCATGGGTATTGTATGAATGGAATCACACATCACGTAATCTTTGGGAATGACATTTGCACTCAGCATGATTCTTTGGATGTTCATGTGTTTATTATTAAAAGAAAGAAATCTGAAACATCAGGAAGAACAAACATGATAAATAAAAATAATATATAAGAGCAATTGCTTTTGAGATTGCTAAATTATGCTTAATGATTGAAACTAAAATTGTAACCTACTAAATATGATTCTAAATGTAGTGGGGAAAATATTTTAACAATTATGTTACAAATATGGGAGGATAAAGTGACATACGGAGAAGGCAACGGCACCCCATTCATGTACTCTTGCCTGGAAAATCCCATGGACAGAGAAGCCTGGTAGGCTGCAGTCCATGGGGTCGCAAAGAGTCAGTCGCGACTGAGTGACTTCCCTTTCACTTTTCACTTTCATGCATTGGAGAAGGAAATGACAACCCACTCCAGTGTTCTTGCCTGGAGAATCCCAGGGACGGGGGAGCCTGTTGGGCTTCCATCTATGGGGTCACACAGAGTCGGACATGACTGAAGTGACTTAGCAAAAGCAGCAGCAAAGTGACATAAATGGTAATAAGTGGTAATTTTATTTTAGCTAGTTAAAATAGATGGGGAAACAGTGGAAACAGTGTCAGACTTTATTTTTTTGGGCTCCAAAATCACTGCAGATGGTGACTGCAGCCATGAAATTAAAAGACGCTTACTCCTTGGAAGAAAAGTTATGACCAACCTAGATGGCATATTCAAAAGCAGAGACATTCCTTTGCTGACTAAGGTCCATCTAGTCAAGGTTATGGTTTTTCCTGTGGTCATGTATGGATGTGAGAGTTGGACTGTGAAGAAAGCTGAGCGCCAAAGAATTGATGCTTTTGAACTGTGGTGTTGGAGAAGACTCTTGAGAGTCCCTTGGACTGCAAGGAGATCCAACCAGTCCATTCTGAACGAGATCAGCCCTGGGATTTCTTTGGAAGGAATGATGCTACAGCTGAAACTCCAGTACTTTGACCATCTCATGCGAAGAGTTGACTCATTGGAAAAGACTCTGGTGCTAGGAGGGATTGGGGGCAGGAGGAGAAGGGGACTACAGAGCACGAGATGGCTGGATGGCATCACTGACTCGATGGAAGTGAGAGGGGTGTACTCTGGGAGTTGGTGATGGACAGGGAGGCATTGCATGTTGCGATTCATGGGGTTGCAAAGAGTTGGACATGACTGAGCAACTGAACTGAACTGAAAATGATGACACAGATTGTGAAAAGTTATATACATGTGAAATAAAAACTATAGCACATATTTAAAAAGCTACTAAGAAACACTATGTCAAGAACAAAATAGAATCTTAAAAGTGATTCCAGTATTCCAGAAGACAGATAATGGAGCAGAATAGATAACTTGGAAATAGACCCACACTAATATGCCCATCTACTCTTTGACATAGTGTGAAAGCACTTTGACAAAGAGTAAAACAACTGTCTGTTACCTTATTACCAATAAAAGCTTTAACTTTTTAATGAAAATTTGTTATTTTTCATATTTTACCTTCTTAATAAGTTAAAACTTCATTATCTCAATCAATTGGTTTGCTATCTTTCAAAATGAGGTGTATTTTGAAACCCCCAAACATTGAACATCATTTAAAATCTACAAATATATATGTGCATATGATTCATTGCATTTTACTATAGATAACCAAAGGGCTTTGCAAAACAAAAATTGTCTCAGAATAAGAATTCTTTGACAGCTATGTATGTTTTTCATTTTCTGTTTGATGCCTTTTTCTAGATTGGGATCCTTTAGTTTAAATGAAGCTCCCCATTTCTGTCCTATAGACTGGCAATCCTCTGCATTTAAACCAAAGAGTTATTTATTCTAATTAACTTCTAGCTACTCAAATGCACTCTCTGTAGTAGAAAAACTAAATGCTACTTCTGCAAAGCCTACATAGAAGATCATCTTTACTTTTAGGACTGTTAACTTTAATTTAGTGATTTATGAATTGAATCTCTATTTTGTTATTACAGTTTAATTATAAGTCTAGCATTTTTTTTTAAATTGCTTCTTTTTACAATTGTATTCGATCTAACAGGTACAAACAAATCTTACCACATTTAGAAATTTAAAACATATTTGATTTCTTTCTCAAGTCCTTTAATTTTTCAACTGTAAACACAGCCTCCCTGAATATAAATCACAGTCATCAACTTTCCTTCAGTACCACTGCCATTACTTAACAAAGCCAGGAATTATCTTCTGGCCTATGTCTCTGTGATAAATTGAAATTCCCCACCCTCTTTTTTTTTGTTGCTGACAGAGTTATATCAGGGAGTGAACTAATTTGCAACACACCAAATCTGAGAGATTCTCCTTCCTTAATGAAGACATTTCACCAAGCCAAATACCCTTCTCCCTTCTCTGGACAGTTCTTGATGAATGTTAACTTTTATGTAAACCACATCTAAGTTCTAACTTCTTCACTTAATAGCTTCACTTCTTTGTCAAATAAATCCCCATGACTACCAGGTTTTGAATCGTCAGTGATCTGCTCTCACTTGTCTCAGTCTACCTGGAAATAGGTCCCTTGGTTGGGAGTTAAAGGAGACAGATATCCTTCATCTGTATCACTTAGACTCATTTCACTTCTTACAATTTTTCCCCCAAATACTGGCAAGTATCCCATCATCAGCCATGGCAATATTTTTCTCTATTTTACTTCCTAAATATGTATGCTGAGTCAAAGATTAAGTAGGAGAGATAATACCAACCCCCTCTCAATTCAGTCCATCTTGCTGCTCTTGATGTTCTATATTTTCACCTGTGGGGTACCATGATTTGTTTTGAAATAGCCCCCAGAGTTCCTTCTGAAACTGTAATATAACACATGCATTTAGATGAACAAGGGGGACAAGTCCAGACTGTTTTCTCATCTTTAGATTTTTGCTTCTTATAAAAGAGTTTTATTTAAAATTTTTACTTAAAAATTCATGTACATCCTACTTTGCTATCTGAGCCAGATCACACGACTGGTCTGTGAATTTGGTTGTTTACAATTATTTGGATTTGGGGGAAGCATCTTACAGAAATAGGTGAGAATTATAGAGTTCTCTTCACAACTTTCCTAGGTGACAATGAATTCAGAACTCAAATGAACTTTGCCACATCTGCAAGCATTTCTTATCATCAGGGTGTAAAGCCAGTCATACAAACTACTATGAGCACAGTCTCTCCATTGAGGTGATCCAATCACACCTTGTGAAAGGATGGCTCAAGTCTTGGATTCAGCTCACTCTGGCAATATTGGGGATAGATACACTGGAATTCATTTGAATCAAGTTTCAGCTGCCATTCAGGAGAGCAAAAGCTTCAGAGTTTTACATCTGCTTATGAAAAAAATGGGCAATGTCACTAAAATAATTCTAGCCAATTCATACATTTTACTTGGGCAACATATATTAAGTTAAAAAAACAACAACACAAAACCTCTGCTGCTGGTCAGAAATCAAGAGAACTGAGCACTGGAGGCTTTTGATTAAATTGTACATAATGCTCCCTGGAATGTTTTCTCGTTTAGGACAATAACCAACTCTGGAGGTGTATTAGAACCAATTCTCTCTCTCTCATATACATACTTATACAAAGATAAAGAGAGAGAGAGAGCAGTGTCTCTACATTGAAGTATTTGAAAGTAAATATTGGGATTTCAACAAGGAAAAGGAGAAACACTAGTGAGGGCTCAGCAAGGTGAATCAAAGATTTTTAAAGTGTGAGAGGAGGGGAGGCTTTCAGAGGAGACTGTGAGGGCATGGGGGACTTCTGATTCAAGAGCTACCATGTTGGAGGAGCAGAGCTGGGGAGACAGGTCACCCTTGATTCTGTGCACATGGAGAATCAAACCCAATAGCCTAGGTTTGACCTGGAAGGATAGCTGCTGGGATGAGTACATAGGTCGGATGGTCATTCAGTCATCAGGTATTGAATATTACCTGTAAATCAGAAATAATACTGGATCCAGAGAATTCAGAAAATAAGCAAGGTCTTTCTGGAGGAGGAAAGAGGAAAAACAAAAACAAACAAACAAACAAAAAACAATATTTGAGCCTTTTTTGTTTACTTAGTCACTTAGTTGGGTCTGACTCTTTTGTGACCCCATGGAACTTTAGCCCACCAGGCTCCTCTGTTCATGGGTTTTCCCAGGCTATAATACTGGAGTGGGCTGCCATTACCATCTCCAAGGGATCCTCCTGACCCAGAGATTGAACCCACGTCCCCTGCATTGGCAAGCAGATTCTTTACCACTGGGAAGCCCATAAGACATATATGTAAATATGTGGATATGTAAATATATGTGGATATAAATATATGCATTGATGCATTCATACGGGGGCTTCCCAGGTGGCACTAGTTGTAAAGAGCCCACCTACCAATGCAGGAGACATAAGAGATGTGTGTTCAATCCTAGGTCAGGAAGAACTCCTGAAGGAGGGCAAGGCAACCCACTCCAGTATTTTTGTCTGGAGAATCCCATGAACAGAGAAGCTTAGGGGCTGCAGCCCACAGGCTGGCAGAGTCGGACACAACTGAAGCAACTTAGCATGCACACATGCAAGTTTATATGCATGTATGTATGTGACATGACTGAGCGACTGAACTGAACTGAAAAGATGTATGTGTATATGTATAAATAGAACTATGCCCCAACCAGTAACGCTGAAGAAGGTGAAGTTGAACGGTTTATGAAGACCTACAAGACCTTTTAGAACTAACACCCAAAAAAGATGTCCTCTTTCATTATAGGGGACTGGAATGCTAAAGTAGGAAGTCAAGAAACACCTGGAGTAACAGGCAAATTTGGCCTTGGAATGCGGAATGAAGCAGGGCAAAGACTAATAGAGTTTTGCCAAGAAAATGCACTGGTCATAGCAAACATCCTCTTCCAACAACACAAGAGAAGACTCTACACATGGACATCACCAGATGGTCAACACCGAAGTCAGATTGATTATATTCTTTGCAGCCAAAGATGGAGAAGCTCTATACAGTCAACAAAGACAAGACCAGGATCTGACTGTGGCTCAGATCATGAACTCCTTATTACCAAATTCAAACTCAAATTGAAGAAAGTAGGGAAAACCACTAGACCATTCAGATATGACCTAAAAAAATCCCTTATGATTATACAGTGGAAGTGAGAAATAGATTGAAGGGCCTAGATCTGATAGATAGAGTGCCTGATGAACTATGGAATGAGGTTTGTGACATAGTACAGGAGACAGGGATCAAGACTATCCCCATGGAAAAGAAATACAAAAAAGCAAAACGGCTGTCTGGGGAGGCCTTACAAATAGCTGTGAAAAGAAGAGAGGTGAAAAGCAAAGGAGAAAAGGAAAGATATAGGCATCTGAATGCAGAGTTCCAAAGAATAGCAAGAAGAGATAAGAAAGCCGTTTTCAGCAATCAGTGCAAAGAAATAGAGGAAAACAACAGAACGGGAAAGACTAGAGATCTCTTCAAGAAAATTAGAGATACCAAGGGAACAATTCATGAAAACGTGAGCTCAATAAAGGACAGAAATGATATGGACCTAACAGAAGCAGAAGATATTAAGAAGAGGTGGCAAGAATACATGGAAGAACTGTACAAAAAAGATCTTCATGACCTAGATAATCATGATGATGTGATCACTCATCTAAAGCCAGACATCCTGGAATGTGAAGTCAACTGGGCCTTAGAAAGCATCACTATGAACAAAGCTAGTGGAAATGATGGAATTCCAGTTGAGCTATTTCAAATCCTGAAAGTGATGCTGTGAAAGTGCTGTACTCAATATGCCAGCAAATTTGGAAAACTCAGCAGTGGCCACAGGACTGGAAAAGGTCAGTTTTCATTCCAATCCCAAAGAAAGGCAATGCCAAAGAATGCTCAAACTACTGCAAAATTACACTCAGCTCACACGCAAGTAAAGTAATGCTCAAAATTCTCCAAGCCAGGCTTCAGCAATACGTGAACCATGAACTCCGTGATGTTCAAGCTGGTTTGAGAAAAGGCAGAGGAACCAGAGATCAAATTGCCAACATTCTCTGGATCATGGAAAAAGCAAGAGAGTTCCAGAAAAACATCTACTTCTGCTTTATTGACTATGCCAAAGCCTTTGACTGTGTGGATCACAGGAAACTGTGCAAAATTCTTCAAGAGATGGGAATACCAGACCACCTAACCTGCTTCTTGAGAAATCTGTATGCAGGCCAGGAAGCAACAGTTAGAAGTGAACATGGAACAACAGACTGGTTCCAAATAGGAAAAGGAGTACTTCAAGGCTGTATATTGTCACCCTGCTTATTTAACTTCTATGCAGAGTACATCATGAGGAACGCTGGACTGGAAGAAACACAAGCTGGAATCAAGATTGCCGGGAGAAATATCAATAACCTCAGATATGCAGATGACACCACCCTTATGGCAGAAAGTGAAGAGGAACTCAAAAGCCTCTTGATGAAAGTGAAAGAGGAAAGCGAAAAAGTTGGCTTAAAGCTCAACATTCAGAAAACAAAGATCATGGCATCAGGTCCCATCACTTCATGGGAAATAGATGTGGAAACAGTGGAAACAGTGTCAGACTCTATTTTTGGGGGCTCCAAAATCACTGCAGATGTTGACTGCAGCCATGAAATTAAAAGACACTTAGTCCTTGGAAGAAAAGTTATGACCAACCTAGATAGCATATTGAAAAGCAGAGACATTACTTTGCCAACAAAGGTCTGTCTAGTCAAGGCTATGATTTTCCTGTGGTCATGTATGGATGTGACAGTTGGACTGTGAAGAAGGCTGAGCACCAAAGAATTGATGCTTTTGAACTGTGGTGTTGGAGAAGACACCTGAGAGTCCCTTGGACTGCAAGGAGATCCAACCAGTCCATTCTGAAGGAGGTCAGCCCTGGGATTTCTTTGGAAGGAATGATGCTGAAGCTGAAACTCCAGTACTTTGGCCATCTCATGCGAAGAGTTGACTCACTGGAAAAGACTCTGATGCTGGGAAAGATTGGTGGCAGGAGGAGAAAGGGATGACAGAGGATGAAATGGCTGGATGGCATCATGGACTCAATGAACGTGAGTCTGAGTGAACTCCGGGGAAACGATAATGGACATGGAGGCTTGGGGTGCTGTGATTCGAGGAAGAGTCAGACATGATTGAGCCACTGAACTGAACTGTGATATGCATATACATAATTTATATATTAAAATATATATTATATGCATATGTAATTTTAAGGATGTGGAAATTGAGATATAAAGAAATTAAATCATTCAGTTCCCAAGCTTATCAGTCTACAGAATTTGATTGGCTAGTTCTCCTGATTGTAAGGCCAGTAATTTTTCTATTTAACCTCAGCAGAACCATTATATGCATTAAGATACTTCCAGAGTAGTATTTAGCTCTCTTAATCAAATAAGCTAGGAAATACTGAAGCTATCTTAAATCCATATAATCTGAATTTTTAATAGCTGTGGGGAAAAAAAATCCCAGCAGTTTCCACTGAGTGCTTTAGTGGCTATAAGCACCCTCTGAAATACTTTATTCAATTACTATTTAATTTTGTTGCTTAGATACATTTGAAATTACTTCACTTTTGGTAAGTCATATCATAATTCATGCAACTTCAGTTCAGTTCAGTTCAGTCACTCAGTTGTGTCTGACTCTTTGTGACTCCATGAACCTCAGCACACCAGGCCTCCCCTGTCTATCACCAACTCCCAGAGTCCACCCAAACCCGTGTCCATCAAGTCGATGATGCCATCCAACCATTTCATCCTCTGTCGTCCCCTTCTCACCCTGCCCTCAGTCTTACCCAACATCAGGGTCTTTTCCAGTGAGTCAACTCTTCACATCACGTGGCCAAAGTACTGGAGTTTCAGCTTGAACATCAGTCCTTCCAATGAACACCCAGGACTGATCTCCTTTAGGATGGACTGGTTGGGTCTCCTTGTAGTCTAAGGGACTCTCAAGGGATTCTCTAACATCACAGTTCAAAAACATCAATTCTTCAGCGCTCAGCTTTCTTTATAGTCCAACTCTCACATCCATACATGACCACAGGGAAAACCATAGCCTTGACTAGACGGACCTTAGTTGGCAAAGTAATGTTTTTGCTTTTGAATATACTATCTAGGTTCAGTTCAGTTCAGTACAGTCACTCAGTCATGTCCGACTCTTTGCGACCCCATGAATCGCAGCACGCCATGCCTCCCTGTTCATCACCATCTCCTGGAGTTCACTCAGACTCACGTCTGAGGACGTGAAATGAGGACAATCTCAGAGACCTCCACGACAATATGAAATGCTCCAATATTCGAATCATAGGAGTCCTAGAAGAAGAAGAAAACAAAAAGAAAGACCATGAGAAAATACTTGAGGAGATAATAGTTGAAAACTTCCCTAAAATGGAGAAGGAAATAATCACGCAAGTCCAAGAAACCCAGAGAGTCCCAAACAGGGTAAACCCAAGGCGAAACACCCCAAGACACATATTAATCAAATTAACAAAGATCAAACACAAAGAACAAATATTAAAAGCAGCAAGGGAAAAACAACAAATAACACACAAGGGGGATTCCCATAAGGATAACAGCTGATCTTTCAATAGAAACTCTTCAGGCCAGGAGGAAATGGCAGGACATACTTAAAGTGATGAAAGAAAATAATCTACAGCCCAAATTACTGTACTCAGTAAGGATCTCATTCAAATATGAAGGAGAAATCAAATGCTTTACAGACAAGCAAAAGATGAGAGAATTCAGCACCATCAAACCAGCTCTCCAACAAATGCTAAAGGGTACTCTCTAGACAGGAAACACAAAAAAGGTGTATAAACCCAAACCCAAAACAATAAAGTAAATGGCAATGGGATCATACTTATCAATAATTACCTTAAAAGTAAATGGGTTGAATGCTCCAACGAAAGACAAAGACTGACTGAATGGATACAAAAACAAGACCCCTATACATGTTGTCTACAAGAGACCCACCTCAAAACAAGGGACACATACCGACTGAAAGTAAAGGGCTGGAAAAAGATATTCCACGCAAATAGAGACCAAAGGAAGGCAGGAGTAGCAATACTCATATCAGATAAAATAGACTTTAAAACAAGGCTGTAAAAAGAGACAAAGAAGGACACTACATACTGATCAAAGGATCAATCCAAGAAGACGATATAACAATTATAAACATATATGCACCCAACATATGAACACCGCAATATGTAAGACAAATGCTAACAGGTATGAAAGGGGAAATTAACAATAGCACAATAATAGTGGGAGACTTTAATACCCCACTCACACCTATGGATAGATCAACTAAACAGAAAATTAACAAAGAAACACAAACTTTAAATGATACAATAGGCCAGTTAGACCTAATTGATATCTATAGGACATTTCACCCCAAAACAGTGAATTTCACCTTTTTCTCAAGTGCACACAGAATCTTCTCCAGGGTACATCAAATCCTGGGCCATAAATCTAGCCTTGGTAAATTGAAAAACATTGAAATCATTCTAAGCATCTTTTCTGACCATAATGCAATAAGATTAGATCTTAATTACAGAAGAAAAACTATTAAAAATTCCAACATATTGAGGCTGAACAACACGCTTCTGAATAACCAACAAATCACAGAAGAAATCAAAAAGAAATCAAAACATGCATAGAAATGAATGAAAATGAAAACACAACAACCCAAAACCTGTGGGACACAGTAAAAAGCAGTGCTAAGGGGAAAGATCATAGCAATACAGGCATGCCTCAAGAAATAAGAAAAAAGTCAAATAAATAACCTAACTCTACACCTATAGCAACTAGAAAAGGAAGAAATAGAGAACTCCAGGGTTAGTAGAGGGAAAGAAATCTTAAAAATTAGGGAAGAAATAAATGCAAAAGAAACAAAGGAGACCACAGCAAAAGCTGGTTCTTTGAAAGGATAAATAAAATTGACAAACCATTAGCCAGACTCATCAAGAAACAAAGGGAGAAAAATCAAATCAATAAATTTAGAAATGAAATTGGAGAGATCACAAAAGACAAAACAGAAATACAAAGGATCGTAAGAGACTACTATCGGCAATGATATGCCAATAAAATGGACAACGCAGAAGAAATGGACAAATTCTTAGAAAAGTACAACTCTCCAAAACTGAACCAGGAAGAAATAGAAAATCTTAACAGACCCATCACAAGCACAGAAATTGAAACTGTAATCAGAAATCTTCCAGCAAACAAAAGCCCAGGTCCAGACAGCTTCACAGCTGAGTTCTACCAAAAATTTAGAGAAGAGGTAACACCTATCCTACGCAAGGTCTTCCGGAAAATTGCAGAGGAAGGTAAACTTCCAAACTCATTCTACGAAGCCACCATCACCCTAATATCAAAACCTGACAAAGATGCCACAAAAAAAAAAAAAAGAAAAGAAAAAAAGAAAGAAAGAAAACTACAGGCCAATATCACGGATGAACATAGATGCAAAAATCCTTAACAAGATTCTAGCAATCAGAATCTAAAAACACATTAAAAAGATCATACACCATGACCAAGTGGGCTTTATCCCATGGATGCAAGGATTCTTCAGTATGCGCAAATCAATCAATGTAATACACCACATTAACAAACTGAAAAATAAAAGCCATATGATTATTTTAATAGATGCAGAGAAAGTCTTTGACAAAATTCAGCATCCATTTATGATAAAAAAAACCCTCTAGAAAGCAGGAATAGAAGGAACATACCTCAACATAATAAAACCTATATATGACAAACCCACAGCAAACATTATCCTCAATGGTGAAAAACTGAAAGCATTTCCCCTAAAGTCAGGAACAAGACAAGGGTGCCCACTTTCACCACTACTATTCAACATAGTTCTGGAAGTTTTGGCCACAGCAATCAGAGCAGAAAAAGAAATAAAAGGAATCCAAATTGGAAAAGAAGAAGTAAAACCCTCACTGTTTGCAGATGACACGATTCTCTACAATGAAAACCCTAAAGACTCCACCAGAAAACTACTAGAGCTAATCAATGAATATAGTAAAGTTGCAGGATATAAAATCAACACATAGAAATCCCTTGCATTCTTATACACTAATAATGAGAAAGTATAAAAAGAAATTAAGGAAACAATTCCATTCATCATTGCAACGAAAAGAATAAAATACTTAGGAATATACTTGCCTAAAGAAACTAAAGACCTATATATCGAAAACTATAAAACACTGATGAAAGAAATCAAAGAAGACACTAATAGATGGAGAAATATACCATGTTCATGGATCAGAAGAATCAATATAGTGAAAATGAGTCTACTACCCAAAGCAATCTATACACCCAATGCAATCCTTATCAAGCTACCAGCAGTAGTTTCCACAGAGCTAGAACAAGTAATTTCACAATTTGTATGGAAATACAAAAAACCTCAAATAGCAAAAGCAATCTTGAGAAAGAAGAATGGAACTGGAGGAATCAACCTGCCTGACTTCAGGCTCTACTACAAAGCCACAGTCATCAAGACAGTATGGTACTGGCACAAAGACAGAAATATAGATCAATGGAACAAAATAGAAAGCCCTGAGATAAATCCACACACCTATGGACACCTTATCTTTGACATAGGAGGCAAGAATATACAATGGAGTAAAGACAATCTCTTTAACAGATGGTGCTGGGAAAACTTGTCAACCACTTGTAAAACAATGAAACTAGAACACTTTCTAACACTGTACACAAACATAAACTCAAAATGGATTAAAGATCTAAACATAAGACCAGAAACTATAAAAATTCTAGAAGAGAACGTAGGCAAAATACTCTCCGACATTAATCACAGCAAGATCCTCTATGACCCACCTCCCAGAATAATGGAAATAAAAGCAAAAATAAGCAAATGGGATCTAATTAAAATTAAAAGCTTCTGCACAACAAAGGAAACTATAAGCAAGGTGAAAAGACACCCTCAGAATGGGAGAAAGTAATAGCAAATTACGCAATGGACAAAGAATTAATCTCAAAGATATACAAGCAACTCCTGCAGCTCAATTCCAGAAAAATAAATGACCCAATCAAAAAATGGGCCAAAGAACTAAATAGACGTTTCTCCAAAGAAGACATATGGATGGCTAACAAACACATCAAAAGATGCTCAATATTACTCATTATCAGAGAAATGCAAATGAAAACTACAGTGAGGTACCATTTCACACCAGTCAGAATGGCTGCGATCCAAAAGTCTACAAGCAATAAATGCTGGAGAGGGTGTGGAGAAAAGGGAACCCTCTTACACTGTTGGTGGGAACACAAACTAGTACAGCCACTATGGAGAACAGCGTGGAGGTTCCTTAAAAAACTGGAAATAGAACTGCCTTATGACCCAGCGATCCCACTCCTGGGCATACACACTGAGGAAACCAGAATTGAAAGAGACACGTGTACCCCAATGTTCATTGCAGCACTGTGTATAATAGCCAGGACATGGAAGCAACCTAGATGTCCATCAGCAGATGAATGGATAAGAAAGCAGTGGTACATATACACAATGGAGTATTACTCAGCCATTAAACAGAATATATTTGAATCAGTTCTAATGAGATGGATGAAACTGGAGCCAATTATACAGAGTGAAGTAAGCCAGAATGAAAAGAACTGATTCAGTATACTAATGCATATATAGGAATTTAGAAAGATGGTAATGATAACCCTGTATGTGAGACAGCAAAAGAGACATAGATGTATAGAACAGTCTTTTGGACTCTCTGGGAGAGGGAGAGGGTGAGACGATTTGGGAGAATGGCACTGAAACATGTATAATATCATATAAGAAATGAAATTATTTGATCTAGTTCTGTGAAAAATACTGCTGGTAGCTTGATAGGAATTGCATTGAATCTGTAGATTGCTTTGGGTAGTATACTCATTTTCACTGTATTGACTCTTCCGATCCATGAGCATGGTATATTTCTCCATCTATTAGTGTCCTCTTCGATTTCTTTCATCAGTGTTTTATAGTTTTTCGATATATAGGTCTTTAGTTTCTTTAGGTAGGTATATTCCTAAGTATTTTATTCTTCTTGTTGCAATGGTGAATGGAATTGTTTCCTTAACTTCTTTTTCTACTTTCTCATTATTAGTGTATAGGAATGCAAGGGATTTCTGAGTGTTGATTTTATATCCTGCAACTTTACTATATTCATTGATTAGCTCCTGTAGTTTTCTGGTCGAGTCTTTAGGATTCTCTATGTAGAGGATCATGTCATCTGCAAACAGTGAGAGTTTTACTTCTTCTTTTCCAATTTGGATTCCTTTTATTTCTTTTTCTGCTCTGATTGCTGTGGCCAAAACTTCCAGAACTATATTGAATAGAAGTGGTGAAAGTGGACACCTTTGTCTTGTTCCTGACTTTAGGGAAAAGCTTTTAATATTTCACCACTGAGGATAATGTTAGCTGTGGGTTTGTCATATATAGCTTTTATTATGTTGAGGTACGTTCCTTCTATTCCTGCTTTCTGGAGAGTTTTTATCATAAATGGATGTTGAATTTTTTCAAAGGTTTTTCTGCATCTATTGAGATAATCATATGATTTTTATTTTTCAGTTTGGTAATGTGGTGAATTACATTGATTGATTTGCGGATATTGAAGAATCCTTGTTTCCCTCTCAAGATTTCTATGGAAATACAAAAAACTTAGAATAGCAAAAGCAATCTTGAGAAAGAAGAACGGAACTGGAGGAATCAACTTGCCTGACTTCAGGCTCTACTACAAAGCCACAGTCATTAAGACAGTATGGTACTGGCACAAAGACAGAAATATAGATCAATGGAACAAAATAGAAAGCTCTGAGATAAATCCCCACACCTATGGACACCTTATCTTCGACAAAGGGGGCAAGAATATACAATGGAGTAAAGACAGTCTCTTTAACAGGTGGTGCTGGGAAAACTGGTCAACCACTTGTAAAAGCATGAAACTAGACCTCTTTCTAACACCATACACAAACATAAACTCAAAATGGATTAAAGATCTAAATGTAAGACCAGAAACTATAAAACTCCTAGAGGAGAACATAGGCAAAACACTCTCCGACATAAATCACAGCAGGATCCTCTACGATCCACCTCCCAGTACACTGGAAATAAAAGCAAAAATAAGCAAATGGGATCTAATTAAATTTAAAAGCTTCTGCACAACAAAGGAAACTATAAGTAAGGTGAAAAGACAGCCTTCTGAATGGGAGAAAACAATAGCAAATGAAACAACTGACAAACAACCAATCTCAAAGATATACAAGCAACTTATGCAGCTCAACTCCAGAAAAATAAACGAACCAATCAAAAAATGGGCCAAAGAACTAAATAGGCATTTCTCCAAAGAAGACATATGGATGGCTAACAAACACATGAAAAGATGCTCAACATCACTCATTATCAGAGAAATGCAAATCAAGACCACAGTGAGGTACCATTTCACACCAGTCAGAATGGCTGGGACCCAAAAGTCTACAAGCAATAAATGCTGGAGAGGATGTGGAGAAAAGAGAACCCTCTTACACTGCTGGAGGGAATGCAAACTAGTACAGCCACTATGGAGAACAGTGTGGAGATTCCTTAAAAAACTGGAAATAGAACTGCCTTATGACCCAGCAATCCCACTACTGGGCATACACACTGAGGAAACCAGAATTGAAAGAGACACATGTACCCCAATGTTCATTGCAGCACTGTTTATAATAGCCAGGACATGGAAACAACCTAGATGTCCATCAGCAGATGATTGGATAAGAAAGCAGTGGTACATATACACAATGGAGTATTACTCAGCCACTAAAAAGAATACATTTGAATCAGTTCTAATGAGGTGGATGAAACTGGAGTCAATTATACAGAGTGAAGTAAGCCAGAAAGAAAAACACCAATACAGTATACTGACACATATATATGGAATTTAGAAAGATAGTAATGATGACCCTCTATGTGAGACAACAAAAGAGACACAGAGGTATAGAACGGACTTTTGGACTCTGAGGGAGAGGGAGAGGGAGAGGGTGGGATGATTTGGGAGAATGGCATTGAAACATGTATACTATCATGTAAGAAACAAAGCACCAGTCTATGTTCAATACAGGATACAGGATGCTTGGGGCTGGTGCACGGGATGATCCAGGGAGATGATATGGGGTGGGAGGTGGGAGGAGGCTTCGGCATTGGGAGATCATGTACACCTGTGGCTGATTCATGTCAATGTATGGCAAAACAAATACAGTACTGTAATGTAGAATAAAGTATTAAAAAAAAAAAAAAAGAAATGAAACGCCAGTCTAGGTTTGATGCAGGATATAGGACGCTTGGGGCTGGTGCACTGGGATGACCCAGAGGGATGGTGTCAGGGGGGTGGGGGGAGTGGGAAGGGGATTCAGGATTGGGAACACGTGTACACCCATGGCAGATTCATGTTGATGTGCGGCAAAACCAATACAATATTGTAAAGTAAAATAATAATAATAATAATAATAAATAAAAAGAAAAATATATAAAATATATATTTCTTCTAAATTTGCACTTCTTGTTGCTGTGTTCCCCATAGAAGCCTATATTCTAGGGCAAGGATGCAGTTTGTTTGGAAAAATGCAGTAACACTCAGGGGAGTGGAAAGGAGGGGTGGTGATTTCGAGAAGTATGGACAACCAGTAAGGAACATGCAATGTAGTCAGTTCCCACAGTGGACAACTAAAGCTTGATCCTCTCTGGGAGTTTCTGGCAATTTACACATACCTTAGAATTATCCCAGCTGGACGAGGGTGCTGAAGTATTTATAACCTCACACTAACACTTTTGGTTAAGGCCTTGGATGTGTTGATAATTTGTTCAATTGGAACCATATTTGGCCCTTCATGCCTGCAGGCAAAATGATTCTGACAACCTGAGGGCAACCCTCTAACAAAAATACAAGATTTGGTTTGTGGAAGTCAAGTTGACATGCACTGCAACAGAAAGGGGATTTGAGGGGATAGAGGATGAGGACCCATAGATTCTGCCAACATCAGGAAAGAGGTGTTAGGCACAAAAGTCGAATGTTCAACCCTAAGACAGCTAATAGTCACCATACTACATGATACAAGTTAATAATACAGCTCTTTTATTCATTCCTCTCCCAACTTAGGTTCTATCCCTTTTATGGTGCATCTTTTAGCTTGGAATATAGGACCATCCTGTGGTTAGTTGCTCAGTCATGTCCAACTTTTCAGAACCCCGTGGACTATAGCTCACTAGGCTCCTTTGTCCATGGGCATTCTCCAGGCAACAATACTGGAGTGGGTTGTTATGCCCTCTTCCAGGGAATCTTCCCAACTGAGGGATCAAATCCAGGTCTCCCACATTGCTGGCAGATTCTTTACCATCTGAGCCACCAGGGAAACCCAAGAAGACTGGAGTGGGTAGCCTATCCCTTCTATAGAGGATCTTCCCAACCCAGAAATTGAACTGGAGTCTCTTGCGTTGCAGGCAGATTCTTTATCAGCTGAGCTACCAGGGAAGACCATTCTACTGGGTACAAAATCTTCAAGTAATAGTTTTCAATCCTTAAATATGATTGTTTTCTTTTTCACAGATGAGTACATAGATAGCAAGTATGAGCCTTTTGTTACGAAAAGAACAATACTATTTTAGAGTTTTTGGGCTTCCCTCGTGGCTCCAGAGGTTAAAGCGTCTGCCTCCAATGTGGGAGACCCGGGTTCGATCCCGGGTTGGGAAGACCCCCTGGAGAAGGAAATGGCAACCCACTCCAGTACTCCTGCCTGGAGAATCCCATGGAGGGAGGAGCCTGGTAGGCTACAGTCCATGGGGTCGCAAAGAGTCGGACACGACAGAGTGACTTTACTTTCACTTTCATAAAGCAACCTTAAGACTCTTCTTGACGTAAAGCACAGAAAAAATTGTACTTTTTTTTCCCCTGGGCAATCCTAGAATGAGGCAGCAGAAAGGGCAAATGTGAAAAAGAACTATTCTGTCAGTTATGACAATATTTCTTCAAACCACCCTGGCATGGACACATGATAGTATCACTTGCTCTGGTCCCCTTGTGACCAATTAATTGTAAGTGGAAGTGATATATATCACTTCTGGGCTAGAACATTTAATTCAGATGAGAGACCCTACAAGATTCTTTCTTTCTATCTGGCTTGGGGACAAGCAATGCTTGAGATGGTAGCTGGTCCATCAGCATGAGGTTCTGAATGGCTAGAATGAGCAGAGATTCCTTACTGACCTGAAAGAAAGCAATAAATCTTCCTTGGTTTAAATCACTGAAATTTTATGCTTTTAAGTTTTGTTATTAAGCATTATATGCTGCTTACTGACTGATACACCTGAACTGCTTGAATCTATTTTCTATTGTTAATAAACATGTAACCAGAATGATTTGTCTTTTTTATTGCCAAATTCATGGACCATTATGCAAAATAATGGAGATACTCTTTCCTAAGGAAAGGTCACCAATGTCCTTTGGAGAATTTTTTAAGGAAAGGAAGTGATTAACTTCAGAGATGAAATATTTATATTCTGGGCACATAAATTTAACCTGTTTATGTAATGTCATCATGATTACTTTAGATAGGTCATTAATTTGTTTTACAACAAGACGGAGGGGTCTGGAAGGCTGCAGTCCATGGGGTCACTGAGGGTCGGACACGACTGAGCGACTTTACTTCCACTTTTCACTTTCATGTATTGGAGAAGGAAATGGCAACCCACTCCAGTGTTCTTGCCTGGAGAATCCCAGGTACAGGGGAGCCTGGTGGGCTGTTGTCTTTGGGGTTGCATAGAGTCGGACACGACTGAAGCGACTTAGCAGCAGCAGCCGCAGCAGGATATTGAGATGGTAATTTTATATTTCTTTCCTCCCATTTCTTTATTTTTTCTTCAATGATTGCCGTAATATACAATAAATATTTGAAATACAAACATAATTTTGTAAGATGGCACCTCTGGGCATTTTATTTTCAAAATAAACAAAAACCTCCTGACAAAGAAAATCACAGTCTGTTAAATGAAAGAAACATTTTTTTTGTCCTACTGGTAATGACTGTATAAGAATAGTAATAATTACTAGACTAAGTAATTTAAAATATGTGCTTTAAAGACAGAGAGAACCTGTGCTTTAAAGTCAGAGATTCCAATCCTGATTTCTTATTAATCCTTGAGCAAGTTAACTGAATTCTGTAAATTTAAGTTTGGATAGATTCATCTGTAAATGCACATACAGTAATAATCAGATGTTCTTTGTGAGAATTCAATTAGCTGAGGTGTGTAAGGAATTTAACATAGAATGTAGTACATAAAACTGAAAGAATATAAGGTAGATTTATTTTCATCATGGATTTAGTCTGTTGACGTCAAGAAAAATGCACAACATGAAAACTGTGAATTCAGATTCATGGTCTTACTGAAGACTATAGCCTGGGAGCCCCTCTCTTAATATTTCTAAGAAACTACTCTGATGTGGTGGGAAAAAAGCCAGTTTATATATAATTTTTAGCTGAGGAATAAATGCAGTCAAGCATACATTTTGTTAAAGATTATTGCCAATCACAAAAAACAGATGTCTGAAGTTAATGGTTTTAGTGCTTTTCTATGTGTGTGAAGATACAAGAATCTAGAGTCATTGAAATTCTTCCTGAGAATTTAACTATCTAAGGGCCCATTTAGCCAAAGCACAGAGTTCCTCCTCCTGTTTTTTCCATCTTGAATTCCCCTCAGGGTGCACAAGCAGTGAACAGCTGCAGGGTTGTGACTTCACACTTACATAACCGGTGATGAGTGACCCTTTTTGTTCATGAGGCTTTCATTCTATCTCTTACAATCTTATTACTATAATCTATGTCCAGTTGAAACACTCCTGTCCTTTTTAGACAGCTTTACCTATTTAAACTCAAATAGATAAAGGGGGAAAAGTCTCTATTTGATAATATTACAGAGAAAGAGGCAACTTGATCCTAGATCATAAATACCCTGGCTGAAGTACCAATTACTGTCTTTCTGGAGGAGAAAATACCTGGCTCTGGTCCATTAAGGACTTTTATCAGTATCACTTGATGAACTTAGTTCAATTTAGTTGTACTAAATTTCAGCTTCTAGCATATTGAGTTTAATAGTGCTTATTTCTTTCTGAAGGATGAGAGTTTAATCAGAATACCCAAAGCTGAAGAAATCATGCACTTCATCATTTATACAGGTTTTACCATGTGGAGACTGCCTTAGGTCCTTAAGTTATCTTCATTTGAAAAAAAAATGCACTGTCTTGAGTCTAAGCATTACAGAACTCAATAGATGTGATTGCCCTGTTATTTGGGAGCAGGGGATCAACTTGGTGATGGATGAGAAGAAAGCTGGCCCAGTGTGACAGCTGAAGTGGCAGCTGTCATCAGTTTTCTCTCATTGCTATCATTGGTGTTGAATTACTGATAATCTGAGTCCTTTGCATCTCTTTTGCTATCACACATTTATTTCTAGTACACGAGCTTCCTTAAGGACCAGACATCCCACTATTTCCCTTACTTTCAAAGATCCTTTTGGAGAAATGAATATTTTACCTGATCTTGGTTATCATTTTGTCTCAAAGACAAAGCTGATAAACGGTTCTGGATTTTATTGATCAACTATAATTGTCAACCAATTCATAAGTACCTATTGGAGCAAAGAGTTTTAAGACATTCAGACAGAAGATGGGGAGATGAAAGCAGAAAACTGGAAGCCTTAGGGGCTTCCTTGGTGGTCTCGTGGTCAAGACTTCATCTTCTAGTGCCGAGTGTGCCAGTTTATACCCTGGTCAGAGAGCTGAGAGCCCACAAGCCTTGCAGCCAAAAAACCAAAGCATAAAACAGAAACAATATCGTAAAAAAATCAATAAAGACTTACAAAAAGATTGGAAGCCTTAGTCAGATTCAATGCAGGGCAATTAGTGCTGTACCCTGCTGAAGCTAAATAGCTTGGTACTGGAGTCTAGCTAAAACGGACTCTGGCCATGATTTTTGCCTGCCTGTCTAGGCATGGTCATTTCAGGGTTATGAGCAAAGTCAGACTGTGTCCAGGGCTGGCTTTCTCCAGAGAAGCAAGATTAGGACAGTGAGTGGTGCTGAAAGCCATGCATTCCCCTGTTAACCAGCCTCAGGGCATGTTGTTATTTAGTCCCTAACTCCTGTCCGACTCTTTCGCGACCCCATGGACTGCATCCCACCAGGCTCCTCTGTCCATGGCATTGCCCAGACAAGAATACTGGAGTGGGTTCCCATTTCCTTCTCCAGGGGATCTTCCTGACTCATTGATGGAACCCCCATCTCCTGTGTTACAGGCAGATTCTTTACCACTGAGCCACCAGGGAAGCCTTGGGGCACATCAGGTATAATTGATTTGCTTGGTGTTTTTCCATAAAGATTTTGACTCCTTCACTCCTTTATGGGACTACCAGACCACATGACCTGTCTCCTGAGAAATCTGTATGCAGGTCAGGAAGCAACAGTTAGAACTGGACATGGAACAATAGACTGGTTCCAAATAGGAAAAGGAGTACGTCAAGGCTGTATATTGTCACCCTGCTTATTTAACTTATATGCAGAGTACACTATGAGAAATGCTGGGGTGAAGGAAGTAAAAGCTGGAATCAAGATTGCCAGGAGAAATACCAATAACCTCAGATATGCAGATGACACCACCCTTATGGCAGAAAGTGAAGAAGAACTACAGAGCCTCTTGATGAAAGTGAAAGAGGAGAGTGAAAAACCTGGCTCAAAGCTCAACATTCAGAAAACAAAAATCATGGCATCTGGTCCTATCACTTCATGGCAAATAGATGGGGAAACAGTGGAAACAGTGATAGACTTTATTTTGGGGGCTCCAAAATCACTGTGGATGGTGACTGCAGCCATGAAATTAAAAGATGCTTACTCCTTGGAAGGAAAGTTATGACCAACCTGGATAGCATATTCAAAAGCAGAGACATTACATTGCCAACAAAGGTCCATCTAGTCAAAGCTATGGTTTTTCCATTGGTCACGTATGGATGTGAGAGTTGGACTATAAAGAAAGCTGAGCACTGAAGAATTGATGCTTTTGAACTGTGGTGTTGGAGAAGACTCTTGAGCGTCCCTTGGACTGCAAGGAGATCCAACTAGTCCATCCTAAAGGAGATCAGTCCTAGGTGTTCATTGGAAGGACTGATGTTCAAGCTGAAGCTCCAATACTTTGGTCACTTGATGTGAAGAGCTAACTCATTGGAAAAGACCCTGATGCTGGGAAAGATTGAGGGCAGGATGAGAAGGGGACGACAGAGGATGAGATGGCTGAATGGCATCACCGACTCAATGGACATGGGTTTGGGTGGACTCTGGGAGTTGGTGATGGACAGGGAGGCCTGGTGTGCTGCAGTTCATGGGGTCACAAAGAGTCGGACACGGCTGGACTGAACTGAACTCCTTTACATTTCCAGACAAATTTTTGAATTTGTTTATGGGTACAGATTTTTCTTAATGTCCCATTATTCTAGAATTCATTCTGAAAATATGAAAAACAAAACAAAACAAAAAAAAACAAAACAAGATACTTTTCTAATGCAAGTAGCATACCATTCTTTCAATTCCCCAGCTTCCCATGTGGCGCACTGATAAAGAATCCACTTGCCAATGCAAGAGATGCAAGAGACGCAGATTGGATCCCTGGATTGGGAAGATACCCTGGAATAGGAAATGGCAACCTGCTCCGGTATTTTTGCCTGGAAAATTCCATGGGCAGAGGTGCCTGGTGGACTACAGTCCATCAGGGTGCAAAGAGTCTAACACAAAGGAGCATGTGGCACACACACACACAGTTGCAATTCTCTATCTTTTGGTGTATTTGCATTCAACAAAGAATTCAGAGGTCTGTACTTACAAAGAAAAGTGAAGGAAACTGTACCAGTTTTATTCTAACAAGTTTTCACTTTATCTTAGGGACTAAGTGGTAGGTTTGATTCTGACAGAAATTATTTATTCATTGTGAGAATAAAGACTATCTCCTTCAAAGAACAAATTCTTTCTTCTTTCTAGCTTTCAATTTTTGCAGATCTCAGAAAACAATTCCAATTATTTCTTACCCCTTCTCTTTGAACTGTCCGTTTTCTCTAGATGATTTTCTAAGTCTTTGCCTTCACCTCAACCTCCCTGTTGTGGTTCTAGCTTATTAATTGGTCTTGAAGCCTTTTTGAGGATGTGGCTGTCACAGCAGGGACCATAGGGCCCTGTAAGCATCCCCACTGGTTTATGCAAACCCACTCTCCTTTATTTGACGCATCACAGCTCTTTACACATCGCACCCTTCAGAGGAAAATGCTTAACTTGACTTGCTGTTGGGCTAAATTTTTTTTTTTCATGGAAGGCAGGAGATAATACCTGCATGGAAAGACTATTTCAGGTTACTAAAGATGCTTCGACATTTTTATTTCTCATCCTCAAGATGATCCTCCCGCTTGAGTCCCACTGATGAGTTTATGCCGTATTTTCTCCAGGTCTGGCAGAGGTTCCCTAAGTCCCAGAAAGTCTGCTCTTGTTGTTACTGCTACATTTTGCTCAGGAAGATGTTTCTGAAGCTGTTCCATCAAAAATATATCTCCCTTGATACTAAAAACATGGGATGGCCTGAGTTCCTGCAGGGAGTCTGCAGTTTCCCTCTAGCAGTGAAAAGTGAGACCAACTCTGGTACATTCATCCTGTGGAATGTTACTCAATACCACTGTTGATTCATGCAATAACCTGGACAAATCTCCAGAGGAGCAGGCTGAGTGGAGGAAGACAAGTGGTTACATGCTGTGTCATTCCATTTATATAGCATTCTTTCTTTATTTTTATTTACCTTTTGGCTGCACCACGTGACTTGTAGGATCTTACTTCCCTGACCAGGGTTTGAACCCAGGCCCCCAGCACCGAGTCCTAACCACTGGACTGCCAGAGAATTCCCCCATATGGGATACTTGAAATGACAAAAATTACAGAAACAGAGAACACATGAGTGGATGTTAGCAGTTGAGGAGGAAATCAGGGAAGAAGATGTAGCCACGGAAGGGCAGCCTGAGGGATCCTTGTGGCGAGGGAAACATTCTGTATCTTGACTGTTGTAATGTCAGTGGTTGTGGTTTGTGAGGTATGATAGGTTTACAATGTTGTGTTAGTTGCAAGTGTACAGCAGAGTGATTCAGTTATGTTTTAAATATATATTATTTTCAGCTTCTTTTCCATTGTAAGTTCTTATAAGAGATTGAATACGATTCCCCATGCACTATAGGTTTTCATGAAGGATAACTGGATAAAGGATACTCTGTACAATTTCATACAACTACATATGAATCTACAGTTATCTCAAATAAAACATTTAATTAAAAAAAGAGATGATGCATCGTGAGACCAAGAAATACAATAATGGATAATCAGCACTACATGCTTATTCTGTCATGAGACTGTGTTTACAAACTTTCAAATGAACACACACCCACACCCACAAAAGAGGTACTAAATTCCTGGGAGAGGATTTTCTTTCTTGAGTTTTGCCGTGGATTGCTGACAAACTTCCATTTGACTTTCTATATTCATTGATATGGGCAAAATAAAAGCAAACTTGTTATTCACCCTTAGCTCCAACATGTTGTCTTTCCTGGGCAATAATAGTAATTCCCACTATCTTTTTTTTTTTTTTTTAAATTGGGGTATATTTACTTTACAATGTTGTGTTAGTTTCTGCTGTACAACAAAGTGAATCAGCTATGTCTATACATATATCCCTTCCCTCTTGAATCTCCCTCCCATCCCTACCTCCATGCCACCCCTGTAGGTAAAGGCACCTGAAAATTGAGGAAAGGAGTATTTATCTTTAGAGGCGTATCTGAACTCTTTGCACTTTGGGAAGCAGAGCATGAGAGCTGTGCTTTACTTCACACTCCTGGCCCATCTCAGCCTCTGATTTAGAGCTCTGATTTGCATCTGGGGGCAGTTCTCCAACCCTGTGGGAGTGGGAGGCATGTCTTAAACACACTATGAATCCCACCGCATCAGTGCTGGATCAGTGTCCCCAATACTCCTGTTGACTCCTGGCTGTCTGCAGACCTGATACAGACTTGCTTCTCATACTGGTCTCTCCATCCCAGCTGTCTGGCTGTCTCCAAGACCTGTGGTGCTTGATGAGGCCTCAGGTTCTTTTTAACCTTGGGTGTTCAAGATTTGTTGAGAGCAACTGCTATGCTTTCTTCTCTTGTCCTAAATTGCTCTGCCTTGTCAGCACCCTGGAAGTTTAAATCCTGACATCTCAGTAATGACTTCAACTCATCCTGTTTTCTGATCAGAGGTGGCCTGGCCTGGGCTCCATTGCTGCCATTGCCATGTCTTCACACTGTACTATGTGACTTGAAGAAAGTCAAGTCACTACTTTCCTTGGGCTCCATACTGTCTATTTGTAAGCTGGTCACAATAATGAAATGAATACTCACCTTGTCAACCTTTTGGCAGTGAAAATCATACCAGATCACATGTGTGTAAGCTGAAGGCAGATGTGAATTATTATATAACATTGGTCTAAAATTTAGAGTCGAGCCACCTCTAGGTCACAGCAAACTGAGAATGAGGATCCCAAATGCAGTCCTTTGAAAGCCAAACATGCCACATTTCAGGACAATGTGCTGTGGACAGAATACTATGAGAGAGTTACATACAGTCATACAGAGCTACATGAATCTCTGCAAAGTGTTCAGGAATCTTATTTTGCTCTGCTTTGTGAAAGAGCCCTGCTTCCTGAGGCTGCTCCTGTGTGTCACGTGCCAGTCCCCTGGTCCTGAAAAACAAACACAGGCTCTACATTCTGATGTCTCAGACTCAGCTTGAATCCAGGCTGTCACTCACAGGCTGCACGGCTCTAGACAGTCCATTTAACCTCCCTAAACCTTCATTTACTCTTTTGGCCTGCCTGCCTGCTCAGTTGTTCAGTCTTGTCCAACTCTTTTCAACCTCATGGAATGTAGCCTGCCAGGTTCCTCTGTCCATGGAATTTTCCTGGCAAGAATACTAGAGCAGGGTGCCTTTTCTTCCTCCAGCAGCTCTTCCTGACCCAGGGATTGAATCCATGTCTCCTGTGTCTCCTGCATTGGCAGGCGGCCTCTTTACCACTAGAGCCACTTGGGAAGCCTCTTTACTCTTTTGAAGGATGCATATTATCATGCCTTTCTTTCTTTTTTTATAAAGAAGCTGGTTTTATTTTTTCAAACTTTAAACAATATATATGTTATTTTATATGTATTATTTTGATTGCACTGGTCTTTGTTATTGTTCACAGGCTTTCTCTGGTTACAGTGCACCAGCTTCTCATTGCGGCGGCTTCTCTAGTTGCAGAGCACAGGCTCTAAGCACTGGGGCTTCTGTGGCTGCAGCACTCGGGCTCACTAGTTGTGGCACATGGGCTTAGTTGCTTGGAGGCAGGTGAAATCTTGCCAGACCAGGGATCGAACCCAAGTCCCTTGCATTGGCGGCAGACTCTTATCCACTGTACCACCAGGGAAGTTCTATACATTTCTTAATGTTTGTTTTGCCAATTAAATAAAATGTGTATAATGTATATACTGAGTTCAATAACAGGTAGAAATAAAGATTCTAAATTAATGCTAATTGTCTCATCTTTTTAAAAAATTGGTAAGCAAAGATATGATAGCCAATATGGTCTTCTTTTTTTTTTTTTGAGGGCTGGAAAGATGAGTAGGAGAGCAGGTTGTCATCTACCTAGGCTAGGATACAATTTCAGGCTTCCCTACTTTTTCACATTCTGCTGCCCACGCTGTTCTTATTGCTTGGAATCAATGTGCTTCTATCCCATCCTGGCTAATTCCAAATCCCTTTATAAAACCCCAGTGAGCCATACTCTCTGCCAGAAAACCTTCCCAGATCCCTTGCCTCTGAAGAGATCTACATAAGCTTCCTGTGTGTTTCCTCATCCACTGGCCCCTCTATTTCCTTGCAAGATAAACTTACTATCTGCCCATCATATTTCATTGCCGTGTTTTTCCAACATGCAGGTAACAGGCCATAGTCAGTCAGTTCAGTCGCTCAGTCATGTCCGACTCTTTCAGACCCCATGGACTGCAGCACACCAGGCTTCCCTGTCCATCACCAACTCCCAGAGCCTACTCAAACTCATATCCATCAAGTCAGTGATGCTATCTAACCATCTCATTCTTTGTCAGCCCCTTCTCCTCCTTCCTTCGATCTTTCCCAGCATTAAGATCTTTCCAATGAGTCAGTTCTTCACATCAGGTGGCCAAATTATTGGAGCTTCAGTTTCAGCATCAGTCCTTCCAAAGAATATTTAGGACTGATCTCCTTTAAGATTGACTGGTTGGATCTCCTTGCAGTCCAAGGGACTCTCAAGAATCTTCTCCATCATCACAGTTCAAAAGCATCAATTCTTCGGTACTCAGCTTTCTTTATAGTTCAATTCTCACATTCATACATGACTATGGGAAAAACAATAGCTTTAACTAGATGGACCTTTGTTGGTAAAGTAATATCTCTGCTTTTTAATATGCTGTCTAGGTTGGTCATAACTTTCTTTCCAAGGAGTAAATGCCTTTTCATTTCATGGCTGCAGTCACCAACTGAAATGATTTTGGAGCCCCTCCCACCAAAAAAGTCTCTCACTTTCCATTGTTTCCCCATCTATTTCCCATGAAGTGTTGGGACCAGATGCCATGATCTTAGTTTTCTAAATGTTGAGCTTTAAGCCAACTTTTTCACTTTCATCAAGAGGCTCTTTAGTTTTTCTTCACTTTCTGCCATAAGGGTGGTGTCATCTGGATATATGAGGTTATTGATATTTCTCCCAGCAATCTTGATTCCAGCTTGTGCTTCATCCAGCCCAGCATTTCGCATGATGAACTCTGCATATAAGTTAAATAAGCAGGGTGACAATATACAGTCTTGATGTACTCCTTTCCCAATGTGGAACCAGTCTGTTGGTCCATGTCCAGTTCTAACTGTTGTTTCTTGACCTGCATACAGATTTCTCAGGAGGCAGGTCAGGTGGTCTAGTATTCCCATCTCTTAGATCATAAAAGGCACACAATAAATGGGTATTGTTACAAACAACCACTAAAATCCTAATGTCAAAAGAGATTCTTGCCTTTTACCAGTTCCCCCAGCTGGACCCATATTTAAGATCTATTTTGTTATTTGTATATAAATGTCAAACTGAAGGGGAGAGTGTTCCAAAGAGTGAAGAGTGGTCTTGCCTCATGGACTTTCAGTGTAATTGACTAGATAGAAACAGCCAATCATTCAGTAAGAAGAGGTTGGGGCTGAAAGCATTTAAGAGAGCTAGTAGAGCAAGGATGATACACTGGAAACAGAGAAAAGTAAAAAAAAAACCCCTTTGAGAGAGAAGCTCCAGGCTGTTGGGGATGGTCAGTTGATCAGATTTAGTGCTGGCCACTGTAGGGAAATCACATCTTTTAGCAGGATGGAAGGTCAGCCAAGAAGTAATGGCCAGTTTACAAGCCATATATATCTCATTGTCACCTAGCCCTTGGGTTGGGTAAATCGCCAAGGTCTTGCCTATGTTTTACATAACTAAGGAAGCATTAAATTCTGGAACTTCATTCATTTATTTGCAGTGAGTCTCAATTTGGACGTGTACTGTCACCGTTTTTTAAATTACTTTATTATTGTTTTTATTTTTAATTAGGGTATAATTCTCATTTATACCTGTCATAGCTGTCATAGGCAAAATATGTTTAATATATTTGTATTATGGAAACTCTATCTTAACCATACAGAGACTTGACAGTCAGGTGGAATTGAGGTAAATTTTATTGGTTGTCCAAAAGTTCATTTGGTTTTAAGTACAAATAAAAGACACATTTTTCGTTTTCACCAAGAACTTTATTGAACAATATAGTCACTGAGTGAATGAACAAACTTTTTGGCCAATCCAATAGAATCTGTTTGCTTTCTTCTTTCTCTTGTTCTAACTGTAATTCAGATATTCTTTCCCAAAAGAATTCTCAGAAGTTTGGTGTCTAAATCATGGTTTGTATACATCCTGTTTTTTTTTTTTTCTTATCAACAATAAAGCTATATTTATAGCTTTCCTAATAGAAACTAAACTCCTTCATTGGTTTAGAATATCTTTGTAATTTAAGATTTTTGAAGTATGGATGTTGAAAATTGAGAAAGTACACGGGGATTAAAATACGGTGGCATGTTGGGACATTTGAGCACTTGGAGACCTTATATGTTTTATAGTCTTAATTAGTTGGCATATGAAAGAAGAAGATAAGACTCTGCAAACAACAAGCATAAGTGGTGCCTTCTGTGCCTCTACTGTTAATGTGTTTGATTGTTTCCTATGGGATATATATCATCTCAGTAACAGAATGTGGAGTGATGGATTTGAATTAGGAAAGCAGAATTATGTCTATAAAGATCACTTGATTAAAACGCTATACACCAGTGATGGATTCATGTTGATGTATGGCAAAACCAATACAATATTGTAAGGTAATTAGCCTCCAATTAAAATAAATAAATTTAAATTTAAAAACCCACTATTTCCTTTTGGAGTAGTGTAAGATAATCTTGGCATTGTTTCCATAGCTTTAGTTTTCAGTTTTAAGGAGATTATTTATTGAATTTTTACTATGTGCCCAGCACTCTTTAGAAATTTAAAAACAAAACAAGACTCCTGTCATCTAAGAATTTATGGTAGAGACCATGTGATGTGTGATGTGGTTCTTGCTCCAGTGGAGATATGTGTAGGCAAGACCTCTGAGTTAGGAAACCCACCTCTTACTGGGGATCAAACAAAAGTCTTCATAGAGAAAGTGGCTCTCTGCTGTGATGTCATTAGTTCTAATTATAAGAACATTTCCCTAGGACTTCTCTGGTCCAATGGCTAAGACTCTGCACCCCCAATTCAGGGGGTCCGGGTTCAATCCCTTTTAGGGAACTAAGATCCTGCATGCTGCAGCTAAGAGTTCACAAGCCACTAAAGATCCTATATGCCCCCGAAGACCTGGTGCAGCCAAATACAGAAATATAAAAAAATTTTTTTAAAGAACATTTCCCTAATCAATCATCTGTTTACTTACAAATTACATAAATATTTATAGGGTGCATGCTATAATCTGGGCCAAGCTCTGGAGACTCAGAGATGATTAAGGCACATTCTGTGCCTGCAAGGAAGTTGTAGTCAAGTTCAGCAAAGGACACCACGAGGTCACTGCAGTTCAGGATGTGCTGGGTGATGTGGGAGGACCTAGAGGGTAGCCAGTGCATCCTTGTGTGGAGGGGAGACTTTTCAGGAAGAGATAACATCTGAGCGTAGTCTGGAAGAAAGCTCCGGCATTAGGCAAAGAGGGATGAAAGTGGCATTTCAGAAAAGGGAATAACGTTATATGCAAAATCCCATAGGCGAAGGAAAGCAGAGCATATTGGGAGGAACGTACAAAATACAGACTAGAAAGAGAACACAATAAATGGATAAGATTGGAAATACTAGCCTGACTTTATTCCAAAGGCCAAAGTGGCTAATCTGATCATGCCCTTCTCTTGCTTAAAATCCTTTCATTGCTTCCTGTTGCCTATTCCCCAGCTGAAGTATTTGGGAATATATGTGTGCCTGTGTATCTGTCTGTCTTTGTGTGTTAATCATGGTTTTGTTTTTTTTTTTTCTGTACTGTGTGAAACTCTATTTTGGGAGTCTTGTGGACCCCAGAAGGGATTGCCCCTCTAGGAGTTAACTCCTAGACAGGGAAAACAAAAAGCGCTCCTTTGTTATGAAACCAACCAACCCAGAGCCTATACCTCAAACATCCCCTTTATCAAGCACTCAAACACCTAGCCAACATTCTTCCTGCCCTGTATCACCCCAGGTTCAAGTATCAGACAACAAGAACTGCCTCTATAGCCCAGAGCTCACCAACATTATCCAAGTGGGCCCATCATAAGCTGACTTAGTGTACTTTCCCTGCCTTGCCTGTTTCTTCCTGCTAAGCACCCCCTCCCACCCCCCGGCATAATGTCTCTGGCCTGCTTACCTACTTTGTCTCCTGCCAACCCTGGTGCTTCCTGTGTGACCCTGCAAGGTTTGTCTCCTTATCTGTTGACCTCACAATACCTCAGTAAAACAAACCCTGGATACATTTTTATACCGTATACAGGGGTATGGAAGAGGATTGCCATAGTTAGATGTGTACTATGGGGCTACTCGGAGAAGGCAATGGCACCCCACTCCAGTACTCCTGCCTGGAAAATCCCATGTACGGAGGAGCCTGGTAGGCTGCAGTCCATGGGGTCACTGAGAGTTGGATGTGACTCAATGACTTCATTTTCACTTTTCACCTTCATGCTTTGGAGAAGGAAATGGCAACCCACTCCAGTGTTCTTGCTTGGAGAATCCCAGGGACAGTGGAGCCTGGTGGGCTGCTGTCTATGGGGTTGCACAGAGTTGGACACAACTGAAGCAACTTAGCAGCAGCAGCAGCAGCATGGGGCTACTGGTCTGGCATTATTGTGCAGAAAAGATTACAGTGGAGTGAAAGGAGACAGGTAGAGCAGCTAGGAGGCTGCTGTAGGAACGCGGATGACAGCTGATGATGCTTGAGGGGAGGCAGTAGCGATGTAGGTGGGGGCAAGCAATGGAGGACAGATTCTTTGAAAGGAAACAGGACCAGAGGAGCGCTGACTTGATTGGGTGCCATGGTAGGAGGCAAGGAAGACTTGAAGATGGTGGCTTCTTTTTGGACATCTGTGTGGCTGCGGTGCTATTTATTGAATTAGACACTTCAGGAGGAGCAGGTCTGGGAATAGGAGTGGAAAGATAACACCCTCAGTTTTACATCTATTGAGATGAATGGCTGTGGAGATGATCAAGTGGGAAATTGGATCAATGGGTCTAGAACTCAGGAGACAAATGTGGTGTGGAATTAGGGCTTTAGCACCATCAGTATAAAGAATAAGGCTCAAACTGTGGGAATAAATTAAGTCACCAGGGTGATGGAGAGGAAGGGACAGAAATTTAAAAGCAGCGAGATCTGAGGGAAGGACAGACACGTGGCCTCCAAGAGAGCCTGGGAGGAAACACTGGAGAAGGTGGGAAGCCAATCAGAAACGATTCTGAAAGAAGGGGGCTATCAGTCTCAATGGTGCTGGGCAGGGCCAGGAAGGTCAAAAGATGCCCAAAGGTAAGGTTAAGAGTCAGGTCACACGTTGGAGAAGCTGCGTGTGATTGATGGTTATGGCACGTCCTTCACACTCAGACTCCCGATTTCAGGGCAGGAGAGAGTGGTGAGGGTGTTTTAAATCTTCAGTTCTATTGATTCCTTTAGTTCACACCGACTGTTTCTCCCATTAAGGATGAAAACCATTGGTTTTGTGAACATCCAGCCTTTCCCTTAAATCAGCAGAAGTGCTGAGGCCAGAGAGGCGATGAAAGTGGATTTATGAAGAGGGCATTCACCGACTCTCTGATCCTAGGAGTGTAAACACGTCACGCCTCCTGTGAGTCGGGCACCCCCTCGTGGTTCCCTAGTGCGCAGAGGCTGCATTCCAGGGGGTTAGTTGGGGGACTGTCCTGCCTAACATCTTTTATAATCCAATTTCCTTTATTGTTTTTTTCTTTCCAGACAAATGGACTTGACTTTTCTAAAGACTTCACAGAACTGCTAATTTGGCAAAAGAGTGGACTGTGAGAAAAGGGCCAGTGGATCAGGATGGGGAATCGCCATGACTGGCACTTAGTTAGGACTTAGACAAGGTTTGTGGGTTGAAGGAGTGACTGAGTGAGTGAATGAATAAATGAAATTGTATTCCAGAGTGCCAGCATGTTGCACTGCATGAAGGGGATGGGAGCCTCATGGCTGCCTTTTCCTGCTCCTCCCCTTCCCCTCTACTCTCTTCCATAATGCAAGCTCTCTGGACAATTTTAGTCACCCTTTCCTCCACTAAGAATCTTTCATATTAAAGAGAAGATGGTTCCAAAATCAGCATTTTCCTTTATGAGGAGGAATGATGAGGACTGGCTCTACATGGATGTTCTATTTTCTTTTTCTTCTTTTTTCCTCTTTTTGCTAGATTATAGAGATAGGGAGGAAAAATATCACACCAAATGGCAATGGTAGTGTAGCTGAAATAAGGACAGAAAGGGAGTAGCACAAAATGGAAGGAGTAAAATATACAGCAGAGGGTCACAGAGGGATGGATTTAAACAACTGTGAAGATGTAGAAAGGGTTTATCAATACAAATCTTTTGTTTCTCAGAAGAGGCAAATCATAGAGACATAAAGTAGATCAGTGGTTCCCAGGCACTAGGCTGAGAATGGGATCAGTACAGGTTTCTTTTGGGGGGTGGTGAAAATGTTCTGGAATTAGATAGTGGTAATGGTTTCCTTTGCAAATACATTATAAATCACGAAACTGTACACTTTGTAATCAATCTTGATTTATACTGGAACACAAATATGTGGACAATTAATTTTGCTTAAGGGGTGAAGAAAGAGGGGAAGATCAGGGAAAATCAGGGGCAAGGGACATTAAATTTTTCCTTGAAGGATATGGTGTAGTCTATTATACTCATGCTCCATGAAAACCGGCTATTTTGCTCACTTTTATGGCTCAAACAGTATCTGGCACAAAGAGAAAAGGGAAATAGCCCTCCAAGCAGAAGAGACACATTAACAGAGAAAAGAGAAATGAGAGTGATTAACATATATTTAGTTAAGGTCACTCTAGCTGTTATAACCAATGAACCCTGAAGGGGTTAGTGATGTCGCACACAATAAGCTTGTTTCTTACATGTAAATAAGCCCAGCGTGGATGGTCCTGGTTAGCTGGTGGTTTTCTTCCACATGGTAATTCAGGGACCTAGGCTTCTCACACCTTGGGGCTGTAGTATCACCGAGGACCTTGGAATGTTCTGCATCCAGCTGAAGGATGGGAAAAACAAGATGGCAAAGGCACACTGCCTTATCTCCGTTCCTACTTTACGTCCTTGAGCATAAATGACGCATAGCACTAGCCTCACACCCAAGAGAGGAGAACTACTCATGTTCTGCCACCTAGAAAGGAGGGCAGCCTGGAAATGCAATCCTTGGTTAGGCAGCCACCTCCCAGAAACCAACCTATAACTTGGAAGTATGTCAGTTGCTCAGTCCAACTCTTTGCGAACCCATGGACTGTAGCCTGCCAGGCTCCTCTGTCCATGGAATTCTCCAGGCAAGAATACTGGAGTCAGTAGCCATTCCATTCTCCAGGGGATCTTTCTGACCCAGGAATCCAACTTGGGTCTCCTGTGTCACACACAGATTCTTTACCATCTGAGCCACCAGGAAAACCCCTATAGAATGGATGCAGTGGACAAATTGTTGTAGAGTTAGCTCTCTCTGCCACAGGAATACTAAGTTCACGAGGCAAAAAGGTAGGAGGTAAGAGTGGGAAGATGAAAACCCTGGGGCCACATTGTGTTCATTTGTAGGAGCTTACATGCAAGAGAAAGCCCAGAGGTGATGTGAAATACTTTTTCTGGAAAGAAACAACTTTAGCTGTAGGAAGCTTATGGTGTGGAGAAGAAATTAAAGACCCAGTGCGCCAAAGCTCTGAGTTCATGTTTCTGTCATCACACTGCGAGATTTAAACCTCTTTAAATGATGAGGACCTCAGGGGGGTCTCTCAGAGGGAAACAGTGTCCTCTTCTGCTTTAGCAGCAATCTGACCTAGTTGAAATCTCCTTTGTTTTGGTCTAAAATTCTCCCTTTTTGTATAGCAGAAAGTCAGAATGTACATGAACTGTTACCAAGACTGCCAGTTAAAACCCCTCAGCTATACTTTTTGCAATTGGTGAAAATTATATGGGCTAAAACATTTCAGTTGACATAAATAAAATGTTTGCCAGCAGTGAGGCTGTGTTCCATAAAGAATTAGAACTACTGGAGACTGGTACTGCCCCAGGATTTGTACTTAACACAGTTGGTGAAAGACTACATTTTAAATTCAAGTTTTAGAAAAATTGTCAAGCACCATCTTGGCACAAGCTCCCCCAGTGTTTAGGATTTTTGAAAAGCAGCTCATGCTCTTTTTCCTTCCAGACAATGCTTTGAAGATTTAATTAACTTTTGACCAAACTGGTCTACATTTGTATGCAGGTCAAGAAGCATCAGCTAGAACTGGACATGGAACAACAGACTGGTTCCAAATAGGAAAAGGAGTACGTCAAGGCTGTATATCGTCACCCTGCTTATTTAACTTATATGCAGAGTACATCATGAGAAACGCTGGGCTGAAAGAAACACAAGCTGGAATCAAGATTGCCGGGAGAAATATCAATCACCTCAGATATGCAGATGACACCACCCTTATGGCAGAAAGTGAAGAGGAACTAAAATACCTCTTGATGAAAGTAAAAGTGGAGAGTGAAAAAGTTGGCTTAAAGTTCAACATTCAGAAAATGAAGATCATGGCATCCGGTCCCATCACTTCATGGGAAATAGATGGGGAAACAGTGGAAACAGTGTCAGACTTTATTTTGGGGGCTCCAAAATCACTGCAGATGGTGACTGCAGCCATGAAATTAGAAGACGCTTACTCCTTGGAAGAAAAGTTATGACCAACCTAGATAGTATATTCAAAAGCAGAGACATTACTTTGCCAACAAAGGTCTGTCTAGTCAAGGCTATGGTTCTTCCAGTGGTCATGTATGTATGTGAGAGTTGGACTGTGAAGAAAGCTGAGCACCAAAGAACTGATGCTTTTGAACTGTGGTGTTGGAGAAGACTCTTGAGAGTCCCTTGGACTGCAAGGAGATCCAACCATTCCATTCTGAAGGAGATCAGCCCTGGGATTTCTTTGGAAGGAATGATGCTAAAGCTGAAACTCCAGTACTTTGGCCACCTCATGTGAAGAGTTGACTCACTGGAAAAGATTCTGATGTTGAGAGGGAATGGGGGCAGGAGGAGAAGGAGACGACAGAGGATGAGATGGCTGGATGGCATCACTGACTCGATGGACGCGAGTCTGAGAGAACTCCGGGAGATGGTGATAAACAGGGAGGCCTGGCGTGCTGCGATTCATGGGGTCGCAGAGTTGGACCCGACTGAGCGACTGAACTGAACTGAACTGGTTGGCTCTATGAAGGACCTTCATTTTTTAAAAATATAAATCATAAAGATGTTTATTGGTTTAGTGGTTCTTAATTTACATCCACTCTGGTGTTTAAAAGCCATCTGTCCACCTTCCCAGATATGTTCTGAGTAGGCAACTCTGTACCATGTGGACATGAAAACACCAAAGTGTTGGGGGGAGTGGGGTGGGATCTGAATGGAGCTTTTTCTTCACCTCTCTCCTCCTCCCTCCTCCACTACACTACCTTGGATGTGCACACAAGTAACAAAAGAGGTGGGGTTTTCTTAGGGGTCCCAAGGCCATCAAATTTTGTCAAAGCTAGATTCTTGATACCCTGATTCCAATAAGTCAGTGTATAAAATGCTGGAACACAAGCTACTTCTCATGTTCTTGGCTTCATCTGTGTATACATCAATCTTAGTTCTTTCCTTCCCCTCCATCAAGCCGACTATCAAATCAGTAGGAATCTCACCTCGAGACTATTTGGTTTTAGCAGGAGCAGCTGCTCTGGAAACCCTGGTGGTAGTGTACAGCAGAAACTAGCAGAGCATTGTAAAGCAACTCTACTCCAGAGGAAACAATGTCTGTAAAAATGACTTTCAAACGTAATCTACTGTCATTGTGTAGTCCAGCTTCTGCTAATACATGAATCTTCTCTATAAAAAACAAGCAAACTCTAGTGGTGATTGTACCCTTTGCCACCCCTTGGACCCCCTGCCCCTTCTAGGCAGATGCCCTCACCCACTAGTTTATTTCCTGAGACCCAGGGTCTTTGGTGAGCCATCTCCTCCCTGCCTCTCTCCTTCCTGCCCCAGAGAAGCCATGATCCCTTCTCCAGGGTGGGATTTCCTCCTTTTTCCTCTAGGACCTCATTTCATCAGTCATTAATCTCTTTTCTGACTTTTAACTTTACATCAGTAGTCTGTTTTTTGTACATGGATAAAACAATCAAGTCCTTTGTACTTTCTATTGTTTTCTTGGCACCCATGGTTTAGCTATTCTTGAGTCTTTCCTGTCTTCTTCCCTCCTTTTTCCTCCCTTTCTGCACAGACTTGTTTTATACTTGTTTTCCTCACTTCTCTTCCTTGACTGCCCCCACCATGGAAACTGGATAACTTCCAGCCCTCACATTGTCACTGGTTCTCTTGCTCAGCTCTAAAGACTCTGGCTTTTTTCTCTTCTATCCTTTAACATAGTACCTCCTGGGAGCTATCCAAGGCTGTCCCTTCTAGAGCTACTTTGTATCTTTTAATAATCACTTTTATTTTTTGAGCTTCAATCAGCACTTTTACACAAGTGAATCTAGCAGGAAGAGACTCATCTCATGATCCACTCGGCCACCAAAAGTGGCCCAACTCAAAAGTAACAATTCAGGCTACAATTGATGAATAAATTTATGGGAAGAATTGTACAATGCATAGTATAATGCAAGAACCACTTGCTTAGAAGCCCAGAAAAGGGGCTAGTGTTCTAGATTTCTGAACTTTTATTACATGAAAATCAAAAGTTTGGACTAGACAATATCTAAGTTTCTTTTACCTTGCAAAGTTGATGATTTGGGTAGAACAGTTTTAGAGAAATATTTTATTGCTCCAGTGTCTTTACTTCTATCTCAGGGAAAAATGCTATCCACCTAGAAAAAGAGATTATTTTACTTTAAGTTTCTTTTATCATAATGTTTCTTCATAACAATATCCAAGAAAATTAACACCTTGCCATTATTTTTTACTAAGTTAAGGGGGAGCTGAGAGGAGAAGTTTCAATTTATAGTTTGAAAAGAGTTGACTTGCCATTACCTAGGATTCAGACTTAAGAGTTGGGGCTATCATAATAAGAGCTAGAGTTAATTAGTTTTTAAAAATCAATTCCAGTATCCCAGATACCTAGATGTAGAAAATGCTCAAAATGAAGTTTAAGTTCACTTCTTCAGGGGGAAATTGTTACATTTTGGGTGTCACAAGTCATTGAAAAATATACTTATTATGAAATGCTAAAGCCTCCAATCAAAGAACTACACAATCAGACAAGTTAAATGTTAAAAACAAACTTCTTCTCATTTTTAATACTGTCTTAATAGAACTTTTAAATGTAGGGCTGACCTGAGACCATTTCCTCTGTCACCTTAATTCTCACCCACAAGCACAGTGATGAGCAGGCATTCACAGACGTAACACCATCTTTGCTCAGACTCTGCCTTGACCCACACCAGCCTCTTATGTTTCCTCCTCTGTCAAGACTGAGTAAGGGCTGTAGTCTGAGGCTTTGTGAGATCAACTAGAGGCCAAAGATATATTGTAGGGTGAGTTTTAAAAGAAGTAATTCAATTAAAAAAGAAAACTTTTCATGTAATATACCACTACATATTTTTAAATAACAACCAAATTGTCTGTTACATTATGTTCTGCAACATAAGAGGCAGATCTATACAAATACTGCTATTCAGTAAATCTTAAAAAATTTTAATTCTCTTTCATGAAATTTGCAATCAGATTTTTATTATTTAAAAGACACTAATGAGTAACTCAAAATGCATGCATGCATGCTCAGTTGTGTCTGGCTTTTTGCAACCCCATGGACTATAGCCCTCCAAGCTCCTCTGTCCATGGGATTTTCCAAGCAAGAATACTGGAGTGGTTGCCATTTCTTTCTCTAGGAGAACTTCCTGACCCAGGGATCAAACCCAGGTCTCCTACTTGCAGGCAGATTATTTACCAACTGAGTTCATCATAAAAAAATTTTAATTGTGACCTCTCCATTAGCATGCATTTCTTTTGAAGGAAACTGTAAAAATCCTAGAAGAAAACATAAAGGATAACCTCTTTAACATTGGTCTTGGCAATTTTTTGGATTTGTCACCAAAACAAAGGCAATAAATAAAAAAAAATAAACATGTTCAACAACATCAACATATAAATCTTCTGTACAGCAAAGGAGCAGTCTTTCCTGACAAACTGATGTGTTGGCTGAGATATGAAGCATGAGTGAGAGCTGATAGGTGAGAGTGAGAGTTCAGGTGGAGGGAGGTGTATTAAGGGAAAGGAAAGAGCATAAACAAAGGCACTGGGTTGAGAAGGAATGTGGTCCTTGATGGACTGAGGAAGGGCCAAAATAATCAGCATGGCTTGGAGGCAAGCACTGATAAAGGAAGGAAGTTGATGGATATGAATAGGAGGCTAGAGAGGTATATAGGAACCGTGTGAGGCAAAGCCTTGTACTTGTATATAGGATTTTGGTCTTTAACAACAGTAGGGGACAATAGATACATTATCAGATTTGCATTTTGAAAAGATTACTTTGGGTATCTGTGTGAAATCTGAATTTTTCCTTTCTTGTGCAAGGAAGCTACTTGTTCATCTTACCAAGTTGCCCTAATTTCTGTTTTTCAAAATAAGATAAAAAAGTTTTTTAAAGCATTAAGAAAAAACCCTCCTCCTTCCAATGATTATACACTATTTTCCTTTATTCTTTTCTTGATTCTCTATATGAAGAATGTTTTCTCATTTCCTGTAATAGCTCCTGAAACACAAAACTTGGATTTTATTTTGGTTTCCTTAATTTCATCATCCACATCTCAAAAAATCATGTGCCTCTATAATTACATCATTTATTTTTTTTTTCTATCAACACACAGTGAAAATTCGACTGACTCGAGTTTAGCCAACAGAAGGCCTAAGAAAATTAGTAAGTAGGCCAAATCATGTGTGTGCCATGCTTCCTCTTCCCTGATGGCATTTTTTCTCCCATTCATGCCTCTCTGCCTTATCTGAATGCCTCCCTAGATCTGCGTTTGCCCTGTTTTTACATCAGCTACTTGCCTTCCGTATCATGCAGAGTCATAACTATTGTCAATGACTGGAGGACTGTGATGTTGAGATAATACTTCATAATGACTCTCTGCCCTGCTATTCAAACTGACAGGACAGTTAAAGATTTGGCAGAAGCTTATTAATTTGTTTTGGGGAAAATTTATAAATAGCCTAAGCCCTGGAGAAAAGGGAAACAATATATATGTTTTGGTCCTGACTTCTTTAGAGCTATATGACCCCAGGTAAGTCACTTTGACTCAATGACCCTGTTTCCTCATTTGCTGAACTCTAAAGAGTTGGGTGGTTTTTTTTTTGGTGGAGGGAGAGGGGGATCCTTGGATGGAATGTTGGATCTTAGTTCCCTCAACCCATAATCCCTATAGTGGAAGCTCAGAGTCTTAACCACTGGACTGCCAGGGAAGTCTTGCTCATTTGCTGAACTCTTGATCCCTTCTCAAGTATGGAACAACTTCTGTGCTTGTATAATTCTGTTTTGTTGGCTGATCCAATCTCTTCCTAAAGATTCTTCCCATAGAATTATTAAAGTTCAGTGGCTAATTCATCTGTAACAGTGAGAAGGCATAGTTATAGAATGGAGACATTTGGAAAAGGTCCTAGTAAACTAATCTAAAGAATGCTTATTTTGGATTAAAACCAAGGAGAAACTGGAGTTTTACATCTAAAACCATTTTTCTGAGTCTGGCGCATGTTAATTTAAAAGCAGCCATCCTTGTTATCCCCTCAGGATCACATGTTGTAAGTGTTTATTTTTACCATGTCTTATCTCGCTGTTGTATTTTTATCCTTTGGCTTCAAGGATGCCCTTCATCAAGAGGTGTGAAGACACAAATACTCCCATTTGAGAACACGCAGTTCTACATCCTTCCTGGTAGTGTTTTCAGTAAAAATAGTTTCTGTTGATAAAAATTATGGATAAAAATGTAAAAGCCTAACAGCCGGTGGCCCCCTTAACAAACTGTGCATGACAACCTTCTGTGCTGGGAGACAAATATGAGTTATAAGAGCAGAGGGGTCATGCACAGGGCCACTGGGAGGTCAGCCCCCATTGAAGGTCAAGGGCCTACTGAGGGGAACCATCAGTTAAGAGACCCACACGAGAGTACCACTAGAGTTTTTCCTAAATCAGCTTTTTGCTTATAGCTCACAGAGGGAATTTTCTCAACTTACCTTAAGTAATGAAAAAGGTTTAACAGAGGGCTGCAGATGGGGCCAAAGTCAAGAGAGAGTCTTCATGGTCATCCAGGCATTTAATCACAGCCCAGCCTCATGTGAACAGAAGCCAAGTCCACGGGGTCCCGGGAACACAGGCCTAGGTCATGTGTTCCTATAGATGGGCTCTATAGTTTGTGTCTACTTCTTAATTGCCTGCTACCAATCGCTTTTACCCTCTTCTTTCTTTTGTATAATATCTGGTTATTTATTATTTCTGCTTCCCCATCTCTCTGCTTTGCACATGAACCACCATGGCTTTTATAAACTCTGTACATTTCATATCCTGTTTCTGCTGATAAAATCCCCATTTTCAACTCTCTTTTTTCCTACTGAAATTCCAAAGAGAAAGAATCAAATTGGCCTGGTTCATCTTTCCTTATAGAGGCCAGGTCATGAACCACTATTCATGGACTGACTGACCTTAGGTCAACTGCCACACTTGGTTAAATGGGCTGTGACCAGAGAAGGAATCATATGAGTCACATAATTCAAATCCCACAATAGTCTAAGGAGTTGTGGGCAGAGGCTACTCCCCTACAAGGGTAGTGAACATGAGCAATACCATCATGACTGATGTCTCTATTCTAGAGACACTCTGGGGGATGTGAAAGGGCTCTACTTACCTGCCTCTTAAAATTAAGAAAAGCCTATAATTAGTACAATAAATAGTAGCTGCTGAAATGAGATGAAGTCAGGCAAAGAAGCTAATTGAAAAAGATGGTTCAGTGGAAGAGAAGCTTCTAGGAACAATAGTTGGAGCAGGGAGAAGAGAGAAAAGGGGAGAGAGAAAGAATGAGGGTCAAAACAGAGGGTGGCCCAGGGTGGTAGGAGATAGGGATCAAGCTTGCTGAGGAGACAGGGATGAGAGAAGAGAGACTGAATTTTCTAGTGAGGGCAAAGAGTGATCTTAGAGATAAGCATCAGAGAGCCTTTCTGCTCCAGGGTTGAGGTTATCATAATGGTTATAATAGTGCTGCTGCTGCTAAGTCGCTTCAGTCGTGTCCTACTCTGTGTGACCCCATAGACGGCAGCCCACCAGGCTCCCCTGTCCCTGGGATTCTCCAGGCTACTGTATTTTAAAATTCAAGTTAAAGTCTGATAATATTAAGTGTTGAGAGTATCGAGCAATGGGAACTGTAATACAATGCTGGCAAGAGTTAACATGGTATAAACACTTAGAAAAACAATTTAGCCTAACCTAGTAAAGTTGAAGATGCACATACTCATGGCCCAGCAATTTTATTTCTATGTGTATAACCTGGAGAATGCACTAGGATATATTTTTCAAGAATATGTATAGCAGCTTTGATCCTAAATGCCAAAAACTAAAAACAGCCTAAATGTCATCAGCAGCAGAATAGATAAAATTTTAGTATAGTTACACAATAAATATAATGGAAATGAATCAATTTCAATGATGTGCAACATACATGAACCTTACAGAAGCAAATGTTCATGAACGGAACCAGAGGGACTTCTCTGGAATTCCAGTGGTTAAGACTCTGAATTTCCAATGCAGAGGCACAGGCTCATTCTTGGTCAGGGAGCTAAGGTCTTACATCCTATGGAGTACAGTGAAAGAAAAGAAGGAGCCAGAAATAAGAGAATATATAGCTTCATTTATGGAATTCCAAAATCGATAAAACCCAAGTTGCCTTATTTACAGACCTATTTACTTAACTGGTACCAAGAAAAAAATAATATAATTTTATCTTAAAGTAGAATTGTCCAGTTATGCCAGAATATAACATAGGGTGATAAAAGAGAGTGCACAGTAAGTTGGAAAAGATGGAGGAAGGGACTTTTATTTTTCTTTATTTATGATTCTTCCAAATGATAAGTTTGACAGAAGCAATGAAATGTTTTAAAATGTTGATGAATTTGATTCAGTGTTGATAGCTTTATTTCTAAGATGAAGAAAAGATGTGTGAATTTTTTTTATCAGAAGATAATATGTAGGGGAATTTAAAAAAATAAAACTGGAATTTAGTTTTCATTTTGTTAAAATAAGAAATTGATTTATGAGTGGGCAGAATGTTCTTATTAGGAAATGGTGGAAATCATTCTAGTCACCTATGCATTTGGCCAGCCAAACATTCCTTATATCACAAAAATAATTTTCATGATAAATAAAACACAACTGTGGATATTTACAAAGGGTGGCACAATAACAACCAACAAATTTATTATTAAAAAATTACTTTCTCTAGGCTTAAAATACTATTGTCAATTGATGACAGTAATACCCTGTACTTTGAGCACATCATTTAAAACCTCAAAGGTAATAGTAAATTTGCATGACCATCTAATGTTTTCTTGACTAGTTTCCTACTGGAATACAAAGGAAATTTGAGTGTCAAAGGAAATGATCTTAATAGACAGGGAAGGTTTATGAATCATAATTAATGGGGCAAGAAATCTAATCACTGGGGATGCAACCTACTGAACAAAAAGGATGATTTGTATGAAAAAAAAGAGAGATGAAAAATGAAATAGACGTGAACAACAACAACAATAACTAAAAGACAACCTGTATGGAACCTCTGTGGACTTTGAGGGCTCCTGTCCTGTTATGAAAGGTCTGAATTCTGAGATCTTCACCTGATAAGGAGAATGTCAGGACTGTGATGACGAGAGAAGCAAGCTGATGTGGAAAAGGTTGCTTCTTAGATGCTGTGACCATCTGCTGGCTCAATGACAAGATGTACTTTATTCCATGGATGAGAACAGTTTGAAATAAAGGTTACACTGTGAACAGATGCTAGAAGTGTCTTCTCAAGGAACTAAAATTCAGGGGCAAAATTAGCCAGAATCAAACTTTAAAAATGAGGCTTCAGAAAGGAAACATACAATTCTGTGACCAGTAGCTAGCAACAGGATTAGAACAACACTTTGGAGAGGTTTCCACTGGAATAATCTTCATCACTGAGTCCCGACACAGTTACAACAATGACTAAGGTGAGTGAAACAGAGGTTAAGGGCAAATAGAAAATGTGTGTTGTAGTTCTATTTCCAGTTTTTTAAGGAATCTCCAACACACATTTTCTATTTGCCTTTAACGTCTGTTTCACTCACCTTAGTCATTGTCATAACTGTGTCAGGACTCTTGCTGCTGCTGCTGCTGCTAAGTCGCTTCAGTCATGTCCGACTCTGTGCAACCCCGTGGACTGCAGCCTACCAGGTTCCTCCGTCCGTGGGACTCTCCAGGCAAGAGTACTGGAGTGGGTTGCCATGGATTCTTATGACCTAGCAATTCCACTGCTGGGCATACACACCAAGGAAACTAGAATTGAAAGAGACACGTGTACCACAATGTTTATAATAGCCAGGACATCACAGCACTGTTTATAATAGCCAGGACATGGAAGCAACCTAGATGTCCATCAGCAGACGAATGGATAAGAAAGGCGTGGTACATATACACAATGGAGTATTACTCGGCCATTAAAAAGAATTCATTTCAATCAATTCTAATGAAGTGGATGAAACTGGAGCCGATTATACAGAGTGAAGTAAGCCAGAAAGAAAAACACCAATACAGTATACTAACACATAAATATGGAATTTAGAAAGATGGTAATGATAACCCTGTATGTGAGACAGCAAAAGAGACATAGATGTATAGAATAGACTTTTGGACTCTGGGAGAGGGAGAGGGTGGGATGATTTGGGAGAATGGCATTGAAACATGTATAATATCATATAAGAAATGAATCGCCAGTCTAGGTTTGATGCAGGATACAGGATGCTTGGGGCTGGTGCCCTGGGATAACCCATAGGGATGGTATGGGGAGGGAGGTGGGAGGGGGTTCAGGAGTGGGAACTTATGTACACCCATGGCAGATTCATGTTGATGTATGGCAAAACCAATACAGTATTGTAAAGTAAAAAAACAATAATAAAATAAAAAATAAAAAAAAGAAAAGAAAATGTGTGTTGTATATTGTGTTATTTTAAAAGTAAGTGTTATTTTTGTGCTGGGGTCATAATACATTTTTTACTATAAATAATGTTTTAAGTCATTTACCATCAAATAGAATTTCTGCTCTTAAAAAGATCATTCAGAAAGCATTCCATGGTGAAGCAGTGATGTCCCATGATTCTGACAAGTCTAGGACTGCAGAAAGACCAGAACACCCACACTCTTATTTGCTAAAGATGAGTTCTCCTTTAAACCTCAGAGGGTACTTTTAAGTCATAGATATTCAAGAGGTAAGTAAATAGGACCCAAGCTATAATCTACTCAAATCCTTTTGTTTTCACTGAAAGAAGAAAGGTACAATGTGATAACATAACTTTGACCACAAAACCAGAACTAAAGTTAGGTTTCCTAACCTATTGCATTAGTGTGATGGTGGTTTAGTCACTAAGTTGTGTCCTACTCTTCACAACCCCATGGACCGTAGCCTGCCAGGCTCTTCTGTTTATGGGATTTCCCAGGCAAGAATACTGGAGTGGGTTGCCATTTTCTTCTCCAGGGGATCTTTCCAATTCAGGGATCCAACCGGGCCTCCTGCACTGCAGGTGGATTCTTTACTGCCAAGTGCCAGGAAAGCCCTATTACATTAGTACAAAGTCCCAACAGTTTCTTTGCATGATAAACCCTTGTCCTCTGACAGGTCTCATCACACTTCCTTGTTTATCACTGGTCCTAAGCTCCCAGTCACTTCCTAGGTGGCCTTAGAGGTAAAGAACAAGCCTGCCAATGCAGGAGACTTGAGAGTCATGGGTTCAGTCTCTGGGTTAGGGAAGACCCCTGGAGAAGGAAAAGGTGACCCACTCGGGAGGATTCTTGCCTGGAGAATCACATGGCAGAAGAGCCTGGCGGGCTACAGTTCACAGGCCACACAGAGTCAGACAGGACGGCAGTAACCCAGCATGCAAGCTCCTAGTATAGAACCTTGTACATAGAAAATGCTCACTAAATATTTACTGCAAGAATGAATATTCAAGTTCATATTCTTATGTATGGCATTGCTGGGACACAAGAATATGTCTTTTACATTTTTATGGGTCTTGCCAAGGATTTCTACAAACTGATCCTGCTACTTGCTTCTCTCACCAACTTTGTGTGAAGTTGTCTGTCTGCCTGATTGTTCCCAGCAATGACTCTTAAGGCTTTTAAGTTTCATCATTGAGATCTTAAAAAAACATATTTATATGTTCTAATATTCTTTTGTTTGATTATGACAGGATGAGCATTTTTTCATTTGCTTTTGAGCATTTTCTTTGTTTTTTAAAATTGTCTAGAATAATAGAATTGGCTGTTCATGTCCCTTGCTATTATTGCTGAGCTGTTTCTTAACTGTAATTTAAAAGTTTCTTTTTATGCTAAACAAAATAACTCTTTTTTTTCCATCTGCTGAGTTGCAAATGCTTTTCCCTATATTTTATTTTGACTGCCTTTACTATAATTTCTTTTGATATATATGTATAACATTTGTATATCATTGACTCTGTCAGTGGCTTCTTTATGCTTCAGGGTTTTATATCATATTTTTAAAGACTTTCCCATGGCAAGATTATTTTTAGAATCAACAATGTTTTTTTCTAGTTTTGTTTATGATTTAAATTTATATATTGATTCTCCAGAAATATATTTTGATGGCAGAGGTAGGGATCTAGCTAACCAAATATTTGGGGATTGTTCAACAATATAAAATAAAGGAAATCCAAAAACGAGGGGGTATATGTATGTGTTGCTGATTCACTTTGCTGTACAGCAGAAAATAACACATTGAAAAGCAAATACACTCCAAGAAAAATTTTTAGAAAGTAAAAAGTCCAGTTACCTTAAAAATAACCATGATTGGGTCAGTGGTAACAATTGGGTGGTATCCAACATAGCTTTGCCTTGGGGAATTAAAGTTTTGTGTTAGTTAATTCAAATAATTCAGCCAATTAAGCATTACTTGCCACCTCCCAGCCTCTCACTGTTCTATCTCTTCAAAAATCAGTCGCCAGGCTGTATACACACATGCTTTTGAACTTAAAAGTCAGGAAACATGGGTTCTGATCTAAAATCTGCCTGCTTGTGTGACTTGAAGTATCTTAACTTCCCAGAGCTGAAATTTCTTTGTTTATAAAATGAAGCTATGAGACGAGGACCACCAAGATTTTTCCAGAAATAAAATCCTACTGTCCTATAGTGTCTGCCAGCTTCCACTTCACATTGACAGACATTTTAAATAATCCACAGTTGGAAAGCTATTGGAATCTGAAAATTAATTACGGTATGTTCATCCTCTATCTTCCTCATCCACAAAAGAGCTTTTACTTGTGATGTTCCCTCTGCCCAGAGTGTTTTTCTTACAATCACCTACCTGTTTCTTGGCTCCCCTTCCTTCCAGATTCTGATCAAATGCAACTCTGGTAGAGCCTTCACTTACTATGTTAATAACATAATAAGCTCCACTTCCAAATCTGTTCTAACTTTACTCTGCTAAAGCTTTTTGTATAGAACTTTTGCCACCTGACATATTACATATGTACATATTGTTGTATCCCCAAAATAGTATGTGTATCAGTCAGCTTTTGCTGCAGCAACAAATGGCCTCAGCACTCCAGTGGCCTACAACAGCAAATATTCATCTCTTGCTTATGTCACATGACGGCTGTGGGTAGGCTGCAGAATTTCTTCATTCCCCTGAGCACACCCAAGCTCAGCTAGGCTGGCTTCCACTTCAGAACTTGAGTTGAAAAACATATTTTCTCTATGATAAAATGTCCTTATGGTGAAGGGCAGGAATATGAAAGGAAGCAGAGCCAAAGCAGGAAATCTCATTTTAAAATTCTGCTCAGATGTGACGGTCACATCTGCTCAAATTCCATTAGCTGAAGCATGTCATGTAACCAAGCACAAAGTCAAAAAGTCAAGTAGAGTATATGTCAAGTCACATGACAATCAATTGGAATCTAATTAGATGCAATAATCCTATTGTTAAAAACAATAATCCAATAAACCAAAAAATATAAAATCTAGCACTTAATTCTTTTCCTGAACAATCTGTAAGGCCTGGAAGAGCAGGCATTCAATAAATTTTATTTGATGGATTAAAACAAAACAAAACACCAACCTTTCATCCTTCCTAGTTCCACTCTTACTGCTAGAACATATCCCAACTTGGCCCACACTTACCATCATAGATTTGATCTGGCAAGGAGAGATGAGGGGGACTGAATAATCTTTTTTATGGTCCTTATAAGCCAGTAATTATGGGATAATAAAAGATACTTTGAGCTTTGAAATGAAAGTGTTTTATTGGGCCTCCTTGAACAATGAGCTTTTGTCATAAATTTCAGCATCAGTATTGACAAACTGTTCATTTCGTGCTGGGAATATGGTGGCGCTTGGGGCCTCTAGCATCATTGCCATGGCAAATTCTACCACCCCCACCCTGCTCTTCTCTCCTTGGCATTGGTCTCTCCCGAGACAGGGTGGAAAGCAGACACTGTCAAGATGGGCAGATAAAACCTCACTCTTCCCTCCCTTAGTGACTTAACAGCTTTTTGGGTAAGTTATTTCATGGAAGGATTTCAAACTGAAATATTGGGTTAGCCAGAAAGTTTGTTCAAGATTTTCATAACATCTTCTTGAAAAACCTGAATGAAAATTTTCCAATCCAATATATAGTTCAGTTCAGTTCAGTTCAGTCGCTCAGTCATGTCTGACTCTTTGCAACCCCATGAACCGCAGCACTCCAGGCTTTCTTGTCCATCACCAACTCTTGGAGTCCATCCAAACCCATGTCCATCGAGTCGGTGATGTCATCCAACCATCTCATCCTCTGTCGTCCCCTTTTCCTCCTACCCTCAATCTTTCCCAGCATCAGGGTCTTTTCCAATGAGTCAGCTCTTCGCATCAGGTGGCCAAAGTATTAGAGTTTCAGCTTCAACATCAGTCCTTCCAATGAACACCCAGGACTGATCTCCTTTAGGATGGACTGGTTGGATCTCCTTGCTGTCCAAGGGACTCTCAAGAGTCTTCTCCAACACCGCAGTTCAAAAGCATCGATTCTTCAGCACTCAGCTTTCTTTAGAGTCCAACTCTCACATCCATACACGACCACTGGAAAAACCATAGCCTTGACTAGACGGACCTTTGTTGGCAAAGTAATGTCTCTAGTTTTTAATATGCTGTCTAGGTTGGTCATAACTTATTTCCAAGGAGCAAGTGTCTTTTCATTTCATGGCTGCAATCACCATCTGCAGCGATTTTGGAGCCCAGAAAAAATAAAGTCAGCCACTGTTTCTACTGTTTCTCCATCTATTTGCCATGAAGTGATGCTACCGGATGCCATGATCTTAGTTTTCTGAATGTTGAGCTTTAAGCCAATATATAGAATACCTAAATAATTATGTATCCTCTTTCCTAAGCCACTAAGCATGGGTATCATGGCTAAGAGCTTGTGTTCTAGAGGCCAAGAGATTGGTTTTATATTCCTGGTGTATTTTTTAGCTGGTTGATTTTAGGTTTGTTTCTTCTTTCTCTAAGCCTCAGTGTTCAAATTCATAAACCTGTATCATTCTGAGAATTTAAAAAGCAATGTGTTAAAGGTTTAACATATTATTGGCACACAGCAAGCACTTAATAAATGACATCTGTTATTTCCCAGAGTACTTGACTATGGAGTGACTCATGGTAGTCTCAACATTACCCTGTCTTACCCATGAGTAGGAAAAGAGAAGTAGAATATGAAATATACTCGATACTATGCATTCAGGGTTGCAACTCAGGTTTCGTATCATTCTTTTGTTCTCTGGATACAAACGGTAGAGCAGATAGAACTGTATTAAAACATTTATCCAGTTCCTATTTATAAATGTGTGATGGGAGGCCCTCCTCCACCCACCCTCTGGGGCTGTTTTCCATAGTAGATTCTCTGAAGCACTGGTTTCTGAGGCTGTTAATAGCCATTCCAGGAGAAAGGGTCTGTGATCAAACAAGTTTAATGTTCAATTTAGAAGGTTGAGCAGTTTTCTTTTTTCTTTTTTGCAGAGCCTTTAGTGTGCTAATGTTCATTTTGAATCTCCAAAAGGGAAATCCTGTCTCTCCCATCCTTGCTCCACAAAGAGAGAGCCTTCTCTAGGACACTGTGAAATACTCCAAGGACAGCTTAAAAGGGACGCTAACAAGACACAGATGCAGAAAAATGTAGAAGGCGCACTAGGGACTGGGTATATAAAACAAGTACAAAAATGAAATGAGTAAATAAAAACTCTATAAACTCCAAGGAAAACTGGAATAGTGAGGTTATTTTGTAGAGTGGCAAGTTGGGTGATGATGTGCATGATGAGACTGAGAAGAACCAAAGGATTTGACTTTATTCCATGAGACAACACCACCATCTCATTCCCAATGACAAAGGGTGTTTTTTCTAAGTTTGCATCCCTCATATTCTCGGCTAATGACTGTTCATATTTAAGTCCAGCAGCTTATCTAATTATGCTTTTTCCTATCTTTCAAATCCTCTTAGCTTCTAGCATTTCACCCTTAAAATTGAACTGGTTCAGTGCTCCGATGTTATAGAAACCAAACTCTATTACAACTTGCAGAGCCGGTGTCACCAATGACTTAATGGAGATTCCCCAAGGACACAGTCACTGCTTAATGAAGCACAGGCCTCTGTATATATGAAAATAAATCTGTCGCAGATTTCTTTCTTTTTCTAGTTTCATTTTCTTTCATATAATATTCTCATGTTGTCTCTGAAAAAAATTAAGGATTTATAACTAGCTAGATGCCTAAGTAAAAATATGAAACTTCTTGGATTTTTAAAGTGTATCAACAGCAAATGTATTTTTTACTGTTTGAGATAATTTGAAGCATATTATTCAACTTGATTCTGTCAGTGTCTAGCTAAGGAGTCAGTCAAGGCATTATTAGCCACACTTGATGTTGAGTTTTAGAGAAACAGAGGTAGTTCCATGGTAATTACATATTTAGGCTCTCTTCTCAAGAGTACTTGAGAAAGTTATTATTTTTAAGTGAACAGGTATTTCTTTTAGAATTTATGTTCTGGGACTTCTCTGGTGGTCCAGTGGCTAAGACTCTGTGCTTCCAATGCAGGGGGTGTAGGTTTGATCCCTGGTTGTGAAACTAAGATCCCACAAGGCACAGGGTATGGTAAAAACTAAAAAGAAAATAATTTATGTTCTTTGAAAGTATCAAGTCTCACAAACCCTGAGAGAGCTAAGTACACATGTCAATGTGTCATTTTTCAACAAAAGAGAGTAAGTTTGGACAGCACTGGCAAGCAGGATATTTTCAGTGGGTCACAAGCACAAGTGGCTGACTGCCTCCCAGTTACAGCCCTTTAGTCTAGAATTTATCTCAAACTTCATATCCATGTACCAACTGTCTGCTGTATACTTCCATGAGATGTTCCAGAGGTACCATACGCAAGTGTCAAGCATTCGACTCAACAGCTCAGTTCCACTCCCATCCTCTACCTGGTAACCTTGATTGTAGCATCCACCTTGAAGTCTTGACTTTTCCCTCCTCCTACCTTAGCTGCAAATTAAGATCTAGATTCCATCACTTTCTCTTAAACTTTCCTCCATCTCTCTTATCTGTCCCTTTGCTCATCATCCACACCACGTGTAACCTCAACCACTACTTAGAAGCCAATCTCACTGCCTCCATTCTTGTCCCCTTCAAACTTTCCACACGCTGATAATCTCTGGAGGGGCTTATTTAAAAACAAATTGGTTTGTAGGGCATAAATTAACCTTAAAAGTGCATTCCACTATACATTAGGTGCAGACAAATACTGTTTGATTCCACTTATATGAGGTGTGTGTAGAGTAGTCAAATTCATAGAGTCAGAAAGTACAGTTGGTAAGTGCCAGGGGCTGGGGTGGGGAAGGGGAACAGGAAGCTGGTGTTTAATGGAGACAGTATCTCAGTTTAGGAAGGTGAAAATTTGTCTCAGTTTAGGATAGATGATGGTAAGAGTTGTACAGCAATGTGAATGTATTTAGTGCCACTGAAACGTACAGTTAAATATGGTTAAGACAGTATGTTTTATGTTATGTGACTTTTACCACAACAAAAAGCATTAAAACCCCCAACAAATTGGATCATATTAACCTGTTTGAAAGTCTTCATTGACTACTACTATTTCACTGACTACTTCATCGTCTACTCCTAATGGGAAAAGTCCTACTCTTTAACATGGTTCATGGAATCTTCTGTGTGTGGCTTGACTTGACTCTCTGTCCTCCTCCTCCTGTTCCCTGCCCAATAATTATTGTCCTGGAACCCTGAAATATTTGTACTTTGGTACATGAGTCATGCTGTGCTTTTACTCCTATGCTATTCTTTGTTTATAATCATTTCCTTCATGTAATACAATACTACTCTCATCTTTTCATGCCTTAAAAATCTATTTTAAAGAGCTGTTCAGGGATCAAGAGCTTTAGTAATCTCGACTGGCCTCCTCTCTTCCCTACTCCACCCAGATCACATTAGGCTTTGCTCCTGAATATGCTTATAATTATCACAAATGCTTGCTACATTATGGAATAGTTACTCTGATGTGGATCTGTCTCCCCTACTCAACTGGGAACTACTTGTAGGTAAAGACTCACTAAGCTGAAACTCCAGTACTTTGGCCACCTGATGGGAAGAGCTGACTCATTGGAAAAGACCCTGATGCTGGGAGGGATTGGGGGCAGGAGGAGAAGGGGACGACAGAGGATGAGCTGGCTGGATGGCATCACCGACTCGACGGACATGAGTCTGAGTGAACTCTGGGAGTTGGTGGTGGACAGGGAGGCCTGGTGTGCTGCGATTCATGGGGTCACAAAGAGTCGGACATGACTGAGCAACTGAACTGAACTGAAGCACTCGGTCATTTGTCTCTCAACAACTGGCACAGTACTTGGCAGAAAGTAGGCACTCCATGAATATTTCTGAAATGAATAATAATTCAAAGACATCAGACATTTTAGAAATGCTTCCATAAATCTATCTGAGGAATCACTTATTGACAACAACATGACTTGGAAAACATAGAAAGACAGTTGCTATGTGGGCATATCTGGGAAGGAATTTAACAAGTTACATGATGTTGGAAAAGCTCCAGATCTGTGTAATGATTCTGTCTATACGAATCTGGATCATAGTGTTTCTATACTTGCAGAAGATGTTTCTGAGCACTGGGGAGAACCAACTGTGCGTCTTCAATGAGGCTGTCACTGTCTGCTTCTCTCTGCCTCCATCAACTTGGGTACCATGAAAAGAAGAAAAAGAAGTCTAGTCTTTTATACTCTTTTTCAGATTCCCTCCCCTCTCCCTTTCTACTCCTCTGTTGGAAAGGGGAGCAGGGAATTTACAGTTTTCTCACGGGTCAAATCCATTAAGTGGTCTTACCTCTGAAAAATTATTGTAAGTGAGAGTTTGGGGACATTTTTCTGGCAAGGAGAGAGTAAGAAAGACCCTTCCTTTCTCAGATGTTGTTGTTGTTCAGTCATTAAGCTGTGTCCAACTGTTTGCAACCCCATGAACTGTAGCACACCAGGCTCCTCTGTCCTCCACTATCTCCCAGTGTTTGCTTAAACTCATGTCCATGGAGTCAGTGATGCTATCCAAGCATCTCATCCTCTGCCACTTCCTTCTCCTCTTGCCTTCAATCTTTCCTAGTATCAGGCTCTTGGCATCAAGTGGCCAAAGTGAGATGTGAGCTTCAGCATCAGTCCTTTCAATGAATACTTATGCTCTAAATGTCATATTGTCATTTTAGCTGTTGCCTTCTTTTTGTCTGTGTGGTTTATTTTCCCCTTTAAAGAAGAATTTATTAAGCCTGTGTTGTGCCTCCAGCCTTGTTGAGGATACAAAGCAAATGCAGGTCTCCAGCTCTGCCTTCAAAGATCCCAGACACTCTAGGTCGGGGGGGAAACGCAAACAAGCATGGGTATCAAATATGCTACATATAATCAAGATTGTGGGCCCCTCCTGTGGTCCCTGTCAGCAAGATCCAGTCTTGTCCTTCTCTCTATTAAACTGATGAACTTAAAATACTGACTCATGTACAAAAATAGAATAAGGGGCCAATTGTTACTGCTAAGTTTCTGTTTCTAAGTAATAATTGTAGAAAATTCTAGTTATGTGCTTCCCCCACCTCCATTTGTCTATATAAAGGTAGGGCTGCAATTCTCAAAGACACATATGTATGAATCACAGTTCCACTTTAGACACACAGCACATATTTATTATCCTGCAGCTTCTGATTTAGTGCTAGAGATGCCTGTTGCCTCTGTTAAACGCTGCATCTTAGGACTTCCCTGGTGGTCCAGTCACTAAGATTTCACACTCCCAGAGGATGAGGTCTGAGTGAACACATGCTCTTTATGGACCCCTTGAAGTGTAGATCTTCAAGAGTGTTGGGTCATGAATAGCCTTTCTAAGAAGTTGCTGATTGCTACATCAGAACCCATTGGCACTTTGGGAAAGAGAGACACTGAATAAATTTTAAATGTGTTGAAATAAAAATAAGAAGAAAACCACCTGAGGGAAATTGTGGTGAAAATGTTGATTGATCTGTGTTTCAAGGATTGTTTTTGAATTCATCTTCCTGAGAAGATGAGGACTCTCAAGGGAGCCACTTCAATTACCACTTTCAGGGAGATGAAGTAAGGTGATAATTGAGGCAAGCAACAAATAGAAACACCAGAACAATCTGGATAGAAACTGTTCATTGGACTGAATCATGGAATTTTAAATTGAACTATATTTAGTACATGAAAATAATTGAATTTGGAATCTTGCCAGGGGTTGATTAATTCTAGTCAAAGTATTCAAAGTTTTCTTTTTCTGAGTGAAAGGAAAAACACTCACTTTTCCATATTGAGGACTGAGCATATCCAAATATAAAAGTTTTTTTTCCTAAATCTTAAAAGCTCTTAATAGACTTATATAGGGTCATCTCATGTAATTAAGTGTGTTCCCATTAGCAAGATGGTATTTTGGAAAAGATGCTATCCCAAGAGTCAGGAGCCCTGAGCCGTGCATGGCTATTGCTGCCATCTTGTTCATCTTGCTGGGCTCCCATTTCCTCATCTATAAAATAAAGATTTTAATGCTATCTCTAAGCTCTTCTCAAGCTCTGAAATTCTGAAGCTAGAGCATATTTGAATAAATGACCTTTCTTAGTGGGGCTCAATTATGAAAGAATGAGAGGCATACATACACATAGAACCCGGAGACCCAAATCCTGGCTATGCCATGTACTAGCTGGTGAGCTTGGGCAAGCTGTTTAATCTCCCCTACCTTCAGTGACTTCCTTTCAAAAGTAGACACATGGGACTTCCTTGGTGGTCCAGTGGTTAAGGACACACCTGCCAATGCAGGGGACACGGGTTCGACCTCCGATCCAGGAAGATTCCACATGCTGCAGGGCTACTAAGCCCCTGAGCTACAACTATTGAGCCCACACGCCCTAGAGCTTGTGCTCCACAAGAGACGATGCCATTGTGATGAGAAGCCCATGCACCACATCTAGAGAGCAGCCCTTGCTTGCCACAATTAGAGAAAGCTTGCCCACAGCAATGAAGATCCAGCACAGCCAAAAAATGAAAAAGCTGCTGAAAAAGTAGACATGATGCCTTTCATGGGGTTGTTAATAAAGATGAAATGAGGTAAAGTTTGCAAACAGTACAGTTCTTAACAAGTATTTGACCTTTATAAATGAAAGTTGTTCTGTTGTTATTATTTTTATATGATGATCATGAAAATGGTGGTACAATCAAAAAGACAAAATGAAGAAGAGGATTTACCAGCTTAAGTTTCCGAAGTTGAAAGCCATCAATAAATGATTCCTTAGTAATCTGAAGGTGTTAAAGCACCCCAAACAGTGGGGCTCTCTGAGTTGGGCTTTGTATTAATGCCCTTTTCTTCTCTTTGGATTTGAAAGCTTGACTCTGAAACTCCAGTATGCAGGGCCTAAACATTGAGGAAAAGGAGGGAGGTTTTGTTAGCTCACATTTATTCATCCCTTCCACTTTAACAACTCTTCATGTAAGACTTTATACATTTCTTTCATTGGTAATTTGGAGAAAAGATTAAAGAATCATTGTTAACTGTAGATTTCTCTCATCTGCAAGTGTGTTCCTTGGATAAGTGTGATTCCTAAGTCAGTAGGATTTTGGGTTCATTCTGACTTACAGTCTGTTTCATTGGAAGCCTGGCTTACTTGACCCTTCCTGGTCATGGGCTGAGGCCCCACTAATGAGCTTTTCTCTGCCAATTTCCTTGGAGACTCTCAGAGGAAGGGGAGACCTCTGAACTGTTGGGATGGAACTTCAATAAAACTGTGTTAGAATCTTTCGATAGAGAGCATCTTCTCTACATGCGTTCTGTGTGTGTGTGTGCACATGCTCACACACTGCTGAGCTTATGGTGATGCTTTGTATGGACAGGGCATGAGCAGTTCCTTTCTCCTTTACTGGCTGTTATTGTTTTGAGCAAAGATCTTTCATCAGTGCTGGGAAGTAACTGGTAGCTTACTGCATGTGATCAGCTGTAGAAGCTTCCTTCTTCTGTGCAATTCCCACTTCTGTTCCTCCCAAACCTCTCTCTTCTTTTCAAGCCTAGCTTTCACATTTATGATGTTGTTTTCATGGTTTCACAGTTTTACTGAAGCCTTTGCCTTTTTAAAATATTTTTGTAAGAATATAAAGTCTCACACATACACAAATGCAAATCTGTAAGGGAGATTTGGGTCCTTCAACACAAGACTAAGGTTAGTTCATTTTCTCAATGTAGAAATAATACATAAAGCTAATTATTGGATTTGCTGCAGGAGCAGAAGCTTTACAAGAAGGACTGTTCCTTCCTGTAAAGGGAGATAAGATACAGGAAATTTTGAGTGTAGTGACGTAATTAAGGAAGTTATTAAGACGCTAATAAACAGCACTGATCACATTGTCACTTAGGGAGTTATTTTTTGTTTGTATTTTGGTTTGTGTAAAAATACGTCTTTACTTTGGAAAGTATCACTGAAATCTAAACCTAGAGAAGTCAAATATAGCTTATTAGAGGATGACTGGTGTGAATTCTCATGAAAATTTTAAATTGTATTTGTTGGTTGTAGTTAAAATGTTTTTTTCAACCAGTGATCAATTTCTTCCTTTCCCATGTTCAGAAAATCTTATGATCCCTCAGACAGTTCCTTCTGGAACAAGATTTCCTCTTCTCCCCAAGCCAGCCCCAGTAGGTTCACCTTTAGTCTCTGGAACTAGAGCAAGAGGTAAGACGTGTGAATTTTATTATTATTATTTATTTTTATTTTATTTTACTTTACAATACTGTATTGGTTTTGCCATACATCAACATGAATCTGCCACAGGTGTACATGAGTTCCCAATCTTGAACCCCCTCCCACATCCCTCCCCATACCATCTCTCTGGGTCATCCCAGTGCACTAGCCCCAAGCATCCTGTATCCTGCATTGAGCCTAGACTAGCAATTTGTTTCTTACATGATATTATACATGTTTCAATGCCATTCTCCCAAATCATCCCACCCTCTCCCTCTCCCTCAGAGTCCAAAAGTCTGTTCTATACATCTGTGTCTCTTTTGCTGTCTTGCATACAGGATTATCGTTACCATCTTTCTAAATTATATATATATATATAGGTGTGTGTGTGTGTGTGTGTGTGTGTGTGTGTGTGTGTGTGTGTTAGTATACTGTATTGATGTTTTTCTTTCTGGCTTACTTCACTCTGTATAATCGGCTCCAGTTTCATCCACCTTATTAGAACTGATTCAAATGTATTCTTTTTAATGGCTGAGTAATACTCCATTGTGTATATGTACCACGGCACTGCTGGGCATACACACCGAGGAAACCAGAATTGAAAGAGACACGTGTACCTCAGTGTTCATCACAGCACTGTTTATAATAGCCCAGACATGGCAGCAACCTAGATGAATGTTTTTTCACTGGGAAAATATTTATTTTTTTAATTTGCCTTCCAGAGTTCAAATATTAGTTCATAGAATAGTTGTTGGAAATATTCCCAACAAAATTTGTTTATTAGATTTGTTAAAACTATTTTTATCAGGCAGTTTGGAGGAAGGTGAAACTTTGGAAAAATCCACAGCTGAGTAAGGACAAAACATACCTAATGAAAGGAAGGATTCAGTAAGAAAATAGATTTACCAATCTCTGAGAAAACCCTTTGCAGTCATTCATACTAAGCAACAAAGTCCTTTATCTAACATGATTTAATCAGCACGGGTCTACAGATATTCAAAGGAAATCTATAACATGAAAAAGGAACACCAAAGTAAACAAGCAGAATAATTGGCACGGGTCTACAGATATTCAAAGGAAATCTATAACATGAAAAAGGAACACCAAAGTAAACAAGCAGAATAATTGGCCTTGGAGAAAAAGGATAATTCAGATGCCAGAAGTTAACTTCTTAAGAAGTCTATTCTCTGCAAAATTCAGTAGTCTGCATGTATATAAAAACACACTGCTTTTTAAAAAGAAGCAATAAAGAAAAAAATTGGAAAAATGTGTAAAATTATTGAATTAAGAAATAAACTTCATATTTAATAAAGTATTAAATGTATACATCTGACTTCTTGTGATCTAGCAATATGGATGATAGAGTAGAGAAAATTTCCCACAACCTAGAACATAACATCTTAGAAGTAGGGTTTCTGAGTGACAGCAGGTAGGAGAGTATAATCAAAGAGATAAAAGAAGAAAATGTCTCTGTTTTCAGTCTTCCGTCTACCAAGTGCCAAACAGCACTAGAAAAAAATTCCTTTGTAGATATATCCTATTGAAAATTCACAACCACAAGGATAAAGAGAAAAATCATAAAAGCAGAGAAGAAGAAAACAAATTACCCACAAGAGAATGGAGCCAGATTGATTTGTGATTTCTCATTACTAACAATGGATGCTAAAGAAAATGGAGCAACGTTTTCAAAATTCTTACAGTAAAAGATTTTGAATAAAAATTTTATACCACATTTTATTTTCAAACACATATTCGGACACATTTTCAGGACTGAGAAAGTCTACTGTGCATACGGCCTATACTTTAAACATTAATTTGTCAGGAAAATAGTATACTCAAGCAAAGCAAGCTTTTCAGGATGAGGGTAGTGTGGGACATAAAACAAAAGAGACACAGAGGTGTAGAACGGACTTTTGGCCTCTGAGGGAGAGGGAGAGGGTGGGATGGTTTGGGAGAATGGCATTGAAACATGCATACTATCATGTAAGAAATGAAGCGCCAGTCTATGTTCGATACAGGATACAGGATGCTTGGGGCTGGAGCACGGGGATGATGCAGAGAGATGATATGGGGTGGGAGGTGGGGGGGCTCAGGATTGGGAGCTCGTGTACACCTGTGGCTGATTCATGTTAATGTATGGCAAAACCAATACAGTATTGTAACATAGAATAAAGTAAAAATAAAATTAAAAAAATAATAAAAATATTGATAACTACTGTCACTCAGAATCAAGAAGAAAGATGGCAATAAATTTAAAGAAGATTCACTAGGCCTTGATTTTTGGAAACTTCTATGAATGGCAAAGTTTTGTTGATATGGAATTATCATTTGTGGCTTCTGTCATAATATTTGATTCTGCAGGGAATAATGTTTACATGTTTATATTGTACATGATATTTGGAGTTTCATTTTTAAAATCATCCTTCAGGGAAAACACAGAAGATATATTTATGTAAGAGAATGTAGAGATAGATTGAAAGATAGATGACAGATGGATTTATTGTTGTTCAGTTGCTAAGTTTGCAACCCTATAGAGTGCAGCACTCCAGGCTTCTCTGTTCTCTACTACCTCATATAGATTGCTCAAAATCATGTCCACTGAGTCGGTGATGCTGTCTAACCATTTCATCCTCTGCAGAAGACGGTGGCAGAGGATGAGATAGGCTGATAGATGAGATAGCTATAGATACAGGTGGGTAGATTGTTATAAAGCCTACAAGTACAAAAATAAAGGTATAACTAAAAATATTTGGTAAGTTGACTGAGAAAAAGAGGTGGGAGGAAAACTAATGTGATATCTTCTTCCAGGTTCTTTGCAGATGATAAATGGACAATGGCTAAGGTTTATAAATCTAGAAATAGAAGCATGACAACAATAAGAAGAATCAAGTCAGAGGGAGAGGTTAACAAAGTTTCTCTCTGGTGAGGTAGAGCAGAGAGGCTGTCACAGGAAAATATTAAGAGTCTTAGACTTTGTATTTCACATCTTCTCTACTGTTTTAAATTTGTTGCTGTACCCATGGAATACTTCTATGATTAAAAGCTAGCTTATAAAAATAGAGGAAAGCATACAAAAATGAACTTATGGTTAATCCATCTTTTCACTGTGGGAAAGGGAAAACTCAATCCATTACCTGCATATGTTTTTCAATGCATTCAGGAACACAAAAGAATATTAAAAACACTTCCGTTGTTCATAAAAGTTGTAAAAACTTTTCATTTAACTTGATTTTGAACTATTAATATAAGCTAATATGCACCACTATTTGTCAAAAATACAAGACAGAAAAATCTATCTCTTAGTGTTAAATCTATTAAAAAAATTCAGTTAATTGTAAGTATTAGTTTCCTGCTCTGCAGTATATCTGTGTGAAAGATTCTGGGGAAAACAAAAAGGAAAAGAAAAATGTATTTTCTCATATTAACTACATGAAAGTGTGGAAACCATCAAATAATTATATTTTAAGTGTTATTGTTTGATTGAATGTATCTCAGTGTGGGGAAAAAGCCAGTATTAATCCTTTCCTAACTTATTGGGTCTATTAAATAAACTAGTGGTCATTACCTATGATCTGTATGAGAAGTATGTATATTCTATACAATAGAAACTTGCTAAGATCCTGAAGCATCACATTTGGAAATAGGGTTATATGAATAGCTTTTCCAAAAGAACTAATTCCAAAGAAAAAAAAATAGTCCATAAAGTGTAAGTATAGCATCTGGGATTGTATTTTACCAAACCTTCCTATCATCCCTGGAGGTGGTTGATAAAGTCAACTGCATGAAAGATTAAAAGAGGTTTTGCTTTCTTGAAAAAGAAATTTAGAAGTACCAGTGAGAGGAGAAAGCTCTCATTTAGAAATACCTCGTATTAAGAAGATAAAAATACTTACCTCAGTCAGGAAAAAAAGACATATTCTTTAACATCATTTTGTAACCAAATTTTCCAAAATGCCAGGATGAGTGAGAAGCAAGTAATCAACTGGGAGCTGTGGACTGGCAAAGTTCAAGATGAAAATGGTAAGCTTTGTTTTAATTTGAAAAGAGTAAATAGATTTAGAAAATCAATGATTGATAATGTTGGAGTCTAATGAAAAAAGTATATAAACAATGCCTGAAACGTTACATCTCTTTAAAATATACTCTCTCTATTTTTGGCATTTATTTAACAAATATTTATTCAGTGCTTACTACATATCAGACACTATGTTAGGTGCTGATAACATATCAATGAACTTAGTTATTCTTTAAATTTGTGATAAAGATATAACTAATAGCTATTTTGGTCAATAATATTACCTCTTATTGAAGAGACTGCCTTTTCTCCATTGTATATTCTTGCCCCTTTGTTGTAGACTGATTGACCTTATGTGAATGTGTTTATTTCTGGGCTGTTTATTCTATTTCATTGACCTGTGTATCTGTTTTTCTGTTATACAATTTTGATTACTGTAACTTTGTAGTATAGACTGGAGTCTGGGAGGATTATACTTCCAGATTTGTTCTTTTTCAAGATTGCTTTGATTTTGGGGGCTTTTGTGGTTCCATATAAATTTTAGGATTATTTGTTTTAGTTCTGTGAAAATGTCATTAGTATTTTGATAGGGATTGCATTGAATCTAGATTGCTTTGGGTAGCCATGGACATTTTAACAATATTAATTTTTCCAGTCATGAATGTGGGATATCTTCCCATTTATTTGTATCATCTTAAATTTGCTTCATCAAAGCCTTGGAGTTTTCAGAGTACAAATCTTTTACCTCCTTAGCTGAAGTTGTTCCTAGATATTTTATTCTTTTTGAAGTGATTGAGAATGGGATCATTCTTGATTTCTCTTTCATTATTAGTGTCTAGAAATACAACAGATATCTGTATATTAATCTTGTAGCATGAATTTTTACTGAGTTCAGTTGCTAGTTCTAATAGTTGGGGTTGTTTTTTTTTTGTGGAGTATTTAGGGTTTTATACATATATTATCATGTCATTGAAAAAAAAGTAACAGTTTTACTCCTTCCCTTCCAATTCAGATGTCTTTTATCTCTTCTTCTTATCTGATTGCTGTCATTAGGATTTCCAATACCATATTAAGTAAAAGTGTTGAGTGGACATTCTTATCTCATTCCTGATCTTAGAGGAGAAGCTTTCACCTTTTCACCGTTGAGTATGATGTTAACTGTGTATAAAATAAATGAGTTAAAAAGATGTAAGCATGAGAAATGTAGCCTATATTTTATAACAACATTATATGGAATATAAACTATAAAAACATCAAATCACAAATATTGTACACCTGAAACCATCAACAGAAAATTTAATTAAAGATTTACTGAGCATATCCCCACTCATCAGAACAAGACCCAGTTTCCTGCACAGTCAGTCTATTCCATGAGCCATGATTTGTAGGGCCTCCAAAGATGGATGGGTCATGGTGGAGAGTTCTGACAAAGCATACTCCACTGGAGAAGGGAATGGCAAACCACTTCAGTATTCTTGCCTTGAGAACCCCATGAACAGTATGAAAAGGCAAAAAGATATGACACTGAAAGATGAACTCCCTTGGTTGGTAGGTGCCCAATATACTACTGGAGATCAGTGGAGAAATAACTCCAGAAAGAACGAAGAGATGGACCCAAAGCGAAAACAGCACCCACTTGTGGATGTGACTGGTAATGGAAGTAAAGTCTGATGCAGTAAAGAACAATATTGCATAGGAACCTGGAATATTAGCTCCACGAATCAAGGCAAATTGGAAGTGGTCAAACAGGAAATGCCAAGAGTAAACATTGACATTTTAGGAATCAGTGAACAAAATGGGCTGGAATGGGTGAATTTAACTCAGATGACCATTATATCTACTACTGTGGGCAAAAATCCCATAGAAGAAATGGAATTGCCATCATAGTCAACAAAAGAGTCTGAAATGCCGTACTTGGGTGCAATCTGAAAAACGATAGAACAAACTGTCAGTTTCAGGAAAATCATTCAGTCTCCAGTAATGAGATTGAATCTCCATGTCTTCAATCTCCAAGTCTATGCCCTGAACAATAATGCTGAAGAAGCTGAAGTTGAGCAGTTCTTTGAAGACCTACAAGACCTTCTAGACCTAACACCCAAAAAAGATGCCTTTTTCATTATAGGGGACTGGAATGCATAAGTAGGAAGTCAAGAGATACCTGGAGTAAGAGGCAAATTTGGCTTTGGAGTACAAAATGAAGTAGGACAAAACTAAGAGAGTTTTGCCAAGGGAATGCACTGGTCTTAACAAACACCCTCTTCCAACAACACAAGGAAAGACTATACACTGGGATATCACCAGATGGTCATAACAAAATCAGATTGATTTTATTTTTTTTTGCAGCAAAAGATGGAGAAGCTCTATACAGTCAGCAAAAACAAGACTGGGCACTAACTGTGGCTCAGATCATGAACTCTTTGTTGCAAAATTCAGACTTAAATTGAAGAAAGTAGGGAAAACGACTAGACCATTCAGGTATGACTTAAATCAAATCCTTTATGATTATACAGTGGAAGTGAGAAATAGATTCCAGGGATTAGATTTGATAAACAGAGTGTCTGAAGATCTATGGATGGAGGTTTGAGACACTGTACAGGAGGCAGTGATCAAGACCATCCCTAAGGAAAAAAAAAATGCTAAAAGGCAAAATAGTTGTCTGAGGAGGCCTTACAAATAGATGAAAAAAGAAGAGAAGCTAAAGACAAAGGAGAAAAGGAAAGGTATACCCACTTGAATGCAGAGTTCCAAAGAATAGCAAGGAGAGATAAAAAAAAAAAGCCTTCCTCAGCAATCAATGCAAAGAAATAGAGGAAAACAACAGGATGGTAAAGACTAGAGATCTCTCCAAGAAAATTAGAGATACCAAGGGAACATTTCATGCAAATATGGGCACAATGAAGGACAGAAATGGTATGGACCTAAAAGAAGCAGAAGATATTAAGAAGAGGTGGCAAGAATACATAGAAGAACTGTACAAAAAATGAGTTTCATGATCCAGATAACCACAATGGTGTGATCACTCACCTAGAGCCAGAAATCCTGGAACGTGAAGTCAAGTGGGCCTTAGAAGCATCACTATGAACAAAGCTAGTGAGGTGATGGAATTTCAGTTGAGCTATTTCAAATCTTAAAAGCTGATGCTGTGAAAGTGCTGCACTCAATATGCCAGCAAATTTGGAAATCTCAGCCATGGCCCTAGGACTAGAAAAGATCAGTTTTCATTCCAATCCCAAAGAAAGGCAGTCCCAAAGAATACTCAAACTACTGCACAATTGCACTTATCTCACATGCTAACAAAGTAATGCTCAAAATTCTCCAAGCCAGGCTTCAACAGTATGTGAACTGAAAACATCCAGATGTTCAAGCTAGATTTAGAAAAGGCAAAGGAACCAGAGATCAAACAGCCAACCTCCACTGGATCATCAAAAAGCAAGAAAGTTTTGGAAAAACATCTGCTTTGGTGCTTTGACTGCACCAAAGCCTTTGATGGATCACAACAAAATGTAGAAAATTCTTAAAGAGAGGAGAATACCAGACCACCTTACCTGCCTCCTGAGAAATCTGTGTGCAGGTTAAGAAGCAATAGTTAGAACTGGACGTGGAAGAGCAGACTGGTTTCAAATAGGGAAAGGAGCACATCAAGGCTGTATATAGTCACCCTGCTTATATAACTTATATGTAGAATGCATCATGCAAAATGCTGGGCTTGATGAAGCACTAACTGGCATCAAGAATCCTGGGAGAAATATCAACAGCCTCAAATATGCAGATGATACCACTCTTATGGCAGAAAGAGAAGAACTAAAGAGCCTCTTGATGAAAGTGAAAGAGGAGAGTGAAAAAGTTAGCTTGAAACTCAACATTCAGAAACTAAGATCATGGCATCTGGTCCCTTCACTTCATTGCAAATAGATGGGGAAACAGTGGAAACAGTGTCAGACTTTATTTTGGGGGGCTCCAAAACCACTGCAGATGGTGACTGCAGCCATGAAATTAAAAGACGCTTACTCCTTGGAAGGAAAGTTATGACCAACTTAGTATATTCAAAAGCAGAGACATCACTTTGCCGACTAAGGTTCGTCTAGTCAAGGCTATGGTTTTCCAGTAGTCATGTATGGATGTGAGAGTTGGACTATAAAGAAAGCTGAGTGCCGAAGAATTGATGCTTTTGAACTGCAGTGTTGGAGAAGACTCTTGAGAGTCCCTTGGACTACAAGGAGATCCAACCAGTCTATCCTAAAGGAAATCAGTCCTGAATATTCATTGGAAGGACTGATGCTGAAGCTGAAACGCCAATACTTTGGCCAACTGTTGTGAAGAACTGACTGACTGGAAAAGACCCTGATGCTGGGAAAGATTGATGGCAAGAGGGGAAGGGGATGACAGCAGATGAGATGGTTGGATGACATCACTGACTCAATGAATATGAGTTTAAGCAAGCTCTGAAAACTGGAGATGGACAGGGAAGCCTGGCATGCTGCAATCTATGGTTTTGCAAAGAGTCAGACATGACTGGGCGACTGAACTGAACTAAAACAAATACAATATTGTTAAGTCAGCTATGGACTTCCCAGGTGGCGCCAGTGGTAAAGAATCCACCTGCCAATGCAGGAGATGCAAGAGACACAGGTCTGAAACCTGGATTTAGAAGATCCCTTGGAATAGGAAATGGCAACCCACTTCAGTATTCTTGCTTAGAAAATTCCATGGGTGAAGGAGCCTGGCGGGCTACAGTCCTTGGGATTGCAATGAGTTGGACATGACTGAGCGTGCATGCAGGCATGCTTCAATTTAAAAAAGATCACAATGTGAAGAAGCAGGACATCCACAACAGAATAAAATTATTAGTTATATGTGGGGGGAAAAGTTACCTCTTACTAGATAATTCTGTCTTCATTGAGAAAAAATAACACAACTGATTCAGTGTCTGAGATTCAAATGATATCTCCTGGGAATGTTTTCTGTAGTTGAAAATGACTGACAGCATCATAACCTGTGACAGCATCCTTCACCTGTGGGCACTCACCAGAATTTCCAGACACTATGCCTCCAGTGTACCATCAGCTTATTTGTTATATAGCTTGACTTGCAAAGCTAAACTGGCAAGTAGAAATGAATATTTTTAGAAGATAATTCTTTTTTTTAGATTGGAAATTTATTTATTTTTAAAATATAAATTTATTTATTTTAATTGGAGGTTAATTACTTAAAGAAACAGGATGACATTGTTGTTAAAAACAGAGACTTCAACACCAGACTCTAGCACTTGCTAGATTAGAATCCCAACTACTCTATCATCAGTTCTTTTTATATACAAAATGGATTAGCAACACTTCCAATTTCCTTGGGAGACTGTGGAAATCCAAATAATTAAAATCATAAGAGGATATTTTACACGTAGTATTCAATAATAGCTAGCTATTTAATGAGACAAGTGGAAAGAAAATAAATTTCAAAATGTAAAGGCAATAGAGGGTATGGAAGATCACAGAGGAAAACATATGTAAGGATCGAAGGTTATAAAGAACAGTATGATTTAGGTAATAAAGATCAAAGGTGACAATGGGGAGAGTTATATATACCAGGGAGAATGCAGAACCAGTCCATCAACACTACAGGGCTTCCCTGCAGTGCTGAAATGGGTCTTGATAGTGCGTGCACGCGTGCTAAGTCACTTCAGTAGTATTTGACTCTTTGCGACCCAATGGACTGTAGCCCACCAGGCTTCTCTGTCCATGGGATTCTCCAGACAAGAATACCAGAGTGAGTTGCCATTTTATACTCCAGCTTGATGGTGACCTAGGTCTAAGACAGGTGTTTTTCATTTGTTCTTTATCTGTCTTACTCCTAACTCATAGTGCTTCCTGATAAGTCTATCAGAAAATTGCTGAAAACTTAAAAATAATTATAGAGCTTCTGAAACATACCTTGTGAATTGAGGGCTCGTAAAAGTCACTTGATACAAAATAATTATCTCTCTGAGTCTTCAGGCTGCATTCAGTTATTTTCATACACACTTTCTGGCCATTTGTTATAGTATATCTGTGAACTGGAGGAAAAAGTACTGACTTTTTCCTGTGTTATCCCTAGAACCTGCTAGTCTCAATGCTATGTAGAAATGTAGACTCTGTATAGATTAATGGTCTCCAGTCTCCAGGATCTAATACCTGATGATATGAGATGGAGCTGATGTAATAAAATAGAAATAAAGTTCACAATGAATGCAGTGAACTTGAATTACCCCCAAACCATCTCCCCACCCCATCTATGGAAAACTGTCTTTCACAAAATCATTCCTTGGTGCCAAAAATGTTGGGGACCACTGATGTAGATACTCTACTTAGAAGACTGATCCATCAGTTCAGTCACTCTGTCGTGTCTGACTCTTTGCGACCCCCATGGACTGCAGCATGCCAGGATTCCCTGTCCATCACTAATTTCCAGAGCTTGCTCAAATTCATGTACATTGAGTCAGTGATACCATCCAGCCATCTCATCCTCTGTCATCCCCTTCTCCTCCTGCATTTTGGAGGAGATTGGTCTTTTCCAATCAGTCAGTTCTTTGCATAAGGTGGCCAAAATATTGGAGCTTCAGCTTCAGCATCAGTCCTTCCAATGAATATTCAGGACTGATTTCCTTTAGGATTTACAGGTTTGATCTCCTTGCAGTCCAAGGGACTCTCAAGAGTCTTCTCCAACACCACAGTTCAAAAGCATCACTTCTTTGGTGCTCAGTTTTCTTTATGGTCCAAATCTCATGTCCATACATGACTACTGGAAAAACCATAGCTTTGACTAGACAGACCTTTGTAGGAGAAGATAAGCCCTTTGTAGAAGACCGAAAAACTATGAAAATGATATCTAAGGGGAATAGAAAAATATTTTCTAGTGTCTTATATCAATGAAGACCCTAGAAAATAAGCATTAATGTATCTATGTTCCATTATAATCTATTTTAGTGTAGGTGATATTTAAGCACACAACACGTTTTTGCACAATGCCAATGAAATATATGTCCTAAGCTGTGTTTTTACCATTCACACATGAAGACGTCAAGGTAGTTAACTTCCCATGTATATTGTATCACTTATTCTGTGAAGTTACTAAGCTGTGATACATATGTTTGGCTATAGAGAGATAGAAGCCAAAAGAAAAATACATAGACACATATGTGGTCTACATACATTCTGAAGAATAACAAGTTTAGGAAAAGGCAAACCACCAAGGGCCAAGGGAAGATGAAGAAAATGTAGTTGGAAGGATATTAAGGAATAATTTAATCTAACTATCTCATTTGACAGTTAAGATACCAGTATTTTCGAGAGGCATGACAATTGTCCCAAAAGAACACAAGGTAGTGGCAGAACCAAGATAGGAGCCCGAGCTTGTTATGTGTTTAGTCAGTGCTAAGCATTGCTCTAGATACGGAGGTGGCCTGTTCAGATGATGAACTATGGAGTTTTCATGTTTTTTTTTTTAATTTTTCTTTTCATGAAAATGCAATACTCACTTTTATAAAACATAGCTATTAGTGATAGAAAGATGATGAACTATGGGGTTTTCTTTTTTTTTTTCATTTCACTATTTCAGAATGCAATAATCACTTTCATAAAAATAGCAATTAATGATAGAAATATTTTATATCAAGTATCTTCTGTATGATAGGCAGAGGCTAGGCATTTTTAAAGCATTCTCTGCAACATACTTCCTCTGAGAAATAAGTTGGTTCTGTTTTATAGCTAAGGCTATTTCTCTAGCCTTGAAACAGTTTAGAAGCATCTCTCACAAACCACGATGCCATTGTTCTCACTTTTGGACTCAGCCCACAATATCCACTTCCTCCATCTGCCCACCAGTCCCCTCCTGCACCTCACCAGATATCCACCACCCCCTTCTTTGTGTCATATCTGCTTTCACCTCCAGTTTGTGAACTCCTTTGAGAAGAGATTCTGCCTCTTGTTCTTCGCTGTTCATCATGGTGGGGATCACAAAGCTATGCACTCATAGGTCTTAAAAATATCAAGTTTGATTTTTTTAAGCTCAGAATCAGAGGGCTTGAGTAGTTCTGATTAACTGGTTTTGTATTTTTATTAACTGAGTTATGTGTTTGCCAATTATGGATTCGGAGAAGGCAATGGCACCCCACTCCAGTACTCTTGCCTAGAGAATCCCATGGACGGAGGAGCCTGGTAGGCCACAGTCTATGGGGTTGCTAAGAGTCGGACACAACTGAGCGACTTCACTTTCACTTCTCACTTTCATGCATTGGAGAAGGAAATGGCAACCCACTCCAGTGTTCTTGCCTGGAGAATCCCAGGGGTGGGGAAGCCTGGTGGGCTACCGTCTATGGGGTCGCATAGAGTCAGACACGACTGAAGTGACTTTGCAGCAATTATGGATTGCCAATTTTTTTAAGAGACTTTGCAGCAATTATGGATTGCCAATTTTTTTAATGCCCTTCAACTAAAGGCTCTGCAGGCCTTTTGCTCTGAAGGAGAATGCCCAATCATGGGGAGCTGTGAGGCCCTTCAGGGAGGGCATGTAGAAAGAAGCTATTATAGGATTTTGGGCTTCTCAGGTGGCTCAGTGGTAAAGAATATGCCTGCCAATGCAGGAGATGAAAGAGATGCAGGTTTGATCCCCAGGTTGGAAAGATCTCCTGGAGGAGAAAATGGCAACCCATTCCTGTATTTTTGCTTGAAAAATCCCATGGACAGAAGAACCTGGTGAGCTACAGTCAATGCGGTCACAAAGAGTTGGATGCCACTAAACACACATACACACACATTATAGGATTTGGGCTTTGGTTGGGTAATTTGGGGGAGGATGTAAGGAAACAGGGTCTCACTCTGGATGAAGTCCTGTTAGAAAGCAAGGGCAAGTCTATGACAAAGTGTCTGAACAAATCTGATCTATGGGGCAGGGGTTTAAAATGGGGATACAACTGTGGTTGGTAAAGAAGCAGCCATCACTTCTTTTAGCTGAGAACTAGGGATGTTGGATATTTTTGGGGGTTGCACGGTGTTTTTGTTTTGATTCATTTATCATGCTGTCAGAGTGACCTGGTCTGATCTATGAGTTTTTGTCCAATAGAACAGCATGGCCTAAGTGAGAGTCAGGCCAGTTTCCAGCAGTCAGGGGCTTTTGGCTTTTCAGAAACAAATGGAGAAAAGTATCTCTTCTTAACATGTAAAGTGTGCGCGTGCACCTGTCTGCTTTGTAGTTTAAAACTGTTCTGCTTTAGTAGCTCTATAAGTTATGGACTATATGTTATGTATAACCATGTTTATATATACCATCTGGTGGCTCAGATGGCAAAGAATCAGCCTGCAATACGGGAAACCTAGGTTTGATCACTGGTTGGGAAGATCCCCTGGAAGAGAGCATGGTAACCCACTCCAATATTCTTGCCTGGAGAATCCCCCTGGACAGAAGAGCCTGGTGGGCTACAGTCCATGGGGTTGCAAAGAGTCTGACATGACTGAGCGACTAAGCACAGCACAGCACATATATTATATATAATAGTTATATATCATAATAATATATAATATCTAATAATTGTATACCTGATGTGAAGAGCCAACTCATTGGAAAAGACCCTAATGCTGGGAAATACTGAAGGCAGGAGGAGAAGAGGATGACAGAGAATGAGATGGCTGGATGGCATCACTGACTCAATGAGCTTGAATTTGAACCAACTCTGGGAGATAGTGAAGGACAAGGAAACCTGGCGTGCTGCAGTCCATGGAGTCGCAAAAAGTTGGACATGACTTAGTGACTGAACAACAACAATAATATTATGTGTAATATTATAGATAATTATATGTTATATATATTATAAAATAAATTTATACTTAGGGTTTTTTTCCTAAAAACAATGGTCACTGTGGCAAACTCTGTTACCACTTGCTCTTCTCCAAACACTCTCTCCTCTTGCTTTTGCTGGCACTATACTTCTCTGATTTTCCTTTGTATCTCTGACTTTGATCCAACTTCATAGGAATTTCCTTTTTGTTCCCACATTCCCTCTCAGCTGATCTCATCAGTTCCTATAGTTTTAAATACTGTCTCTATGGTGACAGATTCTAAATTTATGCCCACCTCAGGCCTCTCCTCTGACCTCCAGACTCGTTTATCCAGCTGCCTACCTGACATCTTCTCTTGAAATTTCTCTCAAACTTAAGGCCTCTAACAAGGAATTAATTGACTTTCTGTCATAATGTCATTTCTTTTCTAGTCTTTGCATGGCTCTAAACGGTCCTACCATCTATCTAGATTCTCAAGCTTGCAACCTGGGAGTCAAACATGATACCTGCGGACCTTCAGTCCCCATGTCTCATTCTCCAAAATGTACCTCATGTCTCCTCACTTCTCACCTCCTCTCCAGCCCAGCTCTGGTTCGAGCCCCCCGTCTCCGTCTCCATGACGTGAGCTCTTTTATTAGCCTCTCAACTTCCATCTTGGCTCTTTTCCCAAGCTGTTCTCACAACTGCTGAAGTTACCTTTGTTTATCTACTGGATGTGCCATGCAGCTTGTGGGATCTTAGTCCCCTGACCAGGATCAAACACCAGCCCTGGGTGGTGAAAGGGCAGAGTCCAAACTATTGGACCACCAGGGAATTCCAAAATCATCTTTCAAAAGCATAAATACAATTAACTCACTCTCCTCTCACCTTAAAATGCTTCGGTGTTTCCAATGCACTTTAAAATAAAACCCAAAGTCTTGCCCATGGTCCGTGGCTTGCATGACCTGTACTCTCCCTACATATTAAATTGATTCTCATCGTAGATGCCCCTCCCCCATACATTATTCTTCAGACTTTAAAATGTGTTTCCAAGGTATCAGACTCTTTCTTATCTCAGGGCCTTTGAGCTTGCCCTACCTGTGAAAGCACCCCCACCCACACAGGCCTTTCTCCACTCTCACTCCCTTCCCATGGGTGGCCCCCTGCTCATCCTTCCGTCTGTGCGCCAGTGTTCCCTCCAGAGAGAATCTGTCCTTGACCTCCTTGTCTAATTAACTCCCTAATTATAATGTCATCAAATCCTTTTCATTTCTTTGTTAACACTTACTGGAATGCATAATTATCCATGTTAATAGCTATCTCTCCCTCGAGACTAAAATAAAATTTCCAACAAGGCAAGAGTAACAGCTGTTTTGCTTTTCACTCTGGTTCTGCATCTAGCACATAAGTAGCACTCAGTAAATATTTGTTGAATGGAGTGACATACTGAGCAGTTGTCAGGTACTGGTATCTTCAAGTAAGTTAGGTTTGTTCTCACCAGATTCAGAACACTCTATGAGTGAAGGAGGGTAGCTACACAAGTAAGAAACATCGAAGGACGTCAAAATGGACTCTGTCGTCAGTAGGCTGGAGCTGAACAGAGAATGAGGGGATTCAGCCATGGTAAAGTAGAAAAATCAGCAAGGTTGGATGAAGATGAAGGTCTAGACCAGATGCAGGAAGTCAAACAATTAACTTAAGGCTCTGTGGTAATATGAATAATAACTACTGAAAGGTGTCCACATCCTAATTTCTAGTACAGTAAGTCCCCTGTATACAAACAAGTTCCAGGAGTCCCGTTTAAATCCAAGAAATTTAGACTCAAGTCCAACAAAGGTAGACCCTAGTTATCCAGCTAACGCAGTTGGCTATGTAGTACTATACTGTCATAGGTTTATAACACTTTTCATCCAAATAATACATAAAAAACAAATGCAAGAGTTAAGGAACATTTTTAATCTTACAGTACAATAATTCACTTTTTGAAAAGTACAGAAGTACAGTGCAACTGCCCACATACAGGGCTGGTATAGAGTGAACAGGCAAGAAGGGTTACTGACAGGAGGAAGTAGAGGACGTGGGAGATGGTAGAGCTGAAGGAGCATCTTGAAGGTTCATATGTGGGGGACTTACTGCATCTATTACCATACGTGGAAAAAGAGACTTGGTAGAGATGATTAAATTAAGAATTTTAAAATAAACTCCTGGGCTATTCAGTGGCTGGATGCAAAAGGTCCTCTAAGGGGAAAGCAGGAGGTGCAGAGTCAGAGATGGACGTGTGATGACAGAAACAGAAAGGGCCGTGATCTAAAGAATGCAGAGGCCTTAGGAAGCTGGAAGAGGCAAGGAAATGGATTTTCTCCTAGCGTCTTCAGAAGGAGCACAGCCCTGCTCACCCATTAAAAATTCTGAACACCACAAATGTAAGAGAATAAATTTGTGTTGTTCTAAACTTCTAAATTTTTGATAATTTATAACTATAGCAGGCTTCCCTGATGGTTCAGTGGTAAAGAATTCACCTGCAATGCAGGAAACATAGGAAATGAAGGTTCAGTCTCTGGGTTGGGAAGATCCCCTGGAAAAGGAAATAGCAACCCACTCCTATTTTTGTCTGAAAAATCCCAAGGACAGAGGAGCGTGGCGGGCTACTGTCCAAAGGGTCGCAAAGAGTCAGACATGATTGAACATTGGAGCATGAGCATAGCTACAACAGGAAAATAATATAAGCTCTAAGATTTATCTCTGAAATCTGTCTTATTTATTTAATTTTTTAAACCTTTATTGCTGTTGTTGTCTCTCTGTACTAAAGTGTGTTATATAATAGAAGAGGTTACATCTCTGTTTTCCACTGTTTTATTTCCAGAGCTTAGAACAAGGCCTAACACAGAATAGACTTGAAAACAAATGTTTCTTGAATCAATGAGAAGATGAACACAAATTCCTCTTCAATGGAGGTATTGTAAAGAGCAACGTGCAACTGGTTTATAGGCTATTTGCAACTGTTGAAAAGAAACCAGTCTTTCTATTCTTCCTTGTTATTTTCTCTTTTTTCTTTCTCTCTCTTTTTTTTTAATTGGGGTATATTTGCTTTACAATTCTGTGTTAGTTTCTGCTGTGCAATGAAGAGAATCAGCTATTTGTATACACATGTCCCCTCCCTCTTGGCCTTCCTTCCCCCTCTGCCATCCCACCCCTCTAGGTTATCACAGAGCACCGAGCTGAGCTCCCTGCGCTATACAGCAGCTTCCCACTAGCTGTCTATTTTACACACAGTAGTGTCTATATCTCAGTTGTAATCTTTCAATTCATCGCACTGCCCCCCTTCCCTCCCATGTCCACATATCCATTCTCTATGTCTGCAGCTCTATTCCTGCATTTTGGTTTGTCTGTGCCATTTTTCAGATTCCACATGTATGCATTAATATATGATATTTATCTTTCTCTTTCTGACTGACTTCACGCTGTGTGTCAGCTCTTGGTCCATCCATGGCTCTACAAATGACCCAATTTCATTCCTTTTTATGGCTGAGTAATATTCCATTGTATATATGTACCACATCTTTATCCATTCATTTGTTGACAGACATTAGTTTACTGCCATGTTCCAGCTATTGTAAATAGTGCTGCAATCATCCCTCTGTCTCTCCTCCCCATCTGATCTCTTTTACTTCTCTCCCTACTTGGTCCTCCTTTTCTCGATGCCTTTTCACCCACATCTTTCTTGAGGCTCTCTACCCTTCTTTATATTATAAAGACATACAACCATCCTGCTTGGGGACCCAGGAATGGTTGGCCTATATAAATACAGAGATAGCCACTTCTTAAAAAATACCTTTTTTAATTAAAAAATTTTTTTGGAGGATAATTGCTTTACACCGCTGGTTTCTGCTGTACTACAGTGTGAATCAGCTATAAGTATACATACATTTCTTCCCTCTTAAGCCTCTCTCCCGCCTTCCCCCATCATACCCTTCTAGGTCATCACAGAGCACCAAGCTGAACTCCCTGTGCTATATAGCACCTTCCCATTAACTATCTATTTTACACATGGTAGTGTATATATGTCAATGAGATAGCCACTTTTAATTTGAATATATGTCCCCCATGCTGTCCTGTGCTCTTGATTAAATTTAATATGTAGTCATGATGTGTTCATTTACCTTAATTTGATTAGACTATCGTGTATTACCAGAGTCCCTGGTTCTGAAATTGCTCAAACAGATCACAAAAATGTACCATCATGTAGTGACTTGGAGAATGTTTGGTTTACAAGGGACAGTCATGTCACATGCAATGTTAATCAAGTTAGACATATTACTTCCTCCAGGGTGAGGCAGTGACGGAGAGGAGGTTGGTGGGCCCAGCTTCTTTTTTCACAGGCCTGCTGGGTAATACTGTCACATACTCTGGTTTACTGGGCAGGGTCTTTGGGTATTTCTGGGTTGTAGATTTCAAACAAAATTATGTTTAAAAAGTGTGAGAGAGAGAGATAGGGAGAGACAGAGAGAGAAAGGGAGCAAGCATACTGGGGTGTGCTGTGCTGTGCGTAGTCGCTCAGTCATGTCCAACTCTTTATCACTCCGTAGACTCTAGCCCTCCAGGCTCCTCTGTTCATGGGGATTCTCCAGGCAAGAATACTGGAGTGGGTTTCCATGCCCTCCTCTAGGTGATCTTCCCAACCTGGGGATCAAACTCAGGTGTCCTGCTTTGAAGGCAGATTCTTTACCATCTGAGCCACCAGGGAAGCCCATCCTGGGATGGATTATATGAAAAATCTGACAAAATACGGATGACTCTAACTTTTAAAAAATTATTTATTTGACTGTGGGTAGTCTTAGTTGCAACATTCAAGATTTTAGTTGAGGCATGTGGGATCTAGTTTTCTGACCAGGTATTGAACCCAGGCTGCCTGCATTGGGCCCACAGAGTCTTAGCCACTGGACCACCAGGGAAGTCCCTAGCTTTTAAAACGTGGTGGTGGTTTTAAATATTCAGTGTTTGTTAAGTGAGAGCACATGCTCTTCCTTAGGAGGATTATTGACTGAGAGGGGTAGATGCATGCCTCTGCAATGCTGGACCCTCATACTTCTTTTGGAGAAATGTAGGTGTTGGGGAGGGGTTGTAAGAGAGGCTGGGAGGAGAGAAAGGGACTTCATTAGTCAGGGGCCCAGGAAGCCTTCTCTATGTGAAAATAGCTCCTGCTCACATTTCAGATGGACATTCATTTGGATGAACAAACTCTTATTTTATTTCTTTAATACTTAAATTTATGAACACCTTTCTTTTTTGAAGATGACAGCCTCACTGAGGCATTAATCCAAGCAAGCTTGCTTAGCAGTCATAAATGTGCAGTGTAGTATGGTGTGTGTGAGGTGTGTGTGAGGTGTGTGTGTGTGTGTGTGTGTGTGTGTGTGTATCACAGATTTATTCTCTCTTGGACAGAGATAAAACTTCAAAACACAAGGATAGGGATGTTCTTTCAACAGTTAAGAGATAAATACCTCTTGGGTGGTTAATCCTATTACTGATTTATATCTTTATTAATTTCAACTACAAGTCACAGCGACGTTTATGTAAATCAGTATACAAGGAACTGTTTCAAAGCTTTCCGTATTTATGATTGATGTTGCATCCATTCATTTCTTCATTCAACAAATTCTCACCAAACCCTTCTTACGAGATTCCAAACTTTGTATTGGTTGCTGAAATTGCAAATCATAAAAAGAAATCTCCCTGCCCCTCTAGAATGCATGGAACACTGGAGAAAGTAATATAAATCAGGTATATTGTACGTGGTTGTGGCGTCATTACTGAGGAAAAAATTTGAATAAAATACTAAAGGAACCTGAAAACAAAATCTTTGAAAATTATCCTAATTGGCTTTTACTTATGTGATCTAGAAAAATATATAATATTACAGTAATTTTAAATTATTGTAGTCTTCTCATACTTTAAGTCACGATTGTCAAAGAATATTTCCCCATATATTTAAGTCAGCAGTGTTAAATCTCTCAGGGATTTATTCACAACACTTCAAGAAAGGTCAATAATCTGCAGTTTATCCAAACAGCAAAAAAATTACATTAAACAGCTCTTCCTGGTCTTTCTCACATCATTTGCTTTGTCTTGTGCTTGTGAAATGGGAAAAATCAAAGAATTTCAGTGTGTGTGTGTGTGTGTGTGTGTGTGTGTGTGTGTGTGTGTGTGTGTGTGTTGGGACAGGAAATCTGTGGTTATTACTGTCCCAATCTTACAAATATTGATCAGAAAGCCCAGAGAAGTTAAATAACTTTTCAAGGATTTCTCAGGTGGCACTAGTGGCAAAGAATCCACCAGTTAATGCAGGAGATGCAAGAGACATCGGTTCAGTCCCTGGGTAGGGAAGATTCCCTGGAGTAGGAAATGGCAACCTGCTCCAGTATTCTTGCCTGGAAAATTCCATGAACAGAGGAGCTGGCGGGCTATAGTTCATGGGGTTGCAAAGAGTCGGACATGACTGAGCACACACATACACACAAGGATAGACAGCTAGTGAGTGAGATGCTGAGATCTGTCTGGGCAAGCTGGATCCAGGTGCCTCTACTACACAGATCTCTCACATGTTTTGAAGTGGAGGAGACAGGAATTAAAAAGCTTGGTAATTCTAGTTGACTGTAAGATTAACATGAGTTACTATATGAAGTGGCCCACAAAAAAGCTAAAAAATTAGTATAGGAATATGCTATCTATTTGTACTAATAATCAATATATAACAAACTACTCTAAAACTTTGCTCACAGCTATTACCATCAAACACTTATTATTTCATAGTGTGGCTCAGGATTCTTGGAACAGCTTTCCAAGTTCTTGACTCAGGGTCTGTCATAAGGCTGCAATCAAGGTGTGAACCAAGACAAAAATTAGCTCAAAGAAAAATTGGCAGAGGACCCATTGCCCAGCTTGTTTTTGTGATCCTTGGAAAAATTCATTTCCTTGGATGCTCTGGGACTATGAACCTTAGTCCTGGCTCCCTGTTGACTAGAGACACCAGTTCCTTGTTGCATGAATCTTTCTCTAGTGCTACTCAGAAGTGAACAGCTGATACCCCTCAGAACAAAGGTTTTGAAAAAGAGTAAGAATAGAACCAACTTGGCTCAGTGGTAAAGAATCTACCTGTCAATGCAGGAGACATGGGTTCACTCCCTGGTCTGGGAAGATCCTCTGAAGAGGGAAATGGCAACCCACTTCGGTATTCTTGCCTGGAAAATTCCATGGACAAAGGAACCTGGAGAGCTACAGTCCAAGGGGTCGCAAATGTGTCGGGCACGACTTAGCAATAACAACAAAGAATAGTGAAAGAGGAAGAAGTCAAAGAGATTTTTTTATACATATAATCCACTCTCAGAAATGACATATCATCACTTTTATCATAATCTATTTGTTAGAAGAAAATCACTCTGTCCAGTCCAAGCACAAAGAGAGGTGACCTGTGACCTGTTACGAGGTCACAAATGCCAGAAGGAACAGATCTCGAGGAATCATTTTAATATTTATTTATTTATTTTGGCTGCACTGGGTCTTAGTTGTGGCATGTAGAATCTTTTGATGCGGCAAGTGAGATCTGGTTCCCAGATCAGGGATCAAACCTGGGCCTCCCACACTGGGAGCTTGGAGTCTTAGCCACTGGACCATGAGGGAAGTCCAGGGATCATTTTAGAGGCAGCTGCCCCACTGTTACCAGTGCCAGAGCCTATCTCCCTAAAGCCAAGTCTTCTAGAACCTATTAATAAATTAAACATATACTTACATAAGTAAGTATATAGAAATGAAAAGACATGTAGATATACATATATATACCCATATATGTATATATGTAAGAAACTACAAAGATAATTTGATTATAAGCATCAAGGATCTTCAGTAATTTCAATTTCTATTAATACCTAAATACTGCGTTATTGGGAAAGTCAGACATTTTTTCTAGACAGAGCTCTGCTTGGTGAGATAAGCTTTCATAAACATTTCACAAGCCCTCAATCCAGTTCAGTCCATTGTTGATGATCACACAAGCCTATAAGGAAATGGATATGAAGAGTTGTTTACCTTGCTCTGAAGTCTATTTCTTGTTATTCCAGAAAAACCTCAATTAATCTCCTCCACACCCTATTACATTATTCAAGAACCCTAAATTACCCATATTTTATAAACCAGATAGGGAAATGTATTTTATTCATCTCTCAGAAGTATATTCTTATTCATAAGAGTATAATTTATCTTAAAATATTATTGATATTCCAATTAATTGTGGTTTAGAAACAGAAGAAATAAAGAAATGACTAGACTATCAGCAATGCATCTCTGCTTTGAGGAAATAATGTCAAATATGGGGAAGGGGACAATTTTGCCCCTTGAGTCTTTTTCTAATTATGTTTTAATGTTTTAGCCCTATGTAACTGGGCTTCCCTGGTGGCTCAGCAATAAAAGAATCTGCCTACCAATGCAGAAGACATTGGAGATGTAGTTTTGATCCCTGTGTCAAGAAGATCCACTGCAGAAGGAAATGGCAACCCACGCCAGCATTCTTGCCTGGGAAATCCCATAGTCAGAAGAACTTGGCAGGGTACAGTCCACAGGGTTGCAAAGAGTCAGACACAACTTAGCAACAACAACCCATGTGATTAATTTTGGTCTCCATTTGCTAATAAACCCTTTTTCTAAAATATTGCAATGAAAGCAGTGATATGTGGCAGTCTGCTCGGGCAGACCTCAACTGTGGCATTGCCCTCTCTCCTGGGGATGCCACTGGAAGAAGTGTTAGAAAACAGGAAGATATTCATAAAAGAAAAAAAAAAGTCTTGTGAATAAATTTCATAAATCTCTTTTTAACTCGATATTAGCTTAGGGAGACTGTCAAAGGAAAAAAAAAATGGTTTTTTTGGTTCCTATCAAGAGCATTCTGGAACTTCTCTTTACAGATCACCACTACTTCTGTGTGCTCATTACTTCCTCGCTGTATGTTCACTACTTCTTGTTTCTTGAGAAAGACAAGTGAATCCTGAGCACAAATGATGTGTCTCAGCCTGGGGAACATCATCTGTGTTCAGAGTCTGCCTATCTTTCTTGTGAAAACACTCCCCCCATATTTTTAAATTCTATTAAATTTAAAGTTCTTTTTTGGAACCTACTATTAAAAATCAGTCATGTCCTACTCTTTGTGACACCATGGATGGTAACTTACCAGGCTCTGTGGTCCATGGGATTTTCCAGGCAAGAATGCTGGAGTGGGCTGCCATTTCCTTCTCCAGGGATCTTCCCAACCCAGGGATTGAACCCAGGTCTCCTGCATTGCAGACAGATGCTTTACCATCTGAGCCACTAGAGAAGCCTACTATTAAAAGTTACACAGAGTACATGTCTCCCTCAAACTCCCTAACTATGCCTTCCCCCATCCTTCCTGCACCCCCCTCCCCACGCTGGCAACTGTAAATTTGTTCTCTAAGTCTGTGAGTCTCTTTCTGTTTTGCAAGTAAGTTCATTCGTTTGGGATCAACAAGTACACACTGCCATATTTTAAATGGGTAACCAACAAGGACCTACTATGTGGCACAGGGAACTCTGCTCAGTGTTACATGGCAGCCTGGGTGGGAGAGGTGCCTGGGGAGGAATGAATACATGTATTAATATACATATGGCTGAGTCCCTTTGCTGTCCACCTGAAACTATCACAACATTGTTAATCAGCTATACTCCAATACAAAATAAAAAGTTTTTTAAAAAGTTACAGAGAATGACCACTATTTATACACATTTTGTAAAAAGTTAAAGCTGCCTTTTTAAAGCTAGACTCATAGGTTATTTTTCTCAGGCTGTACCTGCTCAGATAATGCAGAGTCTGTCTCTCTGGAAGGAGGCACACTGAACTTTCAGATATTTGCAGGGCCATAGAAATGCCAGGACCCTGGTCAGCTTCTGTCATTAGTTTTTCCTTCACCTCCCTAAATTCTAACCAACCCTCATGTCCCACCCATTGCTTCCCTGCCCAGAACACCTCTAGAGCCCATTCTCCCCTTCCACGCTCACTCCCGTAGCCTTAGCCCAGGCCACATTCATCTCTCGCCGGCACCGCGACACCAGTCTCTGACTCTAACCTTGCCAGTCAAGCCTTCCCAGGAACTCAGCCCTGATCATATCACTTCTCAACAAAATACCCTTCCATGCCTTTCTAGGTGCCCTCAAAATAAAGTCCTAATTCCTTGGCATGACATAGAAAACCCTTCAGGATCAACCTCATGTTTTAAAGTGTATGGAGAACACTTGTTTTTAATGTCCTGCTGCTGCTGCTGCTGCTGCTAAGTTGCTTCAGTCGTGTCTGACTCTGTGCGACCCCATAGATGGCAGCCACCAGTCTCCTCTATCCCTAGGATTCTCCAGGCAAGAATACTGGAGTGGGCTGCCATTTCCTTCTCCAGTGCATGCATGCATGCTAAGTTGCTTCAGTCACGTCTGACTCTGTGCGACCCCATGGACAGCAGCCCACCAAGCTCCTCTACCCACGGGATTCTCCACTCAAGAATACTGGAGTGGGCTGCCATTTCCTTCTCCTTTTAATGTCCTAGGAATGCACAAGGCCTCGCATCCTCAGCTTACCCAGTCAGAGTGCCCTTTGGGGGAGGAGTCCTCATGTGCGGACTGTGCTTTCCTGAAAGGAAAAATTGTGAGAGCCCAACAGATGGGTCACCATCCTTTTTCTCAACTGCTAGGATGGCCTTTCCTTCTGCTATTGAAAACAAGTCCTCCCAGTCATTGATAAATTATTATAAGAAAAAAGTGGTGACTATTTCAAATATATTACCTTGCCACAACTTGAAACCATGCCATATGAGAAGTCATTGAAGAGACAGGAGACATTTTAATCTGGGAGAAGAAAAGTCTAAAGAAGAGGAGTGTGGCATGGTAACTACTGATTTTGAAGAGCTACCATGGAGAGGAAGAGTATCACCTTGGCCATCTGATCTTGAGTCTTAGGACCAATGGAAAGAACCAAGGGAAGGCACAGTTTACCTCTTGGTAAAGATGATCTAGCAGGCAGAGTTGTCCATACCACACAATTAGCTGCCCTGGAAAATCATAGACCTGTTATCACTGGGATGATTCAAGCACAAAGAAGGGGACCCCTTGCCAGGGATGCTGATGTCATCTATCAAATGTTTTTAAAAGGAGATAGGTTAGTTCCCTGGAATTCGGGTAGTTAAGACTCTGCATTTCCAGTGAAAGGGTTGCAGATTTGATCCCTGGTTGAGTAATTAAGATCCCACATGCCACCCAGACAAATAGTTATTTTTTAATTTTAAAAAAGGTTTCAACTGCAAGACTATCTCCCTTGCAGTTTTATTAGGTTTCCTTACACATCATCTTCTGCATCAGCGTTCTGCAAACTTGCTGGAAAAGCTGGGTTAATTTGAGAGCCTTCTCAGGCTGAGGGACAAGGAAGTATGAACCATGAACAGGTCAAGGAGTCCTTTTGCCTTGAAGTCTTCACTATGCTGGTGATCTTCCCTCCTTTAGGAGCTGGTGCTCCAATTCTACTTTTCTGCCTCCACACCACAAACATGACTTCAGCCTGGTAACCTAAACTTAACTCAGCTCCTACTTAATGTTTTAAACCTGAATAACAAACTTTGGCCATTGGGCAATTGTTTGGGTTTGGTTTGTTTCTAGATTAAAGGGTGAAGGCTCATATTTTTGCCAATGACATTCAAGAAATACTTATATGGACAAGACTGCTATATATTTCATCATGATAACTCGTGAAGCCTACTATGGCTGTACTATACAAATCTAAATTATTCTTACATTCTTCCTATCATTAACTTTTAAAAATAATTAATGTGTGGTTTAATTTATCTTCATATGCAGAGGGAACAGTTCATTGACCTGGAAACTAAGCTGTGTAATTATCTTAATGAATAATTTTTGTTACTAACTTATCTGTGCAGGGATCCTCTATCATTTGTTGACAAGAGAAGCTGTATCTTTCTTCTGAATTACATGTGCATCCATTGTTGGAAATGGGACCAGCTGGGTTCTGATTATATAAATAGAGCCAGAATATTACAAGGTCTAGACACATTTTTAAAATTAGGCTAGTACTATAGATTAAATATTTATATCCCCTCAAAAATTCATATGTTGAAATCCAAACCCCAAGATCATGGACTTAGGAGGTGAGACCTTCGGGAGGTGATTAGGTCATGAGAGTGGAGCCCTCGTGAATGGAATTAGTGCCCTTATAAAAGAGGTCCCATGTTATGCTAATAGAAATAAGTCAAACAGAGAGAGACAAATACTGTATGATATCGCTTATATGAGGAATCTAAAACACCTGACAGACTAGTGAATAAGACAAAACATAAGCAGACTCACAGATAAAGAGAACAAACTAGTGGTTGGTTATCAGTGGGAGAGGGAAGATGGGTGAGGGAAGAAAAGTAAGGGATAGAGGTAAAACTATTAGGTATAAAGTAAGCTGCAAGGATACATTGTGCTATATGGAGCATATAGCCAATATTTTATAACAATGATAAATGGAGATAACCTTTAAAAGCTGTGAATCATTATATGGCACACTTGTAACTTTTATAATATTATATAGCAACTATACTTCAATTTTAAAATTGCTTTAAATGATGTGAACTTATATATAAGTAAAAATTTAAAAGTCCTCATAGAGATCTTACATTCCTTCTGCTACATGAGGTTGTGTTATTGAAAGTGGGGTCCTGCTGTTTACTGCTCTAAAGCCAATAAAGGGGCAAGGTCGGTGGACAGAAAAATTAGTTTTTTTATTTTGTAGACCAGCAATGGGGTAGAGATAGTGAGAGGGGTGGACTCCTATCCAAAGGCAGACTTTCCCTCACTGAATATCAGTGGGCAAGAGGTTTTATAGGAGGAGAGGGGCTCCTTGCAGCAACAGCCCAGTCAGCTCTGACAGTCATCTTGAAATTGATCATGCAGTGATCTTATCAGCGTCATCTTGATTGTTTTCAGTACAGTTAGTCTTCAGTTCCATGGTCAGTTTGTTCCCATCTTTGAGGCTAGTTCTCAGAATTGTGGCAGCTTGTGCCATGGGTGCAGCTTGGTTTCGGTATCTGTAAGACAGCTCAGGGTATGGCTCGGAATGTTGTCTACAGCCCTTGAGGAGAAACTAAAGGTCCTTGACTTTGCTTAATGACTATACTGTAATATTTTGTCCTGTTGGACTGATTTCCTTTGCTTCTGTATGTTTTTCACTTCTCTGAGTAAGTTTATTCTTTAGCTTAAGTTTTTCTATAGACAAAAAAAAAAAACAAGCTGAGGATGTGGTGAGGGGTGGAAGGGGAGGAGGACCATAGGGTCCTGCTCTATTTTTAGTTACAGAAGGAAAAAAAAAAAAAAAAGCCATCTATAAACCTGGAAGCCAACTCTCAGCAGACTCAAAATTTTCAAGTACTATGTGGCACCCCCTCCAGTACTCTTTTGCTTGGAAAATCCCATGGATGGAGGAGCCTGGTGGGCTGCAGTCCATGGGGTCACTAAGAGTCTGGCACGACTGAGCGACTTCACTCTCACTTTTCACTTTCATGAGTTGGAGAAAGAAATGGCAACCCACTCCAGTGTTCTTTCCTGGAGAATCCTAGGGATGGGGGAGCCTGGTGGGTTGTCGTCTATGGGGTCACACAGTCGGACACGACTGAAGCGACTTAGCAGCAGCAGCAGCAGCAGCAGCAGCAGCAGCATGACGTACTTCCCAGCCACCAGAAATGTAAGTAAATGTTAACAAGCTGCCCAGTGTATGGTATTTCATTGTAAGGCCCCAGAGTGAGACAGATGCCTAGGCCAGGTTTCATTGCTCTAAAAAGCCCTAAGAGGAGAATCGTAACACAGACTCATGCAACAAGAGAGCAAAAGTGAAAGTGAAGTTGCTCAGTCATGTCTGACTCTGCAACCCCATGGATTATAGCTTCTCCATCTATAGGATTTTCCAGGCAAGAGTACCGAAGTGGGTTGCCATTTCCTTCTCCAGGGGATCTTCCTGACCCAGGGATTGAACCTTGGTCTCCCACACTGCAGGCAGAGGCTTTACCTTCTGAGCCACTGTGAGCACTAAAAGAATGTGAAATGGAGTATGAGAAAGGTTCTGGAGGCCAAGTAGACCACCATGACCAACTGAAGAAAAGAGGGCTGTAGTGGGAATCACATTTACTTTCTTACTTTATTATTCATATATTTACTTATCACTTTCTGTTTTTTCTATACCTTTCCCCTTCCATTGGAAAAGGTAATTAATTTTATTATTTAGTCCATAGGTTACAGAAATCAGTATGCAGTTCAAGAAGCAACAGTTAGAACCAGACATGGAACAAAGGACTGGTTCCAAATTGGGAAAGGAGTACATCAAAGCTGTATATTGTCACCCTGCTTGTTTAACTTATATGCAGAGGACATCATGAGAAACGTTGGGCTGGATGAAGCATAAGCTGGAATCAAGATTTCCAGGAGAAATATCAGTAAACTCAGATATGCAGATGATACCATCATTATGGCAGAAAGCGAAGAGGAACTAAATAGACTCTTGATAAAAGTGAAAGAGGAGAGTTTAAAAAAACAAAAACAAAAACTCAGCATTCAAAAATGAAGATCGTGGCATCTAGTCCATCACTTCATGGCAAGTACATGGGGAAACAATGGAAAAACAGTGACAGATTTTGTTTTCCTGGGCTCCAAAATCACTGCAGATGGTGACTGCAGCCATGAAAGTAAAAGATGCTTGCTCCTTGGAAGAAAAGCTATGACCAACCTAGACAGCATATTAAAAAGCAGAGACATTACTTTGCCAACAAAGGTCCATCCAATCAAAGCTATGTTTTTTCCAGTGGTCATGTATGGATGTGAGAGTTGGACCACAAAGAAAGCTGAATGCAGAAGGAGTGATGCTTTTGAACCAGAGTTCAAAAGTGTTGGATAAGACTCTTGAGAGTCCTTTGGACTGCAAGGAGATCAAACCAGTAGATCCTAAAGGATATCAGTCCTGAATATTCATTGGAAGGACTGATGCTGAATCTCCAATACTTTGGCCACCTGATGTGAAGAACTGAGTTATTGGAAAAGACCCTGATGCTGGAAAAGATTGAAGGCGGGAGGAGAAGGATGAAAGAGGATGAGATGGTTGGATGGCACCACCGACTCAATGGAGATGAGTTTGAGCAAGCTCTGGGAGTTATTGATGGACAGGGAAGCCTGGCACACTGCAGTCAACAGGGTCGCAAAGAGTCAGACACAACTGAGCAACTGAACTAAATTGACTATAGGAATCGAGAAAGAATTCCAACCAGTGTATAGGAGTAATGAATATCATCCAACAAGACTTGAATCTCCCTTTTGGGGAAAGAATGAAAGCATTTTTATTTGTAAGAAAAATAGTTGCTTTATATGAGAGAACATGCTGTCATTGCTATTTCATTGTTTAGAAGCTCAGTTTTGGGAAGAAGAGTGTTGAGGAGCCAAAGATGAGAATAGTGGTGTATACTGTATATTGTTTCTTTCCACATGTGCTTTAACCCCCTTTCTGCTTGTCTCCTAAATTGTATAAAGAAAGAGGAAGGAGAAGAGAAGGAACTGGAGGAGGAGAAGAAGAAGAAGGAGAAAAAGAATGTAGAGGAAAAGGATTTCCGGCATGGCTTTGTTTTTCCTGATCACATACAGCTCTGCAAGACTTAGAAGCAGAAAGTTGCCAATTTGTGAGGAAGTGTGATACACACGGCTAGTGGGTCTTCTTGCCTGCATATTAACAAAGGGATATGGTCCTCGGAGAAGGCAATGGCGCCCCACTTCAGTACTCTTGCCTCAAAAATCCCATGGACGGAGGAGCCTGGTAGGCTGCAGTCCATGGGGTCGCTAAGAGTCAGACACCACTGAGCAACTTCACTTTCATGCATTGGAGAAGGAAATGGCAACCCACTCCAGTGTTCTTGCCTGGAGAATCCCAGGGACGGGGAGCCTGGTGGGCTGCCATATATGGGGTCACACAGAGTCAGACACGACTGAAGCAATTTAGCAACAACAGCAGGTAGTTTTCTAAATGTTTCATATGATTAGTTCATTTAATTTTTACGACAACCTGCTAAGTTACATATATATATATATATATATATATATATATATATATATATGTAACATATATATATATATGTTACATATATATATGTATGTATGATGGTGTTACATATATATATATGTATGTATGGTGGCTTAGTTGCTAAGTCATGTCCAACTCTTGCAACTCCATGGACTGTAGTCTGCCAGGCTTCTCTGCCCATGGGTTTCTCTAGGCAAGAATACTGAGGGGGTTGCCATTTTTCTTCTCCAGGGAATCTTCCTTACCCAGGAATCGAACCCAGGTCTCCTGCATTGCATTTTGCAGATGAGGAAACTAAGTTGTAAGAGAATTTGAATCCAGGCAGTCTGGCCCTGGATTCTACATCTTTCACCACTCTAATTTATTGTAAGTAAAAGAAAAAGTTGTTAAATGATGTGCCAGAGGTGAAAAGAGCAGAGAAATTCATTGAGAGTAACATGAAAAATATAACTTCTGATGACTAGAAACTATTAGAATGATGTCAGATTAATTTTGAATAGATTTTATGGTAAAGTATTTTTCCTTTTGGGCTTCCCTGGTGGCTCACTGGTAAAGACTCTGCCTGCCAATGTAAGGAACATTGATTCGATTCCTGGTCCAGGAAGATCCCACATGTCATGAAACAACTGAGCCCATCACCACAACTACTGAGCCCGTGTGCCGCAGCCACCAAAGTCCATGCGCCTAGAGCAACTAGGAGAAGCCACGGCAGTGAGAAGCCTAGGAACCACAATGAAGAATAGCCCCTGCTCACTGCAACTAGAGAAAGACCCCATGCAGCAACGAATACCCAGCAATTCATAAGTAAATAAACGATTATAGAAAAGAGATTGAGATTTAGATAGGAGGATAAAATATATATGTCTGTGTCAACAGTCAGCTCCTAAGCAGAGCAATCATATTTTCTTTCTTAAAATCTCCATCTTCCCAGTCCATAATGCCGGGCTGCTGCTGCTAAGTTGCTTCAGTCGTGTCTGACTCTGTGCGACCCTACAGATGGCAGCCCACCAGACTTCCTTGTCCCTGGGATTCTCCAGGCAAGAACACTGGAGTGGGTTGCCATTTCCTTCTCCAATGCATGAAAGTGAAAAGTGAACGTGAAGTCACTCAGTCATGTCCAACTCTTAACGACCTCATGGACTGCAGCCTACCAGGCTCCTCTGTCCATGCATTCTCTAGGAAAGAGTACTGGAGTGGGATGCCATGGCCTGGAACTTAACAGAAAACAATTTCTATGGGGGGCCCACCCGGGGGCCCCCCCCCCCCCCCCCCCCCCCCCCCCCCCCCCCCCCCCCCCCCCCCCCCCCCCCCCCCCCCCCCCCCCCCCCCCCCCCCCCCCCCCCCCCCCCCCCCCCCCCCCCCCCCCTTTCTTTTCAACTGAATAAACATCAGTCACCTTGTAGCAATATGGTAAGGGAACTTATGGGTGTAAAATTTTAATAACACCTAAAATATAAGTGAGATTTCAGGAAGTGAGTGGGGATTTGGGCCTTAAAGGCTGGCAAGAAATAAATAAGGAGAAGAGAAAAGACAGGGTATCTTAGGTGAGGAAAAAAAAGAAGTGAAATTGCGGGGATGGAAAGTCCAACATGATCCTAGCAGCCACCATGGTGTCCTGGGGGTTCTTCTGAAGCCTGAGCAAGCACCTGGTTATTTGGAAGACAATGTCCTAAGCTATTATTATAGGCACATTTGTTTCTGAAATGTTCTTTGGGAAAAATTCAAGCCAGTTTGAAGCAGGTGACTTTTCAAGCTCATTCACTTTCAGTGGTCCATTTAGGCATTCATTATCCGTGAAAGAGTGAGGATTGTGTCAAGAATGACTGTTGATGCACTGATAAGAAAAGCACTGTTTGCTGTATTGTTTTTATTTTATAAAGACAGAATATCTAGAATATGCAAATAAAAAAGATGATTGTCCTGTAGGTATTCTCCCTGTCCCCAAAGCCATGAAGCCACCAGGGAAATAAATGACTTCAGGAATCCTGATGATTAAGCAGCAAGAGAAAATGACTGGTAGTGGGTGAATTTGGATGCCTGACAACTCAAATGTGGATTGGTTACATCAGTCACAGCTGAAACAGTGGACTGACTTCAGGAATAATCATGACTTGCCTTCTCAAAGATTTCTCTTCAAATCATCCTGCTAATGGGCCCTACTATTGCATTGCTGTCAGTTTAATCCATTAACAAATATTTGTGATTCCTCTGCAGGACTGAAAATACATGCTTTTAAATTAAGTTTGATGGGTGATTGGGGCTGAGCTTAGCATGGAGATTGTGGAATGATTTTATTGCAGAAAGGGGACCCTTTCCAGGACCCGAGAGTGGGCTCTTCTTTAAACCTCTCAGTTGAATTGCCTGAAGAGACACACAGGCTGACAGATTTTATTGGGAAGAAGTGCCTAGGAGAAGAGAGAAGCAAGGCAAGGGGACAGGTCTGCCATGCGGCTGGAAGTCTTGGGTTTTATGGTAACTGAGTTAGTTTCCAAATTGTCTCTGGCCAATCATTCTGACTCAGGGTCCTTCCTGGTGGCTCATCACTCAGCCAAGATGGATTCTAGGGAGGATTCTGGGAGATTGGAAGGACATTTGGACTAGAGTCTCTTCTCTGCTTTTGACCTTTCCTGAATTCTTCTGGTTGGCAGTAGTTTGTTAGTCCACGTTCCTTCCTAGGACCTCTGGTTGTAGGATCACTCTTACATGTGGTTATTACAGTGCCTGACCAGGGGGAATGGTTTCAGTCACTGGCTCTCTTAACAATTTAAGTCTCACCCAGAGCCCTCCATGAAGCAGCCACTGGTCCTGCAGAAAATGCTCTTCCCCCTTTCCCAGGAGAGATTTGTATTGGTGTGTGAAAATATTGTCATATGTTCAGTCCTCTTTCTTGCCCTTTCCTTCTACTTCCCTCCCTATGGCATCATGTTGGATCAGGTTCTTAAACCTGTGTGATATTGGTGTGCCATGAAGAATAATTTTGACTCTTTGTTGGTTCTTAAAGGTTCTTCCTTCATTACTCCAACACTTCTACTCTAAAGTATTGCTGGCATTTTGTTATTTTAGTTTCCCCAAATTTTAATACCAGTGAGTCATGCCCTGTGGAATCTCCCTAGTCCCAGCCCCACCCAATTTTGACCTGTGTCCTTGACATTGAAGAAAGACATAAATTTTCAAGGTGAAATGACACAGTGGGAGTGTTGTTTGCAACCGTAAACAGAGTATTGTCCAAACTGGGAATAATAATTCCTTTTGGCAAAATGAGGCATTTTCAGAATATGCAAATATGTTTGTTTACATGTGAAAACAGACTATTACTCTTTTAGCAATTTTGCTTTATGTCTGATAATAACACTTGGATAGGTACTGACTCACAGGTAAATAGGATGCCCCAGAACATCCTACTTATTACAAAGGAACGGAATGAAGTGAAAAACCCATAAAATGAAAATCTGTTAGTTGCATAAAGCTTGATATGAAGAAAGATGATTGATTGCTCAACATCTCTACTAATGGTAAATCAAGTGAGAATTATGGTAAGTCAAAGCAAGTTTATCTTAGATTACATATCAGGAATAACTTTCCAACAGTGAGAGCTGTTATGCTTGATAAGACCTGTGAAATAGCTGTAAGAGAAAGATTTATATATATTTGTGTAGTTTAATTATAATCTTCCACAAAGACTGAATGATTAATGTGGGGCTTCCCAGGTGGTGCTAGTGTTAAAGAAGGTACCTGCCTGCTAATGCAAGAGACACAGGAGACATGGGTTCAATCCCTGAGTCAGGAAGACCCTCTGGAGAAGGGCATGGCAACCCATTCCAATATTCTTGCCTGGTGAATCCTGTGGACAGAGGAGCCTGGTAGTCTATGGTCCATATGGTTGCAAAGAGTCAAACACTACTAACGTGACTTAGCACTCACAAACATGTCTAATTCCACACAGACACATACAACAATTGAGGTGGTTTTTAAAGGAATATACAATAAAACAAGATATGAAAAGGAAAAGCTTAGACTGAAGGGAGAAAATTGATTATTTCTCCTACACATACCAAGAATGTTTCTGCTGAATTGCAATGTGGTGTAAAGCTATCTGTTTATACTGAGGGTCATTATTTAAAACAAAGCTAAAAACCCAACAGCTTCTATAAAACTCATTATTGGATCAAATTTGAAAGTGCTGTCAAGATCATTGCTTACAGTAAATGTGGTTCCTGGGGAGACCTGGTAAGGATGGGAGATCTGACAAGTAGGGATTAGTAGAATGTTCAGTATGATCGTAAAACAACATATTTTAAGTTAAACATACATGTCACACTACCTGTTATAGAGACCCCAACTAGCTTCAGTTAGTTGGGTTGCTATGGCAACAGGATAGCAATTGTCCTGAACCCACTAGGTGACTGTAAACTGTCTCACAGCATGCTCACCCATTAGTCAGGCTGTGACTGCAACTAAACCTACATAGATGGGCATCATTACAAAATGGAGATTACCATGGGCTGACAAGGTGAATGAGAAGCTGGCAAAGCAGGCATGGAGAGTGGCCAGATCAGGGGAACCCCAGGGATTTAGGGCTAGAAAAGGACAGCATGGGTGGCAGCAGTCTGGTTTGGCTCTGTCACTGCCATTGTGATAAACATGATGTACCCTTTCTCTCTGTGTCACTTGCTTCAGATTGCAAATCCTAGAAGGAATCTGACGGTCCAAATTAGAACATGAGCTCACTCCGGATTTCCTGAAGTAAATGCCATTCCTGTTTGGCTTGGGCAAAGCCCTTGAAGTTGCCCTTGACAACTCCTTCTTTCTCACCTCACATCCAGGCTACAGTCCATGGAATCACAGAGTGTTGGACACAACGGAGCAACTTTCACTTTTTTCTGAATTCAACCACTTCTCAGCAGTTGGGGCAGTCAAGACTCTACATGCACTTACTGTTGACCCCATTGATAGCATGATTCTTGCTATCTTGGCCAATTAAATCACAAGCCCATTAAAACAACAACAACAATACTGAGGAAAGAGGTTGAACAACTCTGTTGTGGTTATCTCCACAGTGGAAGATTTTAGCTTTCAGGATGCACATGGGGCACAACTATACTTCTGCCCTGGGGCCAATTTTTGTAAAGTCCATCTACTGTCATCTACCAAATCTTCATAAACCAATTTTCCAATTGCATTCTGCTGACTGTGTAGCCAGATTACTGGCCATGACAATGAGATAGTCTTAACTAGACATGTTCTGTTTGAAATTCTCTTTTCTACTGTCTGAGGGAATTACTCCTGGGACAGAAGATAAAGGTGTTAACATCTTCCCCAAAGTTAAAAAAAGTGAAAAGATGTAAAAAGGGAACAATGAAAAAACCTGGAGGAAAAGATCATAAGGTCCACCACCTAAATAATGAGTACAAAGGAGAGATATTAGAAAAAAACATAGAGTTGAGGAAACTGAATGAAAGAATTCAAGAAAATGTCCTAAAAATTTAGGGTAGGATCTTCATATTAAAAAGGCTTAACTGGTATCCATCATAATGGATAAAAAGACACAAATATTGTTGTGAACATTCAGAACATAGCGACCAAATAAAAGTTGTATGAGATTAAAAAAAAATTAAAACCAATCACATACAAGTAACCAAGTATCAGAATGAATTTGTATTTTGCAACAGCAACTCTTGAAGAAAGAAATTAAGTTGCATTAAGAATTTTAAACAAAATTTATTTCCAAGCTAAAATTCTATCTCTCACCAAATTACCAACCAAGTAATAGGATAAAAATTTTTCACACGTTCAAAATCTAAAAGAAGGTATCTCAATATACCTTTTCTCAAGAAGGTACTAGAACATATGACATACCCACATCAGACTTTAAAACAAAACAGGGAAAGACATGGGATTTATGAAGACAGCTGAGGACCTGATGTGGAGAATTAGAACAGATCAAAGTAATATGATACAGGAGACATACATGTGAAAGGCTGCCATTCTCAAGATTCCGGTTAGCTTCAATTCTACCATCTTTTAAACCTGAGAATAGGGAGCCTGGACCGTCTTCTTGGCTTGCCTTGATATATACTACTGAAGTTCCTGCTTTCCCCTCCAAGCTTCCTGTGTGCCTGAGCTGAGGACACTTGCTCCAGATGAATTCCAGCTGATTAGATCAGTCTCAAGGAAGATATCCTTCCTTTTGATTAACTCAAAGCTGACTGATTCTTGTGTACAGAATCTTTTCACAGCCAAGCCTCGAATAGTGTTTGATTGAATAATAGGGAGGAGGAGTGTGTATCCCAGAGGAGTATGTATCCCACAGAATGGTCATTGCCTCTGTTCTGCTGTCCACCTGTCCTGGGAGAATGTCACAATAAAGTACCCTAACTGGGAAGAGACTAGAAATAGAGTTCTTGGGACTGTAACTCATCCTAGCCAAGCTGAGACATCAAAAATCATCACAATATTACTGTTCTCAATGAGTGATATATTTCACAATTTTAAAAATGAAAATTAAACTCAATTATTTCCTTTCTAGCAATAAAACAAAATTACTATGTAATCTGCAAATATGTCTCTAAAACTATCAATAGAAGCTGGCTTTCATTGCTATCATATTTCTTGCTGGGTAATTCAAAACAACAGTGGCAACATAATTTTAGAAAAGTATTATGTTTTCATATTTGAATAAGATTATACCCAGTTGACAAAGGAGGTTTGAATGGGTCACCTTAAATTAATTCTTAATCTTAAAAATAGACTACTAAAAACCATTAAAAATGAGAAAACATATCACATTCAAATATTTTGAAAATAGTATTAGTACACTATGATACAGTTATTTTACCAAAATGATTTGGGAAACATAACCTATCTTTTATCACACAATTCTGTCACCCTAAAATTCAGCTTAAATTTTTAGAAACCATTCCAATGTTGTAATCACTGCTATTGTATCATTATTTTAATAGTTTCAGTTAAGGTTGCTGTAGCACTGAGAACAGCATATTTATTAGTTGAATAGAGATGGTTCATAAATGAACAGTAACCAATTTGTGCTTGAGATAATATAGTTCTCTACAAAGAAGCGCTAAGTGACCGTATACAAGTGGGTACTATCCACATAGCTCTAAACAGACCTAAGATAAATGGGTGAAAATATATGGGAAGAAAGACATTAGTTCAGGGTAAAGAAAGCTTTATTGACAGAGTCACTTGGCAATAGAGTGGGCATTCTCTGAAGATTATGACTCCCTGCTCTTTACATCCAAGCCCCTAGGATGGCAGGCTGGCAGGGGTGATGGTGTCACTGTTGATGCTCTGGACTAGATTTCTAATTCAATGTAAATATCATACATTTCACCTCTTTCCTACCTTACCGCTGGGCCACTCACCTATCACTAATCACTCTATGAAGTGACCAAGTTGTTCCATCAACAGCACTCCTGAGGTAGGAAGGGGTGTCTATCCACAGAATTCTTTGCTTCAACAGCACTTTTCTTTCTGCTCAGACTGATTCTATTTATGCTGGATTGACCCGATTTCTCAATTCTTGAGAAATTCCACATTCTCAAATATATAAACTTTCACATCTTCTTTAGCATTTCTCCTACTCATTCTTGAGGAAATTCTCTCTTCCTGTTTTCATGTTTTCTGTGATTGAATCAAAAACTTAAATCACAATGAATAAATGTAGTATTGGTGGAACACCAAAATCAAGAAAATGAGAGCCCTGGGTTTTGCACTGAAGTTAGACACAATGATGACTGAGACTTGAATGCAAGCTACATGCTGTTGTTCCTCTGAACCAGTTTGTGACCTGAGAAAGGAGGACAAAAAGAATGCTGAAGGTGTTGTAAAGTTTAGAGATAATATGTGCATGATGGAATATAAATGACTAACAATCAGGACAAGTCTTTAAAAAAAATTTAAACAGTCATAAGTCAGCAACTATGATATTGAAATTATGGTACTGAAGAAAAGTCTAACACCAATTTTCTTTCTTTCAAAAGGCATTTACTGGATATCTACTGTATGTTAGATAGTAGGTGTGCTAAGGATAGACAATGGAATGAAGCAGTGTTTTTCAAAGGGTGGTGTGTGCATTTCTCAGAGTGAAAAATCCTCTAGAGGCTGAACCTGGGAGGGGCCAGAAACCTGAGTCTTTCTTGCTCTGTTTCTCTTGCTGTTTTTCACCAACAAAAACTATGGAAGAAAATCTATTCTCTCTTTTCAGTTAATCAAACAGTTGAGTGATGACCAGGTTCAAACATTTGTTCTTTATGGATAAAACTGTGAGTATGATTTGGGATTTTTCTATTTGTGTTGTGAAAGAGATAAGATTTTTGACAGAATGACAATGTAATCTAGGATATGGTGCCCCTTTGGCAGCACCGCTGTCTTGGTGTTTGGAAGGCAATGTGATCCAGACAGATATGGACTTGAATGCAAGCTACATGCTGTTGTTCCTCTGAACCAGTTTGTGACCTGAGAAAGGAGGACAAAAGAATACTGAAGGTGTTGTAAAGTTTAAAGATAATATGTGCATGATGGAATATAAATGACTAACAATCAGGATTTGCAATTTGCCCATCTTCCCAGCACTCTGACAATAAAAAGACAAAACTGGGAGATGCAGAGTCAAGGGAGGAAAGCAACAGACCCAGTAGGAAAAAATACCCCAGGATGCTACACATGGAGGAGGAAATGTAATGGGTGGGAGGGGGGCATTTGAGGGGATGGTATGACACAGAATGACATGTAAATTGACAAGATGCTGAAAAGACACATGTGGATGAGAGAGAGGACTCTTGGGTAAGAAGTTGAAAGTTTCTTGGGAGTTTCAGGATACCAGAGAATAGCAGAGCATTTTAATAAGAATTTATGTGTTTTTTAAATAAGGATTTTAATAAGAAGATTTTAACAAGAATTTCTGTGTAACTTTTGAAAGTTTGACTGAGTTGTAAAAGTAAAGAGTTTTCTTTGGACTGTATCTCTTTAAATTCAGGACCATGCAGGGAATGGGCAATGATTGTCAAGGGGGCTGTCATTCTCAGTTGTGAAACTAAGCTGGGACTGTACCTATAATTGACATAAAAAGCATTGCTCTAAATATGTCAATATGCTTTTTCACCAGTAGTGTCAAATGCTAAGCTTTCATATAAAAGGGATAAAGTGGAAGCAGCAATGATTCTCGAGTGTACTATTCCCACCAAGACCCAAACTGGAAGTAAAATTACATGCAAAATTGGAATATAATTTGAGAAAAATGCAAGATTTCAAAGAAGTTTTTTGACATTAAATTGGGAAAGTCTACCCCCAAAAGTCCTTGCCAAGTTATTACCTAGGAATTTCCATTTTAATAAAAACTTTAGTAGACTCTGAACTGCTTATGAATTTGAAGTCCTTTCTGCATGGGGACAGAGGGTTAGCCATGGATGTGGGGACCAGTACAATTGTGTATCTTTTTCTCTGCTGGGGTACTTGATCCTGGTGGCTACTGATGCTCTAGAACTGACAATGCTCAGGCATGGCAATCAACTACCTGACCTCTTTATCCTCAAAAGTGGAAACATGCTTAGGATATTCTGCTGCAAATGGGATAAAAGGGAGTGACTAATTGTTGGAACATGCCTCAGAAACACTGCAGGAATGACCAGGTCAAAAGGTGGAGATAGTAGCCATTTAGGATTCAGGGACTCAAGTCATCTGAGTCAGAGGGCAGGAACTGAAGTGGGCCAATTCACACCTGTACACCAGTGAGCAGTGAGCCTCTGACTTTATAACAGAAGGAAATGTCAATCCACTCCAGTATTCTTGCCTGGGAAATCCCATAGACAGAGAAGCCTGACAGGCTACAGCCCAGGGGGTCACAAAGAGTTGGACACGACTGAGCAACTAAACAACAACAGGATAAAAATTGGTAATTAATAAGTGAGAACAGATGTCTTTCCCTCTCTAAGGAGTCACTTAAATATTCTCCCTTGATCATTTTATGAAAGCTGGAGAGAAAAGGAAGCAAAATTTGCAGCCAGAAAGAAGCAAGATATCTGAAGACTTTTAGATCTGAGATCCTGGGTAGAGGTGCACTATACCTTCACTCCTTGAAGACTGACTCTTCAGGGGACAATTTCAGTGACCCTCCCTCATCCAGGTGAGGGGACAAGACTGGAGCTCAGATTGGAGACTACAACCCTTATTGAGTTTCACATGTACCAAAGTGGGAACCAGTCAGGACCAGTGGAAACATTTAGCTTCTTCTCACAACATTTCCCAAATCCTATTAGTCTGTGAGTGGCATGAATTCCAAAAGAAAAGCTGGACCTGGCTCTCTTCTGGCTTGAGCTGATTAGAGGGACATGTGGTACTTCCTTCTCCATTTGGAAGATGAAGGCATGTGCTTTAGAAAATGTTCTTGCCATCCCCCTTCCAATGTTTTCTAGAAGAAGCTATGATAAAGTCCCCAGGCTTCATCTGTCTGTACCTCTGGAGGCACCTGAGAGTTTCCACACTCTGATAATTAGGTATCTGAATACCTCAGCACCAGGGATTTTTAGCTCCTCCCCTTTAAGAAACCATTGTCCTTCCAACTCCCAATCAGGCAGGCATGAATTCCCAATACTGAATATCTGATAAATATATGACATATATATGTCTTTAGTAAGGAAAAGTATCATGGTAGTCCAAGCCTATGCCTCACCCAGTAATGCTGAAGAAGCTGAAGTTGAATGGTTCTTTGAAGACCTACAACACCTTCTAGATCTAACATCCAAAAGAGATGTTCTTTTCATGATAGGGGACTGGAAGGCAAAAGTAGGAAGTTAAGAAACACCTGGAGTAACAGGCAAATTTGGCCTTGGAGTATGGAATGAAGCAGGGCAAAGGCTAATAGAGTTTTTCCAAGGGGACACACTGATCATAGCAAACACTCTCTTCCAACAACACAAGAGAAGACTCTACACATGGACACCACCAGCTGGTCAACACCGAAATCAGACTGATTATATTCTTTGCAGCCAAAGATGGAGAAGCTCTATACAGTCAGCAAAAACAAGACCAGGAGCTGACTGTGGCTCAGATCATGAACTCCTTATTGCCAAATTCAGACTTAAATTGAAGAGGGTGGGGAAAACCACTAGATCATTCAGGTATGACCTAAATTAAATCCCTTATGATTATACAGTGGAAGTGAGAAATAGATTGAAGGGCCTAGATCTGATAGACAGAGTGCCTGATGAACTATGGAATGAGGTTCGTGACATTGTACAGGAGACAGGGATCAAGACTATCCCCATGGAAAAGAAATGCAAAAAGCAAAATGGCTGTCTGGGGAGGCCTTACAAATAGCTGTTAAAAAAGAGAGGTGAAAAGCAAAGGAGAAAAGGAAAGATATAAGCATCTGAATGCAGAGTTCCAAAGAATAGCAAGGAGAGATAAGAAAGCCTTTAGTGATCAATGCAAAGAAATAGAGGAAAACAGAAGAATGAGAAAGACTAGAGATCTCTTCAAGAAAATGAGAGATACTAGGAGAACATTTCATGCAAAGATGGGCTTGATAAAGGACAGAAATGGTCTGGACCTAATAGAAGCAGAAGGTATTAAGAAGAGGTGACAAGAATACATAGAAGAACTTTACAAAAAGAGCTTCACAACCAAGATAATCATGATGGTGTGATCAGTCACCTAGAGGCAGACATCCTGGAATGTGAAGTCAAGTAGGCCTTAGAAAGCATCACTACAAGCAAAGCTAGTGGAGGTGATGGAATTCCAGTTGAGCTATTTCAAATCCTGAAAAATGATGCAGTGAAAGTGCTGCACTCAAAATTAGAAAACTCAGCAGTGGCCACAGGACTGGAAAAGGTCAGTTTTCATTCCAATCCCAAAAAAAAGGCAATGCCAAAGAATGCCCCAACTACCACACAATTGCACTCATCTCACATGCTAGTAAAGTAATGCTCAAAATTCTCCAAGCCAGGCTTCAGCAATACATGAACCATGAACTTCCAGATGTTCAAGCTGGTTTTAGAAAAGTCAGAGGAACCAAAGATCAAGTTGCCAACATCCACTGGATCATCAAAAAAGCAACAGAGTTCAGAAAACATCTATTTCTGCTTTATTGACTATGCCAAAGCCTTTGACTGTGTGGATCACAATAAACTGTGGAAAATTCTTCAAGAGATGGGAATACCAGACCACCTGACCTGCCTCTTGAGAAGCCTATATACAGGTTAGGAAGCAACAGTTAGAACTGGACATGGAACATCAGACTTGTTGTCGAGGCTGTATACTGTCACTCTGCTTATTTACTTATATGCAGAGTACATCATGAGAAACGCTGGGCTCTAGGGAGTACAAGCTGGAATAACCTCAGATATGCAGATGATACCACCCTTATGGCAGAAAGTAAAGAAGAACTAAAGAGCCTCTTGATAAAAGTGAAAGAGGAGGATGAAAAAGTTGGCTTAAAGCTCAACATTCAGAAAACTAAGATCATGGCATCCAGTCCCATCACTTCATAGGATATAGATGAGGAAACAGTGGAAACAGTGTCAGACTTTAATTTTTGGCTCCAACATCACTGCAGATGGTGACTGCAGCCATGAAATTAAAAGAAACTCTTTGGAAGGAAAGTCATGACCAACCTAGATAGCATATTCAAAAGCAGAGACATTACTTTGCCAACAAAGGTCCATCTAGTCAAGGCTATAGTTTTTCCAGTGGTCATGTATGGATGTGAGAGTTGGACTGTGAAGAAAGCTGAGCACTGAAGAATTGATGGTTTTGAACTGTGGTGTTGGAGAAGACTCTTGAGAGTTCCTTGGACTGCAAGGAGATCCGACTAGTCCATCCTAAAGGAGATCAGCCCTGGGATTTCTTTTAAGGGAATGATGCTGAAGCTGAAACTCCAGTACTTTGGCTACCTCATGTGGAGCTGACTCATTGGAAAAGACCCTGATGCTGGGAGGGACTGGGGGCAGGAGGAGAAGGGGACAACAGCGGATGAGATGGTTGGATGGCATCACTGACTCAATGGACATGAGTTTGAGTGAACTCCGGGAGTTGTTGATGGACAGGGAGGCCTGGGGTGTTGAGATTCATGGGGTCGCAAAGAGTTGGACATGACTGAGCGACTGAACTGAACTGAACCGAATAAAGAAGAAGAAGGCCTGGACAGAATTATTTGAGGTTGTGGCATCTAATCCATCCCCCTAAATATAAAATGCTGGTGAATGTGTCTCAAACAGGCACTATGACTAAGACCATCCTTTCTAAATGATTCACTTTCCACCACATATTGGGTTGGCCAAAATGTTTCTTTGGGTTTTTTCATAAGATGTTAAGGGAAAACCCAAAAGGACTTTTAGGCTAGCCTGATATATAGTCAGAGGCTGCCAAACTTCTGTTTCAAAGTTGGAGAGTAAATTTAAAAAGATGAACATGAGGCACTTGCCAAATAATACATTAAAAAAATATAGCTTTTGTCTGTAGTTTCAATGTTTAGAAACTTAAATTTGTGACTGTGGTTCAGATAATAAAAAAGACTCTCAGTCTGAGGCCATATCATTTCTTCTTTTCCCATTGCCGTGTGCTCAGGTGTTCAGTCATGTCTAACTTTTTGCAACAATATGGACTGTAGCCCTCCAGGCTCCTCTGTCCCTGGAATATTCTCAGCAAGAATACTGGAGTGGGCTGCCGTTTCTTTTTCTAGGGGATCTTCCTGACCCAAGGATGGAACATATGTGTCTTAGATTTCCTGGGCGGAAGTGTTCTTCATCACTAGCGCCACTCCTCTGTAAAAGAAACCGATATATTCTTTATTTTGAACACACACCATGGGCCAGAAATTGTTTTTAACTGCTTTACATGTATTAACTCAGAATTTAATTTATGTCTCCAAAGAGCAATAATAACTCTCTGAGATGCACTCATAGAACCATTCATTGCATCTTTAGATAGAGTTAACTACAGTTTTTGTAAGACTTTCCCCATGGGGAAGCAACACATAGAAAAAAACAGAAAATTATCTGTTATCTGAATAAAGAGTCATACTACTTAATGAAAAGTTGTGAGTTTTTTTCTGTTGACAAATTAAATCTGTTGGTGATATTCATTCACCCTGAATTAAGTAGCCAGCTATATCTCAGTCATGATAAAAGATTTTAAGGAGAGCATACCAATGAATCCTTCCTGGGTGGCTCAGATGGTAAAGAATCTGTCTGCCGTTCAGGAAACCCGGGTTCAATCCTTAGATCTGGAACATCCCCTGGAGAAGGGAATGGCAACCTACTCCAGTATTGTTGCCTGCAGAATTCCATGGACAGCAGAGCCTGACAGGCTACAGTTCATGGGGTCTCAAAGAGTCAGGAACGACTGAGCAACTAACACTTTCACTTCATACCAATGGAAGTTCCCCTTTTGCAAAGCATGCTTATAAATTAGTCCATTTCAAAACATATTTAAGGATTCTCCAGGAGGAATAAGATCTTGAGGAAATTGTTGTTATCAACAAAAAATGTGAGTTGTTTTCATAACTACCTGGACCAGTTTGTAACATTCGTAAGCAACAATGTGTTTTCAAAAGTGTCTCAGAAAGGGTTAAGCTCACTGTTGTTTATTTCTCCTGGGATATAATTTGAGCAGCTGCAAGAGAACTTAGCACCATTCATTTTCTTGAAGTATATAATTTCTACTAATTGTTAGATTATCATGTTTGTAGATTATAGCATCATAATGCCAATGAACTTTAGGCAAAATTTCAATGCAAATTGCAATACAAAGGCCTTAGATTATTACACTAAGAAAGAAAATTAAAATAACCAGATTTTGTTTGGTCAACAAAAGGTTCAGCTTGATCAATAGTTTAACATGACTTTTACTATTTTGTCTTATTACAAATTTACACAGGTTTTCTTAATACAAATTTTTAAAAATATGTTGATCAATAGAAAGGAAATGAAAAGTCATCTATAATTTGACTTTATGAATAGCCATTATCACATGGTTTCTGATTTCCTTCCATGCTTTTGAAAATGTATGTATATATACACATTCATGATTTACTTTTACAAAGAAAGAATCATATACATTTTGTTTTTATTCATATATCTATATATTATGACTTATCTCCTATCATGGTACCTTACTATATGATGCATAGCTATATATAATAAATTAATTATAAAGTTGTGAATAATTATCATAAATTAATTAACCAATCTCTTGGACATTTGTGTCCTTTTTTTCTCTGTAATTATAACCCATGTTATGATAAAGGTTCTTGACATGAGGTTTAATAATTGAGTTTCTTGAAATAAATTTCTATAAATGTAATTTTTATTTTAGGATATAAGAAAGAACTCAAAGTCAAATTTCCCTCTATAAAAAGTTGATGTAAATTTTGACCCACAATTAAAATGATCAAAGGATAATAAGACACATTTCACAGAATAGTATACAAAAATGTCCAATAAACATTGAAAATAGACTTAGTCTCATTAATAATCAAAATAATGAAAATGAAAATAACAAAATAATGAAACCAAAGCTACAACTTCACACACTTTAGATGTAAGAATTTTAAGATAAATATTTAAAGGAATAAAAGTCATTTTCTCTCCTTGGATGTTTATTCCAAGGTGAATGATCTCTAGTGTGTATTTTTACATGATACAATGACTTTCAAGTACCATATCTGTTTTCATAGGTCCATCCACTCCAGAATCCTCTACCTAGACCAGCCATAAGTCTACCCCAGACCTCCACATCTCTGATCTTCCAGTCTTTACACTTCAAGGCTCCTAACCAGCCAGCCAAGCCATTAACCCTTGCCCATTTACCCATATATATTCTCACCTTGGTCTATTTCTATGTGCCCAAAGTGTATGGATGATCTGAGCATCACCTAAAACTTACTAGTTTATAAGGTTTTCACCACTGTGTTTTAAGGCAACTTTAATATGCATGCGATGCACTTTCTTTTCCATTTTTGGTTTGCAGCCACACAGGAAGCCTATGCAACCATAAACCAAATTTGAGACTTCTCCTGTTTCTCTAACTGGCTATATGGGAGGATCTTCCCATATAACATATGTTTGAACTGTGGTAGGGAGCTGATACAACCATGATGGGTACAAATTTATGGGCTACTGCTCATGTAATTACTCATATTGTCTAGCTCCACTTGGGCTGGATTCTAGATGTGTCTTTTCCATCTCACAGTAGGTTCTCCCAGACCCACCTGGCTATACTGGCTTCAATAGAACCCAGATCCTGATGTCCAGTTCTGGGTTTACAGTCACTTGATGTCCCATAGTTAAGTGTTCCATCTTTATCAGGGTTTAGTAGTATGTAAAGAGCTATTTTTCAAAAGGTTCATAACTTTATATGGCTTCAGATGCCATAGCTTTATTCTAGAAACTTACACTGTGATTCTTTCTCTTGTGGCTTTTCATAAACTCTATCATATATTATAACATGAAAGTGAAAATGTTAGTTGATCAGTCATGTTTGATGCTTTTGATCCCATGGTTTCTCTGTCTATGGATTCCCTAGGCAAAAATACTGGAGTGGGTGGCCATTCCCTTCTCCAGGGGATCTTCCTGACCTAGGGATCGAACTGGGGTATCCTGCAATGCAGACAGATACTTTACCATCTGAGTCACCCATACACAGAGTCTTTTCCCACCACTGACATCAATGGAAGAAAAGAAAGGCAGCAGGATGAGGAAAGATAGGGCCTCAAATAGTGATGAACAGTCAGCCAACCCTAATGGGAAGCTCTGAGCAAGCAATTCTCACTTGTTAGTGGAGCCCCACAGTGGGCAGAAATGGCCAGGTCCCAGATCTTCCCATCATACTCAGACTTTGACTAGGGGCTCCCTAGAAGAATGTACCCTGAGTTTGAAAGCTGAGGGGTATCCAGCTTTAATACTTGGATACTGTCTGCTAACTGCACTCCTAGCAAACTGATGGTGGTTCTTTCTTGAACAAAGATCCGAATGACACACCTCCATGGCTGCAACGGATATAAGCTTTAAGTTTTTACTGTAAGTGGTGATGTATATATCATTCTGATTCTTTTTCATTTAACATTACTTTCATTGCTTATTCAAAGATAACATTGCATTGTATACTCACTTGAGTTTTTAGTACATTTCCCTACTGATGGATACATATGTTGCCTTCAGTCCTTGCTACTTTAGCATTGATGTAATGAAAATCTTTGTACTTGTCTCCTTTTATGAGAATTTCTCAGTGGTACCTATGGAAGTATTAAGCCATGAGCCATCACATACTCAACGTCACCAGTGTTTTTAAGTGTATATTATGGGTGTGTACAGGCTTTGATCATTTAAATTAGCTTGGATTGCCTTTCTAATGCCTGGATTGGATTTCTAATGGCCTTTTGTACCTAAACATACCTAAGGAAGAATAACTTCCCATACAGTACAAACTCAGATGTCCAAAATGACTCTTTCTGACATTTTTTGATAAGTATTTTTTGTTTTTGTTCAGTTGCTCAGTTGCGTCCAACTTTTTGCGACCCCATGGACTGCAGCATGCCAAGCTTCATTGTCATTCACTATCCTCCAGAGTTTGCTCAAACTCCTGTCCATTGAGTCAATGATGCAATCCAACCATCTCTTCCTCTGTTGCCCCCCTTCTCCTTCTGCCTTCAATCCTTCCCAGCATCAAGGTCTTTCCCAAGGTATAAGGAAGGCAGCTTCACAGGGGAGTTTCATCTCCTGCTTTTAGGAAGAAAAGAGAAGGTCAAAGTGCCCTTCTTGAACCTGTCATTTTTCAAGTGCCTTTAGCTCAAAAAACCCAAAAAACAAAAACAAAACAACAACAACAAAAAAACAAAAACAAAAAACCACTCGACCAAAATGGCCTATTTTGTTTTTGATATATTCTGCACCCTTCAAGGTCTCTGTGATTAAGGTAGTCTGAATAACTGGGAGTCACTACTGATTCTTAATTCCTGCCCTCTTGTGTCAAAGGACATCTGAAGAGGAAATTCCTTATGAGTGTGCCTCAGACTTTAGTTTGCATCTTTATACCTAAGTCACCAGAAATCATCCTTGTGAGGAGCCATCCTTATTTCCAGAACACTAAAGAGAAAGGTACCTAGGACATGCACTGAGTAGCAGGGGGCAGGTCGTATGCTATAAACTTCTTTCCAATACATGGCTGTTGAAAGAGAAGAGCTGAAGGATGTGCTTAGACTGGTTTAAAGAGAAAGAAAATCTGTAACAGTTCTGCCTGTGACAAAAAAAAAAGAAGGGAGAAAAAAGGCTTTAAAGTGGACTGTGGTATTCTGGGAATAAAAGCATGAAAGATGACAACAGAGAGGGCTCAGATAGAAAGCAGAATTTTGCAACATCTATTAGCCAACACAGCAAAGGAGAGCTAAGGCAGGATTTTGACAAAACCCCAAAGCCAATATTTTCCCTTTGATGTGTCTTTGTTAATATCCTATGCTAGTATACAGTGATTGGGCTTGTGATGCAGTGTGTTGTGGGAGGTGGTCCTCCCTAAGGTAAGCCAGTTTTGTTGCTGCTGATCAGATCTGCCATATGCTTAGGGGAGATGCCAATATTATTCATTTGTTCAATTTAAAAAATATGTACTAAGTTGGCCAAAAGTTCATTTCGATTTCTCCATACCATCTTATGGAAAACCCAAACGAACTTTCTGGCCAACCCAATAACTGCTCAATAATTTCAGATTATTGTCCCAATGGTCAAGAACAGATGAACAATTCACACACTTTTGAGGTGATATTCATCTAATTCTGACATTCTTGTCTGTTTGGGGATCACTCAAGTAGTCCATAAACTGAGCAGCCTGGTGAGACAATGGGCTGTTGGGTGAGGATAACTGGGTGAGTTTCTACACAAAGGGCATCTCCTCATTTGGTTCTTTGCTCAAATATGACTTCCTCATCAATGGATTCCTTATCTAACAGAACCAGTCACTCCTTTGTCTCTTCCTCTGCTTAGTTTTATCCATAACATTTATCACTATCCCGATTTACATGATTTATTAACTGGTTAAATGTTAACCAGAATGTAAGCTTGATGTGGGAAGGGGCCTTTCTTGTCCTTTCTTGTGTGACCATTGTTTAGAAGAATTTCTGCCACATGGCAGGCATTTAGTTCATTTTTGTTGAATGGATTGTTGAATGAGTGAATGATCTTTGAAGTAAGAGAAAGAAAAATGGGCTTGTAATAGAAATTAAAAGCTTTAGGAGTGCTAGTGTTAGAACAAAGACCAAAGGCTGGAAATGAAGGTAATGATAGAATAGAAACAGAGCTTCTGCTAACCCCCACTGGAGGGATAAGGAGAGATTAGATTCAGGAGGGGTGAGGAAAGGTTAAAGGCCCAGATCTCAGCATTTTACCAGGTTTTGCATACACCTGGTATAGATGTCGTTTAGGTGGTTAATTCCTATTCACCCCAGGTATTGGAATGATGCCTCAGGCACATCGGAAGCTTTTATCTTAGTTAAACTAAACAAAATCTGTGAATAGAAACATTTCTTTTATAGTAGCTTTAGAGAGGCTATTATTCTTTGGTTCCTGACTGAGAAAAGTCAAACTTGGTAAAATAATAATAATAATAATACTGGGACTAATTTAAATGCCAGCAACTACTATAATAAGGAAGAGAGAGAACATAGTGGCTGAGTTGGACAGCTTGGATATGAATAGTGGCTTCACTACTTGGAAATTTCTATCTTTAATTTTTTTCATCTGTAAAAGGGATAGGAGTAAGGTCATGGAAATGATTAAATGAGATAAAATATGTAAAGTCACTGACACAGTAGGATGGAGATAAATATTAGCTATTAGCTGTGGTCTGAGAGAGCATGAGTTGAAATCCTAACTCAACCTTTCCTCATTGTGTGATCTTAAACAAGTGAATAAATATTTCCCCTAGCTGAGACTAGAGCTAGTAATACTTACCTCACTGGATTGAGAGAGAAGAGAATTAAATGAATTAATATATGTGAAATTCTTGGAAAACTTCTGACCCCCTAGTAAGGGCTTGATAAATTTTAACTATTATTATTACTAAAGTTTACTGAATATCTGTTTTATGATGTGTTACATTTGGTGCCAGTCAGCCTGTGACCAAAAATAGGTCACATTTCCTTTTTATATTTGGGTTATTATAGCAGAATCCTCTACCAGCTTGTCTATTAAAATTTTTCTCCCAGAGTGTTGCTCAGTTCTTTGCAGGAATATTTAGCAAGATCTGACAGGTGCCTATAACCAAAGAGTCTTTGTGAAGTATCCTCATGGTTCTTTTCCTTGGGCTCTGATGTACACTTATTATCAATTTCCTCCAGGCATTTGGGAACTGCTTTTGCCCACTGAGGTAACAATGCTGCTTTTACCATAACAGGAAGGCCAACGGCCAGGCAAAATCCATTATTTGCAGATGCTCCCAAAGCTACTGAGTCCAGAATGCCAAAAGCTATGCAGTGTTAAGGAAAATTACCTCTTCTTCAACTCTGGGCAGCATTTGGTCACCTAGGCTCTAGGATCATAAGCATCTATTGTTCAGGCACCCCAGTCTCTGCTCAGCTCCTACTCCATAAGGCCTCCAGCCACTGCAAATGTTCAGATGGATCAAGCATCATTTAATCTCCTGTATCTTTGTTCTACTTTCTTCTCCCAGCTGCCCAGGGCAAACCCAGACTCCTGCCAATTAAAAATGAAAGTTCCCAGGCTTAGCAAAAATACATCCTGTGAGGTTTGGGTCCTGTCTCAGTCAGCTGTGTCACCTGCTAACACAAATTGGTAAAGGCCTGCAGAAGACAGAAGTTATCCATCCAAGATCTAGTCCTCTCCCTTCCTGTTTGGTAACAGATTTTGTTCAAGGATCTGAGTGCCACTACTTGTCTCCCAGGATGACAGCAAAAAGTGGGGACTATACTGATTTAGCCCATCTCTTTTGGGCTCCAAAATCACTGCAGATGGTGACTGCAGCCATGAAATTAAAGATGCTTACTCCTTGAAGGAAAGTTATGACCAACCTAGAGAGCATATTGAAAAGCAGAGACATTACTTTGCCGACTAAGGTCCGTCTAGTCAAGGCTATGGTTTTTCCAGTGGTCATGTAGGGATGTGAGTTGGACTGTGAAGAAAGCTGAGCAACGAAGAATTGATGCTTTTGAACTGTGGTGTTGGAGAAGACTCTTGAGAGTCCCTTGGATTGCAAGGAGATCCAATCAGTCCATCCTAAAGGAGATCAGTCCTGGGTGTTCATTGGAAGGACTGATGCTAAAGATGAAGTTCCAATACTTTGGCCACCTCATGTGAAGAGTTGACTCATTGGAAAAGACCCTGATGCTGGGAGGGATTAAGGGCAGGAGGAGAAGGGGACGACAGAGGATGAGATGGCTGGATGGCATCACTGACTCGATGGACATGAGTTTGAGTGAACTCCGGGAGTTGGTGATGGACAGGGAGGCCTGGAGTGCTGCGATTCATGGGGTTGCAAAGAGTTGGACATGACTGAGCTACTGAACTGAACTGAACAAGAGGTAACTCCATTCCTCTTGTCATTTATATGATGATGAAAGTTCTGATGATGTAGTTCTGGCTTGTAGGATAGGAAGGGAAGTTGACTGAAGACCAAGGAGAAACTGCCTCAGGAAACTGAAGTCTGAGATGTTGGTACAGAAATTACCAAAGATTTTTGTAGTCAACAGTTGTCTCTACAGGACTTCGCTGGTAGTCCAGTGGCTGAGACTCCACACACCCAATGTAGAGGGCCCAGATTCCATTCCTGATCAGGGAATTAGATCCCACATGTGGCAACTAAAAAAAAAAAATATATCCTCATGCCACAATGAAGACCCGGATTGGTCAAATAAATAACATCAGTTCAGTTTGGTTGCTCAGTCGTGTCTGACTCTTTGTGACCCCATGATTCGCAGCACTCCAGGCCTCCCTGACCATCACCAACTCCAGGAGTCTACCCAAATCCATGTCCATTGAGTCGGTGATGCCATCCAACCATCTCATCCTCGGTCATCCCCTTCTCCTCCTGCCCCCAATCCCTCCCAGCATCAGGGTCTTTGGCAATGATCAACTCTTTCCATGAAGTGGCCAAAGTACTGGAGTTTCAGCTTCAGCATCATCCCTTTCAAAGAAATCTCAAGACTGATCTCTTTCAGAATGGACTGGTTGGATCTCCTTGCAATCCAAGGGACTCTCAAGAGTCTTCTCCAACACCACAGTTCAAAACCATCAATTCTTCAGTGCTCAGCTTTCTTCACAGTCCAACTCTCACATCCATACATGACCACTGGAAAAACCATAGCCTTGACTAGATGGACCTTAGTCAGCAAAGTAATGTCTCTGCTTTTGAATATGCTATCTAGGTTGGTCATAACTTTTCTTCCTAGCAGTAAGCATCTTTTAATTTCATGGCTGCAGTCACCATCTGCAGTGATTTTGGAGCCCCCAAAAATAAAGTCTTGACACTGTTTCCACTGTTTCTCCATCTATTTCCCATGAAGTGATGGGACCAGATGCCATGATCTTCATTTTCTGAATGTTGAGCTTTAAGCCAACTTTTTCAATCTCCACCTTCACTTTCATCAAGAGGCTATTTAGTTCCTCTTCACTTTCTGCCATAAGGGTGGTGTGATCTGCATATTTGAGGTGATTGATATTTCTCCCGGCAATCTTGATTCCAGCTTGTGTTTCTTCCAGCCCAGCATTTCTCATGATGTACTCTGCATAGAAGTTAAACAAGCAAGGTGGCAATATACAGCCTTGACATACTCCTTTTCCTATTTGGAACCAGTCTGTTGTTCCATGTCCACTTCTAACTGTTACTTCCTGACCTGCATATAGGTTTCTCAAGAGGCAGGTCAGGTGGTCTGGTATTCCCATCTCTTGAAGAATTTTCCACAGTTTATTGTGATCCACACAGTCAAAGGCTTTGGCATAGTCAATAAAGCAGAAGTAGATGTTTTTCTGGAACTCTCTTGCTTTTTTGATGATCCAGTAGATGTTGGCAATTTGATCTCTGGTTCCTCTGACTTTTCTAAAACCAGCTTGAACAACTGGAAGTTCACGGTTCATGTATTGCTGAAGCCTGACTTGGAGAATTTTGAGCATTACTTGACTAGCATGTGAGATGAGTGCAATTGTGCGGTAGTTTGATCATTCTTTTGCATTGTCTTTCTTTGGAATTAGAATGAAAACTGACCTTTTCCAGTCCTGTGGCCACTGCTGAGTTTTCCAAATTTGTTGGCATATTGAGTGCATCACTTTCACAGCATCATTTTTCAGGATTTGAAACAGCTCCACTGGAATTCCATCACCTCCACTAGCTTTGTTCATAGTGATGCTTTCTAAGGACCACTTGACTTCACATTGCAGGATTTCTGGCTCTAGATGAGTGATCACACAATCATGATTATCTTGGTCATGAAGATCTTTTGTTCAGTTCTTCTGTGTATTCTTGTCACCTCTTCTTAATATCTTCTGCTTCTGTTAGGTCCAGACCATTTCTGTCCTTTATCGAGCCCACCTTTGCATGAAATGTTCCCTTGGTATCTCTAATTTTTTGAAGAGATTTCTAGTCTTTCCCATTCTTCTGTTTTCCTCTACTTGTTTGCATTGATTGCTGAGGAAGGCTTTCTTATCTCTTCTTTCTCTTCTTTGGAACTCTGCATTCAGATGCTTATATCTTTCCTTTTCTCCTTTGCTTTTGCCTCTCTTCTTTTCACAGCTATTTGTAAGGCCTCCCCAGACAGCCACTTTTGCTCTTTTGTATTTCTTTTCCATGGAGATATCTTGATCCCTGTCTCCAGTAACCTCCGTCCATAGTTCATCAGGCACTCTGTCTATCAGATCTAGGCCCTTATCTATTTCTCACTTCTATTGTTTGAAGAAAGTAAGGAAAACCACTAGACCATTCAGGTATGACCTAAATCAAATCCCTTCTGATTATACAGTGGAAGTGAGAAATAGATTTAAGGGACTAGATCTGATAGATAGAGTGCCTGATGAACTATGGACGGAGGTTTGTGACACTGTACAGGAGACAGGGATCAAGACCATCCCCATGGAAAAGAAATGCAAAAATGCAAAATGGCTGTCTGGGAAGGCCTTTACAAATAGCTGTGAAAAGAAGAGAAGTGAAAAGCAAAGAAGAAAAGGAAAGATATAGATATCTAAATGCAGAGTTCCAAAGAATAAATAACATAAATAAACATATATTTTTTAAAGTTGTCTCTGCTATGCTAAAAATGGCTAAGCAAAAATATGAGAAGCATTTGCGTCTTGTGACATCTTAGAGCTACTGAATTACTGAAAACAGGAACTGCCTGTCTCTGTACTTCTTGCTATTGATTTAATAAACATACTTAGTATTTCAGCCCTTGTTGTTGTGAGGCAGCTGGGAACCGTTATGTGAAGTGAGATCTTAATTCTCTGCACAGGATTTGAACCTGGGTAGCCTGGAGAACCAGGAATCCTAGCCACCAGATGAGCAAGGGTTAGAGGCTAGAAGCTATTTTTCTCTGAATCTTTGCCCCCAGTGAAAAATGAATTTATTATGGAGGCAAATACTGTAAATTTCAATACAAAGTTTATTATTAGAGGCATAGCTCAACAAATGAGACAGCACACGAGAAACGGTTTGTTTCATTGAGTAGAAACAGGCAGAGATGCATACCCCAGAAAGAAAGAGTGTGGGTGTCACCCCTAGTGAGAAGGGCGCTGTAAAGAGGTGGTAAATTCATTTATATAGGTCAATTATTCTGTGTCTTTGTCTTCTTCCGGGCCAATTATCTGGTTTCTTTTGCTTCACCTGACCTACCCTGGGACCCTCCCCTGGATGCGCATGTACCCCTCAACCAAAATGGATTTCAAGTGAAGGCTTCTGGAAGGAGCAAGACTTATTATGGCCTGGCCTTTGACCCACAAGGAGCCTTTCTGTGTATGTGTAGCCTCCCTTTTCCCAAAAGAGGGGGGAGCAGAGATCCCTTAATCCTTTACTCAAACACATTTTTACCCCTTTTGTCCTTGCCATGACTATTACCTTAAGGAGTTTACAAGAGACAGACACTGGCTATTTACCCTGTTTCTGTTGTTACTTCCATTTCAGAGGGCAAACAGGAGGCTGATTGTAAATGCCTTAATTGGAGCCCATCTATCTCTTGTCTCAAAAAATGCTAACTGTTGTAAGTATCCAGCCTGAAGCCCACTTCATGTCACATGAAATACAGGAGGCCAGTTGCAAATATCTAAGCTGAAGCCCATCTGTCTCCTACATCAGTCTGGGTACTAGCAGCATCAATATCCCCTGGGACAGCTTCATCTGGGGTCTTGTCGGAAATACAGAATCTTGGGCACCTCCCACCAGATGTACTGAGTCAGAACCTGCAACTTAACAAATTCACAGGTGAGTCATATGCACAGTAACGTTTGAGATGCAATGGTTTAAGTCACTCTTATTATTGTTTTACATTCACTTGCAATTGAAAGCATCCTGGGACAGTATCACCAGCTAGTAGGTGTCAAGCTTGGAAATTTCAAGTCTGTTTTTCATTAGGCTCCACCACCTTACAATTTATGTGATTACCAAGATGAAATATAAAGTGATGACATTTCTCGAGGATATTGACTTTTTGAAGATTTTTTTACTCAATAGATTACCCAGATAATTATCATAATGCCCAACTCCGTCTGCCTCTGCAGACAGCACAATCAATGAGGGTTACATATTTGCCCTCAGCTGTGTGTGTCTGAAATGACAAAACGTGTACAATTCTACATTCTTCTCAGTAGAACAGCCATTCCTTGTTTGTTTGTCTTTTAACAAATTCTGCTTTCTGTTGGACCACACTGATTTTTTCATGTTAACTAAGATGTGTCTTACATTGGCTCAGGTTCCTTAGGATGTTGGGTGACGTCAGCCAAAGATGCTCTATGAGGGCATGTTTTTGGCAAAACCCTTCAGGTTCCAGCTCTTCAAAGACCCACTGAGACACTGTCGAGTTCTGATATCTGCACAGCTCGTGCTCTGCTTTGCTGTCTTTTTCATCGCTGCTAATTATGTGGAATGGTTTGCCAACAGCTGGGAGGTGGGGGAGCGTGCTGCGTGCCATGTGGGAAGCCCTCTCTTTCTTATCACCTACATCTGAGGGCAGATGTCAAATGTCCTCCAAGTTACCTTCTCAGACACTTTCTAAAATGGAATATCCATTAAGCCACACTGACCCACAGAATAGGTCAGAGAAAAGTCTTTCTGGGATCTTGAAATCTTCTTCTCTGTGGACATGGACCGTCCAGTAGTATAAGCTGTCTTCACAGTAACACTCAATCCCTCTTCTCTCAAGGTCACCATTTAGTGATCCATTGCCTGGTATTGACATTGGATATGTGAGCTTAGCTGAGTGAGAATCCAAGAGGCTTCCCTTAAAGGCAGACAATCAAGTCACTTGTTCAGGAAAGATCACTTAAAAGACTGTTCTTGGGATCACCCGGGTGGTCCAATTGTTGAGATTTTGCACACTCCATGCAGGAGGCCTGGTTCGATCCATTAGTCAGAGAACTAGGATCCCGATGCCACAGCTAAGACCTGGTGCAGACAAGTAAATAAACATTTTTAAAAGAAAGCTTTCAAAAAGACCTTTCTTTTATTGTGAAATATCATATGGCAAGATATATACAGTTGATTTGGAGGTGGGGCCTCTAGAATATAATTAGATCACGAGGATGAAGTCTTCATGAAGGAATTAATGCCTTTGTAAGGAGAAACATGAAAGAGATGATCTTTCTCTCTGCCATATGAGGGAATAACAATCGACAACTATATTCAAACCAGGAAGAAGGTTCTGAAGAGAAACTAAATTGGCCGGCACCCTCCTCTCAGCCTCCAACCCCCCACAACTGTGCGCAATAAATTTCTATTGTTTAATCCACCCAGTCTATGGCAATTTTGTTAGAGTAACCTGAGAAGATTGAGATATATATATGTATGTATATATTTAAGAATAAAAGTAAAATACAATTTGTATACCACTAGCTAACTAAAATAGAGTCTAACCAGTATATCTATTTTATTTATTTATTTATTATTGGCTGCACTGGGTCTTGCTTGCTGCATGCAGGCTTTCTCTAGTGGCCTTGAGCAGGGGGCTACTCTCCAGCTGTGGTGCTGGCTTTTCATTGCAGTGGCTTCTCTTGCTATGGCTCATGGGCTCCAGAGCACAGGTTCAGTAGCTGTGGCACACAGACTTAGTTTCCCTGAGACATGTGGAATCTTTTCAGACCAGGGATCAAACCCTTGTCCCCTGCATTGCAGGTGGATTCTCAACCACTGGACCACCAGGGAAGTCCTATAACTAGTATCTTTGAAGCCCTGTGTGTGTGTGTGTGCTCCTCTCTGAGGTCCCCCTTCGTCTACCAAGCCTTGCTTGCCCAGTAGTAGACGAAATCCTATGTTTCTAATTACTCATTCTCTTGCTTTTCCAATAGTTTTACTACATATGTACATATCCCAACACAATATGTTGTTTATTTTTTCTGGTTTTGCACTTTGTACAAATGAATCACACAGTATGTTTCTATGCCTTTTTCACTCAACATTTTTGAGATTTAACCATAATAACGTATGTAGCAGTAGTTCATTTTGTTCATTGTTGTTTAGTACTTCATTTGTGAATATGATACAGTTTGTTTACCCATTTTACTGCTGATGGATGCTCCATGCTTTATAAACAGTGCTGCTTTAAATTTTTGTATGTGGCTCCTGCCATGCATCTGCCAAGAGTTTCATGAGCTATATGCATCATTAAAGCTAGTCACATCTATTCTGAAGCTGTTTCCTATTAAGGCTCATGTCAGGATTACGCCTCACTGCCCACTTAATTTAGGCATGGCCACAGTGGACTAATGAGATGTGAACTAAAATGATGTGTGACATTTCTAGGCTGAAGCTTTGAAGTAATACAGGCAATGTTCTCTTCTCTATTCTGTGTGCTGGAGGGGTCCCACATAGCAGCTTCTCCATCAGCATGAATCCTGAGAAGGGGTCGAAATGACACACAGTCTGGTTTCCAGTCAATCCACAATGACCATGTATCATGAGTCATGTACTAAGCCTCTTTGGGTCTGTTACTTGAAGCATCATCTAGCTTATCCAACTGATACAGAAATTGGTACTGGGAGTGGATTTGTTTGGTATGCATCTATTCAATTTCCATCAGATATGCCAGCTGTTTTCTGAAGAGACTGAGCCAATTTTTACACTGCTTATCAAAAGTGGGTGAGAATGTCTGTTACTGTACAGCCTTGCCAAAAATGGTTATTTTTAGACTTTAATTTGAGCTGATGAAACTTTAGGAAATGGTGTCTCATTGTTTTAATTTTTCTGTTCTTGATGACTAGTGATATAGTTTTGTATGTTTATTAGGCATTCAGCTTTTCTTTTCTGTGAAATGCATGTTTATAACTTACTCCTGTATTTCTATTGACTTACTTCTGTATTTCTGTAGTGTTAGTCCTTTTCTTTAAGTTCTTTAAATCTTCCTTCAGCCCCTCTCAATCTCCTCTGTCCTATTTTTCTCTGCAGCATGTATCACCATCTTATATATTATTTATTTGTTGATTTGTTTTTATATTTCTCTCTCAAGCTAAGATATAGTCTCTATGAGGTCAAGGGCCGCCTAGACCTTTTGCTGATGAATGCCTATCCTAGAGAAGTGTCCCGCACATAACAGACATCAGGTAGATCCCTGAATAAATGAAAAAACAGTCAAGACAGTTGGCAGCAGTATCTGAACACCGAGGTTCATGACTAGGGCCAGTTTCCCCAAGTAGGCAGGTTTTGTCCTGGTACCTGTAGACCCTTGAATTTGATGGATTACTGGTATGATGGGGACCAGAGTTTAAGTCCAAGTCCGAGTCCAAAAACTTGAGACTGAGGAGCACTGATGTCTAAGCTCAGGAGAAAATGGGTATCTCATCTCAAGCAGAGAGCGAATTCACCCTTCTTTCACCTTTTGTTCTGTTCCAGCCCCTCAATGGATTGGTTGATGCCCATCCACATTAATGAAGGCAATCTTCTTCACTTAGTCTACTGATTCAAACCCTAGTCTATTTTGAAGTTGCCATCACAGATAAACCTAGAAATGATTTCCCTAGATATCAGGGCATCCTGTAAACCAGTCAAGTTGTCACATAAAATGAGCCATCAAAAGTCGGCCGTTTGTCAACTTGGTGCCCATACACAGTTCCTTGATTTCCTAATGAAGTTGTAATTCTTCCAGGTGGCACAGTGGTGACGAATATGCCTGCCAATCCAGGAGATACAAGGGACATAGATTTGATCCCTGGGTCAAGAAGATCCCCTGGAGTAGGAAACGGCAACCCACTCCAGTATTCTTACCTGGAAAATTTCATGGACAGAGGAGCCTGATGGGCTATGGTCCATGGGGTCACAAAGAGTCAGATGCCACTGAACAACTGATAACATGCACACAGTTATAATTCTACCTCACATGATATGACTCTCCTGTGTCCAACCAAAAGTGCATTATCCTGGACTTCTGTGGTTGTCCAGTAGTTGGAAGCCCACCTTCCAATGCAGAGGACATAAGTTCAAGCCCTGGTCAAAGGCTAGGATCCCATATGCTGGCAGGCAGCTAAGTCTGTGTGCTGCAACAAAAGATCCCGTGTGCAACTAAGATGTGATGCAGCCAAATAAATAAATATATATCTTTAAAAGTGCATTATCCTTTATTCAGGAAAAATGGCAAAATCCTTACATGATATTTACTCTTCTCCTGGTAACTTATAACTTAAATATTAACACTATGAGATAAAATTAATATTTAAATACTGATGTAAAGTCAATACATTTTATGTTACATAATAAGGAAATAAGAGAGGAAAGAAAACAAGGCTATTGACTCAATATATGTACTGATGCTCACAAATATATTCATAGCAAAATAAGGAAGACATTCTCATGACAATTACAGTCCTTGTTTCTATAACTGGTCATGTGGTCATAGCTAGTGTTCTCAACTATCATCTTCTGCTAACCATTCTGTATCCCCTTTGCCTTCATTAAGTGCCTCAGTGGTCTGTGTTTCTTCACCTGGCAGATGGTGGTCCATGGTCAACGGTTCAGTATATACTATGGCTCAAGAGCCTCACCAGCATCACTAAGAGGAAGTCCATCTGTTCAGTTACATATTACCAAAGCCATTCAGGAAGCAAACTATATACTTTGATCTAATCATTAGCAAGTTCGCATGAAGAATATTCACTTAAAACAGCATTTTGAATTTTCCCTGTTAAAGAATGAAATGAACATAAAGTCTCCTCCTATGCTTTTTTTTTTTTTAGCAAACTATCTTCATGACAGGCAGATTTATAGATGTTTTTCTTTTCTTTAGCTACTCCTTACATAGAGATCAATAATTAAGCCTATAGAAGGCGAGTTGCTCCTTCAGACTCTGTCTTGCTAGCTCAGCTGCCATAATAACAGCCCACATGTGATGAAGTTCTCCTAAAGGAGTTAGGTTCAAGATTATATGGTTTTAAATCTAGAGTGTCCAGGATTTTTTTTTTTTAATTTTGTTTGGAGTATAGTTGACTTACAATGTTGTGTTAGTTTCAGGTTACAGCAAAGTGAATCTGTTACACGTATACACATGTCAACTTTTTCTTTAGATTCTTTTTAATTTCATTTCATTTTTTTACTTTAATCTACATTACAATACTGTATTTGTTTTGCCATACATTGACATGAATCAGCCACAGGTGTACACGATCTCCCAATGCCGAAGTCTTTAGATTCTTTTAGAGTACCCAGGAGATGTATTAGGATCCCTCTTACAGCCTATGAGCATAGGCTTCCTGGCACAGAGCACACATTCCTGTAGCTATGGCTGAGATATGGTTGTAAAACAAAGAGCTAAAAACTTGAGCGATCAAGCATGGTACAGTGATAAAGGTACTACCTTTATCTTTCCTTATGTTAGTGAGAGATGTCTCTTATGATCCTTTGAATAACCACTAGAGCCTACAATGGGATTCAGACCAACAAGATACCCTAGAGACTCTGAGGGATTCCTCTTCACACCCCTGACCTGCCGCATCCTTCAGTAGCTGCTGCTTTGCACAAAGGAAGGCCTCATGTAGCTGGTTGTTATCTCTTCCGTTTTGATTCCAACCTTAGTTACTTGGTATACTTGGTGAAGGTCTATGATAGGTGGAGGATGGCTGCTCTGTGCTTACAGCTTCTAATTCATCACTCCAACCCACATACAGAATTAAGTTTGTTAAAAATTTGTTTCTCTTCTAAAAATTTGCTAGTTTCTCCTTCAGGTCCTACTGCTGCTATGTTAGAGAAGATCTCTTCTCCCCCAGGAAGAGTTCATCACTTACCAGAATTTTAAGTTCATTTTGATTTTTTTCAAGTCCTTAGATCACCAAAGGATTTCTTTTTAATGGTATTGGATAGCTAATGGGCTTCTCTGGTGGTTCAGATGGTAAAGAATCCATCCACAATGCATGAGACCTGGCTCTGATTCCTGGGTTGGGAAGATCGCTTGGAGGAGGGCATGGCAACTCACTCCAGCATTCTTACCTGGAGAATCCTCATGGACAGAGGAGCCTGGAGGGCTACCGTCCATGGGATGGCAAAGAATTGGACACAGCTGAGTGACTAAGCACATATGGTTAATATAACTTATTCACATTGTGAAGGTGGGAGTTTCTATCACCATGACTTTTAAACTAGAAGCAGAAGATCTATGATAGATATAGGGACAAACAAAACCTATAAATATTCCAAACTAATGTTATTCTTTCCCTAGAAATGTTTTTAATGAAAAAAATCAAACAGCAAAACTTTTTAGGTGCTTGGAAAATCAAAGATGAGAATCATCTGACTTTTAGGTCTCAACTGTTGCCTTTGCTGTCTGAAAAGTTCTAATTAACTGCAAAATGAGATAATATTGTACTCATTAAATTTTATGCCTAGTTGAAAAGATGAAAATATCCATTAAAATATAGTGCAATTTTAATTCTTTAGAAGCAGAAAAGATGTAAATACCAGGTATAATTTTCACCAAGTTTATGAATTGAAAAAGTATCTGCATCCTGCTACATATGACAGTAACTTAAATTTTGTATGGATACAGAAAGAGAAGTTATATTTTCTGATACTGCCTTAATAATTTCCCTACAATTTTTTTCCCCCTAATAGAGTCCAGGCCATTTTGAGCTCTTGCATGTTTTTCTCTCTCAACCATTTCTATATACATAATAAGAGTAAGGGCAAGTAAAAACACTTAATTAAACCCTAGGGTTCATTGCTTAATTTTGGCCTATGATATGCTTATTATTTCAATGGAAATCAAATGGATACTCATATATATATCATACAATGTAATGAAATATATGTGTGTAATATATAACATAATCCAATGAATAATATAAACTAAGGTAAAATCATAGAAATGGAAGAGATTTAAAAAGTCCTATGGCTGATTCGTGTCAATGTATGGCAAAACAAATACAGTATTGTAATTAAAAAAATAAATAAATTTAATTAAAAAATAATTAAAAAAAAAGAAAGAAAAAAATAAAAAGTCATCTGGTCTAAAAAAATTTACAGAAGGCATTGAAAGCTTAAGTCAAAAGAGATGTCTAAAGCCACACAGCTGGTTGGTACCTGAGTGAATTTATTAAGAATCTGCCTGCAATGCAGGAGAAACAGGAAATGCGGGCTCAATCCTGAGTCAGGAAGATCCCTTGGAGAAGGAAATGGCAACCCACTCCAGTATTCTTGCCGGGAGAATCCCGTGGACAGAGGAGTCTGGTGGAGTACAATCCGTGAGGTCACAAATAGTCATACGACTGAGCGTCTGAACACAGAAAGTGTGTATTACATTTAATTTTATTAGATGCTGCCAAATTGTTTTCCAAAGTGGTTGAACCAGTTCACCAGCAGTAGGAAAGTTCCAGTTGCTGCACATCCTCACCAACACTGAAAGTGAAAGTGAAGTCTCTCAGTCATATCCGACTCTGCAACCCCATGGACTGTAGCCTACGAGGCTCCTCTGTCCATGGGATTCTCCTGGCAAGAATACTGGAGTGGGTTGCCATTTCCTTTTCCAGGGGATCTTCTTGACCCAGGGATTGAACCAAGGTCTCCCATGTTGCAGGCAGTTGCTTTACCTTCTGAGCCACCAAGATATTGTCAAATTTTAAATCATTGTAGCTCTCTCACTGAGTGTGAGATGTTATCTCATTGTGGTTTTAACTTGCATTTGTTTGATGACTAATTATTCTGAGCTGTTTCGTGTGCTTATTGTCTGTATTCTTTGTGAACTTTTCTTGGTACTTTACCTTTTTCTTATTAGTTTTAAAAAGCTGTTTGAGTATTCTGTATATAAGACCTTTTTATTATAAACAACTTCTGGTCTATGGATTTCCTGTTCACATATTCAGTAATTTATCTGAGGTCAGACAGGTGGTCTTCAATTAAAACAGGTCTTAATTTGAGTCAATCCAGTAGTTTGTTATTTTGCTTTTTGCTTTTGTGATTAATACCTCTTGGGTCTTCTGTAAGAATCATGACTGACCTGAAGGTCATAAAAATAGTTTCTTATCTTATTCTAGAGCTTTATTACTTTTTATCTTCCAATAAGAAGTTCTATGACCCACTTCAGATTAACTTTTGTGTATGGTTTGATGTGAGTCAAAGGTTCTGTTTTTTCCCCCATGTTTCTAATTGCTCCAGCACTATTCATCTTTTCCCCTCACTTAATAGAAGTGGTCTGCCTGCCTATTCAGTCATTTTAGTAAGTAAAGTCAAGTCACTCAGTCGTGTCCGACTCTCTGCGACCCCATGAATCGCAGCACACCAGGCCTCCCTGTCCATCACCAACTCTCGGAGTTCACTCAGACTCACGTCCACTGAGTCAGTGATGCCATCCCGCCATCTCATCCTCCGTCGTCCCCTTCTCCTCCTGCCCCCCAATCCCTCCCAGTATCAGAGTCTTTTCCAATGAGTCAACTCTTCACATGAGGTGGCCAAAGTACTGGAGTTTCAGCTTTAGCATTTAGTCACGTCCAATTCTATGACCCTGTGGACTGTGTAGCCTGCCAGGTTCCCCTGTCCATGGGATTCTCCAGGCAAGAATATTGGAATGTGTTGCTACGCCCTTCTCTGTGGGATCTTCCCAACCCAGGGCTCAAACCCTTATCTCTTATGTCTTCTGCGTTGGTAGATGTGTTCTTTACCACTAGCACCACCTGGGAAGCCCAGTACAAGTTTGAATAGAAGCAGTAATGGAGGACATTTTTGTCTTGCTGTCAGTCTCAGGGGAAATTTTCCATAATTTACCACCGAGTATGGTGATAGCTGTCCCTCCAAGACCCTCTTAGTTAAAGCCTCAGTGAAAGAGGAAATGAAGAAAATTCTTTTCACCAGCATGAAGAGATAACAAAAGGGTCTGCATTCTAGCTAGGGTTCTGGGTAGAATGTAAGAAATAGCACCTGCCTGCTTGCACTCATATAAGGTATGGTTCAAGTTTAAACCACCTACACGGTGTAAAGGGCCTCTCAGGTGGCACTAGTGGTAAAGAGCCTGCCTGCTAATATATGAGATATAAGAGACTCAGGCTGAATCCCTGGCTTGGGAGATTCCCTGAAGAATGGCATGGCAACCCACTTCAGTGTTCTTGCCCTTAGAATTCCATGGACAGAGGAACCTGGCAGGCTGCAGGCTACAGTCCCCAGGTTGCAGAGTCTGACTCAACTTAGTATGCGTGAACTACATGGTGTAAAAGCCCCTCAAACACAAATTACTCTAAAAGTCAGTGAGACATTTAGCATTATCAAATGCAAAATTACCTGGAAGGGTGCATCTCTGGCTCGTGGGACACAAGGTTTCTGTAGATAAAGTCCCATTGAGGATGTGCTCATGATATGAAACAACAAAGCAGAGGAGGAAAAAGTTCAACGTGATCAAGAGTTTTTAGACAGAAAGATACAGGACATTTTGACCTTCAAAATAGACAGACCATTTTGCACGTTGCAGCAGCATGCATGGACGAAGAGATGGTGAAAGAAGTCCGAGAGAGAAGGAGAAATATCATATAACATCCCTTATATGTGGAATTTAAAAGGAAATGATGCAAATGAACTTATTTACAAAACAGAAACAGACTCACAGACTTAGAGAACGAACGTAGAGAACTTAGAGACTTCGAGAATGATTGCAGGGCATGTCGGGGTGGGGAAGGATTGGGGGAAAGGATAGTTTGGAAGTTTTGGATGGACTGCCCACACTACTCTATTTAAAACGGATAACCAACAAGGACTTACCTACTGTATAGTACAAGGAACTCTGCTCAATGTTATGTGGCAGCCTGGATGGGAGGGGATTCTGCGGGAGAATGGACACATGTATATGTATGGCTGAGTGTCTTTACTCTCCACCTGAAACTATCACAACATTGTTAATCCACTAAACTCTGATACAAAATAAAAAGTAAAAAAAAAAAAAAATGGCAGACAATATAATCTGATAGACACTAAAAAATAAGTATGTTAAAACTAATATAAATCTAATGAAATCCACTGAATACATGTAACTGAGATAGAAAAGAAGGGGAAAACACTAAATCTCTCATCTTAACACAATGAGTCAATAAATACTGTTTTTTCCCATTCTGAAATTAATAGCTAGATAATTAATTTTAACCAAAGCTTCAGAGTTTCACCTTTCCCCAGCATCACATGTATCCTCGCTACATCATCATGAAGACTGCTGTCATATGGGAAGAGAGCTGAAACTGTATCAGCTGGGACACCGTATTGTCCCAGTAGTCTATTTTTAAAAGAACCAGTGCATGCATCTTAAAAATTTTTACTAGTTTCTATTTAAAGGTTATATTCATATCCATATGAAGCATTAAAAAACATTCACTAACATGGAGATATTTCAACAATATGATGTTGTAAATAAAGAGCAGATGGCCTAGCGGCATGTATAATATAAACCTATCAATGTAAAATCATCTTTCTATGAATCCAGAAAGCCATATGGTGGCACTGCAAAGAGAGGTCTGGAAGAATGTTCGCCAAAACATGGATCATGATTATTTCTGGGTGGTAGGATTTCCAGAGATTTTTGCTTTCATTTTTTTAAAATAACTTTTTAGTTTATTCAGGTTTTTACAAACAGAAAAAGTAAATAAAGAACTAAATGAAGGCCTAACTTAAAATTTGTTTTTAATTATTACTGGTATGAGAACTGTTTTTTTGTTTAACTGATGTGGGAATTCCCTAGCAGTCCACTCGTCAGGACTCCATGCTTTCACTGCTGCAGGCCTGGTCTCTGATCAGGGAACTAAGATCTTGTAAGCCACAAGCCATGCCACTCCCCTAAAAAGGAATTGGTCAGGTTGGAAAAGCTGTTGCAGCTCTTGAGGTTTAATGATAAGACTTAGGCTGTTGATGGAGATTGGGAGCAACTGATCTATAATATCAAAGATCTAAAACCTCCATAACTTTAGCTTCTATTTCTGCTTGGCTCTGGAAGAGAAGGTGTAGAAACTACCAACATGCAGAGTTTTTATCTGTCTGTTTATTTATTTTAATTGGAGGATAATTACAATATTGTGATGGCTTTTGCCATACATCAGCCGCAGGTATACATGTATCTATCCAATCCCGAACCCTACTCCCGCCTTCCTCCCCACTCCATCCCTCTTCGTTGTCCCAGAGCATCGGCTTTGAGTGCCCTGCTTCATGCATCGAACATTCACTGGTCACCTAGATTGAGAAGAAAATAAGACTAGCAGGGGGCCACCATGACCCTAGGATTCAGGTGTGTGAGGGCGGGAGGTTCTCACCTCCAAGCCTTCATAGAACACAGTTCTCTGCAACCAAGTTCCTTAGCAATATATCTTGTAAGTAGATATTTGGCCTTTGCTTGGATAGGATAAGTTTACAGCCTCTAGGTCTATCCATATTGCTGCAAACGGCATTATTTTGTTCCTCTTTATGGCTGAGTAATATTCCATTGTATATATTCATCACATCTCCTTTATCCATTCATCTGTTGATAGATGTTTAGACTGTTTTCATGTCTTGGTTATTGTGGATAGTGCTGCAATTAACATTGGGGTGCATGCATCTCTTTGAATAATAGTTTTCTCTAGATACATGCCCAGGAGTTGGGTTGCAGGATGATATGGTAACTATTTTTAGATTTTAAGGAACCTCCATACTGTTCTTCATAGAGGCTGCCCCAATTTACATTCCTATCGACAGTGTAGGAGAGTTGCCAAAGGGGGAGGGTGGGGGAGGGATAAATTAGGAGGATAGGATTCACATACACTCTATTGTATGTAAAATAGATAACCGGAAAGGACCTACTATATAGCACAGGGAACTATATTCAATACTTTGTAATAACATGTAAGGGAAAAGAATATGTATATACACACTGAATCATTGTGCTGTGCATCTGAAACTAATGTGACATTATGAATTAACTATACTTCAATTTTTTTTTTAAGTAGATATAGTAGATTTTCAAGGGCACAGATCATTTACCTGTTCACACTTTGTCATCTAATTGCTGCTCCCTGTGCCTACAAGCCTCTGCTCACAGAGCTGGAAGAAAGCCACCTCCTTCCTTCACAGGGTGTCCTTCAGACAATTAGAAATAAGCTCCAGGATTTTTTCCTCCACCTTTCTTGAATGGAGTCTCATTCTCCATGAGAATGGTTAAATACTTAACCATCCTGCCCTAAATCCCCTCCACACACTTCATGATATCATTATTGTCTGTTCAGCATAGAAGAAAGTGAGATCATACCCCTCTTTTGTTCTGGAGTCTTTGATTCTAATTCATACTAAAGTCATATTAGTGGGAGGGGCAGTCTTTTACATAACTGATTATTTACAGAATTTTCTCAAATTACCAAAACAAAAAATAACCCTTATTGATAAATGATATTAATTTTACCTCTCCTACAATTATAGAAACAGTTGGCATTTTTAACTCAAATGTTAGCCTTTGAGTTATATCTTAAAGACATATTTAATGTTAGAAACAGAACCACATTATTTTATCTGATGTGTCCTCTAGTCCCCAGTTTTATGACAGCTTCAGATTCATTCCATGTGCCCTCCTCTATCTTCATCCAAATCACCGATGAAATGTTGAGTAGAGCAAAGCCACAAAGGGATTTCTAAGCCATTAACCAGTTATTTCTCATTCTCTTCTATCCTTCAGCCCATTAGACTTATTCCTGATATTTACTTAGACTTATTAAGTCATTACTTCTATCATTACTGATATTTCCCACATGCACTTATGAGTCTACTTACCACCTTGCCCTGTCCTCTGAGAGGCTGACTTGTAAGGATGGATTGATTCCCTGGCCTCTGACCTTTGGGTTCAGTTCAGTTCAGTCTCTCAGTCATGTCTGACTCTTTGCGACCCCATGGACTGCAGCACACCAGGTTTCCCTGTCCATCACCAACTCCTGGAGCCTACCCAAACTCATGTCTATCACGTCAGTGATGCCATCCAACCATCTCATTCTCTGTCATCCCCTTCTCCTACCACCTTCAGTCCCCCAGCATCAGGTTCTTTTCAAATGAGTTGGTTCTTTGCATCAGATGGCCAAAGTATTGGAGTTTCAGCTTCAGCATCAGTTCTTCCAAGGAAGATTCAAGACTGATTTCCTTTAGGATTGACTGGTTGGATCTGCTTGCAGTTCAAGGGATTCTCAAGAGTCTTCTCCAAGGGATTCTCAAGAGTCTTCTCCAACACCACAGTTCAAAAGCATCAGTTCCTTGGTGCTCAGTCCAACTCTCACATCCATACATGACTACGGGAAAAACCTTAGCTTTGACTAGACAGACTTTTGTTGGTAAAGTAATGTCTCTGCTTTGTCATATGCTGTCTAGCTTTGTAATATGCTTTTCTTCCAAGGAGCAAGCATGTTTTAATTTCATGGCTGCAGTCATCATCTGCAGTGATTTTGGAGCCCTCAAAAATAAAGTCTGTCACTGTTTCCATTGTTTCCCCATCTATTTGCCATGTGTTGGTCAATAAGTGGCATGTGTTGGTCAATAAGTGGCACCAACTGAAGTTAAGAGGGGAAGAGTGAGGGGAAGAGTGGGGGAAGGCATTTAATCCATTGTCAGGTCCTATTGTATGGCTCTGTTTCTCTAGTAAACACTTCATACAGGAGCTCTCTGCCTCCTGGAACCTCTCCATGCCCTAGCCCATTCAGGCTCTTATGTTTAAGTGTTAGTTGCTCGGTCGTGTCCAGCTCTTTGAGACGCCGTGGACTGTAGTCTGCAGGCTCCACTGTCCAAGAACACTGGGTGGGTTGCCATTTCCTCCTCCAAGTGATCTCTCCAATCCAGGGGCTGAACCCAGGGTTCCTGCACTGCAGGCAAATTCTTTACCACCTGAGCTAACAGGGAAGCCCAGGCGCTGAGTGGTAACAATTCTAAGCTGTTACTAACCCCTAGATACTGTTACCAGCCCTTAGGTACTGCACCATCTCATGTGGTTTTCCTAAAACATGCCTGATCTTTGCAAATAATCCCTTTATTAAATGTTCTTCAATTAACCTGTTTGAGTGTTCCATTCCTACTGGAATCCTGATTGATTTCTACCAACTATAATAACATCCAGCCTACAGTTCTCAATATTTTTAATATTTTAATGAAAATACCATGCAGTGTTTTGGGAGGATGATTTAAAGATTCTCTTTATTTACCATTTTACTGACTTATCTGTAAAAGGAAATAGTGTTAATCTGGCGATACTTATTTTTTGTTACTTATGCAGCCTCCACAGATCACCTCTCCTCACACTCTAAGAGTGAGTTTGGTTTTATTTCTTGATTTTTTTAAAAGATTGACAAGAAGTTCATCACTACAGGATCCAAAGCAGGTTATTTGTCTAATGCTACAAAATTCTTGAGAATAAATATGTTGAAGTAACATCCTTTACTCAACATTGAAATAAAAATTTGTCCTATAGGACCAAGAAGAGTAAAAGATAATGAGAAAGCTAGACATTTTAAACAAGACTTTTCCCTTGATTAAAATATCTTCTTTTTCTGATTATAGTATCATATGTGTGCACCATAGAAAAATTATACATTAAAAGGCAATATAAAAATGAATAAAAATTGGTCACATTTTTACAATTCAGAGAGAATAATATGTATTTCTTTTATTTTTACTTGCATTTTGAATACCTGGAATCATTCTATTTACACAGTTTTACCTTACTTTTGGAAAATTCATATCATATGTTAATAGTGTCATGGAAAAGTTTTCAACGACTTTTGACTTAGGGAAATCTAGTTGTTAGAATCTCCATGTCATAACTCAGGCAGAGCATCTGCTTTGTGATAGTGAACCAAAATTATGGTTTTCAGAAGGAAATAAAACTCTCTAGAGCAGTCTCTCTTAAGCTTCAAAAGTGTACACAAGAAATCCAGGACCCTGTTCAAGTATAGATTCTGGGTCAGTAGGTCTGGTCTAGAGTCTGAGAGTGCATGTCTAACAAGCTCTTAGCATTATCAGTGGTGCTTGTCTGGGGAGCACATTTTGAGGAATAGGAATTACTAGTTGGGTAGTAATGAAATTCATGAGCATATTAAAGTTTGAGAAGCACAGATCTAGAGCAGTGGTTCTCAACCTTGCCTTGAAAATTAACACCCAAAGATCCTCATTTTGTAAAAGCTTACCTGGTAATTCTGATGCATAGTAAAGGTTAACAACTACTTCTCTAGACTTAGCTGCAGAGCACGATGGCGTATTCAGCCACGTCTGACTCTTTAAGACCCCATGAACTGTAGCCCGCCACACTCCTTTGTCCATGGAATTCTCCAGACAGGAATAGTGGAGTGGGTTGTACTTCCTTCTCCAGGGGATCTTTCCCACTCAGGGATCAAACCCGCATCTCCTGTGTCACCTGCATTAGCAAGCAGATTCTTTACCCTCTGAACTATCTGGGAAGCCCAGAGCAAGATGGCAAATGTAGCAACTACAAATAATTCTCATAGCCTTGGTTTCTATCAATCAGAAGGGAAAAAATGACAACCACCACAAAAAGCAAAACAAACTCCTGACCACTGTGTAGGAAGGTAGCACAGCTGAGAAACCACAAACCAAGATTCTGATTGGGAGCACACAGGGATTTGAGCAAGATGGAGCCACCTGAACCCAAAACTGGCTTGGAAATCTCATCAGCGTGATTTACCCTGTGTGATTCCAAGGCTTCAGTTTAAGTTCTTCAATAATCAACTTAGACAAGTGTTCGAAGTGATACACATCCCAGCTTGGACAGCCTGGGTGTTCAGTCACAACAAAGACCCAGAGGCCATCAGCCAGAAAAATATCTGTGTACACCTTCTCTGAGGCACAGAAACTGAGAAAGTGGTTGCCCGTTTTTTCTTAGCATGCATTTTGTTACTCAGAGCAGGATAGATCCATGTGCATCTAGTTTTGGCTGGAAGACTTAAACAATCAAAGAAAGGCTGGAAAAGTGTTGCTGCTCACAGAGTCCTGGCTTTAAAACACCATCTATGACTCCCATTATGTCCTTTCTTCCACTGAACAGGACAATAAATTGGATGGGAGCCACAGCTGCCTGTTTGTCATAGAACAACAGAAAATACACTGGAGCCTCTGGAACTGCAATTTTCTTTGTTATCACAAGCAGCAGCACAAAGCCCATGAAGAGGAAACCCGGTGGCCTTGCCTGGGTCTCCAGGGCTCCTTGTACTGCGTCTCATGTAGGATGGCTTCATGCTACTGTAGAGGCATGTGATAGGCTTATGGCGGAGCTCTCTGCTGCACGCCCCTCTCTCCCCATCTGAGGGGTGAGCTAGCTCCTCCTGTGCATGCTCAGCCGCTTCCATCATGTCTGAGTCTTCTCAACCTCATGGGCTCTAGCCTGCCAGGTTCCTCTCTCCATGGGATTCTCCAAGCAAGAAGACAGGAGTGGATTGCTATTTCCTTCTCCAGGGGATCTTTCTTACCCAGAAATCAAACCCGTGTCTCCTACATAGGAAGGAAGATTCTTTACTTACCACTGAGCCACCCGGGAAGCCCTTGCAAGTAGACAAACATCAAAATATCATGACACAGAAGAGCTAAAGCATGACTAAGACTCTAGAGATCTGCATCCAGACCTAAGTCCACTGTCTAACTTGGGAATGTCAGCATTTCTCAGTGGCCCTCGGGTTCCTTTTCTGTAGAATGAGCTAATTAGACAAAATTGCCTCCAGGACCCTTTTTGGACCTAGAATGATGTGAGTCCTAATGATAATAGTAATGATGATAAAAGCTAACTGTATGTTCAGGCCCCATAAGACAGCTATTCTCTGCCCATCCCCTGCCCCTACCTGGTCCTGCCTCTCCTCATCTTATGCACACGATTGCCTCCCCTTCCTAAACTGAAGGTTTAATCAGTCGCTACCCGTGTAATCAAGAGGATCCCCAGTTAACAATGATTCTAGCCCACAGACCAGAAAGGGTCCACTCGGTTCTGTCATTAACAGGAAATAATGGCCCTCATGATGGCTGCTGACTCAAGGAGCTGTGAAATGACGCCCTCCAGCAGTGCCCCTAACAGCCAAGGAGCCCTTCTCGAGTCATCACTCTATAACTGGTAGCCTTTCCCTCCCCTGGGTAGCAAAGATTGCTGGATTGCTGCTGTGTGCTGCCTGCCGTCAGTCACCAGCCGCACGTGGTGGGTATTGCTCTAGACCTTTGCCTCTGACTTGTAAGATTCCCTGACCAGTCAATCACTGATGTCTCTGTCGCTGACTCCAGATTCTTTTTTTGGTCTCATGGCTGAGCAACTGCAAGGTTTGTAGGACTGTGGGGTACAGTCCAACACTAACGTTTATTGGGTGCTTCCTATAAATGTATCAGAAACTATTTTAAATATTTTTAGGTATATAGACTCATTTAACTATGTTTTTAGTAGATACTTTTCTTTCCCAATTTTTCTAAGCGAGGAAACAGGCTCAGAAAGATAAGATGACTTAGGTAGCATTAGTGGTAAAGAACCCGCCTGCAAATGCAGGAGACATGAGAGATTTGGGTCCTATCCTTGGGTTGGGAAGATCCCCTGGAAAAGGAAATGGCAACTGACTCCAGTATTCTTGCCCCGGAGATCCCATGGATAGAGGGCCCTGGTGGGCTATAGTCCAAGGGGTTTTGAAGAGTAGGACATGACCGAGGCAACTTAGCACACACGAGGAGACTTAGCAGCCATGCACTCAAAGTCCCACAACACATAAGTAGATGAAATAGGATTTTAACCCAATAATCCAGGCTCAGAACTTGAGTTCAAAATCACTACATTCAGTTTTCTCATTCTGATATTTACCTTTCTCTGAACATTTTATGAAAATGTAAGGAAAGTTTCATTTATAATTATAGAAGATTCATTAATGATAAACTTCCTTAGAGGCTCAACTGTAAAGAATACGCCAGCAATGCAGGAGACACAGGTTCAATCTCTGGGTCAGGAATATCCCCTGGAGAAGAAAATGGCAATCCACTCCAGTCTACTTGCCTGGGAAGTCCCGTGGACAGAGGAGCCTGGCAGACCTACAGTCCATGTGGTTGCAAAACAGTTGGACATATAGCAACTGAATAGCAACTGAACAACAACATTAACTGTAACTATTAAATAGCATCAGCCAAATTGAGCAAAGAAAGAGATGGAATTTAGCAAGGCAATTAGTAAAGTACCTCAGTGCTATTTCGCAACTCCCTAACTATCCAGCTTTTCCACTCCCTTTCCAGCTGTTGTCTGACTTCACACAGCCTCCCAGATGGGCTTCACTTGAAAATCACAAGCTCCTGCTTGACCAGAGCCTTGGATGCTGCATGTAAAACCTCCACCTCTCACTAATCAATCTTTCCTCCTTTCACTATAGGGACGTTTTCAGAGCTTCTTCACATTTCAGAATTCCAATTCTGCCACCTTGCCCTTGCTTATGGCAAAGGTCTCTTCTTGGCAAAAGGTACCTCCCTCGGCTCTTGCAAATGGACCTGCATCCATATTCACTCCTCTTCCTTCCCTCTCAAAGAGCAGAAAATGAAGAAAATGACTCTCTTCTCCTATCTCCTACAAATCTTCTGCTGTTCCTTGAATTTTATCTCCCTCTCTCTCAAGGACTTGGATTTTTCAAGTACCCTATCTTCTCTTTAATCTCTCACTCTCCACTGGCTCCTTTCCATTACAATTAAACAGGCTCTAGTGCCCATTTAAAAGGAAATTTTCTCTCCATCCCTCCATCAACTTCCCTAGTCATTCCTCTCATTTGTAACCAAATGTCTTGCAAGCACCCTCCTCCCTTGCTGTCTCCACAATCTCTTTTCTACTACAAAATGGCTTCTATTCTCCTTGCATCTTTCTAACTTTCTTTTTTTTAATTGAAGGATAGTTGATTTACAATATTATATTAGTTACTGATGTTTAACAGTGATTCCATGTTTTTCTAGAACGTAGTCCATTAAAGTTGTTGCCAAATGATGGCTCTATCTCCCTGTGCTATACCATATATCTTTGCTGCTTATCTATTTTACACATAGTAGTTTGTACCTCTTAATCTTCTACCCCTGTATTTCCTCTCCCTCTTCCCTTTCCCCACTGGTAACCACTAGTTTGTTCTCTGTATTTGTGTTTGTTTCTGTTTTATTATATTTTTGTTTTATATTTTAGATTACATATATAAGTGATATCATATAGTATTTCTCTGACTTATTTCACTAGGCATTTCTGGGTGTGCTGTGCTCAATCACTCAGTCATGTCCAGCTCTTTGTGATCCGATAGACTATAGCCTGCCAGGCACCCCTGACCATGGAATTTTCCAGGCAAGAATATTGGAGTGCATTGCCATTTCCTCCTCCAGGGATCTTTCTGACCTAGGGATTGAACCTGGGTCTCCTGCATTTCAGGTGGATTCTTTACCACTGTACCACCTGGAAAGCCCTTCACTAGGCATAGTATACTTTAAGTCCATCCACGTGGTAACTATTCTCCTTTACTCTTATTTGATTTTGAGGCAGCTGTGTGGACATTGGAGAGCATGCCTCCTCCCTGAAATGTATCGCCTGCCACCATGAGTTTCTATGTTACCATCTGCTCATGGTTTTTGTCTTGCTTCCCTGGTCATTTCTTTCCCAGTCTCCTTTCAGTCTTTTCTTTCTCTTTATCTCTTGAATATTAACTGTTACAACCCTACTTCTTCAGAGTGACAACAGACTGGTTCCAAATAGGAAAAGGAGTACATCAAGGCTGCATATTGTCACCCTATGCAGAGTACATCATGAGAAACGCTGGACTGGAAGAAACACAAGCTGGAATCAAGATTGCCGGGAGAAATATCAATCACCTCAGATATGCAGATGACACCACCCTTATGGCAGAAAGTGAAGAGGAACTAAAAGCCTCTTGATGAAAGTGAAAGTGGAGAGTGAAAAAGTTGGCTTAAAACTCAACATTCAGAAAATGAAGATCATGGCATCCCGTCCCATCACTCCATGGGAAATAGATGGAGAAACAGTGGAAACAGTGTCAGACTTTATTTTTTGGGCTCCAAAATCACTGCAGATGGTGACTGCAGCCATGAAATTAAAAGACGCTTACTCCTTGGAAGAACAGTTATGGCCAACCTAGATAGCATATTCAAAAGCAGAGACATTACTTTGCCGACTAAGATCCGTCTAGTCAAGGCTATGGTTTTTCCTGTGGTCAGGTATGGATGTGAGAGTTGGATTGTGAAGGAGGCTGAGCACCGAAGAATTGATGTTTTTGAACTGTGGTGTTGGAGAAGACTCTTGAGAGTCCCTTGGACTGCAAGGAGATCCAACCAGTCCATTCTGAAGGAGATCAGCCCTGGGACTGGTTTGGAAGGAATGATGCTAAAGCTGAAACTCCAGTACTTTGGCCACCTCATGTGAAGAGTTAACTCATTGGAAAAGACTCTGATGCTGGGAGGGATTGGGGGCAGGAGAAGAGGGGACGACTGAGGATGAGATGGCTGGATGGCATCACGGACTCGATGGACGTGAGTTTGAATGAACTCCGAGAGTTGGTGATGGACAGGGGAGGCCTGGCATGCTGCGATTCATGGGGTTGCAGAGAGTCGGACATGACTGAGTGACTGAACTGAACTGAACTGAGGGTTTCCTCATATTCTTCCTGGGCCAGTCCTTCTACTCCCATGACTTCAGTTGTCATGTTTATGGTGATGATTCAAATACACATTTTTGCAGCTCAGACTTTTCTCCTGAGCTTTCAATTCACACATCTAACTGCTTGGGCGTCTCCACTGAGAGGCAACACGCAGGCTACCAATCTGTTCAAAACTGAATAGAATTCATTATCTCTCACCTGAAGCCTACTGTGTTTGATGATAGCTAGATACCTGGTGGTCGTCATCATCGCCTCCTTTTTCTTTATCACTTACATCTAATCATTCACTGTGCCCTATTGAAGCTGTGTCTAGATTTGCTCTCACCATCGTCACTGTCATTCCCCTTTTCCAGATCACCATGTTCACTAACTTGACAACTGAAACAATCTCTTAACTTATCTCCAAGCATCCCATCTTGATCTGTCATTTATTCTCCACACTGTGGCCAGATATACTTTTCTAAACACAGATCTAATTATTTCTCCCCTCTTTTTTTAATACATCTTGAAGTCTGCTCTTTACCTTAGAATAAAGTCCAAAGTACTTACATGACTGGCATGACCCTTTGAGACCTAACATGACCCACCTCTCCAGCTCATCTCTGGACATTCTTCAAATGTGGGATCTGATGTAATGGCCGTATTGAGCTCCTTTCATATTTTTGGATTTTCCTTGTTTACTATCATCCTTAGGTCTAAGTATATATTGTTACTTCTGCCCGCAATATTTTCTATTTAACTTCTCACTCTTCAGGTCTCAATTGGGAAACCAGTTCTTCTAGAAAGTTTTCCTTCATTCCCCACAATATCCTAAAGTACACTAAACGTTTTCACTGGAATATAAAGTCCTTGAGTGCAGGCATGTTGCCTGTCTTGTTCCACCACAGGATCCTCCAGACCTAGAATAGAATCTAGTACTGTAACTGTCCAACAAATGTTTGTTGAATGAATGGATGTATGTCCCTTCTTTATCATACTTTTCGATTACTGGAGATTCAGTGAGGGCAAGGACCCTAGGTATCTTGCCAGGACTATATCCCCAACATCTAACACTATTCTTGACATAAATTGAGGATTGAGTATATTTCTGTACAATAAATGAATATATGAATAACTTTTAGTTAATTTTGGAACTTTCAAAAAGGTATTAATAATTTAAGCAGAGTATCTATACTTGTGCTTCAAAATACACTTATAAGCACAGTAACAATACAAAGAATGGCATTTTCATTCTTCACACTTGTTTCAAGAGGTATGTGTTGGTTTTGTTTATTAGGCCTGGGTTATTCATGTCTGCTGACCATTAATACTCAGAAAACCCTTGCCATGGGTGTGTTTTTAGTATTGCTATATCGTGCCAAAATGCCTAAAACGGTTTTCTTTAGTGTCTCTACACAAGCCAATTTTATAAATTTTATCAATATCTTGTATGCTTTTTGGCTGATAAAGAAATTAAAATTTGGAAGAATCAAGCAACATTATCCAATTTAGCATTCTAGGACAAATACTTCACGTCATTCAGCTTTGAAATAATTCACATTAAAATACTAATACTAGCTTTGGTGTATACTTTCATGGAAACCAAGGACACAGGGATCTCCTTGACTCAGCACAATTTTTAAACTCCCTCTTGGAGGGGCAGGATAAAGATGAAGAGAGAGAGATAAAATTTGTCAGAAAAGCAACATTTTGGCATCAGAAGCTCAGGCTGACTACTCATTTTCCTCCAATGACCTCTGCAGTGCTCACGGGTGTGAGCATCTTCCTCCCGCCCTTCACTTCATCCAGAGTGAATCATTCCAGAGGGCAGGCAGCAGGCAAGACACATTCCTTCTCTTCCTACACAAGCCTATATTTAACCTAATGTGTTTGTTTGAATACTTAGATTCCATGGAAATGAGTGCCATAGAAATAAAAGAGACCAAGTAGTACAGGCGATGGCACAGGCAAATAAAGGAAGAGAGAAAAGAGAGGGGAGACAGAGAGACAGGAAGAGAGAGAAATAGAAAGCAAGGAAGTAAGTGCATGAGAGGCTCCAGGGTGAACTGCCAGAGAAGGCAAGGCAGCAAGGCAGGTAGAGGCCTTAGAAACGGGGGCTCCCTCCCATACTGCCCACCCCCACCCCATTCATTCCTCCAGGGGAAATGACAGTTGGCCTGGCAGCATCTCCATAGTCCTCCAACAGTTCATGGGAGACGTTAGCCATCTCACAGCAGAGATGGACCCAGAATGTATTCCAAACTGCCACCAACTGTGGCATTATGTAGGGGAACGTCAGAGTAGGAATTACAATTTTATTTTCAAACACGATATAAGCACCTGAACCAAAGGAACAAAGACATGCACTTAACAGTATTTTATTCTCAAATGACCAGAGTTTCAAAGTATAAATCAACATTTGTGTTTAGCACCTATGTAGACATGAGAGTACAGACAGTGTGCCTTTCAATTAACCTTCTATCATGGGAGCAGATAGCTAGACCAACACAGTTTGCTTCGTCTACTGAAAATCAAGAAGCAGGGATCCAGAGATTCTTGTTTGGCTTTTTCCTACAAAATTTGTCAGAAAGTAAAAGCTTTAGCCTTCCACATAATCTTATTTTATAAAATCTGTCTGGAAAAAAATATGCTCAGTTTGTTGGCTTCCTTATCCAAAGATGAGTCTTCATAAGAAAGGAGAATGAGAAAGTATAGAGAGAAAATATTTTAAGCCCAATAAAGTCCAGTCCTGAAATCTGTACCTTTATAAACTTGTCTTAAATAAAACAACCCTCTAAATCAATGCAGCATATGAACAGCCAATAAAAATTTCATATATTGGCAGGCTTAGTACAAAGAACCTAGTAATAATTTGGATTAAATGCTGTGCAATCCTAATAATAATAGAATCAGCTCTCCATATATGGTGTTCTGCATATATGGATTCAACCAACCACAGAACAAAAATATTTGGAAAAAGTTCCCCCAAAATTGAATTTGTTGGGGATTGGCAACTATTTACATAGCATTTACAATGTATTGAGTGTTATAAGAGAGGATTTAAAAGATAGAGGAGGATGTGCACAGGCTATATGCAAATATGCGTGTGTGCTCAGTGGCTCAGTCGTGTTGAACTCTTTGTAACCCTATGGACTGTTGTAGTCCATCAGGCTCCTGTGTCTATGGAATTTTCCAGGCAAGAATACTGGAGCAGGTTGCCATTTCCTACTCCAGGGAATTTTCTTGACCCTGGGATCGAAACTGCATCTCTGCATCTCTTGCATTAGTAGGCAAGCTCTTTACCACTGTGTCACTTGGGAAGCCCTATGTGCAAATACTATGCCATTTTATATAAGGGACTTGAGGATATGTGGATTTTCATGTCTGAGAGGAGTCCTGGAACCAGTCCATCCAGATGCCAATGGAAAACTGTACCCCCAGTTTTTAAAGTGTCTTCTATATGCAGGCATGCATTAAGTATCATAGACCATGATTTTGTTTGATCCTCTCAATAAACCCTGTTTTACTGACTAGGACTCGGGGTTCAGTGAGATTAAATAATTTGTACAAGCACAAAGAATCAGGAAATATCACAGCTGGAACTTGAATGGCAGCAGTTTCCCAGGTGGCTCAATGGTAAAGAATCCACTTCCTGTATAGGAGACGTGGATCTGATCCCATAGTAGGGAAGATCCCCTAGAGAAAAGGAAATGGCAACCCACTCCAATATTCTTTCTTGGGAAATCCCATGGACAGAGGAGCCTGGCAGGCTACAGTTCCATGGAGTCACAAAGAGTCAAACACAACTGAGCAACTAAGCGATAATAAACAATCCTGACTCCAGAACCCTTACACATTAAAACACACCCCTTATCCCTTGAAATAGTCTATGCCACAAAAAGTGATACACAATTTGTTTAACCCATTAAAAGAATTCTGATCAGTTGTTTGCCTGATAACTGCAAAATCAACAAGTCCCATTGTTCCAAAGAAAGTAAGTGGTTTTGAAATCTTAAAACGTACCTGTGGGACACAAGAGGGAAAGACCAGGATGGTGAGAAGTAACTATGGAAAGAAGGATAAGGGTCTTTGTGTTTTAAACTCAATCCCACTAAATTTTTGCATAGCTTTTTAAAAAAATTTATTTTCAGTACATTAAATTTACTCATATAGACATTTTAAAGATGTACAATATTTCCTTTTTAACAAAGTATAATAAAACATAAAATCTTCCCAAACATAATACTTGATATTTACAATTTAAAATCAAATTAGCAGAATATTAAATACTTACAAAACTGTATCTTTTAGATACAAAGTTACATGCAATTTTATAGAATTGCTATATAAAGAATGGCTCAATAATGGGAGAATTTTGCTTCATTACTAAAAAGAAAATATATCCAATAGAAGCTATGAAGATTTTTGAGTGTTTTGATAAGAAAGTTTTCCATATCTTTCATCTCCCTAGGAATAGTACCAAAGGCTATGCATATTTGCATATTAAATAAATACATATACAGGGAGAATGGATACATGTACATGTATGGCTGAGTCTCTTTGCTGTCCACCTGAAACTATCACAACATAGTTAATCAACTGTACTACAGTACAAAATAAAAAAGTTTAAAATGAAATAATTCCATTTGCATCAACATGGATGGACCTAGAGATTGTCCCTGATTGAAGTAAGTCAGAGAAAGACAAATATTGTATGATATCATTTATATGCAAAACCTTTTTAAAAAAAATGATACAAATGAACTTATTTACGAAATAGAAACAAACTCACAGACTTAGAGAATGAACTTATGGTTACTAAAGGGAAAGGGGAGAGGGAAGGGAGCATTAAGATGTTTGGGATAGACATGTACACACTACTATATTTAAAATAGATGACCAACAAGGACCTACTATATGGTTCAGGGAACTCTTCTTGGTATTATGTAACAACCTAAATGGGAAAAGAATTTGAAAAATAATGGATACATATGTATATATAACTGAATCACTTTCTGTACACTTGAAATTAATACAATATTATTAATCAGCTAGACACAAATATAAAATCTGTCTTTCCTATAACCAAAATAAATAAATACATATATAGATATTCATTATGTCAACCATTGTCTGTTCTCTAAATGAAATGACTTGTCATTATGACAGCTGAGAGGGTATGTGGTCTATTACAGGATTAAATTGTTGACATCTGAGGCCAAACCCTTCAGGTGTACAACAATGAACACTGATTATATGTCAACAGTACTTGAATAGACCTGCCCTTCATCACATCAGGAAATTAAATCAGTCATAAACAGTTTTTTGCCTTGACTTTGCTTACCTATAATAAAGTCTCTATATATAGTCAAGCAATCAGACTTTGTGTTAGAATAGCACCTTGATACCTTTGTCAAAACACAATGATAAGTACCTCAGGATGGTTTCTTACACATGGTTGGTAAGAAATAATTGTTTAATAAATTATGATAGTAGCTAGTACTTACTAAAAACCTACTATGTGCATTAAGTCGGGCATTTCACAAATATCTCCAAATCTCATATAAGTCATCCAAGGAAAGCAATATCCTATTCACTTTCCAGATATGAAAACTGAAGTACTTTAAAAATTAACTAATTTACTCAAGACTAAATAGCTTGTGTCTTGGAAAGCAAGCATTTAGAGCCAATTCAAGCTAATGCCGAAGTTTTCTTATTTCAAATTACAGAAGGAGGGGAGAGAGGGAGAGAGGGAGGAGGTGGTGAGACTGGGGGAGGTAAGGAGGAAAATCTGAAAACTTTCCTTGAGTTTCACAACTGAAAGATTCTACCTCTTTCCTACATTTTGACAACAGTTGTAAAAATAAGAAATTATAATTTGTGAATTTTCAGATAATCAAATTGTCTGTATGACATGCAAAACATTGATCAGACAAGCCCATAATGAGTGGAAAGAAGCACTGTAGGCAGATGTTTTCAAAAAGGGAATAAGGGTAAGCAGTGTGTTGAAGATATTAATTTTCATGATTGTTGCCTTTGTTATTTTGCTTCATTCTCCTTCACCCTTCTTGGTCTAAAAATACAAAATAGCATGAAAGCAAATTAGTTTTCAGGTCCAGTTATTTTTTGAAAAGCCATGAGAAAAAAAAATGAGAATAAAGGCTAGACTTTCTAGAAAATTCCCCTTCCCCCTTCAGTCTTCATATTTGCCTCACAGCATTTATATATGCCTCTATATCGATAAGTCCCACTGCAGACCACTAGTCATGAAATTCCAAGACCAAGAGGGAAAATCTTGAAAAGAAGACAGTCAGGGAAAGAAACAAGTTGACTTTTGTGTGTATATTCCAAAGTGTTTTACTTCTTCTAAAATTTTTTCTGCATTTTTTCTTAGTTGGCAATAAATAACTTCTAGGGAAATAAATGTGAGCAGACTTGGTCAAGAGACTGAAATGAAGAGAAGGCTTTGCCATCTGTGAGGAGTACATTAGAATAGAATCACTCCAGGAAAAGGTTATCCATGTGCCCTGCCTTTATGAGATGACATTTAAATAAAAGTACTGGTTCACTTGTAATTGATCCCTGTACATTAAAAGGCATCTCAGAGAGAAGTGTGGTGTGAATAACTGAATCGTGGGCTGTTTGTGCAGATGGAGGACCTTGAAAGCTCTGTATGTGGAGATACATGGTGACTGCAAGCTATTTGAGGAAATTTGCATCCTGAGACTTCTCATCATGCTCTGTCACAAAATGTCAACACAGTGATGCATAAACATTTTCATAGTCCCTCAAACAAGTTTCTGAAATAGTTTCCTATATAGACAGTGAGGTTTTACATATACCTTGATAACCTATGTACTTAATTGCTCTGTCATGTCCAACTCTTTGCAACACTTTGGATTGTAGCCCATCAGTCTCCTCTGTCCATGGGATTTTCCAAGCAAGAATACTGGATTGGGTTGCCATTTCCTCCTCCATGGTATCTTCTTGACCCAGGGATTGAACCCACGTCTGCAGTGTCTCTTGCATTGCAGATGGATTCTTTATCCACTGAGCCATCAGGGAAGCCCTGATAACCCACAGCAAGAGCTGATTTAGAATGGGTGTGGGGAGGGAATAATGTGGGAAAGGAAGCAGAAGAAGGAATTTACAACTGATGGCAACTTTTTGAAACTTTAAGCCACCTAATGTTCAAACTTAGAATTTCCTTTGCTTGAAGATGATGCTGGTCTTGGTTACACAGTTTCATTGCATATTGTCATGTCAGGAATACATGGGTCTTTCAGAATGAAAATTAAAATTCATTCTCTAGCTGAGAGATGTATCTGAAAACTTACGCCATCAGGAACTTCTCAAACTCCAAAATTTTAAACTCTCCTGGGGAGAGTCTCCCACTCCTCGACTTTACTGAGTAGTGTTTTCAGATTTTAAATCTGACCTATTCACTTGAAACTGTTCTGTCTCTAGGCTTTCCTTCCTTATGCAGCCTGTACTTAAACTTCCTTATCTCTTATGTTGATCTAAAATCAATAGACTGCTAGTTATCTCTCCAGTTAAAATGGGTTTATTTAGGCTCAGCTGAGGATTACAATTTGGGGTCTGCAACTGTGATGAGCCTTGTGAAAATCCCTGCATGACAAGGTAGAGCGAGTACTTTTTATTAAACCAACAACTGTTGAATTTCCAGTCTTGTTTTTCCTTTTCTGACACCAATTGTTGGACTTATGTAGCCAGTTTTTCAATTTATCATTTATAAAAAGACTCTTTTAAAGACTATGACAAAGATTTGGCTGCTGCTAGAGTTCCTTTAAGTGGAGAAGGTAATGGCACCTGACTCCAGTACTCTTGCCTGGAAAATCCCATGGACGGAGAAGCCTCGTGGGCTGCCGTCTATGGCGTTGCACAGAGTTGGATACGACTGAGCGACTTCACTTTCACTTTTCACTTTCATGCATTGGAGAAGGAAATGGCAACCCACTCCAGTGTTCTTGCCTGGAGACTCCCAGGAACGTGGGAGCCTGGTGGGCTGACTTCTATGGGGTTCTCACAGAGTCAGACACGACTGATGTGACTTCGCAGTAGCACAGTTCCTTTAAGAGAGCATTCCTTGCAGAAATGTTGGCAAGGTGATTTCCCTTGGTTTCAGAGAGTCAAGTTTAGAATGCCCTGGAAGAGAAGGGGATGACAGAGGGTGAGATGGCTGGATGGCATCACTGACTCCATGGACGTGTTTGCGTGAACTCCGGGAATTGGTGATGGAGAGGGAGGCCTGGCGTGCTGCGATTCTTGGGGTCGCAAAGAGTTGGAAACGACTGAACAACTCAACTGAATGGGAATATCAAGAACAGCTAAAGCAGCAGGTACAAGTATTACACCAATAATTCCTGAACAGAGAGGCCATTTAAAATTTTATTTCAGCTGGAAGTAAGGAAGCCATGTTGCTTCCATGACATTCAAAAATCGTTAGCTACTCTGAAAGCATATACACTATCAGTGTAAAAATTGCCCAAAATGAGCAGTTTTGTCCTTGATTAAAGTAAAAGTTTATTTTTAAAGTGTGTACTTTAGCCTACTGGGCTAGAGTAGCCACAAGTAAAGATGCCGCCTGAACAACATCAAAAGGAGTTGCAGTCGGTTTCCCAGCACTGTATTTGCCACTGTCGCCTTTTAAATAAGAACCGTCAGTGCACCATTAGAAGTTGATGTTGCCCAAGGGAATTTCCTGCAGATTATCATGAGAGGTCAGAAAGTGACCCATCACTGTTAAACAGTCATGAGGGACTTTGTCAGTAATGGAGGGGAGAAGAGTAGCAGGATTACGGCTATTACAAAACAAGAGTTATGCGAGGAGAAGTTAACAAAAGGCCTTCAAAGGAGGTAAGGCCACTGATTGAAAAGTGTTGAGTATGACGAGAATTCAGGAGGACTTCTACTGCATGAGACACAAAAATGGTTTCAGGGGATCCCAGAGCCAGTTTTTCAGAGGCCTTAGCCAAAAGGCAGTGGCCATAATGTTCCTAAGGCAAAGGGGGTATTTCCATGCCACAGAGTTCAGTTGCTATCTATAATACCCTATGAGTCAATGGTAACTGCCATGTTTTGAGTGAATGGGCCAAGGGCATTCCTTTTATTTTCATATGTAAAAGGGGAATCTGATTTGCAATACCGAAGTTCAAGTAGGTTCATCAAACTTTCATTTAAGGCTTAGAAGACTATGTCATCCAATTCTTCCCATAAAAATGGATTGGAGTTGTTGTTATTGAGTAAAACCTATTAAAGATTTGCCCATAAGAGAGAAATCTGGAATGCAGTTTCAGTAATAACTAACTAGCATGAGAAAACTTCATAGCTGGCTCTTAGTTTTAGATTTGGGGAAACAGGATACCGTGAAATCTACCTGGACCTAACTGTAACCCTAAATATTGAACCTAGGTTTTGGTAAGCTGCAAGTTTCCATTGGCAATCTTAAGTCCCTTTAAAGCTGAAAATGTTAGCAATTGAATGCTGCCTTCCCATGTGGAGGCTTGAGAAGAAGAGCAAATCATCCACATATTGCCACAAAGTGGAACCTCTAGGGAATGTATCATGCAGACCAGCCTCAGGATATGTGAGGAAATAAGGAGTCTCAGTAAAACCTTGAGACATTATTATCCAGGTGAATTATTTTTTCCTTCCCAAGTGAAGGCAGAAAAGCATAGGGTAGCTTCATCAACTGGAATACTAAGGAATGACATGCATAAATCATTTGCAGTAAAGAATTTATTCTCAGAAGGAATGAATGTTACTTACAGATGAGTGTTGGGAACAATAGGATATTGTTGATCACTTAGAGGTCCTGGACAAAGACCTTAGTTTTTCTCACTGGTGAAATGAGAATGATACAGAGGCCTGTACAAAGGGTAATATGGCCTTGTAATCTTCTATTGCTGGCTTTATGCCTTTGAAGGCTCCTTTGAAGTGTATTAATTGATTCTGAGAAGAGGTTTGGAAGTATCTATTTGAATCTTGATGGGCACTGTGCTGTGAATTTTGCCAACATCGGCTGGAAATTTTGCCCATGAGGAAAGTGATAGCTAATTCAGTATGGGGCAAATAATCAGTATTTCCAGAATCAGCTCTAGTAGCACCAGAGACAGAACAAATAAATGCTATCAAAGGGTCATTTAATCCACCTGGTCAGCTTCTTTGATGATTACTGTCAAGTTCTGGAATTATTTTCCCCTTTTGAGAAAAAAATTCTGGCATGATACTTCTTTAAGAAATCTGGGCCTAATAAATGGATAGAGGGAGGAACTAAAGAGAAAAGGGTCTGAATTTCTTAATCAACCTAAAGAAAAGGAATTAGGTTCAGAGACGGGAACCTCTTAAGGTTCCTTAGAGATCCTCACTATTTGAACTGTTTTAGTGCTCTAAGGCAGGGGCTGCTTAACAGTACTGAGGCTGTGCATCAAGGGTGTGGCTCCAGTGTCAGTTAGGACTGGAAGAGATTCATTTGCATATGGAGAAATATCTCTCCAAACTGTTTAAGAGCGAGCATTGGGAAGAGCCCCCATAGTTCCTTGAAATTCTATCATTGAGAATTGAGAGTACATTGGAAAAGCTGGCTAGAGGACTAAAGGCACTTGAAGTGCTTCAGCGCATAACTATCGCTTTATCCTGACTTTGCAGTAATAACAGAAATGGAAAGGATTCGAGTTTCCTGTAGAAGCCTTCATTTGCTGCAGTTGAAGATTAAGAACTTTGGTTGCCTGGCTTTGAGGTGACATTTCCTCTAGAGACTGAGAGAGCTGGTTTGCCAGGTTAACTAGATCTGGAGTGGACATAGTTTCTCATCTCATCCTTGTCCTTTTGCTTGAAGGGAAATATTCCCATTTCAGCCTTTAGTAAACAGAATTAAAAGCTACCAGGGTGGAATCAACATCTGAAAGAAAACCAGAATTTTCTTTAGAAACAACCTGAAGTGGATTGTAATAGTCATGAACAGCTTTGTCGGATTTTTGTATGCAAGTATGAATTTTGTTTCAATCAGCAAACTTTGGATAAGCCCTAGGAATTGCTCAGTGAAGTCATCTAGCAATTGCCCAAGTCTGAACAGATTGTAAGTTTGTGGACTGGTCTCCCAGTTATAATTCTGGAGACCACACAGTGTTCTCCCAATTAGTAGTTTTTATGCGATGCTGGGCCTGGCCTTCACTGACAAGCATATGAACTAACTGATGTAAGTCAGAGAGAACAGGCTGATAAGTTTGAACGACTATATTAAACTCATCAGCAGATCTGTGAAGATCTTCAGTTACTTTAGGAAAATCTCTGACTATGGTTCAAAGTTCATCTTTAGTCCAGGGAATATAAGAGTTTAAGAATTTATCCTCTGGATCCTCAGGGGCTTAATTTTACAGGGGCAGGTTCGAACAAGCTCAGAAGAAGAAAGAATAGGGGGAGTTTCAGAGAAAAAGGAATGTTTGGTGAGAAAACTCTTATGTTGAGGGTGAAGGAGACTGAGAATTTAGGGGAGGTGTAGGCAGCAAAGGAGGAAAGGGGGAAGAAGACACCAATGGAGGTGGAGACTGAGACAAAGCCAAAGAAGAGGAGCTGAGGTTTCAGGAGCCCGTTATCATTCTTTAATTGTTTGTTTAAATCCTAAAAGATGATGCTGTGAAAGTGCTGCACTCAATATGTCAGCAAATTTGGAAAACTCAGCAGTGGCCACAGGACAGGAAAAGGTCACTTTTCATTAAAATCCCAAAGAAAGGCAATGCCAAAGAATGCTCAAACTACTGCACAGTTGCACTCATCTCACACACTACAAAGTAATGCTCAAAATTCTCCAAGCCAGGCTTCAATAGTACATGAACAGAGAACTTCCAGATGTTCCAGCTGGCTTTAGAAAGGGCAGAGGAACCAGAGATCAGAGTGCCAGCATCTACTGGATCATTGAAAAAGCAACAGAGTTCCAAACAAATATCTACTTCTGCTTTATTGACTATGCCAAAGCCTTGACTGTATGAGTCACAATAAACTGTGGAAAATTCTTCAAGCGATTGGAATACTAGACCACCTCACCTTCCTCCTGAGAAATCTGTATGCAAGTCAGCAACAGTTAGAACTGGGCATAGAACAACAGACTAATTCCAAATCAGGAAAGGAGTATGTCAAGGCTGTCACCCTGCTTATTTAACTTAAATGCAGGGTACATCATGAGAAACGCTGGCCTGGATAAAGCACAAGCTAGAATCAAGATTGCTGGGAGAAATAGCAATAACCTCAGATATGCAGATGATACCACCCTTATGGCAGAAAATGAAGAACTAAAGAGCCTCTTTAGGAAAGTGAAAGAGGAAAGTGAAAAAGTTGGCTTAACACTCAACATTCAGAAGACTAAGATCATGGCGTCTGGTCTCATCACTTCATGGCAAATAGATGGTGAAGCAATGAAAAGAGTGACAGACTTTATTTTAGGGGGCTCCAAAGTCACTGATCGCTGAAGAAGGCTTTCTTATCTCTTCTTGCTATTTGGAACTCTGCATTCAGATGCTTATATCTTTCCTTTTCTCCTTGGCTTTTCACCTCTCTTCTTTTCACAGCTATTTGTAAGGCCTCCCCAGACAGCCATTTTGCTTTTTTGCATTTCTTTTCCATGGGGATGGTCTTGATCCCTGTCTCTTGTACAGTGTCACGAACCTCATTCCATAGTTCATCAGGCACTCTACTCTATCAGATCTAGGCCCTTAAATCTATTTTTCACTTCCACTGTATAATCAAAAGGGATTTGATTTAGGTCATACCTGAATGGTCTACTGGTTTTCCCTACTTTCTTCAATTTAAGTCTGAATTTGGTAATAAGGAGTTCATGTCACCCTGCTTATTTAACTTATATGCAGAGTACAGCATGAGAAACCCTGGGCTTGAAGAAACACAAGCTGGAATCAAGATTGCCAGGAGAAATATCAATAACCTCAGATATGCAGATGACACCACCCTTATGGCAGAAAGTGAAGAGGAGCTAAAAAGCCTCTTGATGAAAGTGAAAGAGGAGAGTGAAAAAGTTGGCTCGAAGCTCAACATTCAGAAAACGAAGATCATGGCATCCGGTCCCATCACTTCATGAGAAATAGATGGGGAAACAGTGGAAACAGTGTCAGACTTTATTTTCTGGGGCTCCAAAATCACTGCAGATGGTGACTGCAGCCATGAAATTAGAAGACGCTTACTCCTTGGAAGAAAAGTTATGACCAACCTAGGTAGTATATTCAAAAGCAGACACATTACTTTGCCGACTAAAGTCCATCTAGTCAAGGCTATGGTTTTTCCAGTGGTCACATATGGATGTGAGAGTTGGACTGTGAAGAAGGCTGAGCACCGAAGAATTGATGCTTTTGAACTGTGGTGTTGGAGAAGACTCTTGAGAGTCCCTTGGACTGCAAGGAGATCCAACCAGTCCATTCTGAATGAGATCAACCCTGGGATTTCTTTGGAGGGAATGATGCTAAAGCTGAAACTCCAGTACTTTGGCCACCTCATGCGAAGAGTTGACTCACTGGAAAAGACTCTGATGCTGGGAGGGATTTGGGGTGGGAGGAGAAGGGGACGACCAAGGATGAGATGGCTGGATGGCATCACTGACTCGATGGAGGTGAGTCTGAGTAAACTCCCAGAGATGGTGATGAACAGGGAGGCCTGGAGTGCTGCAATTCATGGGGTCCCAAAGAATTGGACATGACTGAGCGACTGAACTGAACTGAACTGAACTGAAAGTCACTGAAGATGGTGACTGCAGGCATGAAGTTAAAAGACGCTTGTTCCTTTGAAGAAAACTATGACCAACCTAGACAGCATATTACAATGCAGAGACATTACTTTGCCAATAAATGTCTGTCTAGTCAAAGCTATGGTTTTTCCAGCAGTCATGTATGGATGTGAAAACTGAACTATAAAGAAAGCTGAGTGCCAAAGAATTGATGCTTTTGAACTATGTTGTTGGAGAAGACTCTTGAGCGTCCCTTGGACTGCAAGGAGATCCAACCAGTCCATCCTAAAGGAAATCAGTCCTGAATATTCATTGGAAGGACTGATGCTGAAGCTGAAACTCCAGTACTTTGGCCACTTGATGTGAAGAACTGACTCATTTGAAAAGACCCTGATGCTGCGAAAGATTGAAGATGGGAAGAGAAGGGGATGACAGAGGATGAGATGGTTGAATGGCATCACCAACTCAATGGACATGAGTTTGAGTAAACTCCAGGAGTCGGTGATGGACAGAGAGGCCTGGCATTTGTTTGCCTCAGGTCATCTTAAAATCTTATTCTGTAAAGAGGCAATTTTAGGCTCCAAACTTCCCAGGTGACTCAGTGGTAAAGAACCTGCCTGCCAATGCAGGTAATGTAGGGACACAGGTTTGATCCCTGGGTCAGGGAAGATCCCCTGAAGGAGAAAATGACCGTCCCTCCAGTATTCTTGCCTGGAAAGTCTCATGGACATAAGAACCTGGAAGGCTGCAGCCCATGAGGTCCCAAAAGAGTTGGACACAACTTAATGACTGAGCGTGCGTGCAGTGTCTGGAAGCCTCAGAATATTACCAAACAATGTCAATTGAAATAGGCATACCGTTCAGGTTGGGGAATTTCTGAGCTATTGTAGTCCAACTTAGTTTTAAGAAAATTAAGTTTCAGGATATAAAAATTCCCCTAATGGCCATTGACATTCTAAACTGCCTTTGCTGTTCCATTTAGTTAAAAATGCACATTGGGAAGGACCTCGATTTTTAAACATAAAATCTTCAGAATCCCTGAAGGGTAGATGGGGCACTCTCAAAAATATTTAGATAATTGGGATCCCACTTCCCTTATGTTATTCTATAAATAAAAGAATAGTTTTCAAACAACTAAGACAACTAAATTCAAAGAGCTTAAACTATTGCAGTATCTCAAACAGCTTTTGACTCAAACAGTTTGAGTCAAACTGGTATTAAGTGCTTAATACCAGCCAATTCTGAAGGAGCCAGACTGACGGCTGCTAAGCCAGGTCCCATGGAACAGCCTCTATTCCAAAGTATTGTACAATTCAGTCACTGTTTCAGTGAAGCAATCCCTGTTCCCAAAGGAATGGGCTGAAATCTTCTGAGCCAGTTTGAGCTGAAGCAGTCAGATCTCAAAATCAGACCAAAATGTCAAATGAGTACTTGCATACAGAACAAGACCTTGATTAGCAAGGACAAAATCTTAGAAGAAATCCTGAAAATAAGCCTAGAGATCTTCAGGCTCAGATCCAGGAGAAAGACACAGCTTCAAGGGGTCAGCAAGAAAAGCCATGAGAGAGACAATGAGCTCCATATGGATACCTCACTTGTTTGCTCAGCAGCCCCAGAGGCTTCAGGGCTCTTCTCTGGTCTTCATATGGGCCACCAAAATGTTGACCTAACACAAACTGCCAGTTATTTCTCCAGGAAAAAAAAAAAATTTGAGGGAGGGAGGTTATTTAGGATCAGTTGACAATTGCAACTCAGGGTCTACAACCATGGTGAGCCATATGCAAGTTCCTATAAAGGAAGCAAGCCCCTTTTATAGAGGGTAAAAGGAAATCAGGAGAGCTATTGTAAATGAGGAGTCCATGGTCCAGACTTTGCCAGCAAAGAAGTGTTTGTCTTCTTCTTGGACTCTACTATCATCACAGGGTATGAGTACTCCCTTCTTTGGTCTCCTGAGTCTATTTGAGGTTTCTGTTTGATTTTTTTCACACTTGCTATACTCTTCTTTTGAGCTCACAATTGAGCATACATTGCTTAACATCAGCATATTTTGCTTAACTTTTAAGAAATCTTATTTTGCAAATATTAAACTAACTTTAAATTTTAACTTTCTTCTTAAATCTTATTACCTTGTAGCCTTCTACCCTCTGACATCAAATCTTGAGGTTAATGTCCAGAACAAAACTGTAAACTTAAATAGCAGACCAGAGAGAAGGCTTTCCAAATTCCTTTAGTTTATTAAGATCTAAACCTTGAGATAATTGTGTTGTCTTTTCCAAGGACTTTGAGACTTCCTCTCATTCAGGCTAAACCCCGAGGCTTCCTGTCCTATAGAAAGATGAAGACATCAAGTAAGGGAAGAAAAAGAGAAGCCTGTCCAGACAGCCTATAGGAAGAAGAGAGACAGAGGAAGGGAAATAGTAGAGGTAGAGTCAGTCATGTATCTTCCATTCACCCTTTTCAAATTTGCACCAAGGCGGGTGGGGGGGCAAGTATTGAAACAGAGCAAGACCCTGTGGTCCTTGCTGCCCTCATGTCTTCTGCCTGCTTTTGTCTATAGAAAACTTTAGTAAAAGAGTAAGTTTAATCAGAGAAACGAGAACATGCAGAAACAAAGGGAAATAACCAAAGGAAATCAAATAATAATAATGTAGTCATTAAGCATAGTCAAGGACATTTAGTCCCTTCTCAAGGACTATAGAAAGTATTCTGAGCCATATCCTGTGAGCTGCTTTATAGATACCAAAACACCAGGTGGAAGAAGTTAACTAAATGGTGACCAGACTGTACCCACAGCATAAGCTGCCACAATTCTAAGAATTAACCTCAAAGAAACCAATTTGAAGACGACTGTCAGAGATGACTGTGTTGTTTCTGCATGTAGCCCCTTACCTTGAATAAAAGCTGTCAGATTGGGGGATAGTCAGCCTTCAGACATATGGCTTTTGAGCAGCGAGAAACTGGATCCCCTACTTTTCAATAACAGTATGTTGTATGAAAATGAAAGTCACTCAGTCATGTCCAACTCTTTGCGACCCCATGGACTATATAACCCTCCAAGCTCCTCTGTCCATGGAATTCTCTTGGCAACAATATTGGAGTGGGTTGCCATTCACTTCTCCAGGGGATCTTCCCAACCAAGGGATTAAATCTGAGTCTTCTGCCTTGCAGGCTGATTCTTTACTGTCTGAGCCACCAGGGAAGACCTTGAAAGAAAAGGATTTTGTGCTAGTCATGTTTGGACTCAAAGAAGACTTTATCTCACACACTATCCATGCCTACTAATCTTTAGCCTCCTTACTGGCAAGTGAGAGATCAGGCATGACTGAGAGCCACTGATTTAGACTCTTAACTTATCAAGCCAACAGAAAAACTGGACAATAGCATACAAGTTGCATGCTCAGCCATAGGGGTTATCAGGATGAGCAGCAGCCAGGCAGACAAGGAACATCACCATAGAAACAGAGAAATCAAAATATCTGAGGACTACATCTTGCCAGTCACCAGAAGATCGTGCAAGCCACGCCCCTGCACACATCCCCAGATGCCACATTGGAGAGAGGAAAGTGAAGACCAAGATGGCACTTGGCATGACTAAACTTCACATCAGCTTCTTCTCAGCTCTAGCCCTGACCCCCTTCTCTTATGGGATTTATTGTAGAAAACTCATCATTGTAAATTATTTCTCTGCCTCTTTGAGATATATGCACACCTTTTTTTAAAGCTTCTTCCCAATATTACAACCCAGAAATGTCTTTCTCAAGGATTTGGAGGCATCTCTTTGCAATGTAAACCTCAAGGGACATAGCACCCGTGTCTCCAAGATTTTGTGAGCCTAAATGCAACAGGCACTTTGCTCCAACTCATAAACTACCTCCTTTTACAAAGACACATGAAAAAGTTTGCATTTCTTTTAGGTAAAACCAAATTCTCAAACATGGATGTCCTATGTTCTCTCTCCACCCTCCCTGCCTCCTGCCCAGGTGCTTAAAAATCCTCCTACTCTTTGTTTCAGTAGAAATGAGTTCGAACTGAGCTCTGATCTCTCTCCTCTATTGCAATAGCCTTATGTTAAGTCTTCCTTGCCTGTTTACTTGTGTCCAGTGCAATTTTTGCTTTGACAGAGGAGAGAAAAAAAAAAAAACAAAATCTCCAAAACACTAGTGGTTTTTTTTTTCTCTTAAAGATTAAGAGCAGTGCAAAAGAACTATTAGAAGTTTATCACATCAAATTAAGATTAGCACATCAGAATACGTTTTTATTTTTGCATTTGTTTCATTTTGCTTTCACCTAGGATCCAGCAAGTAAAGCCTGGGAGTATAAACAGAGCAGATTTATGTGAAATAATCAACCTTTTCTCTATATATCTGACTTTTACAGTCCACCTTTAACTTATCTCATTCACTGTAATAAACTTTCAACATTCTGCCCTATAACATCAGTATCTTCCAGAATACTGGAAGGTTGTAAAGAACAAGGACCATGTCTTAGCCTCTCTTCTCCCACCCTTACCTATCACACATTTAGGCACAAACTAGACACTCAAATATTTGTTTATTCCACCCACCAGTTAATATTAATGAACAAATTCTGTGTGCCTAGCAGTGTGCTAAGCACTAAGACTGAAAAGAAATGATGAAGGAAGTCATAATGAGAAAAACAAAGGTGGGCCAGTGGTTAAGACTCCATGCTCCCAGTGCAGAGCACACAGGTTCAACTCCTCATCAGGGAACTAGATCCTGCATGCCGCACAATGTGGTGCACCCCCCTACCCCCAAAAAAGATTAAGCTGGTGAATTTTTTAAAAGAAAGAGAAAAGCAAATATCATATATTAACACATATATGTGAAATCTAGAAAATGGTAGAGATGAACCTATTTGCAAAGCTGAAATAAAGACACAAACACAGACAACAAACATGGATAGCAAGGCAGGGAAAGGGGTTGAGATGAATTGGGAGATTGGAATTGACATATATACACTACTATGTAACTTTTGACTTAAAAAAGAAGCACAGTGTGACAGTTGTGAGTAAAGTTGTATTTGGGGCAAAATTCAGCCCAAGAGACGACACCTCAGATAGCTTTGAGAAACCACTCCAAAGAGGCAGGGGGAGGGTCAATATATGTGATTTTGGTGAAGGGGGAGTTTCTGTAATCAAGCATTTAGTTATCATACAAAAGGCTTTCTACTAGTTACAGAGATGCTGATGGCACCTTGAAGGGATTTAGTGCTTTTCCAGAGATAAGGAGATGCAAGGGAGGGCTCATGAAATCACTTCCTAAAAATATCTACTAAAGACCTGTTCTGTACTAAATATATAAAGACCTGTTCTGCCAGTTTCCTGGAGCACAGAGGGCCTCATTTCTAGTGTCCATTCTGAACCCCCTTGGGATGTGTTGATAGTCAACAGCTGCAGCAGTACGTGATTCAGTCCCTGCAGAGGCAGATGGCAAATGCCCTTGGCAAGTACCAATTTGTCATTGACATAACACTATCAATCTCAACCTCCCAATTCACCTCAACCCCCTTTCTCCCTTTGGTATCCATACGTTTGTTGTCTGTTTGTGTCTCTATCTGTTTTGCAAATAGGTTCATCTTTACCATTTTTCTAGATTCCACATATATACGTTAATATATAATATTTGTTTTTTCTTTTTTTCCAGGGGACGGGGCCTCCCTTGTTGCGGTCCTTTAATGGACCAGAACCTGGTGGTCTGGAGTCTACGATAAGAAAGTGAAAGAGAGAAAAAGCTAGTATTCCCTGGTTTACGCGGAGAACCTATAAAACCCTAGAACAGGGCTTGCACCACTCACGAAGGCACAGGGCGTCCTCTCGAGGAGGTCTTGAAAGCCCAGGCAGGAGTGAACTCGGTGGGTTTCCAAGCTCCAGAGAATTAGCCAGAGGAGGGAGAGAGGGAGAGAGAGAGAGAAAGAGAAAGACACAGGGACCCAAGTCTCTGGTGGAACAAGGGTGCTTTAATGATCTTTCTGTGAGAACATATAGGCTGTTATACAAGAAATTTCTTTCAACAATGATAAAGATCAGAAAACCAAACTTACAGCAACTGTTATCAAGGAAATGAGGAATTAGCAATGGTCATAAGGTCAGAAGACAATCCATATCTCAAGAAAGAGGGTCATGACTAAGCAGTTTTGTCATAAGGAAAATGTTACTGAAGGAAATCCACGCATGTGTCTCATCCCATGGCCTCAGTCCTGGGGGCAGCGTGCCGCTCCACTCATTCCTGTTATGAGGAATTGATAAGGAACAGAGGGTTTATGAGAGACAGAAAATAGCACACAGGTATCCTCCTGTTAAACTCCCTGACGCTCCCTGGTGGCTTAGAGGTTAGAAACTGCTAGCCATTGCAGAAGACTTGGGTTCAATCCCTGGGCTGGGAAGATCACCTGGAAAAGGAAATAGCAACCCACTCCAGTATTCTCACTTGGAAAATCCCATGGACAGAGGAGCCTAGTGGGCTACAGTCCATGGAGTCACAAAAAGAGTCGGGCACAACTTAGCAACTAAACCACAACTGATAAAATAGATAACTTGTGAGAACATACTGTGTAGCTCAGGGAATTCTACTCAGTGCCCTGTGGTGACCTAAATGGGAAGGAAATCCAAAAAGAGGAGTTACATTTATATGTACAGCTGATTCACTTTGTTAAAAAGCAGAAACTCACACAACATAACTGCAAAGTAATTATCCTCCAATTAAAATTTTTAATTAAAAATAAAGTAATTTTAAAAGTAAAAAATTTAAAGAAATGTGAATCATTGTCCTGATTTTTAGGTGTTGCCATTGTTGTTAAGTCACTAAGTCAGATCAGACTCATTGTGACCCCATAGACTGTAGCCCAGGGCTTCCCAGGTGGCCCTTGTGGTAAAGAACCCACTTGCCAGTACAGGAGACATAAGAGACATGGGTTCAATCCCTGGGTTGGGAAGATCCCTTGAAGGAGTGCATGGCAGTCCACTCTAGTATTCTTGCCTGGAGAATCCCAAGAACAGAGGAGCCTGGCAGTTTATAGTCCATAGGATCGAAAAGACGCAGACATGACTGAAACAACTTAGTATGCACCCATGGGCCGTGGCCCACCAGGCTGTTCTGTTCATGGGATTTCCCAGGCAAGAATACTGGAGTGAGTTGCCATTTTATTCTCTACAGGGTCTTCCTGATCAGAGATCAAACCCGGAGTCTCCTGCATTGGCAGGTAAATTCTTTATCACTGGGTCACCAGATTTTCAGGCACTTATAAATAACTGAGGGGAAAAGAAAAAGACACACTTGTGATATGGATAAATTACAAAACCCAGGCACTTTTTGACTGAGTTATTTAAAAAATAAGGTATTTAGGAAGTTCAGAGAAACAACAAGAAAGGGAAATACAAAATCTGACTGGAACTCTTAAAATTTTGTTTCAAAAAACTACTGCACTTATGCAAAAGAAGAAGATACAGTAAACCCTCTGGGAATCCATCCACTGGTGACTTAGCTCCAACAATTATCAATATTGTTCCCTGTTATTTCCCTATTGTTCATCCCTCTTTGAAATGGACATTGAAGGATGAGCAGCTTTTAAAGGAGCCCTGCCCAGCCCCACGTAATAGGACATCTTGGCATTTCTCAGACACAGACTATTGAAACTTCCTTTGCTCGTTTTGCTTCAGCTCTTCTGGCCTCCTTCCTCCAGATACAACACATCAAATTACACGTATGGCTCAAGGCCTTTGCAAACTTGGGGCTTCTCCTCGCCCACTCCACCCTGACACTATACAACATGCCCCCTCACTGTGTGTGGGTCTCACAGACGCTACTCACAGAGACCTTTGCCAGTGACATGTAAAATGGCACCTTGTACCCTCCTCTGTCCCCTTTAGCTTAATTACTTTTTCCCATCACATTTTTTTCTCACTGTTGGAATGGTGTGTCACACAATTTCTTTTTCCTATTTCATCATCTGCCTCTTCTACTAGAATGTAGAATGTAAGTTTCATAAAGGCTGGTACCAAGTCACAGGACTATGAGACACATGTCACAGAGCAGACATTTGACAGATAGATGTTAAATGGATGAAAAAAGAATAAATGCCATTCCCTTTGCTCAAATGAAACTTCCTTGGCTTCTCATCAGACAGCAGAAGTATGCAGGGTGGCTTGTGAGCTAAATTCAAGTGATAGAAATGTGTCCTCTGAACTACTACTAAGTTTTGAAAATTTAAATTAGTTTACAGCATTTAGAAATGGAGAGATTTCACACAAAATCTTTAATTTTTTTCAAGTGATAATAAAATAATTTTAAACTAACTTCTTTAAGATATTGCTATATCTTGAGACTTCCCTGGTGGTCTAGTGGCTAAAACACCATATTCCCAGGGCAGGGGGATTTGGTTTCACCCTTGATTAGGAACTAGATCTTGCATGCCACAACTAAAGATCTGGCCTGCCACATCAGAGATTGAAGATTCCACGTGCTGCAGGTAAGACCTGTGTTCTTGCATGCTCAGTCGCTCAATCGGGTCTGACTCTTTGTGACCCCATGGACTGTAGCCTGCCAGGTTCCTCTGTCCTTGGGATTTTCCAGGCAAGAATACTGGAGTGGGTTGCCATTTCCTACTCCGGGGCAGCCAAAAAAGTAAATTTTAAAAAGTCATGCAATATCTTGCACTGCTGGGCACATAACCTCACATGACAATAATGTAGAGTAAGAAGCAACTATCTCTTCACATGAGCTTTCTGATGGCCTCTACTTTTCCTGTTGACTTTTGATGTTTACCCATGTGCTTGTCTGTCTTATTTATTTACAATCCCTGCCTAGATCCTGTAGGCATTGGAGTTTACACATCCAACCTCTAGGGTCCTCTAACATTCAGTGCTTCCAATAATGGTCTGTACTTTTCAGCTCTGTAACTTTTACCTTGATTCCAGTTGACCAAGTGAACAAAAATCATCTTCTCTTTCTGACGCCACATCACCTATGACATTGTGTCAAACAGATGGAGTGGGTTCAGGCGCTTCTACTGATCCTCAATTCAGTCATTCTTCCCCAATTTGTACATTTCTAATTCCAAAAGGCCAGATTATTTCATACATATTGGTTTTCTTTTGATAACCAAATAGTAGAAGTAAACCAAATAGTTACTTCTTTGGTTATCTTTTGATAACCAAATAGAAGTGTAACTTCTCGGTAAGGAAGTAGCCAATGGGAAGCCCTGCCTTCAAATACAACACAGAGCAATTTCTATGAAACATTTTAACTTCGTGTAACCTCCCCTTCTCTCCCAAGTTTTGCATTAAATAATCAAATCAGTGAACTGAGATCAGCTGGTAGGAAATTAACTACCTATCCAATGGCCTCTTAGGAATGGTGTTCTCCCCCTGTTCACCCATAATTTTTAAATTGCCACTTTAGATGTCTTTTCTAGAAACCTTTGCTGTTGACACTTCAGATGTCTTCTAGATATCTTTTCTATCCGTTTTTTCCCCATGCAGAGAAAGAAAGCTCATCCTTGGGATTTACAACATTGTATAATAAACTGTCAGGGGAAGGATTCGGTTTGAAAAATGAAAACTCACTCCAGATGATGAAATATTTCTAATAATTTAAATAGAAGTCATCATCCTTTCAAGAAGTTAAATATAAAAGCAATCGGAATGACAAATGAAATAATTTCACTGGTAAAAATAAATTAATAAATAAATCTAGCACATGAAACAACAAGATGTAGTACTCTGACAGCAATGTCATAAACAACATTTGTAACGGAAAAGGATAATTCTGTCACCAAGTAAAGACAAGGTGCTGCAAAAACTAGAGAGACAGCTCCAGTGCTGGGTAGGGGAATCTGGTGATCTTGTGCCAAATGGAATAGGTAACTGGCTGCAAAGAGCAGTGTAACTTATAATTAATATAAATGGAGATATTTACAGAGCAACCAAGAAAGAACACCTCTAAGAATATGAGGCTTAATAGAAAATCTTAACAGATCCATCACAAGCACAGAAATTGAAACTGTAATCAGAAAACTTCTAGCAAACAAAAGCCCAGGTCCAGACAGCTTCACAGCTGAATTCTACCAAAAATTTAGAGAAGAGCTAACACCTATCCTACTCAAACTCTTCCAGAAAATTGCAGAGGAAGGTAAACTTCCAAACTCATTCTATGAGGCCACCATCACCCTAATACCAAAACCTGACAAAGATGCCACAGAAAAAGAAAACTACAGGCCAATATCACTGATGAACGTAGATGCAAAAATCTTTAACAAAATTCTAGCAATCAGAATCCAACAACACATTAAAAAGATGACACACCATGACCAAGTGGGTTTTATCCCAGGGATGCAAGGATTCTTCAATATCCACAAATCAATCAATGTAACACATCACATTAACAAACTGAAAAACAAAAGCCATATGATTATCTCAATAGATGCAGAGAAGGCCTTTGACAAAATTCAACATCCATTTCTGATAAAAACTCTCCAGAAAGCAGGAATAGAAGGAACATACCTCAACATAGTAAAAGCTATATATGACAAACCCACAGCTAACATTATCCTCAATGTTGAAAAATTGAAAGCACTGCCCCTAAAGTCAGGAACAAGACAAGGGTGCCCACTTGCACCGCTACTATTCAACATAGTTTTGGAAGTTTTGGCCACAGCAATCAGAGCAGAAAAAGAAATAAAGGAATCCAGATTGGAAAAGAAGAAGTAAAACCCTCACTGTTTGCAGATGACATGATCCTCTACATAAAAATCCTAAAGACTCCACCAGAAAACCACTAGAGCTAATCAATGAATATAGTAAAGTTGCAGGATATAAATCAACACACAGAAATCCCTTGCATTCCTACACACTAATAATGAGAAAATAGAGAAATTAAGGAAACAATTCCATTCACCATTGCAATAAAAAGAATAAAATACTTAGGAATATATCTACCTAAAGAAACAAAAGACCTATATATATAAAACTATAAAACACTGGTGAAAGAAATCAAAGAGGATACTAATGGATGGAGAAATATACTGTGTTCATGGACTGGAAGAACCAATGTAGTGAAAATGAGTATACTACCCAAAGCAATTATAGATTCAATGCAATCCATATCAAGCTACCAACGGTATTTTTCACAGAGCTAGAACAAATAATTTTGCAATTTATATGGAAATACAAAAACCTCGAATAGCCAAAATAATCTTGAGAAAGAAGAATAGAACTGGAGGAATCAACTTGCCTGACTTCAGGCTCTACTACAAAGCCACAGTCATCAAGACAGTATGGTACTGGCACAAAGACAGAAAGACAGATCAATGGAACAAAATAGAAAGCCCAGAGATAAATCCACACACCTATGAACTGTGGTGTTGGAGAAGACTCCTGAGAGTCCCTTGGACTGCAAGGAGATCCAACCAGTCCATTCTAAAGGAGATCAGCCCCGGGATTTCTTTGGAAGGACTGATGCTAAAGCTGAAACTCCAGTACTCTGACCACCTCATGCAAAGAGTTGACTCATTGAAAAGACTCTGATGCTGGGAGGGATTGGGGGCAGGAGGAGAAAGGGACGACAGAGGATGAGATGGCTGGATGGCATCACTGACTCGATGGACGCTAGTCTGAGTGAACTCCGGGAGTTGGTGATAGACAGGGAGGCCTGGCGTGCTGTGATTCATGGGCTCGTGAAGAGTCAGACATGACTGAGCGACTGAACTGAACTGAACTGAACTGATGGACACCTTATCTTCGACAAAGGAGGCAAGAATACACAATGAATTAAAGACAATTTCTTTAACAAGTGGTGCTGGGAAAACTGGTCAACCACTTGTAAAAGAATGAAACTAGAACACTTTCTAACACCATACAAAAAAATAAACTCAAAATGGATTAAAGATCTAAATGTAAGACCAGAAACTATAAAACTCCTCTAAGAGAACATAGGCAAAACACTCTCTGACATAAATCACAGCAGGATCTTCTATGACCCACGTCCCAGAATATTGGAAATAAAAGCAAAAATAAACAAATGGGACTTAATTAAAATTAAAAGCTTCTGCATAACAAAGGAAACTATAAGCAAAGTGAAAAGACAGCCTTCAGAATGGGAGAAAACAATAGCAAATGAAGCAACTGTCAAAGAACTAATCTCAAAACTATACAAGCAACTTATGCAGCTCAATTCCAGAAAAATAAATGATCCATTCAAAAAACAAGCTAAAGACCTAAACAGACATTTATCTAAAGAAGACATACAGATGCTTACCAAACACATGAAAGATGCACAACATCACTCATTATCAGAGAAATGCAAATCAAAACAATGAGGTACCATTTCATACCAATCAGAATGGCTGCGATCCAAAAGTCTACAAGCAATAAATGCTGGAGAAGGTGTGGAGAAAAGGGAACCCTCTTACAATATTGGTGGGAATGCAAACTAGTACAGCCACTATGGAGAACAGTGTGGAAATTCCTGTAAAAACTGGAAATAGAACTGCCTTATGACCCAGCAATCCCACTCCTGAGCATACACACCAAGGAAACCAGAATTGAAAGAGACACGTTTACCCCAATGTTCATCGCAGCACTGTTTATAATAGCCAGGACATAGAAGCAACCTAGATGTCCATCAGCAAACTAATGCATAAGAAAGCTGTAGTACATATACACAATGGAGTATTACTCAGCCATTAAAAAGAATACATTTGAATCAGTTCTAATGAGGTGGATGAAATTGGAGCCTATTATACAGAGTGAAGTAAGCCAGAAAGTAAAACATCAATACAGTATACTAATGCATATATATAGAATTTATAAAGATGGTAACAATAACCCTATATTGGAGACAGCAAAAGAGAATATAGATGTATAGAACAGTCTTTTGGACTCTGTGGGAGAGGGCAAGGGTGGGATGATTTGGGAGAATGGCACTGAAACATATGCATGATCATATGTGATACGAAACACAGTCCAGGTTCGATGCATGATACAGGATACTTCGGGCTGGTGCACTGAGACGACCCAGAGGGATGGTATGGGGAGGGGAAGTTGGAGGGGGGTTCAGGATGGGGAACATGTGTACACCCGTGGCAGATTCGTATTGATGTATGGCAGAACCAATACAATATCGTAAAGTAATTAGCCTCCAATTAAAATAAATAAATTAGAAAAAAAAGAATATGAGTCTTGTTTGAACCTTTTCTGCAGGTGTATTAATTTTCTCTCTGACTATGTGTGGGCATCCTAAGGACGTCCTAGGATCTTTTGAATGACATTTTGGATCACGTGTCTATCAGCAGACCAGAAAAAAATGACAAAAATTATGCCAATAAAAATAGGTAAGTCCATAAGGATAATCCTCTTCCCTTCCCCGAGATGCTGCCTGGATCCTAAAAGTAGGAGCTTCCAGTACTCAGATTCTCCTGAGGAAGTACTGGAGTGTACCTGATGTGCTATTTCCTGTCCACGTTGCAACAGATCCACCTAGGGAAACTGGTGAGAAGTGACACTGGTGGGTTGGCATTTCTCCCCTGGGCAGGCTCGCATCAGTCATCATTGCACATATGTAACTTCATGTCTTATGATTCATCTGGTGCTTCTTGTCTTATGGATCAAAAAATCCCTCCCATTTCCCATACCAGAGCTTCCTCCCCAATTAGGGTCCAAGTTCAGCTTCTTGTCTATCCATCCACAGCATTAATAAGATTGACATGTTGGTTCTATTAAGCCCTTTGTATCTGCTATCAGTTGATTCAAAATCCAAAAGAGGGGTTATTAATTAGACTCTCAGATCCCCAAACTGAAAAATCTCCACTTTCTTCTGCTGGCAAACAACTGAGAAATTTCTCTCCTCTTAAGGCTTATTTCCAGTGTTCTAATTTCCTCTGACTATTCTGCATCTGTGAAACCAGACAGGTTAAGCCTCTCATTCATTCATTCAGCTCAGCCTATATGAAACCCTGTACTAGATTTTCTTACTATAGGGGGTTCACCAATGGGCTGCAAAGGCCCATGCATCTCTTAAATGCAGAAGCATATGCAATTTTTTTCTAGAAGATGGGACAAAAACTTTCCATAGATTCCCCAAGAGTTTTATAATAAAAATGTTCTACTGAGACACCTAGACAAGAAGAGGCAATTGTAATAGGGCAAAGTTGCCAACCTTTGCCTTTTACGTCTAATTAATGTTTTCATGTGCCCCTCAGTTAAAAGAAATACAGTTCGATTTTTGAAGTAGCTAGATTCAAGTAACTTAAGACAATGGTCCATGTGATGTCTAATGGCTCTTTGGGTCTAAATTTCAAAATTTTAAAATAGCCTGTGAATTTGTTGAAGCATCCCAGGACCCCTCTATACACACTTTGTGAAACTCAGAGACAGTATGATAAACGTGGTGATAGAAGGGACACCCGCATGTGAAAGGCCCTAGGAGAACCTGTCCTAATCTCAGTTGCCAGGGAAGGCTCCCTAGAGGATGTGTTGTTTAAGGGGATTGTAGGATGCTCAGATTTTAAGGTACAGATGGGCTGAAGACGGGGGCAGGTATTTCATGAGTAGGAATGTGTGTGGTCCTGGGGTGGGGAGGTTTGGTTTGACAGGAGTGACAAGCACAACCATGGGAAGCTACAGGGGAGAGAGACCCAGTGTATGCAGAACCTTTTAACTATGCTGAACTACTCAAACCTCATTTCTTGTTCAAGAGATTTGCCATTTGCCATGGTCTACAAAGTGCAGTGATGTGATCAGATGTGAGCATTAGCAAGTTTTCCCAGGCTGCAAACAAAAACAGATTCAGAGAAGTGAAACTGAAAGCAGCAAGTCTAGTTCATTTACAAGTACTCCAAGCAAAAAGAAGTAATAGGGCAGTGCAGGAAGGAGTTGGGGAAAGGTTGAGTACTAACCCTTCCTCTTCTCCATCTTTAAACCATTTTATCTGCCAACAATGACAGTAAAAATTCCCCAGATGGAGATTCACCTCCCCAATAGACCAAGGCCAAAAACATCATGTATTACTGCCAACTCTTGTTATATTAAAAATGTATTATCCACATTTTAAATGATGAGCTCTTTTTCCTGTTCCTTCCCCAGCCGTAGTATTATATTGCACTTCTTACAAAGTAACTTGTTAGCATATTAGCTAATTCTGTTTATTTTAAGGGATGGGTATACCAGACCCACCTGCAGGTATCCTTATGCTGGATTTGTGCAGAGAATCATGTTGCTGGCTTTGTATCCAAATCATGTTCCCTTTTAAAACCATTAGCTTGACTCTTCCTGTCCTTTGGAACAGTGATTTATGAGTATTCAATAGAATAATACTGAGAAGCTCACTATTCTTAGTTCCTATGGACCTAGAGGGAGAAGGCAATGAAAATGGCACCCCACTCCAGTATTCTTGCCTGGAAAATCCCATGGATGGAGGAGCCTGGTGGGCTGCAGTCCATGGGGTCTCTAAGAGTCAGACAGGACTGAGCGACTTCACTTTCACTTTTCACTTTCATGCACTGGAGAAGGAAATGGCAACCCACTCCAGTGTTCTTGCCTGGAGAATCCCAGGGATGGGGGAGCCTGGTGGACTGCCGTCTATGGGGTCACACAGAGTCAGACATGACTGAAGCGACTTAGCAGAGGCAGCAACATGGACCTAGAGAGGGCTTCCCTAGTGGCTCAGTGGTAAGGAATCTGCCTGTCAATGCAGGAGAAACAGGTTCCATCCCTGATCTGGGAAGATATCCAGGAGAAGGAATGGCAACCCACTCCAGTATTCTTGCCTGGAGAACTCCATGGACAGAGGAGCCTGGTGGGTGGAGTTCATGAGATCACAAAGAATCAGACATGTCTCAATGACTGAACACACACACACACACACACACACACACACACACACACACACACACGGACCTAGTGAACTTTAATTTTGACCAGTTTTTCCTGGATGCTAAAGAGTAAGTAAAGAGATTATGGATTTAACCTAGGTTGCCTGAGTAAACTGCTTCAGGGTATTTCTTTTTCTGTAGTTAGCCTGTCTTTTGAGCAGCCCCAGCTCCCTCTATTGAACTAAGACTTCTTTTATTTGGTCTGATTATTCCCCTTACTATTTCCCACACTATTTTGCAAATGAAAAACCCAAGACACAAAAATCCCAGTGGGTTAACGACACCCCTATAACAGAACCCAGATGTCTGGATCCCAAACTTTTTCTTTTCAGTGCTCACATTATCCTAAGACTATTTAATAGAATATTTGATTTAGCAGAAAGAACAAAAATGAACAGCTGGAAACTCTCTTTCCAACATTTCATTTCCATTTTTATCCATCCTCCCCCAAAGAAGTTTTTCTTTGGAAAAGATTAAGTTAATACACATGTCAAGTGCCCATTTAGAAGAACTTTGCTCCACCAGTTATGCTGAGCTAATGAATGGTAATTGCCGTCACCCGCAGACCAACAGCTTCGGTACCGGTGAGTCATTAGGCTGATGCTTTCCCCAGCTTGACAACTTCCTTCTCTCAAGGGTTCCCCCAGGAACCTATAGTGGCAATTGAAAAGCAAATAATTAAGAGCAATAAATAGCAAAATCCCCGAGAGAAATATAAATTATTCATAATAATAACAGTGCAGACTGATTGGAGGAGGGGTGTTTTTCCTTATGTGCAAAAATTTTCTGAATCTGTCTGTCAAATATGTTTAAAACCTTCACTTTAAAAGACTGCTTTTCCCTCAAACCAAATGGAGTCACTCTTCATAAATTTCTTAAAAGGCCAAACTATCAGATTTGGCATTGGTTTGATTACCTGCCCTATTTCATAGTATAGTCCCACTCAGGGACTTCACTGGTGGTTCAGTGGTTAAAACTCTGTGCTGCTCAATGGAGACATTAACATAGAGATCAGATTTATGGACATGAGGGAAGGAGGGGAAGAGAGGGTGGGATGAATGGAGAGAGAAGCTTGGAAACATATACGCTATCATATGTTAAATAGACAGCCAGTGGGAATTTGCTGTATGACTCAGGGAACTCAAACAGGGGCTCTGTGACAACCTAGAGGGGTGAGATGGGGTGGCAGGTGGAAGGTAGGCTCAGGAGGGAGGGGAAATATATATACTTACAGTTGTTTCATGTTGATATATGGCAGAAATCAACACAATATTGTATAGTAATTATCCTTCCATTAAAAATAAATTAAGAAAAAAAGCAAAAACAACCTCTGTGCTCCCAATGCAGGGGGCATGGGCTTGATCCCTGGCTAGAGAACAAAGATATCACAGGCTGCAGGGTAATTAATACAGGGGCCACAACTACTGAAGCCCACACAACTAGAGCCTGTGCTCCACAGCAAGAGAAGCCACCACAATGAGGAGCCAGTGAATAGCAGCTAGAGGGTCACCTCTGCTTGCCTCAACTAGAGAAAGCACATGCAGAGCAATGACACACGGCAAAAAATTAACTAATTTTAAAAAGAATCAGGCAATTCACAATATTAGTTTTCAAGATAATCATATCTTCTGAGACTACCCAGACCTTATATCACTGTTGGTCATTCAGGCTGAGAGCCCCTTTTAGGGGTGGGAGGAACAGTCTGGGTCAGGGGAATGGAGTGGATGGCACAGCTCAGCGATCTGGGTTATACTCTATCACTAGTTGACTGTCCTTTCAGTTCAGTTCAGTCACTCAGTCATGTCCCAACTTTGCAACTCCATGAATCGCAGCACGCCAGGCTGCGTCCATCAGCAGGTCCATCACCAACTCCCGGAGTTCACTCAGACTCATGTCCATAGAGTCGGTGATGCCATCCACCCATCTCATCCTCTGTCGTCCCCTTCTCCTCCCGCCCCCAATCCCTCACAGCATCAGGGTCTTTTCCAATGAGTCAACTCTTCACATTAGGTGGCCAAAGTACTGGAGTTTCAGCCTCAAAATCAGTCCTTCCAATGAACACCCAGGATTTTTGATCTTTTTACAATGGACTGTTGGATCTCCTTGCAGTCCAAGGGCTCTCAAGAGTCTTCTCCAACACCACAGTTCAAAAGCATCAACTCTTTCGTACTCAGATTTCTTTACAGTTCAACTCTCACATCCATACATGACCACTGGAAAAACCATAACCTTGACTAGATGGACCTTTGTTGGCAAAGTAATGTCTCTGCTTTTTAATATGCTATCTAGGTTGGTCATATCTTTTCTTCCAAGGAGTGAGCATCTTTTAATTTCATGGCTGCAGTCACCATCTGCAGTGATTTTGGAGCCGCCCCCCAAAAAAAGTCTGACACTGTTTTCACTGTTTCCCCATCTATTTTCCATGAAGTGATGGGACCAGATGCCATGATCTTAGTTTTCTGAGTGTTGACCTTTAAGCCAACTTTTTCACGTTCCTCTTTCACTTTCATCAAGAGGCTTTTAGTTCCTCTTCACTTTCTGCCATAAGGGTGGTGTCATCTGCATATCTGAAGTTACTGATGTTTCCCCAGCAATCCTGATTTCAGCTTGCGCTTCTTCCAGCACAGCGTTTCTCATGATGTACCCTGCGTATAAGATAAATAAGCAGGACGTCAATATACACCTTGACGTACTCCTTTTCCTATTTGGAATCAATCTGTTGTTTCATGTCCAGTTCTAACTGTTGCTTCCTGACCTGCATACAGATTTCTCAAGAGGCAGGTGAGGTATTCCCATTTCTTTCAGAATTTTCCACAGTTTTTGTGATCCACACAGTCAAAGGCTTTGGCATAGTCAATAAAGCAGAAATAGATGGTTTTCTGGAATTCTCTTGCTTTTTCCATGATCCAGCAAATGTTGGCAATTTGATCTCTGGTTTCTGTGCCTTTTCTACAACCACCTTGAACATCTGGAAGTTCATCCGGAAGAACAGTATGAAAAGGCAAAATGATAGGATACTGAAAGAGGAACTCCCCAGGATGGTAGGTGCCCAATATGCTACTGGATATCAGTGGAGAAATAACTCCAGAAAGAATGAAGGGATGGAGTCAAAGCAAAAACAATACCCAGTTGTGGATGTGACTGATAGAAGCAAGGTCCAATGCTGTGAAGAGCAATATTGCATAGGAACCTGGAATCTTAGGTCCGTGAATCAAGGCAAACTGGAAGTGGTCAAACAAGAGATGACAAGAGTGAACGTCGACATTCTGGGAATCAACAAACTAAGATGGACTGGAATGGGTGAATTTAACTCAAATGACCATTATATCTGCTATTGTGGGCAGGAATCCCTTAGAAGAAATGGAGTGGCAATCATAGTCAACAAAACAGTCCAAAATGCAGTACTTGGATGCAATCTCAAAATGACAGAATGATCTCTGTTTGTTTCAAGGGAAACCATTCAATATCATGGTGATCCAAGCCTATGCCCTGACCAGTAATGCTGAACAAGTTGAATTGAATGGTTCTGTGAAGACCTACAAGACCTTTTAGAACTAACAACCAAAAAAGATGTCCTTTTCATTATAGGGGACTGGAATGCAAAAGTAGGAAGTCAAGAAACACCTGGAGTAACAGGTAAATTTAGCCTTGGAGTATGGAATGAAGCAGGGCAAAGGCTAATAGAGTTTTGCCAAGAGAACGCACTGGTCATACCAAACACCCTCTTCCAACAACACAAGAGAAGACTCTACACATGGACACCACCAGATGGTCAACATCGTAATCAGATTGATTAAATTCTTTGCAGCCAAAGATGGAGAAGCTCTATACAGTCAGCAAAAACAAGACCAGGAGCTGACTGTGGCTCAGATCATGAACTCCTTATTGCCAAATTCAGACTGAAATTGAAGAAAGTGGGGAAAACCACTAGACCATTCAAGTATGACCTAAATCCCTTATGATTATACAGTGGAAGTGAGAAATAGATTTAAGGGCCTAGATGTGATAGATAGAGTGCCTGATGAACTATGGATGGAGGTTTGTGACACTGTACAGGAGACAGGGATCAAGACCATCCCCATGGAAAAGAAATGCAAAAAGCAAAATGGCTGTTTGGGGAGGCCTTACAAATAGCTATGAAAAGAAGAGAGGCAAAAAGAAAGGAGAAAAGGAAAGATATAAGCATCTGAATGCAGAGTTCCAAAGAATAGCAAGAAGAGATAAGAAAGCCTTCCTCAGCAATCAATGCAAAGAAATAGAGGAAAAGAACAGAATGGGAAAGACTAGAGATCTCTTCAAGATAATTAGAGATACCAAGGGAACACTTCATGTAAAGATGGGCTCGATAAAGGACAGAAATGGTCTGGACCTAACAGAAGCAGAAGATATTAAGAAGAGGTGGCAAGAATACACGGAAGAACTGTACAAAAAGATCTTCATGACCCAGGTAATCATAATGATGTGATCACTCATCTAGAGCCAGACATCTTGGAATGTGAAGTCAAGTGGGCCTTAGAAAGCATCACTATGAACAAAGCTAGTGGAGGAGATGGAATTCCTGTTGAGCTGTTTCAAATCCTGAAAGATGATGCTGTGAAAGTGATGCACTCAATATGCCAGCAAATTTGGAAAACTCAGCAGTGGCCACAGGACTGGAAAAGGTCAGTTTTCATTCCAATCCCAAAGAAAGGCAATGCCAAAGAATGCTCAAACTACCGCATAATTGCACTCATCTCACATGCTAGTAAATTAATGCTCAAAATTCTCCAAGTCAGGCTTCAGCAATATGTGAATGTCCTTTAGCAAGTACTGGCTGAGCAACAGTCCCATTGCTTATGATTCTGGAAGTATACCACACTCTATCACAGGGCACAGTGAGACTAGAAGGAGATGATAGGTGTCAGAGGATTTTAAAACAACAAAATGCTCAACAATGCTCAATGTATCAATATTTCTCCTGCTTACACCCACTATGTTCTACAGATGTCAGCCAATCACATTGGGAACTTAAATTTTCTCATCTTGGAGATCCTCTTGAGAAATCTCCTTACTGATTCCTAAAAGATTAGGAGTCTCTGTTTAAAGAGTTTTATATACCCACATTTTATCCTCTCCTCTTTATAGGATAGTGAGCGGCCTGGATTTGGGATGAAGATAATATGCAACCTTGGGAGACTTGCCTAGACAGTCAGCAAGTGATTCCCCAATTGGTCAGGGCATAGACTCTACAAGTGAACCTTTAAGAAGTCTTTCTCAGGGTATCCTGGGGACAGGCTCCCTCAGACAACCATTCTAGTCTGTGCTCCCAATGTTTCTCCTCTTCCTCTGTTATATTGTTTGGGATCTGTGTTAGCTTTTCTGATCTAGTTACCATGTAAAACAAGTCCTCTTTTACAAACAGTTCCTTTAAGTGTCATTAGACCTGGGTACATCCCATTCCCCTTAACACACATCATATCTGACCTTCCAGTTGTCAAAGTCTCATCTTTCCCTTCACAGCTGCCACTTAAAGTTCTTTCTTTCTCACAGGTTTTAAGTTTTTTATTTCATTCTATTTCTTCCACTACTTTTGTTATATTGCATGCATGCTAAGTTGTCTCAGTCATGTCTGACTCTTTGTGACCCCATGGACTATAGCTCGCCAGGTTCCTCTGTCAATAGGATTCTCCAGACAAGAATATTGGAGTGAGCTGTCAGCCCTCCTCCAGGGGATCTTCCCAACTCAGAGGTCGAACCTGGGTCTCCTGGGGCACCTGCATTGTAAGCAGAGACTTTACTGCTGAGCCACCAGGGAAGCCCTTTAGTAGGACTGAATGGGTCTTTTTCTATTTGATGAATGATTTTTAGATCTCTCCAGCTCCTTCTTAGTCAAGAAGCAAATCTGACCTTTGGAAACAGAGAATACCTGGTAGTGACTTTTGTTATCTTTCTAACTTTTGGGTCCATGGTAACTTTATTAATTTATTTATATCCCTTTAAAATATGGCATATTTTTATTATAAGATCTTCCAACCACTTTTTATTATTTTATTAATAAAATCTACCACAGTTCTATGGATGGACTTAGAGCTTGGCTCTCTAAAAACCAAAGCTAAGGATAGAGATCCTGTCATCAAGAAATCCAAAGTCAATTTGAAATAACACAGTAGAGAAAAACCCAAGGTTATGAATAAGCCACTTAACCCAAACTTAGCCTAGAGTCTCCTTTATCTTCTCTTGGGCTACAGTACAAAAAAGAATTTAAGCTAATTTTAGACCTTGCAGGAAAAACTGAAATCTTAAGCCCCACAAGTGCTCTGTAAGGTGTGCAGAACTCAGATCCCATGAAAGCTAAAGCTCCTGCCTATCAACCTGGCTGAAAAATATTATTGATGCAGCAAATGTTTTGTTTGTTTGTTTGTTTGTTTAACTAGCACCTGAAAGATCTAATCCCATCCCAGTCTTAGTATAATATCAAGACAATGAGAAGTAGCTCATACTTTAAAACCCAAACTAGCTTGCTCTGGCTATGCAAGTTAAAAGCCAGTCTCACCAATGCTCAATTCTACCATTGTAAAAACTAGCAGCATCACACAATAGAGATACCTGCAGATGCCAAACTCAGCACCAACAAAAATATGGCCTGACCCATTTCAAAGTCTCAGGCTGTGTGAGTGTTACTTTTCTCCTCAAATTCCATTCCTTGTTGATTTCTCAAGATCATCAGCCCATGTACCAGATGTTGGGCTCTGGGAAAGTTCACCTGTGTTCCCCATCTCCTTACCAGGGTTGAGCCTGCCCCTGAAATGTAGACAGCTTGGAGGAGAAGACCAGAAGGAGTGCTTTCTGCAGCTGGATGCACTGGAATAAGAAAGGGAAAGGACTGAGTAGGGATCTCAGATTTTATCTCCAAACTCTCAAATCAGAAAACTCCAGTTTCTTGCCTTGGGTAGGGCAGAGTAAGGGAGGCTAAGGGAAATACCTCTCTTCATGGAAACTAAACATGGGTAATAAGTACTGCTCCAAATGTGATAATGAATTGATAGCTAAGACCCAACCTGAACTACTTAAGTGTTTTTCTCCTGGGAACAGAGGAAGCAGAGAGTTGGTTTCACATAAGATTTTGACTTTCCTAGGAACCATGAATCCAGGGAGAAATCAGTTTCAGTTGCCATATTTTAGTTATGAGAGCTTTATGACATAAAAGTAAATGAAGGTTGGTGGTCATATTACCATAACAATATAAAAGTGGTGCTTAAGTGTGATTTAACAATAGGAAAACCATGTGAAATTTGAGATGCTGTGAAACTGAATAGCATTAAGTGATTATTTCCACTGTTATGAATTATTTATGACATTTGAAATAATGTGAATTTAATGATTATAATTATGATAAACATAAGAATTTAAAGATAATGTTTATCATATTGAACTTGAAAATTATACTAATAAGTCAATGAGGAAATAAATGAGAATGGACAGAAGACTGTGTTTATGAGAGAGTATATGATGGAAAATTACTGCCAAAGATTTAAACAAGATTGTTATTCTAAGGATACTTCTTCATAGAAAGGCTTTTATAGGTTATCAAATCTCCTGAGAACTACAAAACATTGCTTGATATTGGTTCCTGGAAAAAGAACATGAATTGATAGCCTTAAGAGGTTGAAGCAAAGCTAAGGTTAGGATATATATACAACACCGATAGAAACAACAGAGTTTCAAGAAAGTCACTCTAGTTCTGCATAAACAGAACCCTCATGGGCATTCTTTCAAAACCACAAGTCTCTCTCTCTTCTTACTAAGTGTGGTACCTCAGATAAATTCTCTAGCTGGTGCTAACTCTGGTGACTCACAACAAGATCACGTACCTGTCTGTAGTTGGTGATAAACCTTGGTGACAATTCTATTAAAAATAGAAATTTCATGTCACACTGCAAAATCATTAAATTGCCTAATTTGACAGAATGTCTTCTTGACAGGCAGCTGCCACTGATTTTTGAGATACTCTTCTGGAATATTTATCAGAACAATAAAGGGAAAGAAGAAATACTTCTTATCTAGGCATCACATTTTTCTCAAGTGGAGGCTGTCTTGCTAGATAAAATAGAAACATCTTTGTAATTAAAAAGCTTTGAGAAGTTAAAATATGTGTTGACCACAAGAAGCGGCTGTTACAGACATCAGGGGCCTCAGGATACAGTCTGCAATGCTAAGTTCTGTGGCTGGATGCTGCCCTGGTTCAAGTGCAGGTTAGGATTAAGTTATTGTCATTTTTTCCAACAAAAAGTAATTTTCAAGCCCTGTGTTTACCTTGCCCATTCCCTTGTTATTTAATCTTACAGAAAAACCTAAGAAGAATGCACTTTGAAAGGTAAAGAAAGAAAACCAAAGCATTCCTTTTGGTACTTACCTAAAGTTATAAAAAAATATATATATATTTATACTTACCTAAAGTTATATATATATAACTTTAGGTAAGTATAAAGTTACTGCTTTCAGTGGAAAAGAACTTGCCTGCCAAGCCAGGAGATGCACGTTTGATCGCTAGGTAGGGAAGATACCCTGGAGGAGGAAATGACAACCAACTCCAGTATTCTTGTGTGGGAAATCCCGTGGAAAGATGAGCCTGGCAGACTACAGTCCACAAGGGCACAAAGGGCTGCACATGGCTTCGTGACTGAGCCCACACGCATATACATGTAGGCATGTATTTTCTTAGCTTGCCATTTATGTAGACAATATTCTTTCTTCCGAATTCCAAGTGTCCCTCCAGGAAAAAGAGTCACGACTTTTCAAATAAAAACAAAACTAAGAACTTAAAAATTTGAGGTGAATGAAAATGACCTTCCTTTCTATTCATTTCATGGCCCAGATTTACCTATCAGACACTCTCCTTTCCCAGCACAGATGTGGTCTGTTTAAAAATAATGTCAAATTGAGAAAGGTATATTATGAAACAAAGGAAAAAGAGAAGAAAAGAAAAACCCACCACTTCACTGCTTTCCTTACTTTGAGATACCTCCATCCCATCCACCTTTCTGTTTGGCAGCAAATCAAGCATCTGTTTTACTGGGTCTTCACTAGCAATAAACTGACCACTGAGGATTCTCTTCTGCCCAGTGAGCTTTCACAGGGAGTGACAGATGCCTGTCTGTCCATCTCCCAATCCAGCTCCTCTTCTACCACCAGCTTGAGCATCCTTTCCGCCTCCTCCCACTCCCAGTGCTCCCAGCTTTGGCTGCCAGGCCTGGAAAAGAGCACATAGCCCAGGGGCTCTAGTGTCTTCCCTAGGGAGCTCGGGTTTAACACTCAGCTAATCTCCAGCCTCTTCAGATCTCTCAGAGTAGCTACAATATGGATTAAAGGCTTTTAAGGTCTCATCTGGAAGTCTATCCTCTAGTTACAGCCTTCCTTTCCTAAAGGAAACAGATAAGGTATGCCCTTGAATTCTCATAGAGATTTTGCACCCTTACTCTAAAGGTGTGTTTCTTAGAAGGCACAGGAAATTCTTCTTGAAGTCTCTCCTGTCAAATATCCCCCATTGTTCAAAATTTTCACCATGAGGAATTAAATCCCTCCTACTTGGAGTCTGTAACATTCAGCCTTTCTCTTTGGCCTCAAAGTTAGATCCTATTCTCTGAAATACGCTATTAGGTTCAGTAGGAGTTTGGAGGTGGTCAGATATGGAGCTACAAAACAGGTGTCAAAAATTTTGTCTATACTGGAGAAGATATCATATCTAGAGGAGCAACTATAATTTAAGCCACCAGTTAATTACACTTGGAATAATTCATTGTTAATCCTGCATCTTCTGCACAGGTCAACCAAGTGGGTAAAATGAAAATGAGATGGCATTCACCACCCCTCCACATTCCTCCCACGTCTTTGTAATTTTGGTACAGAAAGGTGGTGAGAGGCGACTTTCATTCCACTCTCACGACCACAGTATCTGAAACTCCACACTTTAAGGAGAGAGATTAGGAGCATCATTACTTACTGTATACCCAGGAACTGAAGAAATAACCACTTGCTGGTCTGATGGATCCATTCATTCGGTCTGCTTTAGGATGCATAACGTCTTACAGATGAGAAAACTGAGTGAAGTGCCTGAGTGCAAAGTGCCCCTCCCTCAGGACAGTGCTGTTAAAACCACCCCAGAGGGACTTCCATAATGGAAACTAGCCATTCCATCAGAGGAGCTGCGGACTGTTGCAAAGGCTTTGTTCAGTTCCTAAGAAACATAGGTTCTCTTCACAGTTGTGGTTCATAGAAACAAGAGTAGATCAGAAGAGAATATCCCATCATTTATTATGTACTTGAAAAGCAATTTCACATCTCCACTAAAGTTATCTGTGATTTGTCTAGACTTCATCACTGTAAGTGCTTCTGAAGTTCACACACTCTTCTGTCACTTCTCTGCTCCAACACGTAGTCATTCCAGTCATCACAGGGGCAAATGAATGTGGTCTCATACTCTTTGTGCAACTAATACCTCATCAGACTTTAGAAATCTTGCATTTGATGGCACATGTTAAAGCTTGGATTAAGCCTGTTTCTAGAGGTGAATGCCATTCTTAGCTTGTGAAAAGGCAGCATATTCTGCTTTTACCTTGGCGTGCCTTTGGTGTTTTGCAGAGCCCTTTTCTTTTATGAGACTGAGTCATCTTTATGACCTCCATCAAATGCTATTATTATTATTTGTTCATAGAGATCTAGATCCTATCAAATTTTCATGCCAGTAAATCCATCCTAACTGAATGAATGAGAGGCTGAAAAGGCAAGAGCCACAATCATCAAAGCTCCTGTCTGGAGCAATGAACAGTTCCTGAGGCTTAATGGAGATGCCACAATGACTTAGACTCTTGCTCCTTGCCTGAAGCTGCCTGGCTCCCAACAGAGCCCTGATTCCAAGTGACCCTGACTTTCTGAGTCTCTTCTCTGATCTAGAAGTTGGAGAATATTAGTTTAGCCTTTATTAAATCATACCCAACATCTCCTTATAACTCAGGAACAATGAGCTGCTAAAGATGCCAGAGATATGTAAACAAATTTGTTAATTTTTTATTTTGTTGTCTTAACTGTTCCCAAGATAGCTTTACTCATTTTACAACTTTTTAAGTATCTTTAAGTGTCAAGGATACATAAAAGATTATCCCAGGTGGCACAGTGGTAAAGAATCCACCATCAAATGCAGGAGATGCAAAAGACAAGGATTTGATCTCTGAGTCAGGAAGATCCTCCGGGAGTGGGAGATGGCAGCCCACTCCAGTATTCTTGCCTGGAAAATTCCAGGGAGAGAGGAGCTTGGTGTGGGATACAGTCCATGGGGTCGCAAAGAGTCAGACACAACTGAGCATGCATGCAGAATCAAGATCAAATATCTAAAGAATAGCAGTAGAAATACGAAGTGGAAGAAAGATCAGAGAGTTAAGATAGTAATTAGGCATAGTTACCATTAGGTACAAACTTCAGGACAAAGAAACATCAATGTCTGGCTCCACAATCTTGTGATTAACAATTTGAATCTTTGGCACTTTTGTTTTATGCTTTATGCTGTTTCTCTGTGGTTACTCCCTCTATAATCCTCCTGCCAACAGAAAAAGTTCAAAGAGTTGCCCTTGGCCAGTGCTTCTCAGACTTTAATATAACTGCATATAACTGACTTGGGGACCTTATTAGAAAGCAGAATCTGATTTAGTAATCCTAGGGGGCTCAGGATGCTGCACAAGGTGCCAGGTGATCCTGATGCTGCTGGTCCATCGACCTCAGACCACTCCTTGAACAGTGAGGCAGAAGATAAGATCTTATAAAGAGGGAAGAAGCTTTACCACTACTGTGTCCACTTTCTGGCTCATCCTTCACCCCAATCATAATACCAACAAGTAGCTCAGTTAGTATTTGTTAGCCTACCCATCAAGGGCAGGCAATGCTCATCAACCTCTCCTATCACGATTAAATGGCATTCCCAAGCCCCATGACTCTGCTGCTTACTGGGTCTGTGTAGAGGGCCATCAGACAGACAGACGGACAGACAGACAGTGAAGTGGCTCAGCCATGTCCAACTCTTTGGGACTCCATGGACTGTAGACCACCATGCTCCTCCGTCCATGGGATTTTCCAGGCAAGAGTACTGGAGTGGGTTGACATTTCCTTCTCCAGAAAATAGTTACAGAAAGTGAAGTGGCTCAGTTGTGTCTGACTCTGCAACCCCATCAAGTCTTACCAATTCATCCTCCTCTCTCTCTCTCATGTGTCCCCTCTCTTGCCTCTATATGTCTGGTTTTAGTTTGTCTAGCCTGCAAACTTCTCTGGAGGTCCAGTGGTTAAGATTCTACCTTCCAATGCAGGGGATGAGAGTTCAATCCCTGATCAGAGAACTAAGGTCCCACATGATACAAGATGCAGCCAAAAGTTTAAAATAAAAATAAGAAGAAATTCCTCTAGCCTCTTCTCCCTCTAATCCATCCTTTCTATTTCTGCCAGAATGATAATCCAAAACGAAGTTCATGTTGCCTTGAGAAAAAAAGCTAACCTCCCACCCCAATAGAACAAAAGTCCTCTTCACCATTTGGCTGATGCTCAAACTTCCAAGCTGATGCTGCCCCACTTCCACGTACAAGTCCTGGGCGCTTGTCATACAAAGGAGGGTCAGGCTTCTGGAAGAGACCCTGTTCTCTCACCTCCCTGCCTTGCACATGCCTTAATTTCTCTCACGAAGATTTTTCTCCCCTGCTCCTTCTCTTGTGAAACACCTCCTTTAAAACCCAGTTCTAATGTCATCTGCTCTCTGAGGTGTTTCTGAATTCTCTTCTGCTCACAGATAGCCTTCAGTCCTCTCCCAAACTCTATTCTCCAAGCTCACATCTCACAAATGTTTCCTTTGATTCCTCTACCTGACCTGACTGTCTCTCTCACTAAAACTGAGGGTTCCCAGAGTCAGTGAGTGAGTGAAGTCGCTCAGTCGTGTCTGACTCTTTGCGACCGCGTGGACTGTAGCCCACCAGGCTCCTCCATCCCTGGGATTCTCCAGGCAAGAGTACTGGAGTGGGTTGCCATTTCCTTCTCCAGGGGATCTTTCCGACCCAGGGATGGAACCCAGGTCTCCCGCATTGCCTGCAGACGCTTTAACCTCTGAGCTGCCAGTGAAGCCTGTGTCTTTTTCAAATTGAAATGATTGATCTACAATGTTACATTAGTTTCAGACATATAACACAGTGACTTGATATTTTTAGACTTTACTCCATTTAAAGTTATTATAAAATATTGGCTATATTCCCTGTGCTGTACATTACATCATTGTATCTTATCTATTTTATTTTTAAATATAAATTCATTTATTTTAATTGGAGTAGTTTGTATCTCTTAATCCCCTTCTCCTGTGTGTCCATCCCCCACTCTCTCCCCACTGGTAACCACTAGTTAAACTGTATCTTATTCATCTTCCCACTAAAGTGTAGGACCAGTGCCTGATACTTGACTCTAGGGAAACCTGCTTCCCCATCACAGATTTCTCTCATAGCACTTTGCCTGGTCTTCAGAATGGGAAGACCCCCAGTAACTAGAATAAGAACGAGTATAAAGATTAGACGAGACCCTCAAAGCGTCAGTCTTTGCCTGAATATTTGCGCCTCACCGGGAAATGTCAGAGAGGAACAATTTAAAAGGTGTCATACCAATTTTTTTTTTCAGGAGACTAAATCTGGCAATAAACAAACAAACAAATATTAAAGCTTAAAAGGTAAATCTCTTTTGCTTTGTTGTTCTTTTTTTCCCCTTGGCTAAGAATGATGTTTGAAATATTCACATGGGACGTGGGAGGCATTTCACAGGACTTATTTATGACTAACGAGTATGAGTTCCTCTGGGAAAGGCACGATGCCTGTGGAGCAGGTTCAGCGTCTCTGAAACCCTCATTTATCTGTTGGGGACCAACTCCCACCCTCCTGATGGAGCCTCCTCCTATCCTCAAGCTCAAAGACAGGAGAGTGTGCCAGGCAGGCGCTCTACCACAGCCACTTCCTCTGAGATCCACCCTGAATTCCTGCGGGCGAGGGCGGGGCCGGGGGGTGGGGTCTGCACGGTGCCAGGTGGAATTTATTTTCTTGTGGGAGTTATGCTGGGTGAGAAAACTCGCCTGGATTAGTTCTGTTACTTGCTTGGCTGTTCCTACTTGCCCTCCTCCCATAAGCCAAACAGAAAACATATTTTCTAAAATAGATAGCCTTGGAGTAATTTCTGTTCAGTGTGGTTCCATTGCAATTCTTTTCTTCATATCAATCGAGTGATAAAGGAATGGGAGACAACTTAGAGATGCTCCACAGAGCCTCTTCATTTTGCTGATGAAGAAACAGACCTGGTGAAAGGGAGGGACTAAGGCGACTCCCGATGATGACAGAGTTGGAACCAGAATCCACATTTCCCAAGTGCTGGGCTAATTCCGTCTCCAGTCAGAGTATCTGAGTATCAGTTGTACATTTTGTTAAATGTTATGGACGTTGGAGTCAGTGGGCCTGGATTCAAGTTGGAGTCCAACTAATTTCTAGTTTTTCCTGAAAAGATACTAATAGTTACTACTCTCAAAAGGTTTCTGTGAGGAGCAAATGCACCGTGATTAAAGAAGTGCTTTGTAAAGATTAAGACATGTTACAAACATTAATTATTGCTATCCCTTTCAAACAATTGGTTTGTCAACTATTTTGCTTTGGAATTTAATAGAATTTTGTGCCACTTACAAAATGAAAACAAGCTGATTTAAAAAGTACTTCCAATACTAAACAAACACATGTGAAATATATAAGGTGAAGAGAGTTCTTGGAACTGTAAATTTATCTTTAGTATTTCTCTTTTGCAGTTGGCCATGTCTCAACACTTGGAAGAAAAGCTATGACAAACCTAAGCAGTATATTAAGAAGCAGAGACATCAGTTTGCCAACAAGTTCCGGATAGTCAAAGCTATGGTTTTTCCAGTAGTCATGTATAGATGTGAGAGTTGGACTAGAAAGAAGGCTGAGCATCGAAGAACTGATACTTTTGAATTGTGGTGCTAGAGAAGACTCTCGGAGAGTTCCTTTGACAGCAAGAAGATCAAGCCAGTCAATCCTAAAGGAAATCAACCCTGAATATTCATTAGAAGGACTGATGCTGAAGCTGAAGCTCCAATCCTTTGGCCACCTGATGTGAAGAGCTGAGTCACTGGAAAAGACCCTGATACTGGGAAAGATCGAGGGCATGAGAAGGGAGCAACAGAGAATGAGATGATTGGATGGCATCATTGACTCAATGGACATGCGTTTGAGCAAACTCTGGAAAATAGTGAAGGACATGGAATGCTACAGTTCATGGGATCACAAAGAGTCAGACAAACACAACTTAGAGACTGAACAACAATATGTCCCAACAGACCTCTTAATCTTGCCTTTATCTGTCTTAAGTATGTCAAATTTGCTTTGAGAATTAGCCAGGATATTACAGCCACTGGCCCTCACCCTTTCTCCTTGGTCATTTTTCCCCCTTTGGGACATCCAATGCCAAGCAGAGGTTAGGACAATCAGACTAACTACTCAGAGGACTTCTTCACCAAATTTCCTTGAGGATTCAACAATTCAACAGAAACCGAAGTACTGACTGTCTTAACGATAACTAACACTTGCACAGACACCGCCACAAACAAAGCCATTACCCACTTCTTTCACCAGTTAACAGAGGAGGCTCACTGATAGGAAATAACTTTTGCCGGTGCCCCACTGGCAATTTCTGATACTGAATGTGTGTATTTCCTATTCAGCACACTATCGCCTTGGCTACTCCCAAGGTTTACAAAGAATCTTTATATCTTTCAGAAGTAGTAGCCAATGTGTGGGTACAAATAAGGGTGAGGAGAAGTGCTGAGACTTTTTGAGTTCTTATTTATATTTGGTGAAAATCCTTATATGGCATGTATTTACTATTGTAGGCAGTTAGCCTTATTGGCAAAGCTCAATAAGAGTCAAAGAAAGGATGTTAAGGACCATTCGCCCTCATGGTTGGTTTTGTGTGAACACACATCCCCTCCCTGTTGGTGATGTGACAGCAGGAAGGAGGGAGAGAAGGTGCACCATAGGGTCAGGCTCCAAGTTAGAGGCTGAAGGTGGGAAGCAGGGAGCTTGCTCTCTAGGAAAGCCTATGAGTTCTGCAGAGAAAACTGTGAGATTTAGATGTGTTTAGTGTTCATGCTTGCCAGCTGTTGCCCACATGGGGCTCAGATCCAGTCTCCAGTGACATCTTTGCTTTCCTGTCTTACGGCATCTGTGTATCCTGGGGTCGACAGAGTCAAAGCATTCATGATGTTTATTGCTAAGACATTTGACACAATGAGAATAGTTTCCTGGGGAACTTGAAAACTCACAAAACTCGATTTGACTGAGCTCAAGCATTTGGAGCTCCAGTGCAGCGATTAAGGTAAGAGGCATTGATAGGATATGAGAAACACCTTGACTCAGACACTGGCACCTCACAGTCACCTGGTTCTTGTTGCTGCTGGCATCTGCTATTCCTCTTCTAGGGCCCATTCTCTCCAGGGTGCTCAGAGAAGCCACCCAAGGCCAGAAAATGATTAGTAAGCCTCAGCAGGTACCACACTCTTCTGTTGCTGCTGCTGCTAAGTCACTTCAGTCGTGTCTGACTCTGTGTGACCCCATAGAGGGCAGCCCACCAGGCTCCCCAGTCCCTGGGATTCTTCAGGCAAGAACACTGGAGTGGGTTGCCATTTCCTTCTCCAGTGCATGAAAGTGAAAAGTGAAAGGGAAGTCGCTCAGTCGTATCCGATTCTTAGCAACCCCATGGACTACAGCCTACCAGGCTCCTCTGTCCATAGGATTTTTCAGGCAAGAGCACTGGAGTGGGGTGCCATTGCCTTCTTCGCTTCTGTTACTAGTTAGGGTCTATATCAAGGTGACCTTCACTGTCCCCTAGACTCTGGAAACATCTGTCTGGGGCTCCTTTGGTGAATATCTTCTAGTTTGTCTGACCCAGATACATAAAAGTCACCAAGTTTCAAGCTCTTACTGATCTTTTCAGGCCTTCCAGGGTGCTGAAGGTTTCTTTACCCTACCTGGGAGGAGGAGACCTGGCCACATCATTTGTAGGGCCCAGTGCAAAGTGAAGATGCAGGAACCCTGTTCCCAAAGCAAGAGAAAACATGCCTTAAATGTGCTTGGATATAAACTTTTTCTTTCCTCTGTGGCTTCTCCACTTATCATAGAATGTTTTAAACTAATATTTAATGTTATTACAAACAAAATTTTTAAATCTAAATGTATAGCCTGAATTTTCCCATTCATCTTGATATTGTAAAATGCCAATTTTAAATGAAAACACAAGAGCACTTCACTCATATGCAGAATCACCAAAATTACACAATTTGTATATCAGAACTGAACCAAGCATACGCATGTTGTTCTAAGCAGAAGAGTGGGAAAATGTCACAAAACCACCTGGCTTTATTTTACTTATTAATATACACATATACCACCTAACTCTCATTTTGACTTGCTGATGAGAAAGGAAAGACTGAAATGACCAGAAACTCTGAGTTGTTCCATCTTTCCCTTTCCTTCTATGTCATTATTTTGGTTTAAGAGATCAGCTAATGCAGGGAGGTAAAACAGTGGGAAAGAATGTGATAGAGATCCTTGGCCATCTGTATTTCTGGACAGATGTTCAGAATGTTCATGGACATCCCTGTGCTCATGGATCACCCTGTGATAATGGACACCTGTTTTCACAGACACCCTTTGCTCACTTATCACGTGCTCACAGAGCATGGTGAGTGCTACGTGTAAATGAGGAGGGAAATGATTAACCACATGCATATTTCACAGATTTCCTTCTTTCTGTTCATCATCATTGCCCCATTGTACTAAATATATAAAAACATACTTATCAAGAATTTCAAGATGGCAACAGCAGAACATTAAACCCTGCATAGGTCACAGGCCCGTGAAGCCAGCCTGAGGCCTAACCTGTTGGTGTTCATCATCCTGCTGCTTAACTCACCTTGTAACCAGCTCTGACATTCTTGACATCTTCTTGTACTGTCTTCCCAAATTTAACCCACTTTACTCAGAACTCTGACCTATGCAGGTATGTCAGGACCCCTGCTCCAGGAGTCTCCTAATAGTCTCTTGTCCTGTCTCCACTTGCAGAGCTCCAGCCTAGTGTTGGCAAGGGAAACAAAACTAGGCAGCAGGCTTCCCTGGTGGCTCAGTGGTGAAGAATCTGCCTGCCAGTGCAGGAGACAGCATGTTTTCTCCCTGGTCCAGGAGGACCCCAGACGCCTCAGAGCAGCTAAGCTCATGTGCCACAACTGCTGAGCCTGTGCTCTAGAGCTTGGGGAGCCACAACTACTGAAGCCTGTGGGCTCTAGAGCTCATGCTCTGCAATAAGAGAGGCCACCACAATGAGAAGCTCAGCACTGCAACTAGAGAGTGGCCTCCACTCACCTCAATCAGCATAGCCAAAAAATTAAAAAATAAATAAATGGTAAAACAAGCAAAACAGGCAGCTTCTAGGAAGCCACTTAGCAAATGCATCCCTGGGTCTGAATATGCCAGTGTGCCACCGGCAGTGTGATTCCTGCAAACAGCTAAGATGAAATCGAATCACTGTCTCTGTAATCATTCACTGAAGTAACAAAACTATGCTTTTTAAACATTCTTCTAGCACAGTAGATAGTCAATGAAGCATCACCAAAGCAAGGACAGGTTTAAATCTAGTATGAGTCTGTAGCCAATTAAATCAGGCAAAAAGTTCAAGTTTAGGCTCTGCTGCTAATAAGACCAGTAGCTTAGCCTCCAGGAGCCTTGGTTTTCTCCTCCATAAAATGGATCATTCATCTCACAGTCTTGTTTTGAGTCTAAGGTACTAATGACTGAGAAAGGACGGCGAATTCTAAAGTGCTGCCCAGGGCCTTTCCTGGTGGTCCAGTGGCTGAGACTCTTGCTTCCAATGCAGGGGGTCTGGGTTCGACCAACTCTGGCCAGGAAACTAGGTCCCATATGCCACAACTGAAGATCCTGAGTACCAAAATTAAGACCCAGCGCAGCCAAATAATAAATATTTTTTTAAAAATAATAAAGTGCTACACACTGTTATATTTTTAAGATAATACTGTGATGTGACGTGTAACTGAAGTTTGGAAATAGAAAATAAATATTTAACATTAAGTTGAAAAGTGAGTACTCTATCCCCAAAAATACAAGATCCAGAGAATATAGAGACAAAGTCACCTCCTCTGTTCCTGGTCTCCCTGATTGCCCCTAGTTTCCATATGCCCAGACAGAGAGGGGGAAAAGACGTAGACATTGGAGGTAAATGACAATGAGATGGGGTAAACACAGTCAAACACTTTGTTGTGATTTGGTTAGTTAACAGCATGTCTTCTCTGCTTAATACTAAGCTTCACAAAAGTAGATCTTTTGTCTTGCTTTCTGCTGTACCCTTAGAAGTCAGCACATTGCTGGGCATGCAGTAAGTGTTCAGCAGTTATTTTTGGAACCGATGCATGAATAAGGAGGAAAGAAACAACAGACTGTGTGCATGGCTAAGGGATGCAATGAAGAGAAGAGAAGGCAGACGGAAGACATTGAAATGCTGTTTTCCTGAGCCTGTCCTCTAACTTATAGTTCTCATCTCAACTGCTGTTTTATCCAGATGCCCAGAAAGAGTGTTCAACCTGTTGTTGTTGTTTAGTTGCTAAATCATGTACAACTCTTTTGCAACTTCTTGGACTGTAGCCCGCCAGGCTCCTCTGTCCAAGGGATTTCCCAGCCAAGAATACTGGAGTGGATTGTCACTTTCTTCTCCAGGGGAATCTTCCTGACCCAAGCATTGAAATTGTTTCCTGCATTGCAGGTGAACTGTTTACCACTGAGAGACCCGGGAAGCCCATTCAACTTTTCAGCCTTTTCCTTAAAGATCCTTCTGTTAGAGATTAAAATTACCACAATTCTCTTCTGCCACTTCACAGGAAAAAATGAGATTCCAGAAAAAAATATGGTCCCTAGAACTTGTATACTAGGGAGTATTTTGGGATCAGTCCCTAGTATTTTGTATTCTTAGGGAATATTTTTATGCCTAATTGTGATAGTTTGGGGCATTTTTTACCATGTGCTGTGGCAGTTTCTATGTAAGAAGTGAGAAGCACTCGACAAGTGTAGACAGCCAGAACCATTGAACGGAACATGACACGTGGTCTACACGTATTTTTTTCCTACAACACAATGCAAAGCTTTTATATGCTGATGTACTAAAAATATTACATCCATTCTGTTTGTTGGTTTTTCTAATGAAGCTGAGAGAATTTCCCTTGTGGAATGCAATAAAACAAGTCAACTTATTCATTCTACACAGATAAAATGGATGTTCAAACAGCAGAGCTGTGAGATTAAACCCTTTCCTCTCTGACTCTCCCCCTTTTTGTTCTCAGGGGAATCTTTCTAAAATCTTTCTTGTTTCTACTTTGTATTGAATACTGTTTCTATTCCCAGTGAGTTATGGTCCCCAACCTTTTTAGCACCAGAGATCAGTTTTGTGGATGACAGTTTTTTGACAGGTCAGGGAGAGGGGATAGTTTCGGGATGATTCAAACACATTAAATTCATTGTGCATTTTATTTCTATTATTGTTACATCAGCTCCACCTCAGATCATCAGGCATTAGATCCCAGAGTCTGGGGACCACTGAGTTAGTAGATTTTAATCTAACTTCTTTAGTCATGGAACTAAAAGCTTAAATTTTCTCTTGATGAAAGTGAGTTTACCTTACTGTTGCCTTTAAAATGATAGATGAATGATTTATAAAACACTGACTCCAAAATCTGCAACAAAAAAAGGACCTGAGTATGCCTTCAGGCTGCCATGTAGTGGACAAGACATAAGCATTATTGGCATGTGAGTCTCAGTTCATCATATATGTTAGTTGCTCAGTCATGTTCAACTCTTTGTCACTCCTTGGACTGTAGCCCCCAGGTTCCTCTATCCTTGGGGTTCTCCAGGTAAGAATAATGGAGTGGGTTGCCAATCCCATCTCCAGGGGATCTTCCTGAACCAGGAATTGAATCCAGGTCTCCCACATTGCAGGCAGATTCTTTACCATCTGAGCCACCACGTGACATAAGCAAATAAATATAAAATTTCTATTTTAACATTAAACAGCAGGCCCTCATAAGTTATAAAACTTGACATCCTAGAGATTGTGATTTCTAAATTCATTTTTTTAATGTTTTGTTATCCAGATTCTTGTATCAATAGGAAGTAAAGCCGCTATAATTTCCAATGAGCATTATGTCATATTTCAAATAGTAGAACCAAGATTGGATAGTTCCACCACACAGCACATGGAAACTGACTTTTCTTTTGTTGGGTTTGTTAGTACTCTTGACTCATGACATGCTTATTTTGCTCTCCACCCTTCAACTGCCCCTATATTTCAACATTTGTATAGAAAAATAGGTAGTATTGTTGCTTCTGGGAAAAACCATTTTTTCCATCATCGCCCAGAATGGACTCAAGGACCTGTATGCCAATGTGGTGTCAAGTTTGAAAACCACTTATCTAGAACAGTGTTTTTCAAATTTTAAAGTTCATTTGAGTCATCTGGGATCTTAACAAAATCCAAACTCTGATTCAGGAGTTTAAGGTGGGTCTGTGGAGTTTTCACTTTTAACAAGTTCCTGGATAGTCCTGTGAGTTGGAAGAACATATTTCGATAGCAAAGATTTAAAACAAAGGAAGTATGCTATGTTCAGCAATGAACAGTTCATACTTGATTACTGAGTTAATTGCCTAAGATGACATAGAGAAACACAAGTTTGTAAAAGAGAGACAAGGATGATGAAGAAATTTGACTTCTTGTCCTGTTCAGAGCAGTTAAAGAAATTAAGAGCTAGTTAGTCAGCTAAAGACATACGTTGTGGAAATAATAGCCAGTTTTTGAGAGCTGAAAAACTGTTGTACAGTTCCAAGATTAATTTTGCTCCTCAAGGAACAGAACTAAAAGCAATGGGTAGAAACTAAAGCTATGTAGCTTTTGGATCAACATACAGGAGAACATAACAGCCAGAGCTCCCCAAGAGCTCCTTGCTTTGGAAGGAAGTGTACAAGCTGATTTAGTGATGACTTTGTGAGGCTTCTACAGAAAGGAATCAACAAAGGAAAGGAAATGGATCACTCCAGAGGACATTTAACATACCTTCCAAAATTGGGTCTGTAATATCCTGGGTCTGTTTTTAAGCCCAGTGCCTGCTTCTAATGGCAGGCACTCAAGTCTGAGATGAACAGTGGCTATAAGCCAGGGACCTCTTTCCTTAATGGTTATATCCCTTCTTGAAATTATAAAATTTGGTTTACTTGAATATTAATGCAGATTAACACTCCTACTTCTTCAGTCTGTATTTTCCTATCTTGTGCATGTTCTACTTCTTCTTTGAATTCAACTGGAAAAATTGCCATGGCAGTGTAGCTCTTCTGATGCAAACAACTAGAGCTGGCATGTTAGTTAGTCTAAGCATCTTCCCTTGGTCCTATTCCAGTATGTCTCTCCCATTTGTTGAAGCTAATTAAAGCATTCAATTTACAGGACATTCTCCTCCAAACTGTGAATCATTTAAAGTATCTCCCTAATCCATTTGTTATTTATGTTTACTTCTGAGGGATGCCTTGAAATTCTATACAGAATCCCCTCAAGAAATAGTTGAGCACCCAAAGAGGTAAAACCCTTGCTTAATAGCCCTAATTGAGGGACCTCTCTGGCAGTCTCATGGTTAAGACTTTTACCTTCCAATTCAGGGGCACATGTTCGATCCCTGGTTGGGGAGCTGAGATCCCATGTATCTCACGGCCAAAAAACCAAAACATAGAACAGAAACAATATTGTTAACAAATTCAATAAAGATTTTGAAAATGGTTCACACACACACACACACAAATCTTTTAAAAAGCCCTAATCAACATTTTAGATTGTCTTTTTATTGATTCAGGTGAGACAGGATAAATGAATACAACTGCTGACTATTTTACTTAAGCCAGTTTATAGTTGGTTATATATGATTCCTGGGAAGTAACTCTTCTTTACTTACACAAAATTTCTCAGTTAAGTTCCAGATTCTCAAGAATTGGAGGCACGATAATATATTGGCATTTTAGTCTAGTAGCATAAGAATTTGAAAGTATATTTTGGATGATTGATGTCAAGGGTCAATGAGGTCTGGACACATTCATAGCTCTCGCTTTGCATTCCTAGCCTGGCATGATGAGTTATCTGTTTCACACATCAGCATTTTTCCTCCTTTCAGTTTGCTCTGATCTCTCTTTTCAGAATTTGATGGGGCTGTTTGAACCTCAGTTCTAATAAAGTTTTCATATGCAGTAATTTACATGTCAAGAAACATTTCACATATTTGACAATATAATCATTGACTATGAGCCAGTTTCAGCAGTTATTGTCTACAAGGAGCTACAGCGTATCTTCACATAGTGAGCAGTGAACAAAGCTGTTTGTGATTTTATATCCAGTGATACAAGTGACCTCCTGAGAGAAGAAATTCAGTATAATACTACTGTCACATGTTTTTTACTTCAGCATTTGAAAAATCACTCTTGTATACCCTATAACAAATAGAATTAGCCTTTTTCAAGCAAGAAGTTAAAATCTACATAGAGAAAGAAGCAAAGCTTACAGTTCCAGAGGTCAGAAGTACAAAAAGAGTCTTACTGGGCTAGCACAAATGGAAACCCATACCATGCAGTTAGGCAGAAGAACTCAGCCTCCTAAAGATGTCAATATTCTCTATAAGTTGATCTATAAATTAACATAATACCAACAGGATATTTTTCATTAGATAAATTGACTGTAAAGTATACATGGCAAAATAAACAAGCAGGAATATTCAAGAAATTCAAAAAAAGAAAAAGTGAAAGGGAATAGACCCACTATATATTAAAACACCTCACAACAGCTGTAAAAATTAGGATAGTAGAGCTTCCCTCATGGTGTAGTGGTTAAGACTCCCTGCTTCAAATGCAGGGGGCATGGGTTTCATCCTTGGTGGGGGAAATAAGATCCCACACACCATGCAGCCAAAACAACAAATAAATAAAATATTTTAAAAAGTAATTAGGATCATCCCTGTGCACCAGCCCCAGTAAAAAAAAAAAAAAGTGATTAGGATAGTGAATAATTAAATCTGTTGTGGAAGAGATTGCTCATTTTTAACTAACAATTCTGGATTTAATAGAATTCTAATTTTATTGGAAGTGTGGTATGGTCTATAAAATTTTGTCTCTCCATGTTAACATTCTGAAATTCTAACCCTGCAAAGTGATGGTATTAGGAGGTAGAGCATCTGGGAGGTGATCAGGTCATGAGGGCAGAGCCTTCATGAATGAGATTCAGTTCAGTTCAGTTCAGTCGCTCAGTCGTGTCCGACTCTTTGCGACTCCATGAATCACAGCATGCCAGGCCTCCCTGTCCATCACCAACTCCCAGAGTTGACTCAGACTCACATTCATCGAGTCCGTGATACCATCCAGCCATCTCATCCTCGGTCGTCCCCTTCTCCTCCTGCCCCCAATCCCTCCCAGCATCAGAGTCTTTTCCAATGAGTCAACTCTTCGCATGAGGTGGCCAAAGTACTGGAGTTTCAGCTTTAGCATCATTCCTTCCAAAGAAATCCCAGGGCTGATCTCCTTTATAATGGACTGGTTGGGTCTCTTTGCAGTCCAAGGGATTCTCGAGAGTCTTCTCCAACACCACAGTTCAAAAGTATCAATTATTCGGCGCTCAGCCTTCTTCACAGTCCAACTCTCCCATCCATACCTGACCACAAGAAAAATCATAGCCTTGACTAGACGGACCTTAGTCGGCAAAGTAATGCCTCTGCTTTTGAATATACTATCTAGGTTGGTCATAATTTTTCTTCCAAGGAGTATGCGTCTTTTAATTTCATGGCTGCAGTCACCATTTGCAGTGATTTTGGAGCCCCCAAAATAAAGTCTGACACTTTTTCCACTGTTTCCCCATCTATTTCCCATGAAGTGATGGGACCAGATGCCATGATCTTCGTTTTCTGAATGTTGAGTTTAAGCCAACTTTTTCACTCTCCTCTTTCACTTTCATCAAGAAGCTTATTAGTTCCTCTTCACTTTCTGCCATAAGGGTGGTATCATCTGCATATCTGGGGTAACTGATATTTCTCCTGGCAATCTTGATTCCAGCTTGTGTTTCTTCCAGCTCAGCGTTTCTCATGATGTACCCTTGCATAGAAGTTAAACAAGCAGGGTGACAATATACAGCCTAGACTTACTCCTTTTCCTATTTGGAACCAGTCTGTTGTTCCATGTCTAGTTCTAACTGTTTCTTCCTGACCTGCATACAGATTTCTCAAGAGGCAGATTAGGTGGTCTGGTATTCCCATCTTTCTCAGAATTTTCCAGTTTATTGTGATCCACACAGTCAAAGGCTTTGGCATAGTCAATAAAGTGGAAATAGATGCTTTTGTTGCACTCTCTTGCTTTTTCCATGATCCAGCGGATGTTGGCAATTTGATCTCTGGTTCCTCTGCCTTTTCTAAAGCCAGCTTGTACATCAGGGAGTTCACAGTTCACGTGTTGCTGAAGCCTGGCTTGGAGAATTTTGAGCGTTACTTTACTAGCATGTGAGATGAGTGCAATTGTGCTGTAGTTTGAGCATTCTTTGGCATTGCCTTTGTTTGGAATAGGAATGAAAACTGACCTTTTCCAGTCCTGTGGCCACTGCTGAGTTTTCCAAATTTGCTGGCATATTGAGTACAGCACTTTCACAGCATCATCTTTCAGGATTTGAAATAGCTCCACTGGAATTCCATCACTTCCATTAGCTTTGTTCGTAGTGATGCTTTCTAAGGCCCACTTGACTTCACATTCCAAGATGTCTGGCTCTAGATGAGTGATCACATCATCATGATTATCTGGGTCGTGAAGATCTTTTGTACAGTTCTTCCATGAATGAGATTAGTGCCCTTATAAAAGAGGTGCCAGAAGGATCCCTTACGCCTTCCTCCACTGTGTAAGGACACATCAAGAGGTCAGCAGTCTGCAACACAGAAAAGAGCCTTTGCCAGAACTTGAATATGCTGACACTCTCACCTTGGACTTCCTGCCTCCAGAATTATGAGAAACACATATCTGTTGTTTATAAGCCATCCAGTCTGTGACATGTTGTTATAGCAGCCTGAGTGGACTAAGACAAGGTGCCAGAGTGCCCATGAAAGCTATGTCTTCCAGCCTTCCCTTGTAAAGTTTGGGTGGCCACTATAACATGGTTGGATATCTAGGTTCCTATTTCTATAGGAACAAGCTGCCACAGACTGAGGGGTTTTAAACAGTACAAATTTATTATCTTACACTCCTGGAGGTCAGAAATCCAAAATGAGCCTTAGAAGGCTAAAGTGTCACCTGTCCTGTGTTCCTTTTGAAAACTTCAGGGAAGTTCTGTCTCCTTGTCTTTTCTAGCTTCAGAGGCCACTTGCACCCCCTTGGCTCATGGCCCTCTTCTTTCACCAAAGCAAATCATTCCAGTCTCTGTTTCTGTCAACACATATGCCTTTGTAAATTTGACAGTCTTGTTTCTCTATACTTTATATGAGGCCCCTATGACTCAAAACAATCTTCTCATCTTAAGAACCTTAACTTAATCATATCTGCAAAGTCCCTTTTGCCATGAAAGGCAACAAATTCACAGATTCCAGGGAATAAGACATGGGTATCTTTGGAGGTGGCTCAACGATAAAAGAATATGCCTGCAATGCAAAAGATGTGGATCTATGGGTTCAATCCCTAGGTCAGGAAAATCTCCTAAAGAAGGAAATGGCAACTCACTCCAGTATTTTTCCGGGGACATCCTGTAGACAGAGGAACCTGGCAGGCTGCAGTCTGTGTGGTCACAAAGAGTTGACAGGATGTAGCAACTAAACCTCCACCACCACCATCTTTGGAGGTGCACTCTTTTGCCTATCACAGTTGGACTTCTGGATAGCCTATTTAAAAGGAAGCTAAGGATTTCCATTGCCAGCCATGATATAGAAACAAAAACTGGATTTGATCTTCTGCCACAAACAACTAGAAAACTGGGAGGGGGGTGTGGAATCTAAAGCAACTGTTTCCAATTATTGCAAAATAGACAGCCCAGGACTGTGATCCCTGGGAGAACAGATGCAAAGAAGGTGAATGCTACCATCTCCTGAGTGTTCTTCCTGGAGGTTATTTCCAGACATTACATGAAGGGAAAGGAAATTAAATAGGTTCTTGGAGACTCTTTGGGTCAAAGAAACAAAGATTGGAGTTTAATTAGCCAGAAGTCACAGGAAGTTGCAAAGAAGAGTTCTGTAAACAAGGGAGCTACCCAGAAAATGAATCTCAAAACTTGGCCTAAGAGTCATATTGAATCTTTGCTGAGTAGTAAGTCATGCATAGAGTAAAGCTTCACACAGCAAGTCACCAGAGAGTCACCAGGTAGCTATGAAGTGAAAAGCTCACCAGGGCATGGAGATTTCAAGTCCCAAATAAGCAGAGCAGAGATACTTGTTGATATTCATTCAGTGTAAATTCTAGTGGGTCATGGCCTTAGTAATATCATCACACTATCACTGCAGTGAGAATTACTCTTGGGAGGAATGGAAAAAAGAAGAAAGGAAGAGGGGGAAAGCATGTAGTCAAAAATAAAAAGGCAAAAATTTAGCAGGAGGCTGACTCATTGGTCATTGGTCATTTTAGAGGGTTTTTTCTTCCTGTTCAATTTTTTTTCTCTACAAATCTTTTTTTGTAAAAATTTTTTTAATTTAAATTTTTAAAAATTGAAGTAGTAACGATGCCAAAGCTTTTGATTTTGTGAATCACAACAATCTGTGAAAAATTCTTGAAGAGATGAGAGTTCCAGACTCCTTACCTGTCTCCTAAGAAACCTGTATGCTGGTCAAAGAACAACAGTTAGAACCAGACATAGAACAACTGACTGGTTCAAAATTGGGAAAAGAGTACAGCTAGACTGTGTATTGTCACCTTGCTCATTTAGGTTACATGCAAAGTACATCATGCGGAATGCTGGGCTGAATGAATCACAAGCTAGAATCAAGATTGCTTGGAGAAATATCAACAAGCAATTTGATACTTTTTGTTCTTCTTCTAGTAGCCTGGATGGAATAAGACAAGTTGCTAGAGTTAAATTAATTTCATGGCTAAGTAAGTTTCATGGCTGCAGTCACCATCCATACCACTCTAATGGCAGAAGGTGCCGTTAGAAGAGGAACTAAAGAGCCCCTTGATGAGGGTGAAAGAGGAGAGTGAAAAATCTGGCTTGAAACTCAATGTTAAAAGGACTAAGATGAAGGGGATGCAGAGGATGAGATGGTTGAATGGCATCACCAACTCAATGGACATGAGTTTACACAAACTCCAGAAAATAGTGAAGGACAGGGAAACCTGGTGTGCTGCAGTCCATGGGGTCACAAAGAGTCAGACATGACTAAGTGACTGAATAACAACAAAGATAATGTTATCCTGTCCCATCACTTTATGTCAAATAGAAGGTAAAACAGTGGAAGCAGTGATCGATTTTATTTTCTTGGGCTCCAAAATCACTGTAGATGGTGACTGCAGCCATGAAGTTAAAAGGTGTTTGCTTCTTAGAAGAAAAGCTGTGACAAAGCTAGACAAGATATTAAAAAGCAGAGACATCACTATGCTGACAAAGTCCATATAGTCAAGTCTACAGTTTTCCCAGTAGTCATGTGTGGATATCAGTTAGACCATAAAGAGGCTGATCACCAAAAATTGATGCTTTCAAACTATGGTGCTGGTGAGACTCTTGAGAGTCCCTTGGACAGCAAAGAGATTGAACAAGTCAATCCTAAATGATATCAATCCTAAATATTAATTAGAAGGACTGTTGGCTGAAACTGAAGCTCCAACCCTTTGGCCGCTTAATGTGAAGAACCAACTCACTGGAAAAACCCTGATGATGGCAAAGATTGAAGGCAAAAGAAGAAGGGGTGACAGAGAATGGGATGGTTAGATAGCATCACCAACTCAATGGACAGGAATTTGAGCAAACTGGGAGATAGTGAAGGACAGGGGAGCCTGGCAAGCTGCAGTCCATGGGGTCTCAAAGAGTAAGACACAACTAATGACTGAAAAACAACAAATGAGCTCTATAACCAGTAAATAAAAGACCATTAACATATTAGAAGAGCAGAGGGTGTGAATAGATGGGTCACAGGAAAAGGAAAGGATCTCTAAGCATAAGAAATATGCCTAATTTCACTCAAGGCAATACAAATCAAAATCAAATCATGTAACATTTTAACCCATTAGACTGACATATGGTGGTTTAAGGAGAAACAAGATTTTGTTCTTATACATTGCTGGTGAGAGTACAAATTGTTTCAAAGATAATTTGAAAAATTTAGCAATATCTTTTGATATTGACATATAAGGTTAAGCTTTGCAAAGAGCTAGTTCTGAGTTTATATCAGGGATCTCACCCTTCTGTGCCAAGAATTGTTCCCATATGACACTCGTACCTGTGCAAGAGTTGCTGATGTTTCCTCATTTTGCTTATTGATCATATCCAACTGAAGTTGAGATTTTACTGACGGTGGGAGATGGGGAAAAGGGGTCTCAACATCAAGATTTCATCTGTTGAACTCTGAGCTGATAATTTTTAGTATTATATTTAATTGTTCCTAATTTTGTGGGTGTTAATTGGGCCTCCTCACCTCATTAAAAGCTCCCCATAGGCAGGAAATCTTTTTGGCATACTTCATGAGGCCCTACACAGTCCTGGCCTATACAGTGATTATTTGCTGATTGACTAATTGAAATGTTTATGCTTCCCACAGGGAGATGGGAACAAGTGGGATGTCATGCTTTTCCTACAGGGGTAGCCAACCTCATTCTTAGGCCAACATCTCCAAGAGAGCCTTTCTCCAGCTGCTGTATACCCCATTCTTTCTCTGAGCATCTGACAAGATCCAAGAAGAGGCTGCAAAACACCCATTCTGTCTGTGGCTCCCAGGAGATCTATACGCTCATGCCAGCCCACTCTCAACCTTTAGTAATCTGGTACAAATGTTAGCTGAAGCCATCTTTGCCCAATCTTGTATGGAAGCCCCATCTTCCTTTTGCTGCCTTGATAGGTAGGACAGTGCTTATGTTCTGTCTCTCTGTGGAGGTGACCATCTTGCCTTAATTTCCCTTAAATTTTAGATTCTAAAATTTTTCCTAGATTTTAGGTGAATTCGCCTCTAGGATGGTGTTAAGAACAATTATTATTTTGTAGATTATCCAGATTTTTATTGCTGGAATAAGGATGTTGCTCTTTCTAGCTTTCTACATCCTCAATGGAAGCCAAAAATCCCACCCAGATTGATTTTAAGGAATCTGTCCTAAGAGGACAAATTGTATTTGTATAAAGATAGACATTTTGGTATATTAATAAATTGAATAAAATCAGAAAAACTCAACATAAATAATGGTAGCTGCTGGGGTGGAAAAAAAAGCTTTAATTCCCAGATACTTGACATGATGAAATTTCTTTCTCACTCATACCAGAGTCTGATGAAGGCTGAGGGGCTTTCTTGCATGATTATTCCTTCGAGTGACAACTCTAAGATATGCCTTTCTTTACATCTGTCATGAGTCCTTTTGGTTCTGTAAAGAATGAAAGAGAGAAAGTAAGGAAAACTTAAAGTATATTTTAGGGTCAGACTTGATATTTTTGATTCAAATTCCCAGCCAGAATCCAGTCACATGGCCCCAATTTAGCTGAGCTGCAAGGGAAGCTGGACAGTATACTCTTCCTGTGTTCCTTGGAGGAGGAAATGGGGTTGATGATGCTGGTTTGAAGCCTCGAGAATTTTCTGGAAAAAAAATTGAAACTGCCCCATCCCCATACACAGAGCAAAGAAGAGACCAAAAAAGGGACAGACCATTCCAGATGGGCAGGTGGTAAGGAAACTTAGGAGGCTCATCTTAGGTGGCCACAGAATGAGTGGACCTCTGTACGTACCTACAAAACCTTAAAGTTTATGTAGCTAAAGTTAACCAGGCTCCGTCATGTATACCATCCAGATGGTTTCAACAAAACTTTGCTCATTCAAGGCTGCATTCTTGGAAACAGCTCTCAATTATGGGAATAGTGAACAGAGCACACATTCCAAGGACTGGGAGGGAGTGAAGAGCCTTCCATTGTCAGAGTCCAGCTCCGAGGTCAACTGGAGGTCACATCTTCTCAGTGACCTTCCATCTAATCAGTCTCTGCCACAACATTATCAATAGCAAAAACTGTTAAACTATGACACCTCTACGTTAGCATGTCATATACTCACTGAATTATGCTTTTGTAAAAATTCTAATATCAATGTAAAATGCTCAAGACATAGTATTAAATGAGAAAAGAATATAAATTAGAATATACACTATGGTCCTAATTATGTGGATATATACAGTTACATCTATGCAGTTGATACATACAGCTACAATCTAGTCTTTCTGAAGACTAAAAATTTCAAAAAATTCAGTGGCTTTCCTTGAACAATAGGATTATGACTGATTTTAATTTTTTTCCCTTATAAAGTTTATACTTTCCAGATATTTACAAGATTGTATTATTATGTGACGCAATTGTTTAGCATTTATTTTAGGAATTTGAGTCAGAAATATCAAGCCTGGCCCTAAAATATACTATAAGTCTTACTCACCTTCTCTCTTTCATTCTCTACAGAACCAACAGGACTCATGATTTAGAAAAAAGGTATTGGGAACTTTCTGAGAAACTGTAGGGAGAAAATTCTTATAGCAACTTTGGGAATTGCTCATATTTTATATTTAAAGTCTACAAGTAATTTTCATTTTCATGGTATGACCATATCCTTAGATGAGGAACTAAATGTGATCTGAAGACAACACCTGTGCTTCTATAAATGAAATTCTAGTAACTTCATATAACTTGTGTCTTAAATAATTGTGACCATAGTAAGAAGATAAACTATTTCAATTAATGGTAAATCTAGATAATCAGTGGTTAGAGTAAATGAAAACGCATAGAATCAAATAATCATATCCCTTTTCCCTCTTCACTTTTTACATTGAATTGAGCTCTCAAATCATCTTTCCTCTAGCTTCTTAGTGGGTATAGAAGCATCTCTGGTGCTCGTTTCCCACTCATGTCCTTCTACTCAGCCTTTCCTTCTCAAAACCATTGTCAGGATGATCTTCTCAAAACACTAACGTGATCCTGGATAGGAGCAGACAAGGTGAAAAAGCTGGAGACTCCAGTGTATGCAAGGAACCCAGGTAAGATCTCTATGGCTGGTTGAGCACCAGCCCAGGCTTTGCACTTGATGAACAGAGAGATTGAACAATCTGACCTCAGGATCCTACAGGGAGGTGGTCTGTGCTGCAGAAGAGACTTCCTGATGGGTACTAGAGATAAGAGCAGACGAGAAAGACAAGCCTAGTGTGCAGTTTTGAAGGCCACGGCTAGAAGTATTCATTTGATGTCCAGGGTAAAACTCAGAAGTTACTCAAGGACTCTGAGGAATGTAGTGAGAAGAATAGAAAATTACATCTATTTTCTCTCCTTAATCTTCCTAATATGACAATGAGAGCTATTGTCCACATGGAGAAGATTTGGATGAAAGCAGGCACTTGAACTTTCCCTGGGACCATCAACTCTCCTCTTCTAATATTTAGCCAAATTAGTGGTATCTTGTCTAAGAGGTGTACATAATGCCATTTTTTGTTATTACTCCTTTTTAAATTTTTAAAAAGAATTCATCTCTTACAACCAAATGATTCAAAGTCTTCTGCAGAGCTAAAGTCAGGGAATTCCCACCACTTCTGTTTTCCTCTCTTGGTGGGGGCAGGAAAGGAGCTTTTATCTTGCTGCCTGAATCCTCAGGGTCATGACCTTAGATTGCCCTTCCTCTTCTCCCTCTTGCTGTGCTTCTGATACACAGATAAGCCACCTAAGACTCAGAAAGGAGAACCACAAAAGAAATGCTCTAGAAAGAAATATAAACCATTAAGATTCAAGTATATTAAAATAAATAAACAAATAAAATTTTTAAAAAATTATAAAGATTCAAGTACATTTTCCCTATTTTATATATTTTATATGGCAGTGATAAATGTTTCATTTCTCCAGTTAGTATATGACTTTATAGAAGGAAGAATTCGAAGTCAGGGAATGGAATAACAAGGGGGTCATAATTTGATAAGTAAAAGATACAATTGTACCTCTCACTTTACTGAAGACCAGCATTTTTACCTGTGCCCTCTCCCCATTACAGGCATGAAAAATTTCCCCAGACTGTACAACCTACTCTCATTACTGCACATGCTGTTTATGGCTACCTACCTAATTATCTTCTTTGGAAAGATTCTCTAAAGAAAGATTCTCTAAATGTTTAAAATGAAAGACATTTCACAGACTAGAAACAACATACCTAAAGTAGTAGAACTGGAAGGAAGGGCTGGACATAACACTAACAGAGGGAAAATACTGGTTTGTACTGGCACTCCCACTAGGGGGCCTGACCCCATTCTCAGGCCTCTGTTTAGGCCTGGGGAGAGGTGGGGGCAAGATTGAAGTCCTACCCCCAAAGGTTGGTGGATGGCTGTCTGAATACATGCAGATAGGCCTTAAGAAAGGGCTTTATGGGAATGGAAAGAAATAGAGACGTGGAAGTGGCAGCCCTTGGCTAAGAGGCCACAGTAGAATTAAGTTCTGTTCTTCTGTCTGCTCCTGTGTATGACTTGTCTAAGATCAGGGTCTATTTTTCTGTCTTTTTCTGCACAGAGGCTGCTCTTTTCCAGAGGTTCCTTCACATCAGGCTTTTAGGCACATCTCCTGCTAAACAATAGGGAAAAAGTATCTGTTTCTAAAAGGCCATCTGCTCTCTCTGAGAAGGGAGTCCATCACTGAAGGCAAATTTTAGGCAGGCAAAGAGGCAGCTGACTACCTCTTGTTAATTTCAGAAATCTAAAAGAAGCCACCCACACCAAGCACACAAACACATGAAGCATGCTTGCCACACGCCTAAAATGCTACCCCACCACCACACCAACGTACTGTCTACCGGGGTCCAGCCCCGGTGGATCCAGGGTAATTCGAAGGTGGGGACAGAATGGGTGTCCTGGAAAAAACTTATTTAATTACAGATATAGAGAGATTAGAAACAGCTAGTGGAGTTGGAAAATTAGTGGAGAAAAAGAGGCTGAATAACTGGTTTATGTGGAATACCAATCACCACCACCTACATAGGCCACAGGCGTCTTTCCATTCTCCCAAAGGAGAAGAGGACTGATGCCTCCCCGGTCCGATCTTAGAAGCCCAGGCAGAGTTAGTAGGCTTGGTGCGTACCCCCATACCAGATGGGAATTCAGCCAGGAAAGCGGGGAGCAAGAAAGAACGACATGGGGGAATCAGTCTTTCCAGAAGCTGATCCCATTTCTTTATTTTTCAGGTTTGTTTTTCTACCTTTTGTTACACATAGGGATGAATACAGAGTCACGCGGGGTCAGCAGACCTGACCCTTGTCACAATCAGGTGCTTCATATAAAATTATACAAAGGTCTTATGGGTTTTTACATCATCTTTTGGCCATGAGGTCTGCTGACATTTTATGGACCTTTCTGATACCGGTCAGTTAACCAGAAAACTTATTTTTCCAGGGGTGATTTTTTCTTAAATCAGGCGCCACCCCCAAATAAAGTTGAATTCCTAAAGGGTGAGGGTGTAGTGAGTTACAATCAAGAAAGGAATTTACTTAACCCAAGGTTAACATGATTAATCTTAAAGGTTAATACTTATTTCTTCTATATGCTTAAAGGTTAATACTTATTTCTCCTATATGCTAGTTATGTTCATTATAAGGGCAGGGAATATGGAGATTTAGCAGCAAATATCAGTCCAACAAATGAAAATCCTTTCACCAATGTTCCTCTTAAGATCTACTTAGTCTTAAGATAGTGATAAAGTTACATTTTCACATAGCAAGGACACAGTGATTTATAACAAAGTACAGTGATCTATAACAAAAGAGAAAATTCATTAACTCAAAAAGTCTGATATTGTTAACATCAAAAACTACTGTATTTCCTTTTCTGTATTCCAAATACATTGATTAATATATTCCCAGATGCCTAAGGATACAGAGGCCTGGTGCAATCAAATGAGAAAAGCCCTATGCTAATACTCCAAACTCTGTGCTGTTTATGGTTGAGAGGTTGTCACACAAGCTAGTCTGTCAGCAGAGAGGTTTGACCTGAGACACCCTTGTCCCACCCAGGGCAGGGAATTAGCAGTAATTATTGGCACAACAAATGAAAAAAACCCTTCACCAATATAATTCCTAATCAACCCACTAATATATACTAATAATCCTAACTTCTCAAAAGAGTCTGTATTTAGAAAGTTTTAAAGCATCCCATGCTTCTCACAGTTGGGAGGCTGTAAACAATCACATGTGGCCAGACGAACCCGATCAGGCAGGCTGGAGAACCTTCAGAGTTCGTAAGTTGAAACACTCTTGTCACGCCCAGGAATTTTTACTGATTTGGAGCTGCAAGTTAACTCCTTCTCCAAGAGAAATGGTTATGGGGGAGAGCCCCCGTAAAGTACTCTGGTTTTGGGGGTAGATGCTCGGAAACAGGGGGTTTCCTGAGGCTTGGTCATGCCTTTGCGTATGCCAAGCTTCTTTCCTCATGACCTTTGCCATGGGCGGAGTTCTTCACACTGGCCCTCAGCAACTGTCACCATCTCACCTTAAAACAATGACTTTTGGAGGTGGGGGCTGAAGGCAGAGTAGAGAACTCTGAAGCAGACAGCATGAGAAAAAGAAGAGAAAGCCTGGGGTCAGCATCCTTTCGATATATCTTCCAAGCTTTGAGAACCAAGACAAACACTCCCAGGCCTCGGGTGCTTCAAGTGTTTGGGAAGAGAGAAGTACTAAGTTGTCCCTAAGGCTCTTTCCTCTCTAGTGTTTCACTATTCCATTTGATCTCATCAGATGCTCCTCTGGCAGACAGAGAAGCAGAGAGGGTGCACTGGAGAACACAGGTGCCAGAGCTGCCCAGGTCCCAGTCCCAGCTCTGCCACTTAAACATCTTAGTCAAGTCACTTAACCTGTCTCACTGCAGCCCAACAATGAAGATCAAATGAAATAACATGCATCCATCCATCAGCTTTGGTGCATAACAAACCACACCAAAATGGCAAGAAATAATAAGTACTGCCCAGGATGTGAAGAAAATAGAACCCTGTAGTGCTGTTGGTGGCAATGTAAATTGGTGCAGCTACCAATGAAAAACAGGATGCAAGTTACTCAAAAATTAAAAATAGAACTACCATATGTTCCAGCAATTTCACTCCTGGGTACTTATCTGAAAAAGACAAAAGCATTAATTTGAAAAGATACATTCACCCTTATGTTCATTGCAGCTTTATTTACAATAGCCAAGATATGGAAACAACCTAAGTATCCAAAGATAAATGAACGGATAAAGATGTGAGACATATGTTTACATAGATTTCATACATACATATACATATGATGGAATTTTACTCAGTCATAAAAAAGAATGAAATCTTGCCATTTGCAACAGCCAGGATGGACTTAGAAGTTATCGTGCTAAGTTAAATAAGTCAGACTAAAAATACCATATGATTTCACTCATGTGTGGAATCTAAAAACGAAACAAATGAACAAATGTAACAGAACAGAAAAGAGTCATAGCTACAGAAAGCAAAGCAGTGGTTGCCAGAGGAGAGGGGGTGAGGGGATGAGTGAAATAGGTGAGGGAGATTAAGAGGTACAAACTTCCAGGTGCAAAATAAATGAGTCATGGATATGAAATGTACATGTGGAGAATATAGTCAATAATAATACAAGACCTTTGGAAATGAAAGGGGTCAAAATATACAAAGAATCTGCCTGTAGTCCACGAGATTCAGGTTTGATCCCTGGGTTGGAAAGATCCCCTGGAGAAGGAAATGACAATCTACTTCAATATTCTTGCCTGGAAAATCCCATGGACAGAGGAGCTTGGCGAGCTACAGTCCATGGGGTCGCAAAAGAGTCACAAAGACATGACTCAGCAACTATTAGCAGCTGAGCTGTTAAATATGAGAAAGAAGAAGTAAGGAAAGGGTGAGAGAGTGAGAGTGCAATATGAGGGCACCTGACTCAAAGTAAGCTTTCAAAATAGGCCAAGTGATGCCCAGAACTACTGACTTCATGATCTTTCAGGCTGGCCGTGGTCGTGGAACTTTAGCTGCATAAAACTAACAGTTCTTCTGCCCTGGGGATCTGTATAAAGGGAAGTACCCTAAGTCAAACAGGTCTGAGCCTGAGACATTCTGTGAGAAAAGAAATAAGAAGGAGGGGGATGAACAGTAGGAAGTGTACTGAAAAATCTAACCTCAGCTATAGGAGGTCCTACAATAGCATTCATCTGTTAGACATAGTCAGAACAAGTTGTCAATCAATAAGGCCAAATGGCTATAGTGGGTTGTGAGCAGCCAGGGTAATAAAAGGCAAACACTGATGCCAAAGTTCCAAACTATTCATGGCAAATCCTAGTCAGTGGCTAAGGGCACTGAGAGAAAGATGTCTAGTTTTTCTCACCTTCCATCCTGTGAAGAACTTGCAAAAATTAGGTCAAACCCAGAGCTGCGAAGAAGTTGGCTGGAATTCAGAGCAGTCCATCTTGGGGATATAAAATTCAGCTTGGAGAATTGAGCTGAAGCCTCATCCAACAATTGCGGCCAAGAGAGAAAAGACTGGGAAAAGCTCAAATGGTGACTGATGGTAGGGGACAGTCAAGATTCACTACAGGGCTTTTGGTCTGTGCCAGCAAAAATAATTCTGGATTCACCTACTGCAGCTGCATTGCTAATGAGCTTCTTGCCCTCTTCAGGATTGACTCAGTTGTCACATGGGTCTAAGTCTGAAAAGAAGTCCTTAGTTACCCAAGTTAATGAGAGCAAGAGAGCTCCTCTAACTACCTTCGTCACAGATCTGCATACCTATCATGAAGGAGATGAAGCAGTGCTTCTGAGCATCATCAGTGGAGACGGGCCTGGGTAGAGTGTCTAGCTTTGCAATTTACTTTGTATGCTTCTTAATCAGCTTCTTTAAAATACAGATCATAATTGTACCTACCTTGAAGGATGTTGACAAAACAACTGGATGGAGTTCATATATATGGAGAATTACTAGTACCTTGCTAATGCTAAGTGCTAGTTTTACATTTTGAGTCTTTCTTCCCTAGCTTAAATTGTCCATCTACCATGGAGTTTAAGAAAAGAGTAAGATGAGATGTCCTATAGTCAAAGCTCTTAAAAAGTTTGTCTTTTGGGGCTTCCCCTGGCAGTCTAGTGGTTAAGACTTCACCTTCTAATGCAGAGGCTGTATTCAGTCCCTCACCGGGGAGCTAAGATCCCACATGCCTCAAGGCCAAAAAAATTAAAAAACATGAAACAGAAGCAATATTGTAACAAATTCAGTAAAGACTTTAAAAATGATCTACATCAAAAAAATCTAAAACGTCATCTTTTAAAATTATGTGACAATCCAGTTTTAATTCTCTTTCAGGTTTGATTAGAGACTCATATTAATTCATTCTTGCTAAAGTTTTTTTCTTTGTACTTTGTGGTTCTGGCTGAGTCTGTCTACCACAGCAAAAGAAAAACAAGAAGCTTATAAGTATGAAGTTATAAATACATTTAGAGGTAATTTCTGGTACCTCCTTTTGGAAGATGATTCAGTTCAGTTCAGTTCAGTCGCTCAGTCATGTCCAACTCTTTGTGACCCGATGAACCTCGGCGCACCTGGCCTCCCTGTCCATCACCAACTCCTGGAGTCCACCCAAATCCATGTCCATCGAGTCAGTGATGCCATCCAGCCATCTCATCTTCTGTCGTCCCCTTTTCCTCCTGCCCTCAATCTTTCCCAGCATCAGGGACTTTCCCAATGAGTCAGCTCTTTGCATCAGGTGGCCAAAGTATTGGAGTTTTAGCTTCAACATCAGTCCTTCCAATGAACACTCAGGACTGATCTCCTTTAGGATGGACTGGTTGGATCTCCTTGCAGTCCAATGGGCTCTCAAGAATCTTCTCCAATGCCACAATTCAAAAGCATCATTCTTCAGTGCTCAGCTTTCTTCACAGTCCAACTCTTACATCCATATATGACTACTGGAAAAACCATAGCCTTGAGTAGATGGACCTTTGTTGGCAAAGTAATGTCTCTGCTTTAAATATTCTGTCTAGGTTGGTCATAACTTTTCTTCCAAGGAGTAAGTGTCTTTTAATTTCATGGCTGCAATCATCATCCTCAGCGATTTTGGATCTCCCCAAAATAAAGTCAGCGACTGTTTCCACTGTTTCCCCATGTATTTCCCAAGAAGTGATGGGACCGCATGCCATGATCTTCATTTTCTGAATGCTGAGCTTTAAGACAACTTTTTCACTCTCCTCTTTCACTTTCATCAAGAGGCTCTTTAGCTCCTCTTCACTTTCTGCCATAACGATGGTTTCATCTGCATATCTGAGATTATTTATATGTCTTCCGGAAATCCTGATTCTAGCTTTCGCTTAATCCAGGCCAGTGTTTCCCATGATGTACTCTGTATATAAGTTAAATAAGTAGGGTGATAATATACAGCCTGACGTACTCCTTTTCCTATTTGGAACCAATCTATTTCCCATGTCCAGTTCTAACTGTTGCTTCCTGCCCTGCATACAGAATTCTCAGGAGGCAGGTCAGGTGGTCTGGTATTCCTGTCCCTTGAAGAATTTTCCACAGTTTATTGTGATCCACACAGTCAAAGGCTTTGGCATGGTCAATAAAGCAGAAATAGATGTTTTTCTGGAACTCTCTTGCTTTTTCCATGATCCAGTGGATTTTGGCAATTTCATCTCTGGTTCCTCTGCCTTTTCTAAAACCAGCTTGAACATCAGGGAGTTCACGGTTCACATATTGCTGAAGCCTGGCTTGGAGAATTTTGAGCATTACTTCACTAGCGTGTGAGATGAATGCAATTGTGTGGTAGTTTGAACATTCTTTGGCATTGCCTTTCTTTGGGATTGGAATGAAAACTGACCTTTTCCAGTCCTGTGGCCACTGCTGAGTTTTCCAAATTTGCTGGCATATTGAGTGCAGCACTTTCACAGCATCATCTTTTAGGAATTGAAATAGCTCAACTGGAATTCCATCACCTCCACTAGCTTTGTTCATAGTGATGCTTTCTAAGGCCCACCTGACTTCACATTCCAGGATGTCTGGCTGTAGGTGAGTGATCACACCACCGTTATTATCTGTGTCTGTGTATTCTTGCCACCTCTTCTTAATACCTTCTGCTTCTGTTAGGACCCTACCATTTCTGTCCTTTTTGAGCCCATCTTTGCATGAAATATTCCTTTGGTATCTCTAATTTTCTTGAAGAGGTCTCTAGTCCTTCCCATTCTACTGTTTTCCTCTATTTCTTTGCACTGATCACTTAAGAAAGCCTTCTTATCTCTCCTTGCTGTTCTTTGGAACTCTGCATTCAAATGGGTATATCTTTCTTTTCTCCTTTGCTTTTCACTTCTCTTCTTTTCACAGATATTTGTAAGGCCTCCTCAGACAGCCACTTTGCTTTTTAGCATTTCTTTTCCATGGGGATGGTCTTGATCCCTGTCTCCCATACAGTGTCACAAACCTCCACCCATAGTTCATCAGGCACTCTGTCTATCAGATCTAGTCCCTTAAATCTATTTCTCACTTCTACTGTATAATCATAAGGGATTTGATTTAGGTCATACTTGAATAGTCTAATGGTTTTCCCCAGTTTCTTCAATTTAAGTCTGAATTTAGCAGTAAGGAGTTCATGATCTGTGCCATCGTCAGCTCCTGGTCTTGTTTTTGCTGACTATATAGAGCTTCTACATCTTTGGCTGCAAAGAATATAATCAATCTGATTTCGATGTTGACCATCTGGTGATGTCCATGTGTAGAGTCTTCTCTTGTGTTGTTAGAAGAGGGTGTTTGCTATGACCAGTGTGTTCTCTTGGAAAAACTTTATTAGCCTTTGCCCTGCTTCATTCTGTACTCCAAGGTCAAATTTGCCTATTACTCCAGGTGTTTCTTGATTTCCTTCTTTTGCAGTCCAGTCCCCTATAATGAAAAGGAAATCTTTTGGGGGTGTAGTTCTAGAAGGCCTTGTAGGTCTTCATAGAACTGTTCACCTTCAGCTTCTTCAGCATTACTGATCAGTGCATAGACTTGGATTACTGTGATGTTGAATGGTTTGCCTTGGAAATAAACAGTGATCATTCTGTCGTCTTTGAGATTGTATCCAAGTACTGCATTTCAGACTCTTTTGTTGACTGTAATGGCTACTCCATTTCTTCTAAGGGATTCCTGCCTGCAGTAGTAGATATAATGGTCATCTGAGTTAAATTCACCCATTCCAGTCCATCTTAGTTTGTTGATTCCTAGAATGGCGACTCCTCTCATCATCTCCTGTTTGACCACTTCCAATCTGCTGATTCATGGACCTAACATTCCAGATTCGTATGCAATATTGCTCTTTATAGCATCAAACCTTGCTTCTATCATCAGTCCCATACACAACTGGGTGTTGTTTTTGCTTTGGCTCCATCCCTTCATTCTTTCTGGAGTTATTTCTCCACTGATATCCAATAGCATATTGGGCACCTACTGACCTTGGGAGTTCATCTCTCAGTGTCCTATCTTTTTGCTTTTCATACTGTTCATGGGGCTCTCAAGGCAAGAATACTGAAGTGGTTTGCCATTCCCTTCTCCAGTGGACCACATTCTGTCAGACCTCTCCAGCATGACCCGTCCATCTTGGGTGGCCCCACACAGCATGGCTTAGTTTCATTGAGTTAGACAAGGCTGTGGTCTGTGTGATCAGACTGGCTAGTTGTCTGTGCTTGTGGTTTCATTCTGTCTGCCCTCTGATGCCCTCTCTCAGTGCCTACCATCTTACTTGGGTTTCTCTTACCTTAGACGTGAAGTATCTCTTCACGACTGCTCCAGGAAAGTGCAGTCGCTGCTCCTTACCTTGGACATGGGGTAGTTCCTCCCAGCCACCGCCCCTGACCTTGGTCATGAGGTAGCAAAGGCAAAGCACTTTTGAATCAAGTGAACATAATAGCCTTTAACATACAGGGTGCAGTTAATCCAGGAACAACAGAAATTTGAACTGCATGCGTGCCCTAATACATGATTTTTTTTCTCAGTAAATACATACTACAGTAGTACATGATCTGAGGTTGGTTAAATCCATGGATGTGAACCACAGATAGGAAGGCCAACTGTAAAGTTACAGGTAAATTTTCAATGAGAGTGGGTCCCCACCCCTATGTTGTTCAAGGGTCAACTATAGATCTATTGATGAGGAAGATAAATGGTGTAGCTGCTATGAAAAGGAGTACACAATTTTTTCAAAACGTTAAAAATAAAACTACCAACCACATAATAGAGCAACCTCACTTTTGCGTGTTTATCAAAAAACCTGTAATCAGGACTTGAAGAGTTAATAGCACTTTTATGTTCATTGCAGCATTAGTCACAATAGCCAAGACATGGAAACAATCAAAATATCCATCAGTGGATAATTGGATGAAGAAAATGTGATATATATGTACAATGAAATATTAGCCTGTCTTTAAAAAGGAAGAAATTCTGCAACATGTACCAATGTGGATGAAGCTGGAAGACATTTTGTTAAGTGAAATAAGCCAATCACAGAAGGATAAAGTCTGCCTTTTTCCATTCATATGAGATTTCAAGAATAGTTAAATTTATGGAATCAAAGACTGTAATGGTGGTTGCCATTCCAACTGAAGTAAAGGAGAAATGAGAAGTTATTAATTGATGGAAAAATCTATTAGAAAGAAAGAAAGCTTTCTTTCTTTTCTTTTTTTTTTCTAATTAAATTTATTTATTTTTAAAATTACAATACTGTATTTGTTTTGCCATACATTGACACGAATCAGCCATAGGTGAACACAATCTCCCAAAGCAAGAAAAATAAGTTCTAGAGATCAGCTGCTCAACCTTGTACCTATAGTCAACAGTAGTGTACACTTAAAAATGTTATATGGGTTAAAAATAGGTAGGGTACAAACATGACAAATTATATACAGTTAGCCCTCCTTGTCTGCAGTTCTGAATCTGTGGATTCAACACAGTTGCCTTTGGCTGAATCTGCGGGTGTGGGGGGGCCAACTGTACTACTCCACTTTACATGAGAGACTCAAGCATCAGTGGATTTGGTATCTGTAGAAGTCCTTAAACCAATGCCCTTAGATAACAAGGGATGATCATAATGTTGCTCAATTATTAAGATGCAAAAACTGACATAATCTGAGGTTTTGTCTCAAGGCTGTTTTCTGAAGATTATATTAAATCCTTCTGCTGCGTTTACCTCTAAAGACAATTGCATCCCGAGCAGCTGCATTTTGTTTGTTTGTTGTTTTTTAGTTGCTCAATCAATGTTTGACTTAGGGTACTTCCCTTTATACAGATCCCCAGGGCAGAAGAACTGTTAGTTTTATGCAGCTAAAGTTCCACGACCACGGCCAGCCTGAAAGATCATGAAGTCAGTAGTTCTGGGCATCACTTGGCCTATTTTGAAAACTTACTTTGAGTCAGGTGCCCTCATATTGCACTCTCACTCTCTCACCCTTTCCTTACTTCTTCTTTCCAATATTTAACAGCTCAGCTGCTAATAGTTGCTGAGTCATGTCTTTGTGACTCTTTTGTGACCCCATGGACTATAGCTCGCCAAGCTCCTCTGTCCATGGGATTCTCCAGGTAAGAATATTGGCATGGGTTGCCACTTCCTTCTCCAGTGCATCTTCCTGACCCAGGGATCAAACTTGCGTCTCCTGCATTGGCAGGCGGATTCTTTACCACTGAGCCCCCTGGGAAGCTGAGCAGCTGTATACAAGTGATGAAATAAGGCAAAATATCTAAGGCTCTCAATGAAAAAGAGTATCTGCTGTGTGTCTGGCACTAAATCCTGCATGAGAAAATCCCTGTCTTTTCTAAATCTCCCTACAGCTTAATAGTTCTACTTTCAAAGCATTTCCAATTAGCCATGTGTTCTCCAAATAAAGCTTTTCAGTGGTCAGCTGTGGCAACTGATTGCAGCAAGCTTTGTGGGGAATTAAGACATGAGAGGACAACAAACTTAGATTTTAGCAGCAATCTGGATGTATATGACAGTTTAATTATATAATTTCTGCTCTCTTCCCACAGCACCTATAGAATGAAAAATGTGTCAGGGAGGACAAAATGAGAAGCTGAGGCTTCTTCCCTGGAGAAATACTTGAAATCAGTGAACAACACAAGATGGAATAACTGCTCAGAGCCATGTCTCTACTTTAAAGTGTATAAAGAACTTGCCTGTACATTGTCATGCAACCCTTAAGATTGGTGACTGTCTGGACTAACGTCCACATTTGACAAGTGAGGAATTTGAGACTTATGGGGGATAATTGACTTGTACAAGATGACGATGCTAGTTTAGAGTTGATGTTTGGCCACCTACCAGGTCAGTGAGGTTTCTTTCTGACTCTCTATCCCGTGGTTCCACTGCTGAATCATCTTTATATTCAGTCTGCTGTTTCAGCTTAAGGAGACAGAGGGTTCAATGAGAAGTTCAGTCGAGCTGGGACAGACACTTCATATAGATGATTCAGGGAAAGCAATTCACAGAAATATAGTGCTGCTGGTTAGAGGCCAAGCATGTTTGGTTTCTGAATCCCAGTTCCCCAGATGAAATTAGATTTGGGAACCTCAAGATGAAACCCCCAAAATGAGGGGTTTTGAGGACCACTGTAATATAGAAACTGAAAGATTGGCTACTCTGTCTCCTGTTTTGAGTGGGAACCATATAGTGTCCTTTTGAGTCTAAATTCCACTGTGTTCTCTCTTTCTCTCTCTCTCTCTTTAGTGTATTTATATATTTATTTGGTTGTGCAGTTGGTGGGATCATCTATCTTCATTGTGGCATGTGGGATCTTTAGTTGTGGCATGTGGACTCTTAGCTCCCTGACCAGGGACTGAACCTGGGCCTCCTGCTTTGGGAGCATGGAGTATTAGACACTGGACTGCCGGGGAACCCCTGTGCTCTTTTTCCTTCATTGGAAACTGTGTGGCATGGCATTAGCATGGCTCTTTCAAATTTAGCTCAAATATATATCACAGAAAACTTTACCTATTTCATATTCTTGTATACACTTTTCTGTAATTTAACAAAAATTATTTAGCCAGTTCCATAGGGATGAAGACTACTTACTCCCTGGTTATAAAAGGCAAATTATAGCTATTCAGAATTATAATGCAGTGCTCAAGTTTGTGTCTTATCAATTAAATAGTGGCTAATTGTATCCTTTCTCAGCCAGAGGCTAAAGCAGGCTGGTTTTGCTCAGATGCTTGTTGACACCCACGCCTGTGAGTGCCATCTGCCACCTCCATAGGGCCACCACTGCCCTGGGGAGCTTCCTGTGCTCTTCTAGCAGGGGCCACTGGGCCAAAACCACAGATGCTTCTGCATCTGTTCTTATTCCCCAATGACCCAGGCCTTTTCACAGAGAAACGCATCAGACCACGTGCCCCAATTCTCTCACTCAAGATGATCAACCAGACACTTTCAAGGGTCCCAAACCTCCTCCTTCTGAAAAACAAACAAACAAAAATCATAAAGAGAAATAGAACTATGTGGATGTTAACACAGAGTTAGGTTTTTGTAGATGATCTCATTTAATTCTCCCAGTAAATGAGGGAATTCAGCCCAATTAAGTGGTTAAATCAGTTTTAGATGATAAGAAATAAGTGATGACGAGTCACTCTTTGTGCAAGAAAGTATTATGATGGCAACCCACTCCAGTATTCTCGCCTGGAAAATTCCATGGATGGAGGAGCCTGGTAGGCTACAGTCCACAGGGTCACAAAGAGTCGGACACAACTGAGGGACTTCAATGTCAATGTCAATGTAGGAAAAATTACTAAGGCAATAAAACATCAATTTTCAAACAAAACAAAACAAAACAATTTGCTTGAAAAGACCAGAAAGAGGAGGAATAGTTAAAAAAAAAAAAAAAAGCAATAATCGGTCGCTCAGATGGTAAGGAATCTGCCTTCAGTGTAAGAGGGGTTTCCCTTGTGCCTCAGCTGGTAAAGAATCTGCTTGCAGTGTGGGAGACTGAGGTTCGATCCCCAGCCGGGAAGATACCCTGGAGAAGGACACAGCAACCCACTCCAGTACTCTTGCCTGGAGAATTCCATGCACAGAGGAGCAGGACAGGCTGCAGTCCATAGAATCGCAAATACAGTATTGTAATTAAAAAAATAAATAAATTTAATTTAAAAAAAAAAGAATCACAAAGAGTCAGACATGACTGTGTGACTAACTTTCAGTGTAAGAGACCTAGGTTCAATTCCTGGTTTGGGAGGATCCCCTGGAGGAGGGCATGGCAACCTACTCCAGTATTCTTGCCTGGAGAATCCCCACGGACAGAGGAGCCTGACAGGCTACAGTCCATGGGTCGCAAAGAGTCAGACATGACTGAGAAGCTAGGGACAGCCCAGCCCAAAGGTGAGGTAGTAAAGGATCTTCCCAGGTGGTGCTAGTGGGAAAGAACCCGCCTGCCAGTGCAAGAGACATAAAAGATGTGGGTTCCATCCCTGGATTGAGAAGATCCCCTGGAGGAGAGCATGGCAATCCACTCCAGCATTCTTGCCTGGAGAATCTCCATGGATAGAGGAGCCTGGCAGGCCACAGTATAGAGGTTCCCAAAGAGTCAGACGTGACTGAAGCAGCTTAGCATGCATGAGATAGTAAAGGCATTTGCAACCAGGGGAGGCGAGGGCGTAGGAAGCAGGAATGTTCAGGAAAGGGTTGATCAATAACACACATCAGAGACCATTCCTTAGCTTTGTAGATAACTGGAAGGGAGGTTTGTGGTACCATGAAGTTATCCAGAGGATATTAGTGAGGGTTGGCACTCTTCTATGTGCCAGCCATGTTACTGAGAACAAGAGAGACAAAGCCCTGGCCTCATGGTATTTATGAAAAAAGTTAGGGAGAACTAGTGAAGTAATAGAAAGAGGGAAACAAACATTGTTTTGCATGTTGGAGCCTGACCCAGTGTTTAACTACAAAACGGGAGTTAATCCGTAGAATAAACAAGATCTAGAGATAGAAGCAACTAAAAGGTCTACACTCACCAAACCTAGTCAGCTTTCTCTGCTCAGTGTCTCTTCCAAAACTAGGATGACATTGCTTTCTCTCTCTGAATCCCTGCTCTTCTCTCTATGGTTGTTCTTCCCTTGTAATGGTCCCTCAGCGTGCATCTCCCAAAGACCACATTACACTATCCAGCTCAAATACAGTTGTAGGTGGGAGATCACCTTTCTCTGCCTGCTCATATCCCCCTTGGTTTCACTGCACCCTTAACCCCTCTGAAACTTCTTCAGGTTTTCTTTAGTTCTGCCATTTTTACCAAATGAGGAAGAAGTTTCTTGTTTGTTTATTTTAAATAAAAAGCTGATGATAGAATTTTTGCTCACCAGGCCAGAGAATCCCATGCTTAAAAGTTAATCTGTTCGTCTTTCTCTCACCCCTGACCCAGATCATCTGCTTTAATGATGCAAGTCCCCAATACATCCCCATGCCTTAGCTTCCTTTCCTCCCTTCCTTAGGAAGAATATGTTTTTGTCCAAATCGGAAACAAAAGTGTGGAAAAGTTAGGTTGCTTCTCTAGACAGAGACTGGTCCTTAGGTAGCTAGTGAAGTGTTTGGTTTTGTATCCACACACTGAGAAGGAGTATGCAAACACATTTGACCTTTTATGAGACTCCTGTACCCTTGACACTTAGAACCAGATGTATCTACTAAATGAGGGGAATGAGGGGAACAACAAAGATGGACACTTTGTCTCTGAAAAGTTGGATCCAGAATAAAATCTTCAATCAAATTTTCAGAAGCATTAGAATAAGAGAACATAACTCTTTGAAAATACAACCCCAAAATATGTGAGCATAAAGTATTTCTCTTTTTGATGTCTCTTGCTGAACACTAATGTATCAGTTCCCCAAATCCATCCACAGAATAAAAATAAAATAAACAAATGTTGATAACTCTTCAATTATGAAATTAGGACAAAGCTTAGTTTTAACAATATGATGCTTCCAACCTAAAAACAAAACAATACAAAAAACCTCTATGAGTTCACCTGGGATAAAATGAAGATTCTAGAGAAAAGTACAGATATATTTTTCAGATTGATGAAGAGAAAAGAAAACTAATATTTACAAAATACTCTATGTTTTAGTCACTGTGCTAGAGCTTTTCCAGAAAACAGAGTTCTTATAGGGTGAATTAGACATAAGACAAGCCAAAATGCTAATTTTTAAAAACGCAGAGAAAAGTATTTAATGTGCTGCTTTTTTCATGAATTATTGATTATAAAGCTAAAAAGAAATAAAAAGTGATTTGAAGTGGTTGTAGTAAGTGAGATTGCCGGAGTTGAGATTACAGTTGATTTTCAATGCTTTGAGGACATTTCATCAGAATCAGAAATCTTGATTGGAAGCCAAGATTAAATATAAGATAACATTTACAGAGTCATAGCTTGTCATTTCCGCCAAACTGAAATATTACTATTAATTTTCAGTTTATATCTTTACAGGAAGTAGTAGGCAAAAAAATTAGTCTCGTTTTATATGAAAGGAAGTAGAGCTAAAGAGAAGTTAAATGATTTTTATTTAACTTTCCACCAAATATCAGTAACTGATATCAAATTAAGCCTCACTTGCAGCTATAAAAATTTATGCTTTGGATGTTACCATTTTTCAACAATGAAAATGAATTCTTATTAGACCATCTGTGCAGCTTTAGCTCTCAATTACTGAGGATTAACTTGTTAAATACAGCCACTACTCCCAACCCCTCCTTTCCAGCTTCTACTCGCAGTGTAATCTCTAGACAAGTCAGAGACTTTGACCTTTGGAAGTAATGTACCTTGTTTTCCAGCAGCAGTGCAATGAGGCAGTGCTGGGGAGACTGAGTCCCAGAACTCAATCCAGAAAACAGTCCACTCAGGCAATACAAACTATTCCTGAAATAGGTCTCCCTCTCCTTGCAATGATCAGGGAAGAAAATCTGAGAAAGGAGGAGAAGAGAATAGAGGAAAGCAAAATCAAGTGTTTTAAATTTTAGATCAGTTCTTTCAAAGCTTTGTGTTTCCTCTTTGAGGGCCACTTCCTTATTTAGGCCTCCTGGATTTATTGGAACAACGGCTTGAGTGATTTCAGCATGAATTTCATCTATGGAAGACCAGAAAAAAATCATATATCAAACCTACATACATATGACTTGGGAGCAATATAATCTTGACATGACTCCTATCTCTACAGGCAGCAGAAGCATTGGAGGCTGACAGGGTCAGGAATCAGGAGATGTGTGCTTGGCCTTGGCTCCTCTCTCCTCTCATTACCTGGATCTTGCTAGTCGCATGACTTTTTGGAGCCGTGATGTACTTCCTCTTTAGTACAATATATATATATTTGTCTTCACTTGTTCACGGGGCCACTGTTAATGTCTCATGACTGAGGAGATCAAACCAGTCAATCCTAAAGGAAATCAACCTTGAATATTCATTATAAGGACTGATGCTGAAGCTCCAATACTGTGGCCACTGATGCAAAGAGCTGACTCATTAGAAAAAACCCCGATGCTGGGAATGATTGAAGGCAGGAAGAGAAGGAGACAGCAGAGGGTGAGATGGTTGGATGGGATCATTGACTCAGTGGATATGAGTTTACGCAAACTCCAAGAGATGGTGAAGGACAGGGGTGCTGCAGTCCATGGGGTCTCAAAGAGTCTACTGAACAGCAGCAAAACCAATGGACATGCAGATATATCTGCACTGCATTGACATAGCTAGAACACAACTGCATTCCCCAGGATTCCCTTCTCTGCATAGTTCTGGATTAGTCTGTATTGCAAGAGGCATTAAGAAGGATGTAGAAGGTGGAGGTGAAGCAGGAGCCATCTTTTCTTTTTATAGCTGGAAGCTTGGTGCAGAACAAGAGGTAGTGTTCCATCTCACAGTGTTGCTTGAATGCAGGGTCCTCTGGAGGGAGTGGGACAGCAGCTGGGTCACAGTGCCCACATGGCTCATGGCCCTGCTGGCTCCTTCTTAGCTTCTCTGAGTCCTGGCCATGAACTCATTAAACTCCATGATACAGAACCCCAGCACCACCAAAAGACACCCCACCATCAAGGTTTAAAAGGCACCAAAATATGGTCCCCATCCTTAGATAATCCAATTTAATTGATATTTGTTGAAGGAGAAAGCACAGTATTATTTTTAAAAGCCCTTTAAGTGACTCTAATGTGTAGCTAGGGTTGGAAAACCCCAGTGGACTGGAATAACAGCCTATTGTGTACGTAAAAAGAAACTTGGAATTTACATTATACCTTTTACTTTCTGCTACTGCCAATATTCATTTAGTCACCAGATCTTATGAGGATGCCAGAAGAACATTTCTTAAATTTCAGGCCCCATTATCATGGTTATTTCCTTTGCCTTTGATCTGGCCACCTTAATTTCTCCAAAATGTTGGCAGCTCCTAACTTGTCTCCCTGCCACTGCTTTTTCCTTCTCAAATCCATTCAGTATACAACACCAGGAGTGATTCTTCTAAAACAGAGTTATGATCATATAGTGTTCTGAACTATAGTTGTACATATCAACCTATAAAATAAATAAATAACATATAAATGCAAAATAAGAATGCTAAATGAAAAAGCAAATAGTATAAAAATATGTATAGTCTGATTCCATTTTAAGATCAAAGAGAAAAAACCAAATGTGTATTTATTTTTAAATAAATTTCTTATTAAAGAAAGACATAGAGAAAGTGTTCAAATCAAAATCATACAAGCTGAAGTATTTTTACAGAGTAAATGCAGCAAGCACTCAAGTTAAGCAATGAAATATTACCAATATCTCAAAAGTATCTGCTTGTCCCCCATGCCAACCAGCCATTCTTCTCTTATTTCGGATGCAGCCAACTATCTGATTTCAAATATCATAGATTTCCTATTTTAAATATTATGTTAATAGAGACATATAGTATATATTCTTTTTTTTAAAATAAATTTATTGTAATTGGTTTTGCCAATATTGTATTGGTTTTGCCAATATTGTATTGGCAAAATTGGCCGATATTGTATTGGTTTTACCATACATCAACATGTGTCCGCCACAGGTATACATGTGTTCCCCATCTTGAACCCCCTCCCTCCTCCCTCCCCGAACTATCCCTCTGGGTCGTCCCAGTGCACCAGCCCCTCAGCCATTAAAAAGAATACATTTGAATCAGTTCTAATGAGGTGGATGAAACTGGAACCTATTATATATTCTTTTAAATATGGCTTCAACAACGTTACTTTTGAGAAATTCATCCATGCCACAATAAGTAGCAGTGGTTTGTTCTTATTCATTGCTATATAGTATTTCATGTGTGAATATTCTAATATATTCATCTATTTTATTAATGGCCACTTGCGGCTTTTGCCACTGTGGGAAATAATATTGCTATGAACATTCTTGAACGTATATTTTAGGGTACTGAGACATACATTTTTCTTGGGATATTTCCAGAAGTGGACTGGCTGTGTCATAGATATGCCAATATTCAGTTTTAGCAGAAATAAATAGTTCTCCAAAATCATTGTACTAGGTTATTCTCCCAACAGGGGTAGAGTTCCAGTTACACCATCACTGACAATTGTTTTTCTCACTCTTTAATTCTAACCCTTTGGAAGACTGAGTAATGCTATCTTATTTTGTTTTTGTTTTGTTTTTCTAGTTTTCTTTTAGAGTATAATTGATTTTTGGCTCAGACGGTAAAGAAGCTGCCAGCAAAGCAGGAGACCCAGGTTCAGTTCTGGGTGGGGAAGATCTGCTGGAGAAGGGAATGACTACCCACTCCAGTATTCTTGCCTGGAGAGCCCCATTGACAGAGGAGCCTGACGGGCTACAGTTCATAGGGTCACACAGAGTCAGACAAGAGGGAGCAACTAGCACTTTCACTTTTCATAGTTGATTTACAATATTGTGTTAGTTTCAGGTGTATGGCAAAGTGATTCAGTTACACATATACATATTTTTTATGATTTTCTTTTCCCTAATAAGAATGAGCACCTTATATATGTTCACTAACTGTTTGGATATACAGTTGAGTCTTGAACAATACAAGGTTAGGGATGCCCTACCCCACAGTAAAAATCCACATCTATCTTTACAGCTGCCCCCATATTCTTGATTCCACAGCCACAGATTCAAACAGCTATGGATTCTGTAGTACTGTAGTGTTTACTCTTGAAAAAAATCCATGTGTACGTGAACTTGTGCAGTTCAAAACCATGTTGTTCACAGGTCAACTGCACTCTTTTGTGGAGTGCCTTCAAGTTACCTTTGCTTAAAATTGATTTACCACATATAGGTCATTTACTGGATTCTATTTTGTTGATTCATTTGTATATCCTTTAGTCAACGCCATATTCTACTTCTTTGCCTTTCTGTATAGAATCAGATTGTTGATTTTTATACACACACACACACACACACACACATAAGAATATTATTCAGCCATTCAAAAAAAGGATATCTTGCCATTTGTCAGCCTTGAGAGCATTGTGCTAGGTAAGATAAGTCAGACAAAGACAAATACTATATATCACTTATGTGTGAAATCTAAAAAGCCTAACTTGAGAAAGCAGAGAGTAGAATGGTGGTCACTAAGGACTATAGGGTAGGGGATTAGAGGGATGTTCTTTAAGGGTATAGACTTACAACTAGTAGATAAAAAAGTTCTGGAGAGCTCATGCCCAGCACAGTGATTATAAACAACAATGTGTGCTAAGTCACTTCAATCATGCCCAACTCTGTGACCCCATGGACTATAGCCCTCCAGGCTCCTCTGTCCATGGAATTTTCCAGGCAAGAATACTGGAGTGGGTTGCCATTTCCTCCTCCAAGGGATCTTCTAGACTGAGGGATTGAACCTACGTTTCTTATGTCTCCTGCATTGGCAGACACGTTTTTACCTCTAGCGCCAACTGGGAAGCCCATAAGCAACCATACTGTATGGTACACTTAATAGTTGCTAGGAGACTAGTTCTTAATTGTTCTCACCACACACACACACACACAAAAGACACTTATGTAACAAGACAGAGGTACTAGATAAAGCTAGAGTGATAATCATATTGCAGTATGTAAGTGTAGCAAATCTTCAGTTGAACATCTTAACTAAATGTTATCTGTCAATTATATCTCCATACCTATATATATACAAAAACAACCAAAAATATATGAACTGGAAAAAAAGGGAAATTTCCCTTATAGCCTCCAAAAGAAAGCAGCAGTGAATTAGGAAGAAACAACAGTTATCTGTGAAAACTGACATTTTCAGCAGCACCATTTCAGTTTATTCAAGAAGCTGTCCTGTTTTCTTCAGAGAGACGAGGCTGGTTTCCAGAGAAAAGGAGAGAAAGATAGTTCCCTGTGAAGGACTCTTACGCAGCCTTTGCAGGAGCTATTATCAAGTCTTCAGCCAGACCTTATTATTATTATTTTTTTTTTTTGGCAGTAACCCCGGTGGTAGAGAGCTTCCCAGATGGCACTAGTGGTAAAGAACCTGCCTGCCAACGCAGGAGGCATAAGGGATGCAAATTTGACCCCTGGGGGGTGGGGGAGATCCCTTAGAGAAGGGCATGGTAACCCACTCCAGTAGTCTTGTTGGAGAATGCCATGGACAAACAGAGGAGCCTGGCAGTCTGTAGTTCCTGGAATCACAAAGAGTCAGGCACGACTGAAGTCACTGAGCACGCACACACACACCTGCAGAAGAAACACAGTCTTGACCACTGAATCGCCAGAGAAGATCCAGCAATAAAGTATTTTTAATTAAGGTATGTGCATTGCTTTTTAGACATAATGCTATTGCATACTTCAAAGACTACAGTATAGCATAAACATAACTCTTTTAATTTAATGTATTTAATTTAATTAGAGGCTAATTACTTTGCAATATTGTGTTTTTTGCCATACATCAACATAAATCAGCCACGGGTGCACATGTTTCCCCACATCCTGAACCCCCCCTCCCACCTCCTTCCTCATCCCATCTCTCTGGGTTGTCCCAGAGCACCAGCTTTGAGTGCCTTGCTTCATGCATCGAACTTGCACTGGTCATCTATTTCACATATCGTAATATACATGCTTCAGTGCTATTCTCTTAAATCATCCCACCCTTCGCCTTCTCCCACAGAGTCCAAAAGTCTGTTCTTTATATCTGTGTCTCTTTTGCTGTCTTGCATATAGGGTCATCATTACCATCTTTCTAAATTCCATATATATGCATTAATATACTGTATTGGTATTTCTCTTCCTGACTTACTTCACTCTGTATAATAGGCTACAGTTTCATCCACTTCATTAGAACTGACTCAAATTCATTCTCTTTTATAGCTGAATAATATTCCATTGTGTATTTGTACAAAACTTCCTTTCATATTCCTTCCATAATTTCTTTATCCATTCATCTACCAACGGACATCTAGGTTGCTTCCGTGTCCTAGCTATTGTGAACAGTGGTGTGATGAACATTGGGGTACATGTGTCTCTTTCAATTCTGGTTTCCTCAGTGCGTATGTCCAGCAGTGGAATTGCTAGGTCATATGGCAGTTCTATTTCCAGTTTTTAAGGAATCTCCATACTGTTCTACATGGTGGTTGTACTAATTTGCACTCCCACCAACAGTGTAAGAGGATTCCCTTTTTTCCACACCCTCTCCAGCATTTGTTGTTTATAGACAGTTTGATGGCCATTCTGACTGGCATGAGATGGTACCTCATTGTGGTTTTGATTTGCATTTCTGTGTTAATGAGTAGCGTTGATCATCTTATTTGTTTATTAGCCGTCTCTATGTCTTCTTTGGAGAACTGTCTGTTTAGTTCTTTGGCCCACTTCTTGATTGGGTCTTTCATTTTTCTGGTATTGCGCTTCATGAGCTGCTTGTGTATTTTGAAGATGAATTCTTTGTCAGTTATTTCATTTGCTATTATTTTTCTCTCATTCTGAAGGCTGCCTTTTACCTTGCTTATAGTTTCCTTCATTTTGAAAAACTTTTAAGTTTAATTACATCCCATTTGTTTATTTTTGCATGAACATAACTCTTAGGTGCACTGAGAAACCAGGAAATTCTTGTCACACCCATTATTGCGATATTCACCGTGTTGCAGTGGTCTGGAACCAAAACTGTAATATCTCTGAACTATGCTTGTTTTCATTTCTCTTTTATTTGATTTCAGTTTGAGCAATTTCTTCAAATTTACTAATTCTTGTTTCAGCTGTATGGAAACTACTGATAAGCCTGCTAAAGCCATTGTTCCTCTCTGTATTCTGTTTATTTCTAGCATTTGACTCTTTCTTATATTTTCCATCTCTTGGTTAAAAACCCAACTTGCTATACCATGTTTTCACCTTTCCCATGTTGGAGCATTTACATATTAATCATACTTATTTTAATATCCCCATCTAATTTCAATAGATAGATTACCTCTAAGTCTAGATTTGTTAATTGTTCTGTCTCTTCACAGTGGGCTTTTATCTCTATTGTTCCCTTTTTTTTTTTTTCCTTTTTGGCCATGCCATGTGCCATGTGGGATCCTAGTTCTCCGACCAGGGATTGAATATTTTGTCCCCTGCATTGGCTATGTGGAGTCTTATCTACTGGACCACCATCTTCCATGCAAGGGGTGTGGGTCCCCATCCCTGGTTGGGGAACTAAGATTCCACATACCCTGTGGAAAAAAAGTCAAAACATAAAACAGAAGCAATACTGTAACAAATACAATAAAGACTTTGAAAATATGTTAGAAGCTTATTTGAAGCTTTTTAAAAAATGTCTTCATAAAATATTATGCAAGTCTGAATTAGATATTATTTCACTACAAAAGTTTGTGAGAAGACATCAAATTCTACTGTACACAAGTAAAATGCAATTCCTGTCTCCTTCAGGTTTTAAAGTGTAACATTACTTTTAACAGACAGTGATTAAGGAAAATGTATGTTGTTATTATAATAGCCATCTTGATTTATATCAAGGTTACATGACCTTAAAATAAAAGATTTCAACAAAAAGAAAAAGAAAAGAAAGTTTAGCTTTGCATTAATTTCCTTCCTTGCTGAATGTGCCTTACAATCATTCCAGTGCTCCATGGCTTTGTGAGAGCAGCAGAGGAAAAATGAAACTATGCCTCTGTCAAGCGACATTGTGAGGTCCATAAAAATCTCATAGTTGCTTACATTTCTTCTAATATTTTGTCATGGAGAAATTGGCTGTTACACAATTTCTCTTCACATGGATCCAGATGAAACTCTGCTCTGTCTATGGAGGCCTAGTTTTCAATCATTATTTGCCATTGATACCACCCAAGAAAATTTTCAATTTTATGAGCATTTTTCAGAACCTTCAAAGGCTGTCAATGTCTTTTAAAGGTGGGGAGTAAGAAGAAGGTCTTTGCCAGAAAGAAAGAAACATCTTGCTGCACAAAGCTTGTCTTCCAAGTGACTAGCAGCTCATTGTTCTTTATACCAGACTTCCCAGGTGGTGCCAGTGGTAAAGAATCCACCTGCCAGTGCAGGAGATGCAAGAGACGTGGGTTTGATCCCTGGATTGGGAAGATTCCCTGGAATAGGAAATGGCAACCCACTCTGGTATTCTTGCCTGGAAAATCCCATGAACAGAGAAACCTGGTGGGCTACAGCACATGGGATCACAAAGAATCAGACACAACTGAGCATGCTTGCACTCTTTATATCATCATGTCTTGTAGATTTTTACAGAAGTCTTCCCTGGCATGAATGATTCAGTTCTGGACCTATACTCTTCTCACAAGTTCTTAAACAACCTTATCCCTTCCAGACAATTCTGTCTCTTGTATGATGCAGTGATCTCCCAGTGGTCTCATGTCATTCTTGAGCCTCTCTAGGTTCACTCTCTACACAACAAAGAGGTTGCAAATTTATTTTAATTTTTTAAAATGTTATATGAAATAAATCCTAATTAAAGTCTCTTCAGGGATTTCCCATTACCCATAGACTAAAATAGAAACTTCTCTTGAAATTGTAAATAGTCTGCCTCCTGCTTGCTCATCTGGCCTCAGTTCATATCATTCTCCCTTTTCCCACGATGCTCTGACCACCCTAGCTTCTCTATGTTCCTTGAGCTCATCAGTAGGAGTCTAAGTTCAGGGATACTGCATCCAGAATTTTATTTATCCTGACTTTCTCATAGCCAAAAGTTTGTGGTTGTTTATGTTGGTATTTTGTTTTGATTTTGCCTTCAATTCTCAGCTTATATGTATTATCTTCCTTGATCATCCAACCACTCAATGCAATCTAAAATAGCCATCTAGCTTTACTGATTAGTATTTTATAGTTCTCTTTGCAGTACTTTTCACCACTATCTAGCATTTTCTTTTCTTATTCATTGACTTTTGATTTGCATGCATGGCAACCCACTCGAGTATTCTTGCCTGGAAAATCCCATGGATGGAGGAGCCTGATAGGCTACAGTCCATGGGGTCACAAAGAGTCGGACATGACTGAGCGAATTCACTCACTCACCCACAATGTAAGGTGTGTAAGTAGAGGAATCTGGTTTATCTGGTTACTCTTATATCCTGAGTCCACAGGGCAGTGTGTCTTACACATTGTAAGAGCTCAACAAATACTTATGCAATGAATAAACTGATAAATGAATGAATGATAGGGCCTTAGCTATCTGACTTCATCATGCCTCTCCAGTCACATTGTGTCTTCCAGTTAGTTTCCTTGGCTTGAGCATTTTTTCCCTGTCTCTTTGCCTAGGAGAAGCCTTCTGACCCTTTCATACTCAACTGAAATGAAAAAAATTTAGCTTATTTATCTTTATTTAGTGGATTTTTGTAGGGAGCAGCATAGCATAAATTTAATTTTGGAGGTTTCCCTGGTGCCTCAGTGGTAAAGAATGTGCCTGCCAAGGCAGGGGACATGGGTTTAATCCCTGGTCTGGGAAGATTCCACATGCCATGGAGTGACTAAGCCCATGAGCCACAGCTATTGGGCTTGTGCTCTAGAGTCCAAGAGCCACAACTACAGAAGCCCATGCACCCTAGAGTCTATGCTTCACAAGGAGAGAAGCCACAGCAATGAGAAACCCCGAGCACCACAGTGAAGTGTAGCCGCACTCATTGAAACTAGAGAGAACTTGTATGTAACAGCAAAGACCCAGTGAAGCCAAAAATAAATAAATCTTTAAAGTTAATCTTTGAATCACAGCCCTGATGCCAATAAAATAAATCATTATGCTCATTAAATAGAAGTATGTTGGCAAGTATCTAGATCTAATGGAAAGCTGCTCCATAAGTATTACTTCATTTCTCTTTTTCCTTTACTCTGGACAAGAGTTGGCCCCAGAGAGCACAGTATTTGGCCTGAATACCTCCTCCAGATTTTTGTAGTGACAGCACACACATCATTTCCTTAGAAAATGAATATGAAGGTAATATAAGAATTGGAAGAACTGATTTCCACTTCCTCAGCTTTCTCATGTGTGTTTGGTGAGTATATTTAATCTGTGTTGCAGTCTGTACTGAGGCTATGGTAAACATCCTGAAACTGAAGTGAAAGTGTTAGCTGCTCAGTTGTGTACAGTTCTTTACAATCCCTTGGACTGTAGCCTACCAGGATCATCTGTCCTTGGAATATTCCAGGCAAGAATACTGGAGGGGGTTGTCATTTCTTTCTCCAGGGGCTCTTCCTGACCCAGGGATTGAACCCAGGTCTTCCACATTGCAGGGAGATTCTTTACCATCTGAGCCACCAGGGAAGCCCTGAAACATCTTGAGGATAAACAAAGCAGTTTCTAGAACCATATTTGTCCTGTTCTGGCTTTAGCTCCCCATCTGGAAAGCTCTATTCCTCCAGCTTCATCTAATGAATATTATCCATCCTTCAGTTCATGTCAGTCACTCAGTCATGTCCAACTGTTTGTGACTCCATGGACTGCAGCACACCAGGCTTCCCTGTCCATCACCAACTCCCAGAGGTTACTCAAACTCATGTCCATAGAATCGGTGATGCTATCCAACCATCTCATCCTCTGTTGTCCCCTTCTCCTCCTGCCTTCAATCTTTTCCAGCATCAGGGTCTTTTCTAATGAGTCAGTTCTTCACATCAGGTAGCCAAAGTATTTGAGTCTCAGCATCAGTATCAGTCCTTCCAATGAATATTCAGAACTGATTTCCTTTAGGATGGACTGACTGGATCTTCTTGCAGTCCAAGGACTCTCAAGAGTCTTCTCCCACATCACAGTTCAAAAGCATCAGTTTTTCGGTGCTCAGCCTTCTTCACAGTCCAACTCTCACATCCATACATGACTACTGGAAAAACCATAGCTTTGACTAGATGGACCTTTGTTGGCAAAGTAACGTCTCTGCTTTTGAATACACTGTCTAGGTTGGTCATAACTTTCCTTCCAAAGAGCAAGTGACTTTTAATTTCATGGCTGCAGTCACCATCTGCAGTGATTTTGGAGCCGAAGGAAATAAAGTCTGCCACTGTTTACATTGTTTCCCAAGTGATGGGACTGGATGCCATGATCTTTGTCATTTGAATGTTGAGTTTTAAGCCAGCTTTTTCATTTTCCTCTTTAATTTTCACCAAGAGGCCCTTTAATAGCTCTTTGCTTTCTGCCATAAGAGTGGGGTCATCTGCATATCTGAGGTTATTGATATTTCTCCCAGCAAGTGCTTCATCCAGCCCAGCATTTCACATGGTATAGCCGGCATATAAGTTAAATAAGCTGGGTGACAATATACAACCTTGAAATACTCCTTTCCCTATTTGAAACCAGTCAGATGTTCCATGTCCAGTTCTAAGTGTTGCTTCTTGACCTGCATACAGGTTTTTCAGGAGGCAAGTCAGGTGGTCTGTTATTCCCATCTGTTTCCAGAATTTTCCACAGTTTATTGTGATCTACACAGTCAAAGGCTTTGGCATAGTCAATAAAGCAGAAGTACTTTTGTTTGTTTGTTTGTTTTCTGGAACTCTCTTGCTTTTTCGATGACCTCTGCCTTTTCTGAAGCCAACTTGAACTTCTGGAAATTCATGGTTTACATACTGTTGAAGCCTGGCTTGGAGAATTTTGAGCATTACTTTGCTACCATGTGAGATGAGTGCAATTGTGCAGTAGTTTGAATGTTTTTTGGCATTGCCTTTCTTTGTAACTGGAATGAAAACTGACTTTTTCCAGTCCTGTGGCCACTGCCGAGTTTTCCAAACTTGCTGGCATATTGAGTGCAACACTTTCACAGCATCATCTTTCAGGATTTGAAATAGCTCAACTGGAATTCTAGTTTTGTGGGCTCCTAATCACTGTAGATGGTGACTACCGCCTTGAAATTAAAAAACACTTGCTCCTTGGAAGAAAAGCTATGGCCAACCTAGACAAAATATTAAAAAGCATACCCATCCTTCAGAAGAGCTTAAATCTTTCCCTACCATGTCATATCAATAGCCCTACCCTCAGAACAGGAGTACAGTTATGTGTATATGTGTACACATGCACACACGTATGCACACAATTCATGGAGGTTTTCCCCAGAAATTTGTTCATGTTTTTTTAACACTTTTAATGTCATCTACATAACTATTTCTCATCAGACTATGAATTTTTAAGGAGAGTACATACTTATAATATGTACTTATTCTTTCCACAACCCCGTGGCCTCTGTGCATTGCACATAGTAATAACAGAAAATGAATTGACTTTGGTGTCCATCTCTCTGGGAAACTGGGGATTTACAACCAGTTTACATTTCTTGCTCTCAAAAGTAACACAGAGAACTTTATACAAAGTGATACAAATAACCTGAAAAACAATGAGAAAATTGGAAATAATCGAGAATTTTCTCATCACTTCATGGAGGCAGCTTTAATGTATGTATATGAGAGACCTGACCTGCCTCTTGAGAAACCTATATGCAGATCAGGAAGCAACAGTTAGAACTGGACATGGAACAACAGACTGGTTCCAAATAGGAAAAGAAACACGTCAAGGCTGTATATTGTCACCCTGCTTATTTAACTTCTATGCAGAGTACATCATGAGAAACACTGGACTGGAAGAAACACAAGCTGGAATCAAGATTGCCGGGAGAAATATCAATCACCTCAGATATGCAGATGACACCACTTTTATGGCAGAAAGTGAAGAGGAACTAAAAAGCCTCTTGATGAAAGTAAAAGAAGAGAGCGAAAAAGTTAGCTTGAAGCTCAACATTCAAAAACTAAGATCATGGCATCTGGTCTCAGCACTTCATGAGAAATAGATGAGGAAACAGTGGAAACAGTGTCAGATTTTATTTTTCAGGGATCCAAAATCACTGCAGATGGTGATTGCAGTCATGAAAATAAAGATGCTTACTCCTTGGAAGGAAAGTTATGACCAACCTAGATAGCATATTCAAAAGCAGAGACATTACTTTGCCAACAAAGGTCCATCTAGTCAAAGCTATGGTTTTTCCAGTGGTCATGTATGGATGTGAAAGTTGGACTGTGAAGAAAGCTGAGCACCAAAGAATTGATGCTTTTGAACTGTGGTGTTGGATGAGACTCTTGAGAGTCCCTTGGACTGCAAGGAGATCCAACCAGTCCATTCTGAAGGAGATCAGTCCTGGGTATTCTTTTTGGAAGGACTGATGCTAAAGCTGAAACTCCAATACTTTGGCCACCTCATGCGAAGAGTTGACTCATTGGAAAAGACTCTGATGCTGGGAGGGATTAGGGGCAGGAGGAGAAGGGGACGACTGAAGATGAGGTGGCTGGATGGCATCATGGACTTGATGGACATGAGTTTGGGGGAATTCCAGGAGTTGGTGATGGACAGGGAGGCCTGGCATGGTGCAATTCATAGGGTCGCAAAGAGTCAGACACGACTGAGTGACTGAACTGAACTGATGAGAGAAGAGGTGGTACACTGGGAACCACCTCAAGGACGAGCTTCAGAAGAAATACTTGCTGCCTCCACTGCAGAGATCTTCCAAACTTGTCAGACTGATGGCAACCCTTTAAAAGTCTACCCCTATATCGCTTATGATGAAAAAATAATTCTAACATATCATGGAAGGACAGTCTTTGGGCTCTACATTTTGGGCACTGTCAAAAAATACTGTATTTTGAGCAATACTATCATCCCAGCAAAAACCTTGTGGAATCTGTGCATTGAGAACCATTCCAAGTGGCAGCAACATGTGTTTCTACAAAAAGGTTGGATAGCTCAACATACTGAAGAGCATGTGGCAAATTAGAGCTGGGTACTGCCTTATACCAGAGGACTGGATAAGTCCCAGAGATCTGGACAAGTCGTGATGTGAAAAGGGAAAAAACCACCTAAAGATGTGTATATAAAGAGGAAAGCCACATGCTAGATGAGCAGAAATTAATGAAATAGAAAATAAGGATCAACAAAGTGAAAAGTTTATTCTACAAAAATTGCCAAATGAGATAAAAGATAGAATGCACAGAACTGATTCATGTTTTCTTATTTAATTTTTTCTCCAATATCTTGAAGAAAATATTGGCTCAGTGACTAGAAGGATAACCTATAGTTCAACATGAACAAGTCTAGGGGTTTCTGGATGCTGTAAAATATTGTCTTCCCATTTCCATTAGGATGAATTCAATTCACAGAGTCAGCCTCTGCTGGACACCTAGAATTCTCTGCTGTTGACCTCGCTATCCCTCTGCTATTTCACACTCAAGCTTCCTTTCAGAGTTTCTTCTCCATATTACTCTTCATTTTTATAATCCAGGGGACCTATTTCCTGGTATGATCCTGGCTAGGGCACTGTAGTCCTGGCTTTTCCTGATAAAGAATGTGGAGTCCCACATTCTTCAAAGCAGAGTACCAACAAGACAAGCCACTCTCTCTTGCTAGTGTTTGTTGCTTGGTAGGCTACAGTCCATGGGGTTGCAAAGAGTTGGACACGACTGAGTAACTTCACTTTCACTTAGAGAAATCCAGATGCATGGGTTATCAGCATATTGACAACTGTCAGGAGCAGGATTACATTGATGACAAACAGAACCTTGGCTAAATCATATAAGGTTAATTTATTAAAAGTACAAAGAGGGAATTCTGGAAGGTGAGATCTAAGGGTTTGACTGAACACCAAATCAGACTTGTGGAACCTCAACTGGTCCCCTTCAAGGCCAAAGCTATATACAACAGAACTTATGTACATATAAGACTAGAAGAGTTCTGCACAGAGTCTAACCTGGAAAAGTGCAGAAGACCACCCCAGTGAAGCCAAAGGCACACCATCAGTCTCAGGGTTGTACAACGGGCCACATGACCACAGGGCTTCAGGTGTGCAAGCCGTGCTGTTCTCTTGGATCCCTTGCATCTCTCCATACCTACGTCCATACCCTGGTCCACATATCTGCCTGAAGTGAGAACCTCAGACTTGATAACAAGGGTTTGTTGCCCCACAGTCTGCAGATGTCAATCATAGTCATTTGAGGTGTTACCAGGCAAATCCTGCAGTGTGTTGTGCTAAAAATCCTTCCCCCAGTAAGGATGAGAATAGGGAAGAATGAAGCAGAGGAAAAAAATGAGACCAAGAAAACTGTCACCTCCACCACTGCCCAGTGTTTAGAGAGTATTTAATGGTATTTTCCTCTCAGTTTCTGTAATTTTTGAGCCATATATAAAATCCTAAAATTTAAAACTAGTTTTGGGTGGGGGGCAGTCCTAAGATGGCGGAGGAATAGGACAGGGAAACAACTTTCTCCCTCACAAATTCATCAAAAGAACATTTCAACGCTGAGTAAATTCCACAAAACAACTTGTGAATGCTGGCAGAGGGCATCCAACACCCAAAAAAGCAGACCATTGGCTTCAAAAACAAGTAGGAAAAAAATATAAGATGAAAAAAGAGACAAAGGAGGTAGAGAGGGAGCTCCGTCCCAGGAAGGGAGTCCCGTCCCGGGAAGAGACTCTTAAGAAGAGAGGTTTCCAAACACCAGGAAACATCCTTGCTGCCGAGTCAGTGGCAAGCCTTGGAAGCACAGATGGCAACATAACAGGAAGGAAAAATAAATAAATAATTAAAACCAACAGATTACAGGCCCAACAGTAACTCCCCCAGTGGAAAAGCAGCACAGACACCTGCATCCGCCACTAGCAAGTGGGGGCTGGGCAGGGAGGTGGGAGGCGCAGGGAGCAGTGCTTTTAAGAATCAGGCTGGAACACCCTGCATGTGACCAGAGTGAACTAACTTGGGCTAGCAAACCAGACTGTGAGATAGCTACCATGAGAAATGCTTGAACATAAGACACCACCAGGACCGCGCACAGAACAAAGGATGGAACAGAAATAGCCGGCTGCAGAACATCCCCTTCCAGTGACAGGCAGCCAGAGCCATAAGGGCTGGAAGAGGGTAATCGTAGCCCAAGAGAGACATTACCTACCACAATGCAAGCCAACTTTTTGCTAAGACTTCTGGGGGTTCTGGACAGTCATCATCCACCTGAGAAGGGATGCCAGCAGCACACCCAGAAAACTGAGCAGCAGGGAAAGGCGATAAGTCACAGCAACTGTGCTCACCAAACTCCTGAGCTACTTGGACCTGGGAAGGGCACAAAACGCAGGCCCAACCAAATCTGCACTTCTGAGGGCTTCCTGAGTGCCGAGCCTCAGCGGCTTAGACTGGGGAGGTACATGAAGCCTAGGTCCGACCTCAGACGGTTCCCTGGTGGAGCAATGTAGAGCCTGAGCGGTGTGCACTGAGAGCAGGGGCAGGCCCAGCATGGATGAGACACTGCCAGCACTCACCAGTATTATTTGTTTGCAGCATCCCTCCCTCCCCACAGCACAGCTGAACAAGTGAGCCTAAAAAAAAAGTGTCCACCACCGCCCTCCCTGTGTCAAGATGGAAATCAGACACTGAAGAGACCAGAAAACAGAAGAAGTTAAACAGAGGGAAGCGCCTTGGAAGTGACCCCACACTGCCCACAACACCAGCGAAAGGGCCAGATATATCTTTACTATTTTTTCGATCATTCGTGTGTGTGTGTGTGTGTGTGTGTGTGTGTTGATGTTGTTGTTTTTCTTTTTCTTTTTCTTCTTCTTTTTAACTTTCTTAAATTTTTAAGTCCTCTATTTCTCTTATTTTTATAACCTACTATTACTTTTAAAAAAAGACCCTATTTTTAAAGCAAATGCCGTATATAGTCCTTTTGTGGTTGTTGTTTTTTTAATAATTTTTGGGTTTTTTTCTTCTTTTCTTTAATATTGTATTTTTGAAAATCCAATCTCTACTCCAGATTTTTAATCTTTGCTTTTTGGTATTTGTTGTCAATTTTGTACATTTAAAAACCCAATCTTCACTACCCAATTTTATCTGAGAGTGAGATTACTGGTTTGACCACTATCTCCTCCTTTGGATTCTCCTTTTTCTCCACCAGGTGGCCTCTGTCTCTTCCCGCCCCCTTCTCTTCTTTACTCAACTCTGTGACTCTCTGTGTGTTCCAGACGGATGAGAATACTTAGGGAACTGGTTACTGGCCGGATCTGTCTCTTTGTTTTTTCATTTCCCTCTTTTATCCTCCTGGCCACCTCTGTCTACTTCCTCCCTCTCCTCTTCCCTGTATAACTCCATGAACACCTCTGAGCGGTCCAGACTGTGGAGCACACATAAAGAAGTGATTACTGGCTAGCTTGCTCTCTCCTCTTTTGATCCCACCTCATCTCATTCCAGTCACCTCTAACTACCCCCTCCCTCTTCTCTTCTCCATGTAACTCAGTGAACCTCTCTGGGTGTCCCTCAATGTGGAGAAACCTTTCATCTTTAACCTAGATGTTTTATCAACAGTGCTATATAGATGGATAAGTCTTGAGGCTATTGTAAAAATAAAACTGAAAACCAGAAGCAGGAGGCTTAAATCCAAATCCTGAGAACATCAGAGAAAGCCTGAATCCAGGGAACATTAATCAATAGGAGCTCATCAAACGCCTCCATACCTACACTGAAAGCAAGCATCACCCAAGGGCCAACAAGTTCCAGAGCAAGACATACCATGCAGATTCTCCAGCAACACAAGAACACACCCCTGAGCTTCAATATACAGGCAGCTCAAAGTTACTCCAAAACCATTGATGTCTCATAACCCATTATTGGACAGTTCATAGCACTCCAGAGAGAAGAAATCCAGCTCCACCCACCAGAACTCCAACACAAGCCTCCCTAATCAAGAAACCTTGACAAGCCACTGATACAATCCCACACACAGTGAGGAAACTCCATAATAAAGAGAACTCCTCAAATTCCCAGAATATAGAAAAGCCACCCCAAACACAGGAATATAGCCAAGATGAAGAGACAGAGGAATACCCAACAGGTAAAGGAACAGGAGAAATGCACACCAAACCAAACAAAAGAGGAAGAGATAGGGAATCTACCTGAGAAAGAATTCCAAATATTGATAGTGAAAATGATCCAAAATCTTGAAATCAAAGTGGAATCCGAGATAAATAGCCTGGAGACAAGGATTGAGAAGATGCAAGAAAGGTTTAACAAGGACCTAAAAGAAATAAAAATGAGTCAATATATAATGAATAATGCAATAAATGAGATCAGAAATACTCTGGAGGCAACGAATAGTAGAATAACGGAGGCAGAAGATAGGATTAGTGAAATAGAAGATAGAATGGTAGAAATAAATCAGAGAGGAAAAAGAAAAGCAAATTAAAAGAAATGAGGACAATCTCAAAGACTTCCAGGACAATATGAAATACTCCAACATTTGAATTATAGGAGTCCCAGAAGAAGAAGAGAAAAAGAAAGACCATGAGAAAATACTTGAGGAGATAATAGTTGAAAACTTCCCTAAAATGGGGAAGGAAATAATCACCCAAGTCCAAGAAACCCAGAGAGTTCCAAACAGGATAAACCCAAGGCAAAACACCCCAAGACACATACTAATCAAAATAACAAAGATCAAACACAAAGAACAAATATTGAAAGCAGCAAGCAAAAAACAACAAATGACACACAAGGGGATTCCCATAAGGATAACAGCTGATCTTTCAATAGAAGCTCTTCAGACCAGGAGGAATGGCAAGACATACTTAAAGTGATGAAAGAAAATAACCTACAGTCTAGATTACTGTACCCAGGAAGGATCTCATTCAAATATGAAGGAGAAATCAAAAGCTTCACAGACAAGCAAAAGCTGAGAGAATTCAGCACCACCAAACCAGCTCTCCAATAAATGCTAAAGGATATTCTTTAGACAGGAAACACAAAAAAGGCATATAAACCCAAACCCAAAACAATAAAGTAAATGGCAACAGGAGCATACTTATCAATAATTACCTTAAACAGGTTGAATGCCCCAACCAAAAGGCAAAGACTGGCTGAATGGATACAAAAACAAGATCCCTATATATGCTGCTTATAAGAGACCCACTTCAAAACAAGGGGGTTGAAATTGAAGGACTGGAAAAGATATTCCACTCAAATAGAGACCAAAAGAAAGCAGGAGTAGCAATACTCATATCAGATAAAATAGACTTTAAAACAAAAGCTGTGAAAAGAGACAAAGAAGGACACTACATAATGATCAAAGGATCAATCCAAGAAGAAGATATAACAATTATAAATATGTATGCCCCCAACATAGGAGCACCGCAATATGTAAGACAATTGCTAACAAGTATGAAAGGGGAAATTAACAATAACACAATAATAGTGGGAGACTTTAATACCCCACTCACACCTATGGATAGATCAACGAAACAGAAAATTAACAAACAAATGCAAACTTTAAATGATACAATAGACCAGTTAGGCCTAATTGATATCTATAGGACATTTCACCCCAAAACAATGAGTTTCACCTTTTTCTCAAGTGCTCACGGAACCTTCTCCAGGATAGATCAGTCCTGGGCCATAAATCTAACATTGATAAATTCAAAAAAATCGAAATCATTCCAAGCATCTTTTCTGACTATAATGCATTAAGGTTAGATCTCAATTACAGGAGAAAAATTACTAAAATTCCAACATTTGGAGGCTGAACAACACGCTGCTGAATAACCAACAAATCACAGAAGAAATCAAAAAGAAATCAAAATATGCATAGAAACGAATGAAAATGAAAACACAACAACCCAAAACCTGTGGACACTATAAAAGCAGTGCTAAGAAGAAAGCTCATAGCAATACAGGCATACCTCAAGAAAAAAGAAAAAAGTCAAATAAACAACCTAACTCTACACCTAAAGCAACTAGAAAAGGAAGAAATGGAGAACCCCAGGGTTAGTAGAAGGAAAGAAATCTTTAAAATTAGGGCAGAAATATATGCAAAAGAAACAAAAGAGACCATAGCAAAAATCAACAAAGCCAAAAGCTGGATCTTTGAAAGGATAAATAAACTTGACAAACCATTAGCCAGACTCATCAAGAAACAAAGAGAGAAAAATCAAATCTATAAAATTAGAAATGAAATTGGAGAGATCACAACAGACAAAACAGAAATACAAAGGATCATAAGAGACTACTATCAGCAATTATATGCCAGTAAAATGGACAATGTGGAAAAAATGGACAAATTCTTAGAAAAGTACAACTTTCCAAAACTGAACCAGGAAGAAATAGAAAATCTTAACAGACCCATCACAAGCATGGAAATTGAAACTGTAATCAGAAATCTTCCAGCAAACAAAAGCCCAGGTCCAGACGGCTTCACAGCTGAATTCTACCAAAAATTTCGAGAAGAGCTAACACCTATCCTACTCAAACTCTTCCAGAAAATTGCAGAGGAAGGTAAACTTCCAAACTCATTCTATGAGGCCACCATCACCCTAATACCTAAACCTGAAAAAGATGCCACAAAAAAATAAAACTACAGGCCAATATCACTGATGAACATAGACGCACACCTATGGACACCTTATCTTCGACAAAGGAGGCAAGAATATACAATGGAGTAAAGACAGTCTCTTTAACAAGTGATGCTGGGTAAACTGATCAACCACTTGTAAAAGAATGAAACTAGATCACTTTCTAACACCACACACAAAAATAAACTCAAAAATGGATTAAAGGTCTAAATGTAAGACCAGAAACTATAAAACTCCTAGAGGAGAATAGGCAAAACACTCTCTGACATACATCACAGCAGGATCCTCTATGATCCACCTCCCAGAATACTGGAAATAAAAGCAAAAATAAACAAATGGGATCTAATTAAAATTAAAAGCTTCTGCACAGCAAAGGAAACTATAAGCAAGGTGAAAAGACAGCCTTCAGAATGGGAGAAAACAATAGCAAATGAAGCAACTGACAAACAACTCATCTCAAAAATATGCAAGCAACTTATGCAGCTCAATTCCAGAAAAGAAGTGACCCAATCAAAAAATGGGCCAAGGAACTAAATAGACATTTCTCCAAAGAAGACATACGGATGGCTAACAAACACATGAAAAGATGCTCAACATCACTCATTATCAGATAAATGCAAATCAACACCACAATGAGGTCCCATTTCATGCCAGTCAGAATGGCTGCGATCCAAAAGTCTACAAGCAATAAATGCTGGAGAGGGTGTGGAGAAAAAGAAACCCTCTTACACTGTTGGTGGGAATGCAAACTAGTACAGCTACTATGGAGAACAGTGTGGATTCCTTAAAAAACTGGAAATAGAACTGCTTTATGACCCAGCAATCCCACTGCTCAGCATACACACCAAGGAAACCAGAATTGAAAGAGACCCATGTACTCCAATGTTCATCGCAGCACTGTTTATAAAAGCTATGACATGGACGCAACCTAGATGTCCATCAGCAGATGAATGGATAAGAAAGCTGTGGTACTTATACACAATGGAATATTACTCAGCCATTAAAAAGAATACATTTGAATCCATTCTAATGAGATGGATGAAACTGGAGCCGATTCTACAGAGTGAAGTAAGTCAGAAAGAACAACACCAATACAGTATACTGACACATATATATGGAATTTAGAAAGATGGTAATGATGACCCTGTATGTGAGACAGCAAAAGAGACACAGATGTATAGAACAGACTTTTGGACTCTGAGAGACAGGGAGAGGGTGGGATGATTTGGGAGAATGGCATTGATACATGTATACTATCATGTAGGAAGTGAAGTGCCAGTCTATGTTCGATGCAGGATGCAGGATGCTTGGGGCTGGTACATGGGGATGGTCCAGAGAGATGGTATGGGATGGGAGGAGGGAGGGGGTTCAGGATTGGGAGCTCGTGTATGCCTGTGACAGATACATGTCAATGTATGGCAAACCAATACAGTATTGTAAAGTAAAATAAAGTTAAAAAAAAAAACACACTAGTTTTAAAAATGAAATAAAGTGTGGTGCCATAAGTGTCCTTTAAGGACAAACACCATGGCCCTACTCATGTTTTTGTTTTTTGTTTTTTTAATCCTATCTTTAGTCATGATGTAATAGAACTAAATTTTCTTCCTGGGTGGCTCAGTGGTAAATAATCTGCCTGCCAAGCAAGAGACACAGGTTCAACCCCTGGATGGAGAAGATTCCATCAGGAAGGAAATGGCGACCCACTCCAATATTATTGCTTAGGAAATTCCATGGACAGAGGAGCCTGGCAGGCTGTAGTCCATGGAGTCACAGAGAGTCAGACACGACTTAAGGACTAAACAACAACAGAAACAAGAGAACTAAATTAGAAAAATTAGCCCAGCCTAATTACTGGCTCTTCTAAAAAAAAAAAAAGAATTCTCTGGGGCTTCCCTTGTGGCTCAGTGGTAAAGAATCCACCTGCCAGTGCAGAAGACACAGATTCTAGCCTGATCCAGGAAGACTCCACATGCTGTGGAGCAACTAAGCCCATGTACCACAGCTGTTGAGCTTGTGCTCTAGAGCCCAGGAGCCGCAACTACTGAAGCCCAGGCATCCTAGAGCCTGTGCTCTACAGTGAGAGAAGCCAGCGCCATGCACAGCCCAAGCACCACAATGAAGAGTAGACTCCATGTGCCACAACTAGAGAAAGCCTGCACAGCAACAAAGACCCAGTGTAGCCAAAACTAAGTAAATAAATGGAAGAGAATTCTCTGTTGCTAAATGCCAAGAACTTTTATCAGCAGCTTCAGTGACAGGCATGTTTGCAATTACTGAGGCCATGGTTTCCCATTTGGAAAGGACTGTGGTCTTAGTACAGAAAAATGGCTAATTATCACTGACTATGTGACAGGAGCAGGACCTTTTCCTATCTTTTCCTCGTCTCCTATCTTCCTCCTACTTAATACACTTAAATGTTCCAGTCCTCACTAATTTAATCTCTCCTTTTAAAAACAATGTTTTATTTGAAAAATAAAATTAATACAACTGTAGAAGCTTGGGTAATCACTCTTCCATTTCTCAGTATTCTCATATTTATCCACCCTGTTCTCAGCATACTTCTTAAAAACAAAAACGCTTCTCACCAGCTATCCATCTTACACCTGATAGTATATATATTTTGATGATACTTTCTCCATTTGTCCCACTGTCTGCCTTTCACAGGGAGCCCAGTCTGGTGCTCTGTGATGACCTAGAGGGATGGGATGGGGGAAGGGGAAGGAGGCTCAAGAGGGAAGGGATGTATATGTAATTATGGCAAATTTGTGTTGCTGTATGGCAGAACCAACACAACACTGTAAAAATTAAAAAACAAAAATATTTTTTAATTTAAAAGAAAGTTTCTCTTAAAAACAACATTTTGTTTGGATGAAGAACCTACATACGTGTGAAAAGAGTTCTTATTCACTTGGATTTCAGGATTATAGGATTTATTTTGTGGTTTAGTTTTTTATAATACCTAAGTCCCACACTAATCTAATCTTTAACTGATCTATTGAGGCCTTAGAAGATATTGTTGCATTTTAATAATCTTCCTTTCTGAATCCTTGTCCACATGCCCTAGATATACCCTTATGTAGATATGTGTTTCCATTTTTGGAGTGACTGTACCTTCTGATCTACATGTTACTCAAATTCCATTTTAGAAATTCTGGCTCCTCCAAGTCTTGATTTAACTGAACAACAGATTTTAGAGCTCTGACCTTTCAAGGGGCTTAGAAACAGAATTTTGGAACTCAGTTTGCCACAGTCTACAGCAATTTTTTTTTCTTTTTCTTTTTTTTTTTGGAATCTGTATGCTCTTTTCTTCATATAGAAGAGACCTGCACATGTCTCTGCCAACAGACAACCTGAGACATTTCTTCCTACTGTTTACAATCTAGAAACCAGAATTTGTCATTATATAAGAATTTCTCTCTGTTTAAAAAGAAAAAGGAGAGCAATTTTGCCAAAGTTTCCCATCTTTGGAACATTTTCACAGAGGAAAAAGACCACCTGCTTCATTTTATCCTCCTTTACCACACCTGAAACTCCAACCTTGCTGAACTGAACAGGAAGATAGACTGCTATCTGGGAGGACAGGATGGACAACCGAAATTATTCAGTCATGCCATATGGAAAAGCAAGGTCTAGCAGAATTCTGAGGCCTCCGTCTTGGATTACCCATAAGCGTGATAGACAGCTGAACATGCACTTAAAGAGAGAAGAAAAAGATTTGAAGTTCTCTAGTTGCAATTCTTTCTAGTTTATGTTATCTATTTATATATTGTTTTGAACGTGCTGGGTCTTCATTGCTGCACACGGGCTTTCTCTAGTTGTGGTGATTAGGAAGGCTACTCTCTAGTTGCAGTGTGCAGGCTTCTCATTGCGATGGCTTCTCTTGTCACCAAGCATGGACTCTAAGGCACATAGACTTCAGTAGTTGTGGCACAGGGGCTTGTTGCCCCCCAGCATGTGGGATCTTCTGGGACCAGGGATAAAACTTGTGCCTCCTGCATTAGCAGGTAGATTCTTAACCACTTGACCACTAGGGAAGACCCCCGGTTGAAGTTCTTGTAGGCTAATGTTCTTCAGAAACTTTCATCCTTTATTTAAACCAGAATTGCAAGCAATGCTTGGACAATAGCATCATCCATGACTGTAGGGCCATCATCTGTCCTAGGGCTTATCACAATGAACTGTGTTTTTTACCCTGCTGATAAACATGCAGAGGTCAATAGGAATTTGCTGAAGTACTTAGGACAGGTCAGGGGATTGTGAAACACAGTGGCCCAACCATTCATGGTCACAGATCATTTCTCCTTCTGAGGAAGGGACTTGTTCCTGGGGATTCTGTCAGGCTGTGGATTTCTTTTTCACAGTCATCAACTGAACAGCAGCGAGTTTACAGATTGACATGGATGCAGATACCATTGACCTTGGGTGCAATGCTTAGAAAAATACAACACCCTCCTTTAAAGGGCCACAAAAGCATCTTGGCTTCCTGGTGGCTCAGAGGTTAAAGCGTCTGCCTACAATGCGGGAGATCCGGGTTCGATACCTGGGTTGGGAAGATCCCCTGAAGAAGGAAATGGCAATCCACTCCAGTATTCTTGCCTGGAGAATCCCATGGACAGAGAAGCCTAGTAGGTTACAGTCCACGGGGTCGCAGAGAGTTGGACACGACTGAGCGACTTCACCTCACCTCAATTAGAAACAGGGAGAAAATCTTTTGAACCTAAGATGATGGAAATGGAATAATTTACTGAATTAACTGAGATTCTTATGGGAAAAATTAGTTAACGGTTCAGATCAACCCTGCAAATACTTTTTAAATGCTTCTCCAAAAGAAAAATATTTGTTTTATTTTAATTTATTCTTTAAAATCTAAACATCTTTATGAAATAGCTGCCTTCTTCCACTGTTTCAGATACCATATCATAAAAAGAACTAATGCTGCAATATGAAGGAAAAAATACTGATTTTATTACGGTTCTAGCCTTTATCATCTATTACTTCTTTTAAAAAAGGCTCTTAAATTCTCTGTAACTTGATTTCCTCATTTCTAAACTGAATAATATAATCATGAAATAATATGTTTGTGACTTCCTTGTGAAGATTTTAAAATTTTTAAAAGTTAAAATCACTATATATGTATAAAATTTGATATTATATGCATGAGAAAAACATAATATCAGACTGTAAGTGATATAAGAAAGTTGAAAGTGTTAGTTGCTCAGCCATGTCTGACTCTTTTCAACCCCATGAACTGTAGACTACGAGGTTCCTCTGATCTTGGAATTCTCCAGGCAAGAATATTGGAGGGGGTAGCCATAATAAGATAAAGATAAAGTAGCCCATCTGGTTTTTTGAATAAGTATACCAAAACTTACACATCCAAGTGTGTGCCACCTTTTTCAAAGTGGACTCCCTGAAAGGCACACTGATTTAATAGGGAGATACTACTTAAAACATGTTTGATATTTTTCTTGGAACTGCTTATCAGAAGCCAATTTGTAAGCAACAAGAACATCATTCCTAATTAGTTTGTCATTAAATCTTGTTTAGCATCAAAACCAGCAGTCCTAGTTTGACCCCACATCACATTCATCAGACAGGTCTGTTTGGCTCATAGCACTTTAAAAATTAGTCACACTCAAAGAAAAAAAGAAAAACAATAACAGGCAAGGATTTTCAAAGTGAGTGTAACAGACTCTCGTATCAATTCCAGAATAATTGCTTCAGAAATTCTTTTTAATAAGGCAGTATTATTGGAATAAGTTTGAAGTTCCAAGATAATTACTTACATAGGAACAGCACAATTTGCATGACTAAGTTCTGACTATGTTTTTCAAAAATCAGTTCCAATACTTAGTAGCCCTGCTTCAAACATCACAAGGTCCTTCAAGGACCCTGATATCCCTTTAGGGGTATTAGGGAGTAGAGGATTAACTGATGAGAAGTCCATACCTGATGCCACTGTGAAGCTGTGATTTTTCTAAAATTCACCTTAGACAATAATATATTTTGAAATCTTAATTCTATTCATGAAATTCTACTGAATAATTAAATCTCTATTTTTAAATATCAGACTTTGTTGGCTAAGATAAAATGAAGTGATAGCAAATATCAGATCAGATGCAAGGATTCAATACAGTAATTATAGTTTATTGACATTGTTGTACAGCAGAAACCAACACAACATTATCAAGCAACTCTCCTCCAATTTAAAATTAAAAAGAAATTTTAAGAAACAGTCCTGAATTATTAAAGCAACACTTGCCTCAGATCATTTTCTTGTTTGAATTAGTCAATACTTAGTGAAAGTGAAAGTGAAGTTGCCCAGACGTGTCCAGCTCTTTGCGACTCGTGGACTGTAGTCCACTTAGAGTATACTAAAAGCAAGCACAAATTCTTTGTCCATTGCGAAATGCGGTGGAAGTAATGCTATCTAATTTCAGTCAATGAACCTTAAGATACCTGCATCGTTCGCATTCATGCTTGAAATATTTCCTTTGCCACCATACTGTTAGGATCTCAAGCCCCATGAAGCAGGTATATGGAGGAAAATTGAGATACCCTGGCTGACAATCCCAGTGAGCTCCTAGTCAAAGCTGGCATAGACTGGAAGATCTGTAAGTAAGCCCAGATAATCATAGCCTCAGCTAACACCACGTATAGTATAATCTAACACCACCACTTCCTATGTTCCTGGAGTGAATTATTTAAACCATGGTGCTTCAATTTCCTCATTTTTTATGCTTCAATAATCATAACATCTTCCTAATTGGTTTATTGATAAAGGGAAATAAAATGTCTAAAGTGTCTTTGTAACAGAATAGGTTTCATCAAACCAATAAATAAATTTGTCATTGCCACATTGTTTTTTAATATAAATTTATTTATTTTAATTGGAAGTTAATTACTTTACAATATTGTATTGGTTTTGCCATACATCAACACGAATCTACCACAGGTATACACGTGTTCCCCATCCTGAACACCCCTCCCTCCTCCCTCCCGTACCATCCCTCTGGGTCCTTGCCAGCCATCTAATGCAAGCTAGAGAGCATCCTCAAATCTGACATCACATTTAGAATCTCTTTCCATTTCTCATTCTTTAACTTTATCTCTAGGAAATGTCAAGAACATAGGTTAAAGGGACTTTTCTTGATGTGGACATTGATAACAACTCAATAGGGGTTTGTGAGTGCCGAAGAATTGATGCTTTTGAACTGTGGTGTTGGAGAAGACTCTCGAGAGTCCCTTGGACTGCAAGGAGATCCAACCAGTCCATTCTAAAGGAGATCAGCTCTGGGATTTCTTTGGAAGAAATGATGCTTAAGCTGAAACTCCAGTACTTTGGCCACCTCACGTGAAGAGTTGACTCATTGGAAAAGACTCTGATGCTGGGAGGGATTGGGGGCAGGAGGAGAAGGGGACCACAGAGGATGAGATGGCTGGATGGCATCACTGACTCAATGAACGTGAGTCTGAGTGAACTCCGGGAGTTGGTGATGGACAGGGAGGCCTGGCATGCTGCGATTCATGGGGTCGCGAAGAGTCGGACACGACTGAGTGACTGAACTGAACTGAACTGAACAGATTCTTTTTCAGTCGAACATTTCTGATTGTCATTGCCATCATCACCATCATCTTTTGCTTATTTTTCATGACCTCTATGAGTTTTGATGAGAATTACCCAAGTCAGATTACATTTACCATTTGCAACTATAGCTTCTCTCCTCTGTTGGACTAGTACCTTAGAACCTGAGGTCATGTCCTGTCCCAGAATGCTATTCCACAGTAAAAAGTTTACAGACTCGATGGACGTGAGTCTGAATGAACTCCGGGAGATGATGATGAACAGACAAGCCTGGAGTGCTGTGATTCATGGGGTTGCAAAGAGTCGGACATGACTGAGTGACTGAATTGAACTGAACCATAGATACATGCAGTAAATTGGATGGATCTCAAGGACATTATCCTGACTGATAAAGGCCAGTCTCAAAAGTCACTGCTGTAGGATTCCATTCATCTTACATTCTTAAAATGACAAAACTATAGAAATGGATGACAGACTAGTGGGTACCAAGAATTAGAGATGGTGAAGGGAAAAGGGTTGGTTGTGGCTGCAAAGGAATAGCAGAAGGAAGATCTTTGTGGTGTTGGAATAGTTCTACATCTTAACTGGGGTGTTGGCTACACAAATATACATATGTAATTAAGATGATATGGGGACTTCCCTAGTAGTTCAGTGGCTGAGACTCCACACTCCCAATGCAGGGGCCCCAGATTCCATCTCTGCTCATGGAACTAGATCCCACATGCTACAACTAAGAGTTTGCAGGCCTCAACTGAAAGATCAGTGTGCTGCAACTAAGAGCCAGTGCAGCCAAATAAATAAATAAAAATTTTAAAAATTATATGAAACTATAATCTGTCTTTATATGAAACTAACATCTGTCTCCTGGTTGTGATATTGTACTATGGTTACATAACATGTAAATACCAAGGGAAACTGGTTAAAGGGTAGGCAGAACCCCTCTGTATAATTTTTATAGCTTCTTGTAAGTTTATAGAAATTTTTAAATTAAAAATCAGAAAAAGGAAAATAATAAACATTGGTGAGAACACAGATCAATTAAAAGTTTCACTTTGCAAATGTTAACTAGTAAACTAAACCTATAACTACCTACACCCTAGCAATCCTAGTCTTGGTTAAATACTGAAGAGAAGTGAATGCTTATGTCCATCCACTAAAAGATATATACATGAGTGTTCAGAGTAGTTTTTTTCATAAAAGTCATAAACTGGAAGCAATCTATCAACTGAGAATAAATAAATGTGGTGGATTCACCTAGTGAAATATGGCATGGCAAATTAAAAAAATCAAACTGTTTATGAATGAAACAACTTGAATAAATGTCACAAACCTGGTACTGAGAAAAGAAAGTCAAATACAAAGGAATATGTTCTTTATGTAGAGAAATCAGAAAATAGCTACTTCTGGGACGATAGCATTAACCAACAAGGGGCATCAGGAAACATCCTGTATTTAATCTCTGTAGTGTTTATACAAGTGTGTGCATATACACAAACTCATTTAAACATACACTTCAATTTGCCTCATTCTATGTGTTTTATGCCTCAGTTTAAAAATAAAGTGGGGAGAAATGCAGAATGCTGAACTTACTGGTATATCATGATACATCAAATAAGACAAATCTCCTGAACCAAAGCATCAAGATTGCCTCCTCTTGCTTTGTTACTTATGTGTGTGGCAACGATGATAAAAAGTAAGTGAAACAAAAAAGCAAAAAATGAAGATCTTCTAATGTTGAGGCTAGTAAATTCCTGTGAAATTTGCATGGTAATCCTGAACCAGAGTCCTGACCAGAGTCCACAGAATGGTAGACACTCTATAGGTCGCAAAAACACCTCATGTGATACACATGGGGGCCTCTGTGTCCCCTTCAATTACCCCAAACCCTGGCACTGGGTGAATGACCTGGCACCAGTAATGTAATGTGGATATGGCAGATTATTTTTTAAAAAATCCTCAGGGAAGAAGCAAATCGAAGTAGCATAATTCTCATTACTTCAAAGTTGTGCTACTTCCACAAAAATAGCCTGCATTTAATTTAAAACATTAAAATGAGATTTCTTCAAAAAGCAAAATGTTTGACACTTCTCCCCTCAAGAGACCTCAGGATAAACAATAGGACAAGCTGAGGTTTGAACTTCTTAACTTTTACATTATGTTTTAATTATGCTGCTATTTTTATTTGTGGTTCTTAATATGCTTCTGTAGCCATCAGAGAACACTGGGGAATCCCCTTTGCATTTACCATAACACGAATGAATTCCCTTACTCAGTAACCCAGAACTGCAGGGCCTTGGGTTGTAAGCTGAGGATTACCAGATGTTTGCAGGGGGAGTCATTTTTATTGGTTTCATTAAAACTGTTTTATTGTCTGGTTGAAAAAGCAACAGGATTATGGCATCATGGAGAAAATGGATCATAAGCTTGCATAAAGATTATCTGCTCCTTGCTTATATATCCACAGCAGTTGAGGGTAAAAATCTGGTTTTGTTTCACCAGAAGGAATGATGCTAAAGCTGAAACTCTAATACTTTGGCCACCTCATGGGAAGAGTTGACTCATTGGAAAAGACTCTGATGCTGGGAGGGGTTGGGGGCAAGAGGAGAAGGGGATGACCGAGGATGAGATGGCTGGATGGCATCACTGACTTGATGGACGTGAGTCTGAGTGAACTTCGGGAGTTGGTGATGAACAGGGAGGCCTGGCGTGCTGCGATTCATGGGGTCGCAAAGAGTCGGACACGACTGAGCGACTGAACTGAACTGAACCCAAAAATCATATCTACGACTCCAGCCCTTTCAGATTCCTCTAGGGGTCCCTAGAGAGTATCTTTCCTGGAATTATGAGGTGGTTCTTTGGGTTTCCATGCATGGTTACCATTTTCTTCCTTCCAGGTGGATTCCCAAAGGCCTCTGGCTGACACCAATGAGATCCACGAAGCTCACACAGGAGCACCAACTGTACATGCTCCCTTACCTCTTTATTATTTCGTTTGCATATCAGTCTACATAATATAGTTCACTTGCACTCTTTTTATCTTTTTAAAAATATTTGTATTTATTTGTTTATTTTTGGTTGTGCTGGGTCTTTGTTGTTGTGTGAGCTTTTCTCTAGTTGCAGTGAGCAGGGGCGACTCTGCAGCTGCAGTGCACGGGCTTCTCATTGTGGTGGCTTCTCTTGTTGTGGAAGGGCACAACAAGAACACTAGAGAGAAGTGTGGCTTCTCTCTAGGGCACGTAGGCTTCATTAGTTGCTGCGCAAGGGCTCAGTAGTTGCAGCTCCCAAGAACTAAAGCACAGGCTTAATAGTTGTGCCGCATGAGCTTACTTGCTCTGAGGCATGTGGGATCTTCCTGGATCCAGGATCGAATCTGTGTCTCTTGCATTGGCAAGCAGATTCTTTACCACTGAGTCACCAGGGAAATCCCATACACTCTTTTTATCTTTCTGCCACTTTATATAGGATCTGAAGTGATAAAGACTTGCCACTTCATTGACCTTAAGGGCAATGAATACACTCTGATACTATTGAAGATGTATACATGTCATTAAACTTTGTCCAAATTCATAGAATGTACAACACCAGAAGTGAAATCGAGTTAAATCACAGACTTTGGTTGATTACGATGTGTCAGTGTAGATTGGGCAATCTTAAATGTACCACTGTCGTGGGGGATGTTGATAATGGTGTAGGCCTTATTTGTGTGGGTTCAGGGTGGAGGAGCCTGGTGGGCTGCAGTCCATGGGGTCACTAAGAGTCGGACACAACTGAGCGACTTGGTTTTCACTTTCATGCATTGGAGAAGGAAATGGCAACTCACTCCAGTGTTCTTGCCTGGAGAATCCCAGGGATGGGGGAGCCTGGTGGGTTGCCGTCTATGGGGTCACACAGAGTCGGTCACAACTGAAGAGACTTAGCAGCAGCAGCAGTAGCAGGGAGTAATGGGGAAATATCTGTACCTTCCTCTCAGTTTTGTTGTGACTTTCAACTGCTTTAAAAAGTCTATTCTTAATAAAATGCATACCAGAGAGTTTCATTAATATAATAGATGGGCTTTTTTATTACTTAATTTTTACTGTCACTTTTAGAAAAGCTCCTCTTCCAAGAGCTTAAATTAGCCTAGCTGACAATATGGTCCCCATATAATCCATAAAATCAACTTCCTCTCCTGGCCCACTATCTTTGAACCAGATTGGTGTGTATCAACTCTACTTCCCTTAGTTTGAATTCTTCATAAGAGGCTTCTGGGTGCCATGTGAAAAAAAGACCCAAGTAAAACAATCCTTGTGCAGACTCATCACCATGACCTCCCCCAGCACAGTTCTACACTCATCTGGTTCATAGACACTGGCCCAGTCTCATCAAAGCAAAGGGGAGCTGCCAGTTTCTTACCTACCAGCCTGGGACACAAGTCAGGTAGCAACCATGAAGGAAATCTGCTTTGGACTATGTGATTCATTGTCTCACTATTTTGCCCCGAAGTACCAATTTTAAAAGATGACAAAACTGGTCCCAATTTCATAAAATGTATTCTCTCAGCCCTGGTGGCTCAGAATCTGGCAATGCAAGAGATGCGGGTTCAGTCCCTGGGCTGTGAAGATCCCTTGGAGAAGGAAATGGTCATCCATTCCAATATTCTTGCCTGGAAAATACTATAGACAGAGGAACCTGGAGGGCTATAGTCTGTGGGCTTGCAAAGAATCAGATACAACTTAGCGATTAAAGAGTTCTCTCAATCCCTCCATTTTATGGCTTTTATTGTTATGTCTTGTAGAAACGGTCATCTTCATTTTAATTATTTAATGCTTTCTCCTTACATTTCCCCCAACTTCCACCCACAGGGACCAGTTAAATGTTTTCCTGATTGGGCCCTGATGTCTGAGAGCTCACTCAATAATGGGGAGAAGCCTAAAGTTAGAATAATGCTCCCTGAAAGACAGAAAGGGAGTATGATTGGTAACTTAGAGATCACACTTCATTATAAAGACCTCTGACGCATTTCTCTGTCCCACTGTATGTGCCCAAACTTGAAAAACAAAAGTTACTGATTTGTTCTCTCCTGCAGCTTCCCACAGCCAAAGAGCCTGAAAACTTACTTTCTACATGCCTAATGATTTTTTTTTTTCCTCTCACTCAAGTGTGCACTGAAAAAGACCCTGCTGCTTGGATAGATTAGGGGCAGGAGGAGAAGGGGTGACAAAGGATGAGATGGTTGGATGGCATCACCGATATAATGGAGATGAGTCTGAGCCAACTCTGGGAGATAGTGAAGGACAGGGAATCTTGGTGTACCACATTACATGGTGTCAAAAAGAGTCAGACCTGATTGAGCAGCTGAATGACAAGTGTGTATATGTGAACAGAAATTAGTAATACCATTTTCATTTTGTAATTAAGTCCAGAGGCTAATTTGCTTTCAATAAGGGTTCATTTAATTTTCTCTTTTGGAAAGTAGCATTGGCATGGAGCATCCTTTCATGATTATACTGGTCCATTCTCTCTAGTACACAGAAATATACCTTCAGGCTGCCAGGCCAGCGGCAACAAGAATGGCACAAATGTTAATGGGTTTGTGATGTCAGGTATCCACTGACATTTCAGGTGTGTGCTGTCTCCTCCAGGCTTTTCTGTGCTCCCTGAAAGTAAAATCCATCAATTCTTCTTCCCTGAGATTAATGTTTATGACCTGTTCAAACTTTTCAGAATACTAATGCTATTTAGGATGCAGACAGGCTTTCCAAAACTTCTTCAGAGATTTTCTTTAGAACTGGAAAAAGCTTAAGGTTCAGTTCAGTTCAGTCACTCAGTCATGTCCGACTCTTTGTGACCCCATGAACCGCACCATGCCAGACCTCCCTGTACATCACCAATTCCAGGAGTCCAACCAAACCCATATCCATTGAGTCGGTGATGCCATCCAACCATCTCATCTTCTGTCGTCCCCTTCTCCTGCTCTCAATCTTTCCCAGCATCAAGATCTTTTCCAGTGAATCAGTTCTTCGCATCAGGTGGCCAAACTATTGGAGTTACAGCTTTAACATCTGTCCTTCAAATGAATACTGGGACTGATCTCCTTTAGGATGAACTGATTGGGTCTCCTTGCAGTCCAAGGGACTCTCAAGAGTCTTCTCCATCACCACAGTTCAAAAGCATCAATTCTTTGGCACTCACCTTTCTTTATAGTCCAAATCTCACATCCATACATAACTACTGGAAAAACCATAGCCTTGACTAGACAGACTTTTGTTGGCAAATTAATGTCTCTGCTTTTTAATATGCTGTCTATGTTGGTCATAACTTTCCTTCCAAGGAGCAAGCATCTTTTAATTTCATGGCTGCACTCACCATCTGCAGTGATTTTGGAGCCTGACACTGTTTCAACTGTTTCCCCATCTATTTGCCATGAAATGATGGGACTGAATGCCATGATCTTAGTTTTTTGAATGTTGAGTTTTAAGCAACTATTTCATTCCCCTCTTTCACTTTCAAGAGGCTCTTTAGTTCTTCTTCACTTTCTGCCATAAGGGTGGTGTCATCTGCATATCTGAGGTTATTGATAGTTCTCCCGGCAATCTTGATTCCAGCTTGTGCTTCTTCCAGCCCAGAGTTTCTCATGATGTACTCTTGCATAGAAGTTAAATAAGCAGGGTGACAATATACAGCCTTGACATACTCCTTTTCCTATTTGGAACCAGTCTGTTGTTCCATGTCTAGTTCTAACTGTTGCTTCCTGACCTGCATACAGGTTTCTCAAGAGGCAGGTCAAGTGGTGTGGTATTCCCATCTCTTTCAGAATTTTCCACAGTTTATTGTGATCCACACAGTCAAAGGCTTTGGCATAGTCAATAAAGCAGAAATAGATGTTTTTCTGGAACTCTCTTGCTTTTTCCATGATCCAGCAGATGTTAGCAATTTGGTCTCTGATTCCTTTGCCTTTTCTAAAACCAGCTTGAACATCTGGAAGTTCACAGTTCGCGTATTGCTGAAGCTTGGCTTGGAGAATTCTGAGCATTACTTTACTAGCATGTGAGATGAGTGCAATTGTGTGGTAGTTTGAGCATTCTTTGGCATTGCCTTTCTTTGGAATTGGAATGAAAACTGACCTTTTTCAGTCCTGTGGCCACTGCTGAGTTTTCCAAATTTGCTGACATATTGAGTGCATCACTTTCACAGCATCATCTTTCAGGATTTGAAACAGCTCCACTGGAATTCCATCACCTCCACTAGCTTTGTTTGTAGTGATGCTTCCTAAGGCCCACTTGACTTCACATTCCAGGGTGTCTGGCTCTAGGTGAGTGATCACACCATTGTGATTATCTTGCACTACCACAGCCACCATGCTTCTTTGGCCAAGAGGAGCTACCCCACATCCAAGGTAAGGAGCAGCAGCTGGGCTTTGCTGGAGCAGCCGTGAAGAGATACCCTACGTCCAAGGTAAGAGAAATCCAAGTAAGATGGTAGGCACTGAAAAGGGCATCAGAGGGCAGACAGACTGAAACCACAATCACAGACAACTAGCCAATCTGATCTCACAGACCATAGCCTTGTCTAACTCAATGAAACTAAGCCATGATATGTGGGGCCACCAAGTTGGACGCATTGTGGTGGACAGGTCTGACAGAATGTGGTCCAGTGGAGGAGGGAATGGCATGACACTTCAGTATTCTTGCCTTGAGAACCCCATGAACCTTATGAAAGCTTACGGTTATCCAAACCACATTTCAGACTCAGAGAGTATGAGTGACCAGCTTGAAACCACCCAGACTACAAGCAGCAAAGCCAGGCCAGTACCCCTGACATGTAGTCCTGTATTTTTTAAGTTCATGTGGCTTTTGTCATGTCTTACAAGAAGTGTTCCTTACAGGATTAAACCTCCCATCTCTCAGCTCCCACTTTAAGTCATAGAAAGCAGTAGCATGTATTGTGAGAACAGCCTATAAAACAAACCTGGAGCACAGTGTGAGGAGCCCTGGTTATCAACTTGTCTTGGTTGTTTGTAATTTTTTCACATAATTTCAGCTAGTTTTATCCTTTATGAGACTGAGGATAAGGTTGGTGAGTTACCTTATCCACAGGGTTATGGTGTGGTCACCATTGTGAAATAGGTTGCAAAGACAGAGTGGTACACTTAGCATTCTACTATTATGATGTACTTACTCCCATTCCTTGGAAGGAAAGCTATGACCAACCTAGACAGCATATTAAAAAACAGAGACATTACTTTATCAACAAAGGTCTGTCTAGTCAGGGCTATGGTTTTTCCAGTAGTTGTGTATGGATGTGAGAGCTGGACTATAAAGAAAGGTGAGCACCAAAGAATTGATGATTTTGAACTGTGGTGTTGGAGAAGACGCTTGAGAGTCCCTTGGACTGCAAGGAGATCCAACCAGTCCTGGGTGTTCATTGGAAGTACTGATGTTCAAGCTGAAACTCTAGTAGTTTGGCCACCTGATGCAAAGAGCTGACTCACTGGACAACCTTGATGCTGGGAAAGATTGAGGGCAGGAGAAGGGGACAACAGGACAAGATAGTTGGATGGCATCACTGACTCAATAGACATAGGTTTGGGTAGACTGTGGGAGTTGGTGATGGACAAGGAAGCCTGGTGTGCTGCAGTTCATGGGATCGCAGAGTCAGACACTACTGAGCAACTGAACTGATCTGAACTTACTCCCATACTCCCAAAATATAAAACAATTCCGTATTTAAGATGTGCAGCGTTGATTGATTAGAATATGGAATCAGAACTGATTTTAGATCATTTATTCACACAAACATTGGGTTCTAGGAAATCTGTAAGCTTCTAAAGGCAAGAAAGGAGGGCTGGATATTTTTTTTTACACCAGTGGCTGATTTATGTCAATGTATAGCAAAACCAATACAGTATTGTAAAGCAAAATAAAGTAAAATTACAAAAATACACATTTTTAATATTAATTTCTGCTGCTGCTACTGCTGCTGCTGCTAAATCGCTTCAGTCGTGTCTGACTCTGTGCGACCCCATAGACGCCTCCTACCAGGCTCCTCTGTCCCTGGGATTCTCCAGGCAAGAACACTGGAGTGGGTTGCCATTTCCTTCTCCAATGCATGAAAGTGAAAAGTGAAAGTGAAGTCGCTCAGTCGTGTCCGACTCTTAGTGACCTCATGGACTGCAGCCTACCAGGTTCCTCCATCCATGGGATTTTCCAGGCAAGAGTGCTGGAGTGGGGGTGCCATTGCCTTTTCTGTATTAACTTCTATTGGAGTATAATTGCTTTGGGGCTTCCCAGGTGGCACTAGTGGTAAAAATCTGCCCACAGTGCAGGAGTCACAGGAGACTCGGGTTCAATCCTTGGGTGGAGGAGATCCCATGGAGGAGGGCATGGCAACTCACTCCAGTATTCTTGCCTGTAGAATCCCATGGACAGAGGAGCCTGGTGGGCTACAGTCGATAGGGTTGCAAAGAGTCGGACATGACTGAAGCAACTTAGCAGGCATGCCAGCATAAATGCTTTACAATGTTTGTATTAGTTTCTACTGTACAACAAAGTGAATCAGCCGTATATATACATGAGTGAGTGAGTGAGTGAGTGAAGTCGCTCAGTCGTGTCTGACTCTTTGCGACCCCGTGGACTGTAGCCTACCAGGCTTCTATGTCCATGGGATTCTTCAGGCAAGAATACTGGAGTGGGTTGCCATTTCCTTCTTCAGGGGATCTTCCCAACCCAGGGATCGAATCCGGGTCTCCTGCATTAGAGGTGGACGCTTTAACCTCTGAGCCACCTATATACCCTCTTTTGGGGTATTTCCTTCCCATTTAGGTCACCACAGAGCACTGAATAGAGTTTCCTGTGCTATACAGTTGGTTCTCATTAGTTATTTACATTATACATAGTGTCAATAATAAATATATATATATATATATATATATAAAATCAGTCTTGATTTTATTACAGCATCTGCATTTCTTTCAAAACTTGGACCCTGCCCTGTGATTGATGAGATACCTCTTTCTTTTTAGTTATGCTATTCTCCACAGACTTTTTATTCTGGTTTTCATTCCAAAGCTTGGCCCCTATTGTCTAAGATGAAAAAGCCCATGATCAGAAGCATGCATCAGTGCTGGGGGTGACCCACATTTGTAGACTCTGACAATGGTTTCTTCCAATCAAATAAAAGCCAGCGAAAGGGAATATAGTATTGCAGTAGGATATGAGAACTATACTTAAATCAGGGCTTACAAGAGCTTTTCTAAGCAGGTCCAAATTGAACAGTAAATTTCATGAGTGGCCAACAAATAAGTAATAAAGGAGACACAGAGACTCCATATGTAACCCAATATCCCAAGTTGAGAAGATGGTCTCTGAGAGCCTGAGATATTAGTTTTAAAAACACCGAGTTTCAGTTTTTATCAACAACTGGATCACTGTGTAGTTTGCAGACCTAAACGAACCTAAGGATGCCTCTATTGCTTTTTTTCTTCCAAATCTAACAAAATGTTAATACCATTTCAGCATTTTTAGACTTTTGGACTAAAGCATAACAATAATTATTTGTTTAAATGATACTCTGTCAACTTCTTAAATTGTCCTAGAATACAAAAATGGTGGGAAATTAACATTTCATGACACACTATATATTCACTTTCAATATGAAAGTAACTTCTATTCTTATTTAATAAATCTTGAATAAGATTTCCTTGGGACAGAACCAGTTGTCAAATTCTGACTGGATTCACATTTGATATGAAAGGACCTCTGTTGAATAATATTGCTCAGAAGTCTTCACTGTATTAAAAATAGTTTGCATTTTAGTATAAATTTCAAGAAAATTTGGTCTCAGCTCTACTGAATGGACATTATAATGTTCCAAAAAGTAACAGTTTATTTAACAAAAATGCGGTCTTAGGTGGGGAGGCAAGAGTCGGTAATTCATATATCAATTTAAAATATCAGCCTTACTATAAATGTGTCTTATGAAAAATGTCATTCATCTCAGCCTTCCCTTTCTCACATCATCAGACTATTTGTCCATAATACATACCCATCAGAAACACCAATGACCCATCCTCTTAGTTTCTCTTCTGTAACTTTGGTTTTACAGACACTAGAAAGTAGAAATTTTTCTAAACATTTCATCTATATATATCCATTTTACTTATCAATCAACCCTGTGTAGCTTAATAGCTTTTTCAAATTTATTTTGTTATTATTAAGGGGTTCCTAGGTAAAAATGTGACCATTAATGTGAAAAGAATAGTGAATATTATGTTGATTAAAAGATACATTATAAATGCACTAAGAAGGAGACCCACTGGATTAGCATTTTATTGTTGAAGCAAATGTGGAAAACTCAGCAGTGGCCACAGGACTGGAAAAAGCCAATTTTCATTCCAATCCCAAAGAAAGGCAATGCCAAAGAATGCTCCAACTACCACACAATTGCACGCATCTCACAGACTAGCAACATAATGCTCAAAATTCTCCAAGCCAGGCTTCAGCAATACGTGAACTGTGAAATTCTAGATGTTCAAGCTGGTTTTAGAAAAGGCAGAGGAACCAGAGATCAAATTGCCAACATCCACTGGATCATCAAAAAAGCAAGAGAGTTCCAGAAAAACATCTATTTCTGCTTTATTGACTATGCCAAAGCCTTTGTGTGGATCACAATCAACTGTGGAAAATTCTGAAAGAGATGGGAATACCACACCACTTGACCTGCCTCTTGAGAAACCTATATGCAGGTCAGGAAGCAACAGTTAGAACTTGTCATGGAAAAACAGACTGGTTCCAAATAGGAAAAGGAGTACGTAAAGGCTGTATATTGTCACCTTGCTTATTTAACTTCTATGCAGAGTACATCATGAGAAACGCTGGGCTGAAAGAAACACAAGCTGGAATCAAGATTGCCGGGAGAACTATCAATAACCTCAGATATGCAGATGACATCACCCTTATGGCAGAAAGTGAAGAGGAACTAAAAACCCTCTTGGTGAAAGTGAAAGAGGAGAGTGAAAAAGTTGGCTTAAAGCTCAACAGTTAGAAAAGGAAGATCATGGCATCTGGTCCCATCACTTCATGGAAATAGATGGAGAAACAGTGGAAACAGTGTCAGACTTTATTTTGGGGGCTCCAAAATCACTGTGGATGGTGACTGCAGCCATAAAATTAAAAGACTCTTACTCCTTGGAAGGAAAGTTATGACCAACCTAGATGGCATATTCAAAAGCAGAGACATTACTTTGCTGACTAAGGTCCATCTAGTCAAGGCTATGGTTTTTCCTGTGGTCATGTATGGATATGAGAGTTGGACTGTGAAGAAGGCTAAGCACCAAAGAATTGATGCTTTTGAACTGTGGTGTTGGAGAAGACTCTTGAGAGTCCCTTGGACTGCAAGGAGATCCAACCAATCCATTCTGAAGGAGATCAACCCTGGGATTTCTTTGGAAGTAATGATGCTAAAGCTGAAACTCCAGTATTTTGGCCACCTCATGCAAAGAGTTGACTCATTGGAAAAGACCCTGATGCTGGGAAGGATTGGGGGCAGGAGCAGAAAGGGATGACAGAGGATGAGATGGCTGGATGGCATCACTGACTTGATGGACGTGAGTCTGAGTGAACTTCGGGAGTTGGTGATGAACAGGGAGGCCTGGCGTGCTGTGATTCATGGGCTCACAAAGAGTCGGACATGACTGAGTGACTCAACTGAACTGAACTGAACTGAACCAACCATCTCAACATTCAGTGGCTTTGGGAATTCCCTAGTGGTCCAATGGTTAGGAGTTGGCACTTCCACTGCCAGGAGCCCAGGTTCAGTCCCTGGTCAAGCAACTAAGATAATAATCCCATAGGTCTTAAAACTGGCCAAAAAATAAAAAAACCTTGTGGCTTAACAGCAAACATTTACTACCTCACAGTTTCTGAGGCTGCATCTTAGCTGAGTCCTCTGGCTCAAGGTGTCTGACAAGACTCTAGTCAAGGTGACAAACAGGGATGACGTTATCTCATAGCTTGACTGGATAGAGATTTACTTTCCAGCTCACTCATGTAGTGATTGTCGTGATTCAGTTCCTCATGGATTGTTGGACTGTAGGACTCAGCTTTTCACTGGCTTTTGGTAAGAGATGAATCAAGGAACCAACTTCAGTTCCTTGCAATCAGCCTTCTTCAACAGAGCAATTTACTCACCAAAGTGTGCCAGTGAGAAAAGTCAAAGAAAGAGAGAGAATGCAAGCAAGATGGAAGTCATAATCCTTTTTAATGTTGTCAGGAGGTACATTCCATCACTTTTGTCCTATTTCATTCATTACAAGTAGGTTATTCGGTCCAGGCATACTCTGTGGGTTTCCCAAGAAAAGCTCAGTTCTAGTTACAAGAGGTAACATATTAAAGATGATAGGTAGAAAGGGGATGCTAAAAGTTGGAAATCTTGGACAATGTTCAGTGGTGACAACTGAAATAGCAGAGATTGCTTCAATTCCAAATGATATTGTTACCTGGGGCATTTAATGTAGAGATGAATGGAAATATTATCAGAGTTCATCGGACCAGTACAGGACATTCTTCAGGGGAATCAAAGCATGGCACTGTAAAACAAAGGAACTCCTTCACATATCCTTTTGAATGATAGAGTAATAATTCAGATAATGACTAAGAGTGCCTGCCCAGCAAGGCATAGGCTCTCTGAACTATTATAGAATTCTCTGCCATCAAGGATAATGGGAAATAAATTCTGACATAAGCCACAATCTATATTTTAATTTGAGATTTTGTTTCATTGGCCGAATCTTTCACCAAGATTACCAGCAAGGCACCAGACTAGGATGTGTATAAGATACAGGTGTAATCAATAATCTGCTCTGAAGGAGTGCACTCTTTCTGAGAAGGAAGCTGTGTTTCCAGCAGACTCCAATACTAGGCAGAATGGTGACAAAACGCTGCTCCTTGATAAACACTGGGACTCTGCTCCTCAAACTAGACTCAAAGTCCAACAGCACAGATATCCAGTGGGAGGTTATTAGACATTCAGAATCTCAGCTCCATTCCAGAGCTACTGAGTCAGAATCCACATTTTAACAAGACCTCTAGGAGACTTGATAAAGTCTGAGAAACATTTCTAATGGAGCTTGAGAGAACCATGGAGAGAATGACCAAGTTTAACTAGAGAGGTTAAAGAGTTAGATAGAGAAGGTATCATTTGAGCTAAACATGAGATGTGTATGATTTCAACAGAAATAAAAATTTCTTTGTTGGAGGAAGTTAAAGCATTGACCATAGTCTAGGGCAGGGAAGTAGACTGTTCCTGAAATTAAAAAGGAATACACTTCAGTTGAAGTCAGTTTACAAAGGGCTTTGACCATTTTCTAAGAGTTTTTAGAAACTCTTTAGAGTTTCTCACTTATTGAGACTTTGGAAGTTTTTGAGCAGAATACAATAGCAATAAGAAATACAATATAGTGGTAGCATGGAAGATGTATTGGCATAAGGAGAGGCCAAAGACACCCTAGCTGGGGGTAATTAATATCGGTAGACTTCAAGTTAGAAGCTATCTTTCAGGGATGAGGTTATTCATGGAAAATAAGGGGGAAGTGATGAAAGTCAGAGACATTTCAGAGGTGGAAATTACAGCTCTTGGTAAACGTTGAGGGCTTTCTGCTCAAGTAATGGGAAGGAAAACGATGTCATTCAGAAAGATGGGGGTCACAAAAACATGAGCAGATTTTGAGAGGAAGAAAATTGCTTGTCTTTGGTCATGAGATAGTTGCTGGGAATTTTTACCCTGTCAGTGATGTAAGAGCCTTTCCTGCTTTCTTCATGTAGCACTATTGTCTTTCTGGTTTTACAACTCTCAAGCTTTTCAGTGTCTTCCTGAGAATTCCAGCCAAATGCCTGAAGAATTCAGTACACCTTAATCCAACTGACAAAGTTTTATTCTTTTTTGGTTTAAGGTGTCCACATGGAAAAAATAACTTTGAAACATGAATCACATGTTTGTCATTTCCTAGAAAGCTCTCGACTCAAATTTCATGTTGGACAAATTGAATAAAAGGAATCCCTTTCAGTAGAGAGTCCAGAGAAATTGGTTGTATCAAATTTCAAGAGAGAAAAAAAAGAGAGTGTGAAAGAAATGTAGTTACTGTCCTGATGGGAAAGAGGGAGTGACTCTTCACAACAATTCCACAAAGGAAAAAATCAATTATTTTCTTTGTGGTAGCCCAAAACTTCTTTACTGATTGAAAATGATAGGGCTTTAAGGAGACTTGTTAAAAGGTGTTTCTGAAAAGCTACTTGCAAACTGCTTTCAGCACAGTGTGCTTTCAGTGGGTGGAAGTGATACTCCTTCTATAATGCATGGAGTGAAGTGTTTCACCAACCTTGTAATAAATTAGTTTCTAACAAGCTATTTGCAAGCTGTGTTTTGTACAGATTTCTTTAAGTGAATGAAAGTGATATCCATCTTGTAGTACATGGTTATAATAGATTCCTCTTTACAAGCCACTTAAAAGCTGCATTCAGCATACTGTTCATTCAGTGAATGGAGGTGATACCCATTCTGTAGTGCAGAGTGAAGTGTTTAAGAAGACTTGTAATAAGGATGTTTCTAACAAGCTTAAAAATGAGCAGGTGGGATGAACTGTGAGAGTAGCATTGAATCATGTACATCATCATATGTAATATCCAGTGCTAATTTACTATATGATGTGGGAGCTCAAACCTGGTGCTCTGTGACAACCTAGAGGGGGTGTGATGGAGTGGGAGGTGGGAGAGAGGTTCAAGAGGGAGGGGACATATGTATACCTATGGCTGATTCATAATATATGGCAGAAACCAACACAATATTGTACAGCAATTAACCTCCAATTAAAAATGAATAAATTTTAAAAAATGATTTGGCATCATATTCCAATCAAAAATTTTTCTCCCTTGCTTCATAACCTTATTACCTTCTTGACTTATTTTTTTTCATGTCATTATCATATCATTTGTCATTGAACATTCATGTGAAGTGCTTTGTTTATGGTGTAATCTCCATAAAGGCTCTAAAGGCCAGATCCTTTTATATTAGTAGGTTGAAATGGATCATGGAAAAAGCAAGAGAGCTCCAGAAAAACATCTACTTCTGCTTCATTGACTATGCCCAAGCCTTTGACTGTGTGGATCACAATAAACTGTGGAAAATTCTGAAAGAGATGGGAATACCAGACCACCTAACCTGCCTCTTGAGAAATCTGTATGCAGGTCAGGAAGCAACAGTTAGAACTGGACATGGAACAACAGACTGGTTCCAAATAGGAAAAAAAAGTATGTCAAGGCTGTATATTGCCACCCTGCTTATTTAACTTCTATGCAGAGTACATCATGAGAAACGCTGGACTGGAAGAAACACAAGCTGGAATCAAGATTGCTGGGAGAACTATCAATAACCTCAGATATGCAGATGACACCACCCTTATGGCAGAAAGTGAAGAGGAGCTAAAAAGCCTCTTGATGAAAGTGAAAGTGGAGAGTGAAAAAGTTAGCTTAAAGCTCAACATTCAGAAAATGAAGATCATGGCATCCGGTCCCATCACTTCATGAGAAATAGATGGGGAAACAGAGGAAACAGTGTCAGACTTTATTTTGGAGGGCTCCAAAATCACTGCAGATGGTGACTACAGCCATGAAATTAAAAGACGCTTACTCCTTGGAAGAAAAGTTATGACCAACCTAGATGGCATATTCAAAAGCAGAGACATTACTTTTGCTGACTAAGGTCCATCCAGTCAAGGCTATGGTTTTCCTGTGGTCACGTATGGATGTGAGAGTTAGACTGTGAATAAGGCTGAGCGCCGAAGAATTGATGCTTTTGAACTGCGGTGTTGGAGAAGACTCTTGAGAGTCCCTTGGACTGCAAGGAGATACAACCAGTCCATTCTGAAGGAGATCAGCCCTGGGATTTCTTTGGAAAGAATGATGCTAAAGCTGAAACTCCAGTACTTTGGCCACCTCATGTGAAGAGTTGACTCATTGGAAAAGACTCTGATGCTGGGAGGGATTGGGGGCAGGAGGAGAAGGGGACGACTGAAGATGAGATGGCTGGATGGCATCACTGACTCAATGAACGTGAGTCTGAGTGAACTCCAGGAGATGGGGATGAACAGGGAGGCCTGGCGTGCTGCAATTCATGGGGTCACAAAGAATCGGACACGACTGAGCCACTGAACTGAACTGAACTGAAATGTCTTCAAATTCGGCAAGGGTTGTTGGTTAATTAATCACATAGTGAATCTATGTTGAAAGTATAATAGTCATAATATATCCCAAAAGACTTTCCATAAGTCATCTGGATTAAATATAATATATGAGAAAAGGGAAATTTAACTAAAATTAATAAGGCCAGATTCCATCTAATGTTGGATAGCAGTTAAAATCAACTTTTAACTGCTAATATTTCTCAATTTTTTTCTGAGTGTATTATTGATAGAAAAACTTGACAAGAACATTATGAAAAGGTAAGATTTTTTAAAGGCCAGTCATGGACTGGAAGGAAACTTGCAATACATATGAACACCCTCTATATCTATATCTATATCCATATACACAATATATTAAAAATTCCTGGGACTTCTCTGGAGGCCCAGTGGTTAAGACTTTGCCTTCTCATGCTGGGGGATGTTGGTTAGATCCCTGGGTGGGGAACTAATATCCCACATGCCATGAAATACAGTGAAAAAAAGAGAGACAGTAAATCAGTAGTGTTTGGGAATGCTTGATCAAAGAGCAAAAATATTTTTTAATCAAGAAAATCATGAATAAAAATCTTTACCTCTTCAGTTCAGTTCAGTTCAGTCATTCAGTCATGTCCAACTTTTTGCAACCCCATAGACTTCAGCATGCCAGGCTTCCTTGTCCATTACCAACTTCTGGAGCTTACTCAAACTCATGTCCATAGAGTTGGTGTTGCCATCCAACTCTCTTATCTTCTGTTGTCACCTTCTCCTCCCACATTTAATCTTTCCCAGCATCAGGGTCTTTTCAAATGAATCAGTTCTTCGCATCAGGTGGCCAGAGTATTGGAGTTTCAGCTTCACTATGAGCCTTCCAATGAATATTCAGGACTGATTTCCTTTAGGATTGACTGGTTGAATCTTGCAGTCCAAGGGACTCTCAAGAGTCTTCTCCAACACCACAGTTCAGAAGCATCAGTTCTTCAGTGCTCAGCTTTCTTTATACTCCAACTCTCACATCCATACATGACTACTGGAAAAACCATAGCTTTAACTAGACAGACCTTTGATGGCAAAGTAATGTCTCTGCTTTTAATATGCTGTCTAGTTTGGTCATAACTTTTCTTCCAATTACTCGTTTACTTCTTAATTAATTTTAACTAAAATTATGACTGAGATAGGGATAATAATTGAGGGCCATTAAGGGAGTTTTTGAGGTACAACTTTCTATTTCTGATGCTGCTTATGTGGTCACTTTGTGACAATGTATTGACCTGTAACTTTTTGGTTTAGCACTTCTCCAGGTGTTAGTAAAAGTTATTACTTAGTAAAATTTATCAGCTTCTTTTGTGGGGTTTTCAACTTCCTGAATAATATACAAAAGCAATCAAGCCAAACAGAAGGGAATAAAATCTACTAAGTCCATTTTCAACATCATCAGAAAATATAATCTTGTCTCTGAAAATGTGGACGAGCATTTTAAAAGAAGCTAAGAATGGTTAAAATTGTTGAACTGGGAATGAGAAATGGTAGGGAGGAAAATGCTGATTTTCATTATAAACCTCATAGAACTAATCAGCTTTTTAAACTATGTATTTGTATAGCTTTTTTTTTAATGTTAAAAAGACTGTAAAATCAATAAAGAGTGTTTTCATAGTTGTAATAGTTTCAGAAGAGCCTGAAAGGTAATGGTTCAGTCAAAGCCTTCAATCATTGGTTTTACTATCTGCCTGTGGGAGTCCTTTTGAAGAAGGAAAGGACACTCTTCCCGCCTCACTTTCTGTTCTCTTCTCCTAGCATCTTCTGAGGTTTCATGAATGACTACTTTTCATTTATGAATAATTCTTCTGTTTGGCGACGGAAGAAACCAAGACAGAAGAAAATCTTTGTTTTTGCAAGAGGAATCTAGCTCTTCTGAGAAAAGAATCTCTCAATGATAAGAAATTAAGATGGCCTTTCAACCATGCAAATCTGGTCATTGTAGTGCTTTTGAAAAGCCAAAGGCTCATGAGAGGCTGCATTCTCTATTTTTATTTGGTGATTTTTAAAACTTTTATCTTTCAAACTTAAGCATTCACTGTTGATAGATCTCTTACCTCTCCCCAGGTGTGCAGAGGACTGTGGGCTCTATCATGAGGACTTCGGTAGAAGAGAACATACAGGCTAGAAATTGACTGTACACTGGAGAGTTTTTGTCTGCTGGCAAGCTCCTGCTCAGAGGACAGGGGAGAGGAAAACAGTGCTATTTAATGTAACTTTTGTCAAAGCCCAGAATACTTGGCAGAAAGCAGAGGCCAAAAGAACCTTCATGGTGGATGCCTGGATTCTGCACTACCTGGCTTTGCATCCTGAGGGACAGAAATGGAAGAGGGAGGCCAGAGAATTCTTCCTCGGGTTCATGACCTTGTACTCTTACAGCCTGCCCCAAATGCAAAGGCTTTTGTTCACTCTGAGAATATTGATAGGTTGCATTATGCAACATACAGTTTCACATGGGGAAAAAAACTTTTCTCTCAACTCACTTTTAGACTTTTAAGTTCATGGTTTCTTTGCATTCCCAGATACATTTTGGCTGATGATGAGTATGTAGGCACTTATCAAAATAGCAGCCAGTGTGCAGTGTTTTGATTATTTTGCCTGAAATCTAAGATTTGGGCAATGTTTTACACACAATTAAACTATTCGAGCAACACAGACTTTGGAAGGAAAAAGGTTCTGGCATAAAAAGTTGAATGTTGCTCATGAAGGGTTCTGTTGTTACATGAACCATATTTTCTTGTAATTGCTATTAGCAGAAGACATTAGTCATTTTCCTTCTGAAGCAGAACAGTAAAAAAAAAAAAAAAAAAAAAAAACAAGTGGCAAAATGAATCTCATAGTCATTGAACCGATTCCAAAATAGATATAAATTCATTTAAATGACAGTATAATTAAGTTGGTGTGGATTATTGCCTTTAAATTTAAAAAGGAGAAAATATAAGATACTTGCCAAAAAAATTATATAATCATATTAGTTGTGCCATATTGTATGTCTGGTTGAATTAAAACAACGAACATTTTTCCAGACAATGAAAACTATTTCAAATGGTGTGAACTTCAGATTACATTGCTTCAAGGACATAAAACTGCTGCTTAGGAAAGATATCAACTTGTATCAGACTATATAAATGACTTACATCACTTTGCATTACTCGGGTGTGTGTGTGTGTGTGTGTGTGTGTGTGTGTGTGTGTGTTCAGTCGCTGAGTCATATCTGATTCTTTGCAACCCCATAGAGTGCAGTCCACCAGGATCCTCTGTCCATGGGATTTGCCAAGCAAGAATATTGCAGTGGGTTGCCATTTCCTACTCCAGGGATCATCCCATGCCAGGGATCGAACCCAGGTCTCCTGCATTGCAGGCAGAGTCTTTACCATTGAGCCCCATCTAGAAACACTAAAATGTGCTACCTTACTCTTGAAACTGATGTTCTGGGGTAGAATATTGATTTATCTATTGGAAGGTTGACCATTTGGTTTTCTGTCCACGTCATTCCCATAGTGAAGATGGAAACAGCAGTGTGGCTGTCCCTTCTTAGCTCTTGCTGTGTTTACTGTCACGTTATTATCTGACTAATGGCAGTATTCACAAAACAAGTCACCACTTTGAGCATTCATGGTCTACTGCCATTGTAGAAAACAACAAATTGCTTTTATGAATGTAAGTGCTGCTTTAAAGTCATTTTAAGTGTATCTTTTCATGACTTCTTGACTTATTTTGACCTCTATCCTACTTAACAACTTTCTTTTTCTTTCTAGAATTGAGTTTAACTTTGTAAAATTCCTTTAAAGCAGTGGTTCTCATCAGGTACAAGGAGACATGTGATAATTTCTGGAGATATGCTGGGGTGGGGGAAGCATCAGGGAGTGGTCCAGGACATGCTACTGGCATACTGGCATCAGGTGAGTGGGGCCCCAGGGCACTGCTGAATCTCTTACAAGACATAGGGCAGCCCCTGCCACAAAGAATTATCCTGTCCAAGAGTCCAGAATGCCAAGACTGAGAAATGTTGTTTCAGAACAGGGGTAAAAGGTGATAATGATCATGTTCAAAGTGATCAAAATTAGATTCAAGCCATTAGTTTTGAAACATGCAACTAAAACTCACCTGAAGAAGCTCCTGGTATCCCATCAGGAAAAACATGTTTCTGCAAATTACACTGGAGCAAGAGTTCCCTCTGTATTCACCAGAAATCAGAAATGAACAAGCAGAAGTGCCTCTATGGAGAAAAAAATTGAAATAATGAGATTTTTAATGTCATGAGATGAAGACTGGTTGTAAGAGGGAAAAGATTGCAAGAAACCCAAAAGGTGATAGCAGAATTAAAATTTGCACTGAAGGTAAAAAGAAAGGGTTAGCACTGGATGAAAGCACAATCTTTGATTATGAAGGGCAAACCTGAAAAGCTTGCCAAGAATGTGAGGAGGAAAGACAAAGGTATTCAAATTATGATAAGGAAGAAAGAAATAAAAGAGAAGGTAAATAACACATGAGAATTATATGTATACCTACATAATAAATCACTACAACATGAACCAAAGCAAAGACTTATAAAGTATCAGGCAAGATATTAGAAGACATCCACAAAATGTCTCCAATGATACTATGAAATTGAAAAGATATAGGGAAAATTTCTACAAATTTTATACAAAAAGCATCAGAGTGTTGTCTCTATTGCTAAATGTCAGGGAATGATGAAGCAATATCAACAGAGGTTTTAGGTGAAAACGCTTTTTAAAGAGGTTTTTTAAAAAGCCATTTTTAAAGAGCCCTTTTAACAAATCCCAAATAATTTGTTATTCATATACATAAAGACAGCAAAGTCCTTCTCATATGTGCACAGCCACAAAATATAAACCACTGATAAGACTTTTCTTTAATTACTTGAAGTTATTTTCCAGCTAAGGTATAGATTAAAAATTAATAACCCAATATAGAAATTATACTTTTAATAAGCCTTCCACATACTATCCAGCAGTCCCACTTCTGGTATAGATCCAAGGAAAACAAAAATATTAATTTGAAAAGATATACGTACCCCAATGTTCACAGAATCTTTGTATACAATAATCAAGACAATCTAAAGGGTCCAGTCCATCAACAGATGATGGATAAAGAAGATGTGATACACATAGACAATGGAATATTACTCAACCATTAAAAAGAATGAAATTTTGCCATTTACTTAACACAGTTAGTCTTAGAGGATATTAAATATAGTGAAATAAGTCATAAAAAAGACAAATATATATGTCTTCACTTATACATAGACTCTACAAAATAAAGCAAATGAATATAACAAAACAGAAACAGACTCAGATACAGAAAACAAACTAGTGGTTACTAGAAGGCAATAGTTAAAAAGAGGAGAGGCAAACTAGGCAAAGAAGATTAAGAATATAAGCATGTAATGTACAGCATGAGGATATACTCAATATTTAATAACAACTTTGTATGAAATATAATATATAAAAATATCAAGTTACTATGTTATACACCTGAAACTATAATATTTTAAGTCAACTATACGTCAGTCTAAAGTATAAATAAATAATAAGCCCACCAAGAAGCACTGAAAACATAAAGTTAAATCTAACTGCCTGTTGTAACAGTGACAATAAAAATTAAATTCATATGCTGAAATGATTCCTGAAAGAGGAGATAGGTAGTGTAAAAGCAGTAATTTTCAATTATAATGTTAAAGGGGAAAACTCCAGGATATCAACAAAAGCTAGAATGACAAGATTAAGGAGAAATTAGGCTAAGGAAAAAACATTAAATTCCTCATCCTACAAATGTAAGAAAGAGGAGTTCAAATGTTTCTCCTTCATTTTTTCAGTACTAAAGATGCAAATAAATATACTTTTCAAACATTTTCAAGGTAATCTAGTGGTAAAGTTAAAGGCCATTTCCTTCTCCAGAGGATCTTCCCGACCCAGGGATCGAACCCAGGCCACCCACCGCTGTAGGCAGACGCTTTACCATCTGAGCCACCAGGGAAGTCCAAAAGTAAACTAAAAGGTTTCAAATCTCCAAGAAAGAAAACAAAAGTTAAAGTTAAAAAAAGAAAAAAAGAAGAAAACAAAGAAATGCTAAATGTACAATTTTTAAAAAGAGACTTAGCTCCTTCAATAAAAGAATAAAAATGTATTACTCAACTGTAAATTATTTATGAGACATTCTAATATTAAAGGCATTTATAAGTGGAATATTACTTTGCACTTATAAAACTGATTAATGTTTTAAAAACTCGTACTAGACTTGAGAGGAGTGTGAGGACTCAGAAATTCTCATAATTTTGCGAAGTGCTTCTGGAAAACTTTTTTCCACGCACATTATGGGTCTGATACAAGTTTACAGTCTGTGACCAACTAAATTATGTCCTTGAAAATCACCATAATTAGTATAGCAAGATATAGACAAATAGCAATATATAATTAGTTTTGTTGAAACACTATTTTGATACAGAAACTCTAGATATTTCCTTATGTCCAATAATAGAGAACAAGTCAAACAAATTGTCATTTATCCACATTGTGGACTATTATACAGCTATTAAAAATTATGACTTGTAAAATTAATAATGTCAAAATGCTAAATACATAATTCTAATTAAAAATAGAAGGTAAAATTGTAATATGAAATTAAAATATGTAATTTTAAATAAACATACTTATGGTGAAAGTGGCCTTCCCTGATGTCTCAGATGGTAAAGAATCTGCCTGCAGTGTGGGAGACCTGGATTCAGTCTCTGGGTTGGGAAGATTCCCCTGCAAGAGGGCATAGCAACACACTCCAATATTCTTGCCTGGAGAATCCCAGGACAGAAAAGCCTGGTGTGCTGCAGTCCGTGCAGTCACAAAGAGTCAGGCACGACTGAGAAACTAAACACAGTACATTGTGAAAGGGTTAGCCACTTAGTCATGTATGACTCCTTGTGACCCATGGACTGTAGCCTGCCAGGTTCCTCTGTTCATGGAGTTCTTCGGGGAAGAATACTGGAGTGGGCTGCCATTCTTTATCCAGGGGATCTTTCTGACCCAGGGATAGAACCTGGGTCTCCTGCATTGCAGGCAGATTCTTTGCCATCTGAGCCACCAGAGAAATATACCTATCAATTCAGTTCAGTTCAATCGTTCAACCATGTCCCAATCTTTGCAACTCCATGGACTGCGGCACACCAGGCTTCCCTGTCTATCACCAGCTCCCAGAGCTTGCTCAAATTCATGTCCATAGAGTCGGTGATGCCATCCAACCATCTCATCCTCAGTCATCCCCTTCTCCTGCCTTCAATCTTTCCCAGCATCAGGGTCTTTTCAAATGACTCAGTTCTTCACATTAGGTGGCCAAAGGCTTGGAGCCTCACCTTCAGCATCAGTCCTTCCAATGAATATTCAGGACTGATTTTCTTTAGGATTGACTGCTTTGATCTCCTTGCAGTCCAAGGAACTTTCAAAAGTCTTCTCCAACACTGCAGTTCAAAAGCATCAATTCTTCAGTGCTCAGCTTTCTTTAGGCTTCCCTGATAGCTCAGTTGGTTAAGGAATCCACTTGCAATGCAGGAGACCCCAGTTCGAATTCTGGGTGGGAAAGATCCACTGGAGAAGGGATGGGCTACCCACTCCAGTCTTCTTGGGCTTCCCTTGTGGCTCAGCTGGTAAAGAATCCACCTGCAATGTGGGAGGCATGGGTTTATTCCTGGGTTAGGAAGATCCCCTGCGAAATGGAAAGGATACCTTTTCCAGTATTCTGGCCTGGAGAATTCAGAATTTACTGTCCATGGGGTCACAAAGAGTCAGACAGGACTGAGCAATTTTCACTTGCAGCTTTCTTTGTGGTCCAACTCTCACATCCATACATGACTACTGGAAAAACCATGGCTTTGACTAGGCAGACCTTTGCCAGCCAAGTAATGTTCTTCTTTTTAATATGCTGTCTAGGTTGGTCATAGCTTTTCTGGCAAAGATCAAGCATCTTTGGTTAAAGCATCTGCCTTTGATGTGGGAGACCCGGGTTCCATCCCTGGGTCGGGAAGATCCCCTGGAGAAGGAAATGAAATTCCACTCCTGTATTCTTGCCTGGAGAATCCCATGGGCAGAGAAGCCTAGTAGGTTACAGTCCACAGGGTCGCAAAGAGTCAGACACGACTGAGCGACTTCACCTTCACCTTCACCTTCAGTCACCATCTGCAGTGATTTTGGAGCCCTAAAAAATAAAGTCTGACACTGTTTCCACTGTTTCCCCATCTATTTCCCATTAAGTGATGGGACTACATGCCATGATCTTAGTTTTCTGAATGTTGAGCTTTTAAGCCAACTTTTTCACTCTCTTCTTTCACTTTCATCAAGGAGCTTTTAGTTCCTCTTCACTTTCTGCCATAACAGTGGTGTCATCTGCATATCTGAAGTTATTGATATTTCTCCCGGCAATATTGATTCCAGCTTGTGCTTCTTCCAGTCCAGCGTTTCTCATGAGGTACTCTACATATAAGTTAAATAAGTAAGGTGACGATATACAGTCTTGATGTACTCCTTTTCCTATTTGGAATCAGTCTGTTGTTCCATGTCCAGTTCTAACTGTTGCTTCCTGACCTGCATATAGGTTTCTCAGGAGGCAGGTCAGGTGGTCTGGTATTCCCATCTCTTTAATAACTTTCCACAGTTTATTATGATCCATACAGCCAAAGGCTTTGGCATAGATGGTAAAGCAGAAATAGATGTTTTTCTGGAACTCTCTTGCTTTGATGATCCACATCTGAGGTCAGGGGCGGCGGCTGAGAGGAGCAACCCCACATCCAAGGAGGGGCGGCTGCGTGGGCACAGGAGGGCCGAGTGGAGCTACTCCACATTCAAGATCAGGAGGGGCGATCTCATCCAAGGTAGAAGCAGCAGCTACTCTTTGCTGGGGCAGCTGTGAAGAGATACCCCACACCCAAGGTAAGAGAAACCCAAGTAAGAAGGTAGGTATTGTGAGAGAGCATCAGAGGGTAGACACAGTGAAACCATAATCACAGAAAACTAGCCAATCTGATCACATGGACCACAGCCTTGTCTAACTCAATGAAACTAAGCCATGCCCGCAGGGCAACCCAAGATGGCTGGGTCATGGTGGAGAGGTCTGACAGAATATGGTCTACTGGAGAAGGGAATGGCAAACCACTTCAGTATTCTGGCCTTGAGAACCCCATGAACAGCAGGAAAAGGCCAAATGATAGGACACTGAAAGAGGAACTCCCCAGGTTGGTAGGTGCCCAATATGCTACAGGAGATCAGTGAAGAAATAACTCCAGAAAGAATGAAGTGATGGAGCCAAAGCAAAAACAATACCCAGCTGTGGATGTGACTGGTGATAGAAGCAAGGTCTGATGCTGTAAAGAGCAATATTACATAGGAACCTGGAATGTCAGGTCCATGAATCAAGGCAAATTGGAAGGGGTCAAACAGGATATGGCAAGAGTGAATGTTGACATTCTAGGAATCAGCGAACTTAAATGGACTGGAATGGGTGAATTTAACTCAGATGACCATTATATCTACTACTGCGGGCAGGAATCCCTCAGAAGAAATGGAGTAGCCATCATGGTCAACAAAAGAGTCCGAAATGCAGTACTTGGATGCAATCTCAAAAATGACAGAATGATCTCTGTTCATTTCCAAGGCAAACCATTCAATATCACGGTGATCCAAGCCTATGCCCCAAACAGTAATGCTGAAGAAGCTGAAGTGGAAAGGTTTTATGAAGACCTACAAGACCTTTTAGAACTAACACCCAAAAGAGATGCCCTTTTCATTATAGGGGACTGGAATGCTAAAGTAGGAAGTCAAGAAACACCTGACACAACTAGCAAATTTGGCCTTGGAATATGGAATGATGCAGGGCAAAGGCTAATAGAGATATACCTATAAATGTACTTAAATTAAAGAAAATTTGCCAAAATGTTCACACGGATGATGTATGCTCAGTTTTTGTTAACTTGGCACTGTCATGCATTTTCCAAATACTCTACAAAGACTATAAACTCTTTGATTCGATGAGTTTTGTTTTTGTTTTAGATACTGGATAAGCAGCCAAATGACCTGATGTAAAACTTTGAGAAAATGAACAGTAGAAAGTGTTAAGTTACCCATTTGCACAAAAACTGTTACCAGTAATTTAGTACATTTTTCTTCAAATTCCTGTTTTTTGCTCTATTTTTGATTTGGGTTTCTAGTGGGAGGAAATCCTTAGAATTTCTTTCGATTAATATTTCTTTATTTCCTTATTTCCACTAACTCCAAGTGATTTTTCCTTCCAAGAAGCAACTGACTCTTCTTAGTTGCTCATGATTTTTAACTTTAAGAGCATAATAATTCACTTTAGGGAATGAAAAAAATAGGAGAAGGCTCTCTAGGAGACAAGAGGTTTCAATAAATTTTGGTGGATTAAGAAAAGTGGAGTGAAAGAGAATCTGTATGAAAGCATGAAGTGGTGACTATTAAGGCAAAAAGCAAAAGAAAAAGGAAACCTCACACTTGGAAAAATAAATACAATGGAGACTGAGTAAGAAACATAGCTGGAAAACTAATCAGTTAGTTAGAAGTCAATATACAAAGTCATATAAACCCACTCAACATCACTCTCCACCTATAACACAAAATGCTGAAAGGCAGGTATTTCTACTTCATTATGGGGGAAAAAATAGGGATATTCTATATAAAAATTGAACACAATTTTAGAGGAAAATCAGAACAGCTTTTGTGGGTGTCAGCACCACTGTGAGAATTTCCCACATGATGGGATTTAGGGGACCACCACCAAAGACAAACAATTAACAAACTCCTGCTTTTGTATGTGGAAACAGCAAAATAAATGAAAAACCATCTGTGAAGTGAAAATGGCATCTTCTCCTCCCACAACATTTAATGCTAGAAGAAAACAGTATCTTCAAAAGTCTGAGAGAGAGGATTTACAACCTAAAAGGCATTTCCCAATAAATTTAGGAGTATATCAAATATGGAAATAAAGACAAAAAGGAAATGAGAAGAAAGAGTGAAGACATACCCAGATATGCAGACACAGTTATCTCCCACACACCCTTTATTAGGAAGTTAGTCAAAAGACATAGTCTGTAATTACTTATAATCGATGGAATAAGAGATAATATGCACTTTATTATATAAAGTTACAAAAGTAAGTAATGAAGTAACTAAATATAGTAATACAACTATGTTGGAAGAAGAGAAGGGGGAGATGATGTTATAAGTGAACTAAATCATCAATCATAATTCCAGGAAGTCAGTGTGTAGTGATATAAATACAAGTATCAAAATAATTCAAGCTGGAGAAAGTTAAAAGAATGGGGTAGGAAAGGAGTGGGAAGACAAAATAAAGATGCCTTTTCATTAGTATAAGTCCTTCTACTCTAAATTATTGTGAAATTATGCACGTGAATAATTTTTCAAGTTATAAAAAGTTAAATAAATTGCAAGTGAGGATCTAGAGATAGTATGTACAGTCAATTCACAAGATAAACGTACCTATTAAAGGGAGCAGAGAAATGGGGAAATCAATCAGCAAAGATGAGGTCAAGGAAAACTATTTCAATTTGGTTTTTAATGGAAAATTAATATCATTTCTGCATTGATTGGAATGATACAAAAAGACAGAGAAATTGATAATACTTTCTGCCCCATCCATTGCAGTAGAGAGCCAGTACCCAAGCTAATTACAAGGTACCATTTCTGAAGAACACTTACACCTCACTAATGTCATCTTTGTCCATCGATCATCTCTAAATACTTATCTTCAAACTTTGAAGTGCAGTATCAAAGTTGATGTCCTGATCAGTTTCCCACTGGAGATTTAAGTTTATTTGAAATGTCTTTGCTGGGAAGCTTCCCTGTAAAAGACTTCTTTAACCTGATAAATTATGCAATAGATGTGTATGCATCAAGACTGGCTGATGCCTTACACTTGATTCAGAGAAGATAGACAATAAAGAAACTACTCAAGGGATGGAATGTAAATTGATACAACCACTATGGAGGACAGTATGGAGTTTCTTTTAAAAACTAAGAATAAAACTAGCATATGACCCAACAATCCCACTGCTGGGCATATACCTTAAGAAAACCATAACTGAAAAAGACACATGTACCCTAATGTTCACTGTAGCACTATTTACAATAGCTAGGATATGGAAGCAACCTAGATGTCCATCAACAGATGAATGGATAAAGCTGTGGTACATATATGCAATGGAATGTTACTTGGCCATAAAAAGAAACACATTTGAGTCAGTTCTAATGAGGTGGATGAACCTAGAACCTATTATACAGAGTGAAGTAAGTCAGGAAGAGGAAAACAAATATCATATATATTAGTGAAGTCGCTCAGTCGTGTCCGACTCTTTGCGACCCCGTGGACTGTAGCCTACCAGGCTTCTCTGTCCATGGGATTCTCTAGGCAAGAATACTGGAGTGGGTTACCATTTCCTTCTCCAGGGGATCTTCCCGACCCAGGGATCAAATCCGGGTCTCCCGCAGCAGAAGTGGACGCTTTAACCTCTGAGCCACCAGGGAAGCTAACACATATAATAGGAATCTAGACAGATGGTACTGATGAGCCTGTTTATAGGGCAGCAGTGGAAACAAATGCAGACATAGAGAACAGACTTATGGACACAGAGGGGAAGGAGAAGATGGATGAACTGAGAGAGAGGAGCATGGAAACATATACACCACCATATGCAAAATAGATAGGGATCGCCTGGTGGCTCAGATGGGAAAGAATCTGCCTGTCATGTGGGAGACCCAGGATCAGTCCCTGGGTCAGGAAGATCCCCTGGAGAAGGGAATAACAACCCACTCCAGTATTCTGGCCTGGAGAATTCCATGGACAGAAGTACAGTCAGTGGGGTTGCAAAGAGTTGGACACAACTGAGTGACTAACACTTTCATTTCACATGTAAAATAGATAGCCAGTGGAAAATTGCTGTATGACTCAGGGAGCTCAAACCGGTGCTGTGTGACAATCTAGAGGGGGTGAAATGGGGTGGGAGGTGGGAGGGAGGTTCCAGAGGGAGGGGATATATTTATGGCTGATTCATGTTGATGTATGGCAGAAACCAACACAATATTGTAAAGCAATTATCCTTCAATTAAAAATAAAATTTAAAAAAAAGAAACTACTCAAAGAATTCTAGCCTTTCACAAAGCACCAAGTTGATTTAGTTTCTCTTTTCTGTGAAGTCTGGACTGCCAGCTTAGTTTAAGCCCACCTGGGACTCTTCCCCTAAGAAGTACTAGCCAAGAGTTATTACTGATGGTCTAATAGCCCTGCATATGCTTCCCCCAGCACTACGTTTCACTAAAAGTAGAGGTGAAAGATAGTTCAGTCAGGAATCCATACCAATTTTGAAGGACTCTTCTGAACTTGCCTCAAACAGACTTTGGCCAGATATTAAACAACAAGCACCACAATCAAAGCCCTACACTTGTGTGAACAGCTGACTTGATTACCTGACATCCTCTGACAAAAGGCCAGTCTTTGCCTCAGCTGTATTTTGTTATGTGTAGGCTGATCGTTTGTCACTAGTAAGACTAAGACAAATTTCCAGTCTGACATAAGGATGCCCAGGAAAGGAAGATTGAAGGTAGGGGCAAATGAGCATTTCTAATCATGAAAGATATCACTCTACCTTTAAGAAAAGGAGTTATTACTGCTAAATTACTCACGGAATTCATGTCTTTGATTTTTGACAACTATTCCTATTTAGACTTAGCTGAGGCATACAAGTAATAAAGATCGGCAATGTGGTTTGGGAAAATATCTGTTCAGTTCCTCTGCCCTTTAAAAAATAATTTTAATTATTAATTTTTTTTTGGCTGTGCTGGGTCTTTTTTGCTGCTTGGGCTATTATCTAGTTGCAGCACTCAGGGGTTACCTTCTAGCTGGGGTGTATGGGCTTCTCATTGGGGCGGCTTCTCTTTATTGTGGAGCATGGGTTCAAGAGTGCACAGGTTTCAGTAGTTGCAGCACTTGGGCTCAGTAGTCGTGGATGTGGGATCCCTCCCGGACCAGGGATTGAACCTGCAGATTCTTTACCACTGAGCCACCTGGGAATCCCCTGCACAAACTTTTAAATCAGGCTGTTTGGGATTTTTTGTGGTTGAGTTGTATGTGTTTACTATATATTTTGGATATTAACCAAATTCACAGATTTCTTCTCCCATTCTGTAGGTTGTCTTTTGTTTTGCTGATACTTCCTTTTTAGTTTGATGTGATCATATTTGTTTGCTTTGTTTCCCTTGCCTGAGGAGACATATCCAGAATGATATATATTGCTAAGGCCGACATCAAAGAACATACTGGCTAATGTTCTTTTAGGAGCTTTGTGGTTTCAGGTCTTGCATTGAAATCTTTAATCCATTTTGAGTTGATTTTTGTATATAATGTGAGATAGTTCAAAAGAAGACATGTGGATGCCCAATAGGCATATGAAAAGATGACCTGGATCACTAATTATTGGTGAAATGCAAATCAGAGCCACAATGAGATGGAATGGTTCATGCCGTTAGAATGGCTATTATAAAAAAGGCCAGAAATAAAAAATGTGGGACTGAATGTGGAGAAAACGAAATTCTCATACTCTATTGGTGGGAATGTAAACTGGTGCAAACAATACGGAAAACAGTGTAGGTTTTTCAAAAAATTTAGAACAAAACTACCATATAATTTAGCTATTCCAATTCAGGGTATTTACCCAAAGAATATGAAAACCCTAGTTTGGAAATATAGATGCACCATTATCTTCATCATAGCACTGTTTACAATAGCCAAGATATGGAAACAACCTACATGCCCATCAACTGATGAATGAATGGATAGAAAATACGTTATATATATGTATCTATAGGGGCTTCCCTGGTGGCTCAGGCAGTAAAAATCTGCCTGCAGTGTGGGAGATCTGGGTTTGATTCCTGGGTTGGGAAGATCCCCTGGAGGAGGGCATGGCAACCCACTCCAGTTCTTGCCTGGAGAATGCTCATGTACAGAGGAGCCTGGCGGGCTGTAGTCCATGGGGTCACAAAGAGTGAGACACAACTGAGGGACTAAGCACAGCATAGCTTGTATATGTAAGATTATGTTAACTAAGCAAGAATGATTATTACTTATCCCAGAGGATTCTGTGTTTCTGGACTGTTATTTGTGCTTTTGAGTTTTGTTTTTAATTTAAATTTATTTATTTTAATTGGAGGTGAATTACTTTGCAATATTGTATTGGTTTTTCCATACATCAACATGAATCCACCACAGGTGTACAGGTGTTCCCAATCCTGAACCCCTCTCCCACTTCCCTCCCCATACCATCCCTCTGGATCATCCCAATGCACCAGCCCCAAGCATCCTGTATCGAAAATTGAACCTAGACTGGAGATTCATTTCTTATATGATATTATACATGTTTCAATGCCATTCTCCCAAATCATCCCACCCTCTCCCTCTCCCACGGAGTCCAAAAGACTGTTCTATACATCTGTGTCTCTTTTGCTGTCTCACATATAGGGTTATCATTACCATCTTTCTAAATTCCATATATATGTGTTAGTATACTGTATTGGTGTTTTTCTTTCTGACTTACTTCACTCTGTATAATCGGCTCCAGTTTCATCCATCTCATTAGAACTGATTCAAATGTATTATTTTTAATGGCTGAGTAGTACTCCATTGTGTATAAGTACCACAGCTTTCTTATCCATTCATCTGCTGATGGACATCTAGGTTGCTTCCATGTCCTGGCTATTATAAACAGGGCTGTGATGAACATTGGGGTACACGTGTCTCTTTCAGTTCTGGTTTCCTCAGTGTGTATGCCCAGCAGTGGGATTGCTGGGTCATAAGGCAGTTCTATTTCCAGTTTTTTAAGGAATCTCCATGTGCCTTTGAATTTTTGACAGCCATAAACTACAAGAAAGTAGAGCATGAATTCAATTATTTCTAGCAGTGAGTAAGCGTTTCTTGCTGAAATATGCTCATCTTCTAGCCACTACTGATCCCCAAACTGAAGACCTAATGGTCAAGCCAAAAGTGATAAAATGGTGCCCTTTTTGGCTCAGTCAGGCCACTAAACAAAGCCTACTGAAACTCTACCTAAGAGCTTATTAATCTAAAATCATTTTTTCTTAAAAATTACACTTTAGAGAGATCTTTCAGAACTAGTCTTGCAGCAAAAAATTCAAGTGAAACATGGTAACAAGTTATATACACATATATTAACTAAGCCATTCTCAATTTTGAAAATTATTAGCTTAAATATATAGCCTATTTTTTTCTGTTTATACAATTGCTTCTTAATAGCTTTAGAGAGTTATTGATACTAAACTTTTTTTTTTTTTTTTTTTCATCTCTGTTAGGCTTTTTACCCCTAGTGGCTGTTAGAGACTACACAAATAAAAAGACTCCAGTGCCAGCAGAAGTAAGTAGTAAAATGAAAAATACACAATACAGTGTTGAAAATGGAGCAAAAGATCTGGTTCCTTCCAGGGCGTAACTTCGGTTTTATCACTTGCAGGCTGTGTGACTTTAGGCAAGTTACTTAACTCTTTGTAAAACAGGATAGATATATTGACATGTCAGGATTGTTGGGAGAATGAACTAGGATAATGAAAATCAGGAATAGTACTTGTCACACGAAAGTTACTTATGGTGCTGAAGGAACCATTAGGATGAAAAGGAGGACAAAGAATAGACTTGTTGGCACTTCCCTGGTTGTCCAGTGGTTAGGATTCCCTGCTTCCATTGCAGAGGACATGGGTTCAATCTCTGGTTAGAGAATGAAGATCTCATATGCCACATAGTGTGGCCAAAAATTAATATTAAAAAATTGTATTTAAAAAATAGAATAGACTTGTTAAGGACTGACAGTGAAGAGCTGGGAAAAGCTAAAATTTCTCTAAGCGTGGATAAAAGAATAGGAACTAGTACCTGCTTCTCTGTTTAGAATTAGTGTTTCCTCTGCTATCACGCAGCTAGGCTCTGTGAAGGATGAGTTCAGGGAGATGGAGAGCTGAGGAGGCAGGACTAAAATGGAGAGTCTGCAGTGGTAACAGAGAAACCAAGCCAGGAAGTGGTGGAGCTGGCACATGCTTGTCTCCCTGTGATCAGTGGGCCACCACCTCTGCTCCAGAAAAGTCGAGAGCTAGAGCACTCACCCAGAGCAGAAACAGGAATTTGTTAACGACTCACCAGTGGGCTTCCCTGGTGACTCAGTGGGTAAAGAATATGCCTGCAATGCAGGAGACCCAGGCTCGATCCCTGGGTCGGGAAGATTCCCTGGAGAAGGGAATGGCTACCCATTCCAGGATTCTTGCCTGGAGAATTCCATGGACAGAGGAGCCTGGTGGGCTATACTCCATGGGGTTGCAAAGAGTCAGACACAGCTGAGCAACTAACACCAGTGGACACTTACTGGGAAGCAGGGGGAGAGGTAGAACCTGGCTGGAGTTCCTGGAGACTGTGTTAATCAGTCTAACAGATACAACAACAAAACTCAGTAGTTAACAAAATAAAGGTTTATTTCTCACATTACAGTCCCCAGTGGGTGGTCAGTGGGGTGAAGAGGGGGAAGTCTTTTCTCTGTGCAGTCATTTAGAGACCCCAGGTATCCCTCTGTCCTGAAACTCCTGGGTCCCCAGCAGTGGGTACGAAGGTGAGAGTAAGAGGGAATATGGAGGCTCTCGAAGAGAAGAAAGAAAGAAGAAACAGAAAGAGGGGTAGATGAACACATGGCAGAGTCATTTACATAAAAGCAGACACTAAAATGATATTAAATGGACATCAGAAGAAGTACAAAAAAAATTACTAGAATAACATGTGGAAAAATAAAAGGTAAGAAAAAAAGAGATAGCTTTGAAACTGGATCTTGGTTATCAGCAAAAACAAAAGAAGAATCAACATAAACCAAGATTAAGAGTCAGGGTCTTCACATACTAGAAACTATCATGAATGAGCAAGAAAGCTATGCTTGGTCATTGCAGGTCACCTTGAAACTCAAAATGGTAACTGTTTTGAGAGAAACAGAGAAAGAGGAACAAAAGGATAGAGGTGGACAGGACATGCAGCACAGAGACTGTAGGTGGACACCAGGACCTGATGCCCCAGAAAAGACTGTAGGAGGTCAGATGAGGGCAAGCCTTTCATAGCCAAGTCATCACAGGGTATGGGGAAGTAGATTCTGAAAGGGAACCACAAAACACACATACACAGAAAGTGGTCATAGCAAAAGTCTACTTTGGTCTAAGGACTAAGTCACTTAGACCAAGATAAACCAGATGGGATCAAGTGGGTTAATTTCTGAGGCAAAGATTCTGAAAGGTATTCCTCTACAAAGAGCATATACATGAATAATTTTAAATGCTTTTAAAATATAATTTAAAATGTAGAAATGGTTAATGTGATATAAGAAAAAGAATGAGATGATTTCTTAGGAAAGAAGGCAAAATTATTTTTCAAGGTCTTTAAATCTCAGAGGAATACTGAAACCATTTCAGAATTTGTAAATATTGCAAACCCTCACCATCAATGTTTGTCATTTTAGCCAACCCTATTGGCTTCCCTGATGTGACCAGCAGTAAGAACGCTCATTGTCAAAATGGAGTTTCTTTGCTTATTTCAGAAACAGCAGGGAAGAGTTCACTTTTGTAGCAAGGCTGGATAGAGAAGACGTTCAGAAAATAGGATAAGGTAATGGCAGTGGAAAAGAAGAGAGGCAGGTCAGGCAGCAGCCTGGAGGCTCAGAGGAAGAAGCGGAGGCCTTTGTGTAGATTCCAAACAGCCACGTGTGAACTCTGTTTTGGCTCAAAGACCAGACAGAGCCACTCCAGCCTTAATTGGTCTAAGATCACAGATACTGGCTGTAGCCATGTGCTCTGTCAGTAGGAAGGATAGAGAGAGGTGGTGTTGAAAGTAAAGAACATTTTGGACTGATACATTCAAGGGAGTTTGGGGAAAGTAAATTGGTAAGTTAGATCAAGAATCATTAGACAGGTTATACACTTTTAAAAGAAAAACTTTCCACTTAAAGCAGAACTTGCCCATGCGTGCTCAGTCCCGTCTGACTCTTTGAACCCCACTGGACTGTAGCCCATCAAGCTCCTCTGTACGTGGGGATTCTCCAGGCATGAATACTGGAGTTGCCATGCCATCCTCCAGGGGATCTTTCTGATCCAGGAATCAAACCCATATCTCCTGTGAATCTCACATTGCTGGCGGATTCTTCACCATTGAGCCACCAGGGAAGCCCAGAACTTGCCCAGGCAATAACAAAATGGAATGCTTTGTTTCACCACAGATAGAGTTGTTAAAACAACCAAAAACTTTGAGCCATTCACTGGCCTAAGCTGGTAAATGACTAAAAGCTTTGAATGCCCTTTGAATATGCTGGAATCTTCCTGGATCCCAGGGAAGAGTTTTACGAGTGGAATGGACCTCGTTGAATCAGCTGTGTAAGGACTCGAGGACTCATTCTGCCCTGTCCAAAGTGTAAACTTTCGATCATTTTTAGCTTGCAAATTGTCCTGTTTGTTCCCTCTCAGTAAAAAAACTCAGATAATTTCTTTTTGTTGTTTTCAAAAATTTCTTCTATTGGAGTACAGTTCTTTAATTTTTTTAAACGGTTTTTATTGGGGTATTACTGCTTTACAATGTTATGTTAGTTTCTGCTGTACAACCAGGTGAATCAGCTGTATATCTATATGCATCCCCTCCATCTTAAGCCTCTCTCCCACACTCCCATTCTGCCCTTCTAGGTCATCACAGAGCTCCAAGCCGAGCTCCCTGTGCTGTGCAGCAGCTTCCCACTAGCTTTCTATTTTACATATGGTAGTAGATACATGTCAACGTTACTCTCCCAGTTCATCTCACCCTTCCCTTCCCCACGGTGTCCACACGTCTGTGCTATACATCTGTGTCTCTATATTGGAGTATAGCTGATTTACAATGTTGTGTTAGTTTCCACTATACAACAAAATGAATCAATTATACATATACAAATATCCACTCTTTTTAGATTCTATTCCCAAATAGGCTATTACAAAGCACTGAGTAGAGCTCCCTGTGCTACACAGTAGGTTCTTATTAGTTATCTATTTTATACATAGTAGTGTGTATATGCCAGCACCAATCTCCCAATTTACCCCTCCATCTTTTTCCCCTTGGTAGCCAGATGTTTGTTTTCTACATCCATGACTCTATTTCCATTTTGTAAACAGGTTCATTTATACAATTTTTTTGACTTCACATATAAGCAATATTATGATATATGTCTTTCTCTGTCTGATTTACTTCACTTAGTATGACAATCTCTAGGTCCACCCACATCACTACAAATGGCATCATTTTGTTCATTTCTATGGCTGAGTAGTATTCCACTGTGTATCTGTACTATGTCTTCTTTATCCATTCATCTATCGATGGATATTTAGGTTGCTTCCATTTTCTGACTATTGTAAATAGTGCTGCAGTGAACGTTTAGTAGACCTTGTTTTCTCAGCTGGCAAGCAAACATTAATAAACTCAGAACACTCTTTGTTATCCTGAGAGTGGTCATTGCTTTGTCACCTTCCTCCTACCACTGGCAGGCTGGGCCATACTTGGACTGTGGAAGAAATCACTGGGTCCTGTGCTGGTCTCTGCTAAGCTATGTGTGCAGAAGGGGACCATCTCAACCAGCAGGTCTCAAAGGGCAATGAACACTCACACACACACAGCAAGGTTAATATGATAATACATACATGACATATATCACTATCCCAAACTATTCTTGTGATTTACAGACAGAATTGCAATATAGTGAGAATTTTTTACTTCTGAACTGACTTACTAATACAAAACCCACTAAGGAATGGCAGTAGTGCTTTATTTAAGATACCTGGCTACTTTAAATCAGATTTTTCATCCATTTTAGAAACTTTTTTATCTGGAAATAAGTTTTTATTAAGGTTTTACCTTGAGAAGATAAACGGGTTTAATAGAAAAAGCAAAACACGTTTTGAAGCTCAGAAAAAGCCTTGCTGCTTCTCATGTCATCTTTCCCCCTTGTTGAGAACAGATAGCTCTCCCGCCCTCATAAAAGTCAGACTGGTTCCTTTCTGTGCATTCAAATATCTCTATATGTTCTTTTTAAAGCTTGGACTCTATTAGTGTGACTCAGTGAGCTCTCCTCCCTCCCACTCTGGCTATATTCAGATTCCCTGCATGTAGCATACATTGTCAGGTCCGTGGTGAGAAAGAGAAACCTCTGCAGAAAGAAAAAGAGAACTAGTTGGCTGGCTAGTAGGTCCCAGGTTTAGTGCTGTGCAGTGCTAAGTTGCTTCAGTCATGTCCAATTCTTTGCAACCCCGTGGACTGTAGCCTTGCCAGGTTCCTCTGTCCATGGGATTTCCCAGACAGGAATACTGGGAGGCGGGGGGGGTTGCCATTTTCTTCTCCAGGAGATCTTCCCTATCCAGGGACAGAACTTACATCTCTTATGTCTCCTGCATTGGCAGACAGGTTCTTTACCACTAGCACCACAGCTGGCTGGCTAGTAGGTCCCAGGTTCTGGCAGCCAGGAATAGCTCATTCATAAGTTAATGAGTTAATGTGTTAACAGTGAAATCTAGGAGAGGGGTATAACAATATTCACTGAAAACCTTTTAAATTTTATTTAGTTCAGCTCCACTGGGTCTTCATTGCTCCGCACAAGGCTTTCTCTTCCCTGATAGTTCAGACACTAAAGAATCCGCCTGCACTGCAGGAGACCTGGATTTGATCTCTGGGTTGAGAAGCTCCCCTGGAGAAGGGATAGGCTACCCACTCCAGTAGGTAGTGGACATCTTGACTAGAGAATTCCAGGGACAGAGGAGCCTGGCAGACTACCCTCCATGGGTCACAAAGAATTGGACACAACTGAGTAACTTTCACTTCACTTCATATGCTTAAAAAGTTGTATAATAATATTTTAAAAAGGAATAAATGCTTGATCTATTGCTTAATGGATGGAAACATTATAAGCTCCAAAATCGACCTCAGAAATAACAATTAGTGAAGAAAAGACCTACAAAACTGGACTGTCAAGGTTCTTACTTAGGTCCAACTGTAGTCAGACCATCCTGCAGTTCAGTTCAGTTCAGTTCACTCAGTTGTGTCTGACTCTTTGCAACCCCATGGCCAGGCTTCCCTGTCCATCACCAACTCCCGGAGTTTACTCAAACTCATGTCCACTGAGTCAGTAATGCAATCCAGCCATTTCATCCTCTGTCGTCCCCTTCTCCTCCTGCCCTCAATCTTTCCCAGCATCAGGGTCTTTTCCAATGGGTCAGTTCTTTGCATCATGTATTGGAGTTTCAGCTCCAACATCAGCCCTTCCAATGAACACTCAGGACTGATCTCCTTTAGGATGGACTGGTTTGATCTCCTTGCAGTCCAAGGCATTCTCAAGAGTCTTCTCCAACACCTCAGTACAAAAGCATCAATTCTTCTGTGTTCAGCTTTCTTTTGAGTCCAATTCTCACATCCATACATGACCACTGGAAAAACCATAGCCTTGACTAGACGGACCTTTGGTGACAAAGTAATGTCTCTGCTTTCTAATATCTGTGTAGGTTGGTCATAACTTTCCTTCCAAGGAGTAAACGTCTTTTAATTTCATGGCTTATGCCACCATCTGCAGAGATTTTGGAGCCCCCAAAAATAAAGTCTGACACTGTTTCCACTGTTTCCCCATCTATTTCCCATGAAGTGATGGGATGGGTTGCCATTGGGTCAGATGCCATGATCTTAGTTTTCTGAATGTTGAGCTTTAAGCTAACTTTTTCACTCTCCTCTTTCACTTTCATCAAAAGGCTCTTTAGTTCCTCTTCACTTTCTGCCGTAAGGGTGGTGTCATCTGCATATCTGAGGTTATTGATATTTCTTCTAGCAATCTTGATTCCAGCTTATACTTCATCCAGCCCAGCGTTTCTCATGATGTACTCTTGCATAGAAGTTAAATAAGCATGGTGACAATATACAGCCTTGACGTACTCCTTTTCCTATTTGGAACCAGTCTGTTGTTCCATGTCCAGTTCGAACTGTTGCTTCCTGACCTGCAAACAGATTTCTCAAGAGACAATTCAGGTGGTCTGGTATTCCCATCTCTTTCAGAGTTTTCTAGTGTGTTGTGATCTACACAGTCAAAGATTTTGGCATAGTCAATAAAGCAGAAATAGATGTTTTTCTGGAACTCTCTTGCTTTTTTGATGATCCAGCAGAGGCTGGCAGTTTGATCTCTGGTTCCTCTGCCTTTTCTAAAACCAGCTTGAGCATCTGGAAGTTTACGTTTCATGTATTGTTGAAGTCCTGAATCATGAGACCAAGGCAGCCCTTCTTCTGGTCACACAGCCCATTGAGCAAAAAGGGGGATAAACAGCTGGATTCAGAGTTGTGAGGTTCCCCACTTTCCTCATTTCTTTTCCAGAGGTGTCCCTTTACTCTTCTTGCTTCATCAGAGACTAAGTGCCCTCCAGTTTCTAAACTTTCCACACCAGCAAAAATGAAAAAGTTCCATAGCCCATGTTCTGAGAGACGTGGGTCTTTGCATCTTATGTCCTTTATTTCTCATTTACTTCATTGAAAGTGTTTTAGCAATCAGACAAGCTGGTGTTCAAGCTTTGGGCATGAATTTGTCTGAGCATGGGAAGATTTCTCCTACACTTGACACCCAAGAGAGCTTAAGCCGTCATAGAGCAGAAAAGGCTCAAGTTCAGAGATGGAAGGCTCTTAGAGACTATACACTCTGTCTATCATCCAGTCTGTGCAACTCTCTAGGACAAGTCTGAACCACAAGTGCCATGGCAATATCCAAGCTCCTTTATGAATTGTACGTGGACATATAGTCAGAATCTGATGGATTGTCTTTTTCCTCTGTTTGTGTGAAGCTGATGAAAGGTGTTGATTAGAACAAGGTTTTCATGAGCCATAGAATTCCACTGGGTTGTGCAGGGTCTATCTAGAATATTTCTAAATAACTGTTCACAATGTGAAACAGCAAAATGATCCTGCAAAAGACACTGCTCTTAAAAAAGAATACATTGCTCCCATAAAGTGAAAAACACTAAAAAAAAAAAAAGAAATAGTATTTGATCTTTCCAACAAATAGTTTTGTTGCTGTTGTTCTTTTGAAGAGTGTTTATTTTAAACAGGGTTTACTCAGCTAGAGATTACGTCTAGCTTCTCAGAAACTTCCTGAATAATTTGCTTACCAAGATGGTTTAAATCCAGCTCAGAAAATGTTAGATTCAGTGCTTGATTATTCCTTCCTGAAAAGAAAGTCTCAGGTATTTTTGACTTATTTGAGGTCTAATGGAGACTCAGTGGAGGGGCAAGAAGGGATTAATGGGAGGAGACACGTGGAGACGGTTAAGCAGCTCCAAAAACATAGAAACCTGTTCTGCTGGTGACTGGGATTCAGAAGCCATAGCAGCAGGGGCTTTTCACTTGGGTAAAGATATGCAGGCTCTGAAATGGGAGGCCTGGAGACTACTATTCGATGGGTTTGACTTCTCAACAGAGATCACAGCATTCCTGGCTGCAGCCCAGATACTGGAACACCTTGTTCACTCATCCATTTCATTTCTCAGACAAGAGATCTGAGACCAAAAGACTGAGCCCATTGAAAGAGGATGACATGAATGGATGGCATCACTGACCCAATGGACATGAGTTTGAGTGAATTCTAGGAGAAAGTGAAGGACAGGGAAGCTTGGCATGCTGCGGTCCATGAGGTCGCAGAGAGTTAGATAGGATAGACACAACTTAGCAACTGAACAACAAGACCTGCTATACAAGAAACACTAATTACACTAGCAATTATACATTAGCATGCATACTGCTACATATAAATTGAAGAGAAGTATTTTTATATAATGATAAAGCCTTTGCTTTATGTCACAGTAAGTTTTATCCTTCTTGTTAGGGAGGAATCTCTGAGGGATATTACAGACCTGGGGGTATGTCCTCTTCAGTATTTAATGATTATTCCTAGCCCTTCAGATACCCTCTTAATTAAGTGCCCAAAGGAAAAACGTCTTCTATGTCGTTGAGAACACTCATTCATTCATCTATTTGACAAACATTTGATGATTAGCATGCACTGTATGGACTGAGTAGCAGATATAATGACTATTTTTGTACCATGAAATACTGGAAAAAAAAGATGACCTGCAATTAAGTCAAACAATTTTACATGTTAGAAAAATGGAGAAAGAGTTCATTTCATACACTTGTTAATAAGAGTCATAACTCAGTTTTCCTTCTTTTCTCTAATAGAAAGATCTCTGGATATAAATTAGAAAACTGAGCAAAACCCCAGGTTGGTCATTTTCTAAGCATTTGATCTGGGAGAAGTTACTGCTGTAACATCTATAAAACTTTCTGTAAAATAGGAATATTATCCTTTTTTCCCAGGATTACTGTAAGAAAGAAACAAAATAAAAATACATGAAATATCCCAGAAAAGAGTATGGCCCGTTACAGACAGGTAACATTATTTAGTAACATTTACCCTATCTGCTTTAGCACACTCTTCCAGACTATCAATATATTTCCAAAAGGTTCACTTTTATTCTGCCATTGATTTATCAAAGAACTTCCCCTGTGTCCTCTGTCTTCCTATTATCTCAAGAATCTCTAGAATAACCAAATTCCAGCCTGTGACTGAGCGATTCTTTAACCTTTCTTCTATCACAGGTGGTGACAATGGGGATGAAGAAGAAAACATGTGTGGATGAGATATTTAGGAGATAGAATTCATCTTGGCCATTCACAAGATATGCGAGTGGAGGTTCCAGAAATCATCTAGCCAGGATGACTCAATGGGCGACAAGAAGCTTGGAGATCCTTTTAAAAATTATTTTATGTTTTAGAAGGAAAGAAACATGAGTTCACTTCTGAATGCCTTTGTTTTGAGGATCTGCGTGGGACATCTAGGGAGAGGCCTGTGCATGATGCTACGTTCAAGAAGTCATCAGGAGGACAGAGCCTCTGCTTGGGTGCTTAGGTTGTATATGACTGGAAAAATGTCTGAAACAGAACCCCATGAAAGGCCAACATTTAAAGGTGTTCTCTAAGATGCTAAAAGCAGATTTCAAATGAGTGGTCTAAGTACAAATAGATCATGCTCAGTCACTCAGTCGTGTCTGACTCTTTGCAAGCCCATGGAATGTAGCCCACCAAGTTCCTCTGTCTATAGGATTATCCCAGCAAGAATACTGGAGTGTGTTGCCATTTCCTCCTCCAGGGATCAAATCTGCCTCTCCTGCAGCTCCTGCATTGGGAGCCAAATTCTTTACCACTGAGCCACCTGGGAAGCCCAAGAAAAGACTACTAGTCACAAAAATATTTTGGTGACCAAATTACTGTAACGGTTTTTTATATGTTGTATCTAGAACTTCACTTACTAGCATGAGACATTGTTAAACTTCAGGATATCAGGTTCTTCTCCAGAACAACTGAATCAAGATCTACATTTAGCAAGACCCCCTGATCAATTGATCTTCCCAGGTGGCTCAACAGTAAAGAATACGCCTGCAATGTGAGAGACTTGGATTCTATCCCTGAATCAGGAAGATCCTCTGGAGAAGGGCATGGCAACCCATTCCATTGTTCTTGCCTGGAAAATCCCACGGACAGAGGAGCCTGGTGGGCCACAGTCTATGGTGTTGCAAAGAGTCAGACATGACTGAAGTGACTTGGCACAGCACACATCTGATCCATATGTACATGTTAAATTCTGAGACATATTGCTCTAGAACCTAGACTCTATTTCCCACAGGAAGAATGACATATTCTGTGGCCAGTCTAAACTATATATAGATGCTCTCCAAGTATTGATGGTTGTTTTTCTAGAGCCACATGTTCTAATATAAGCTAGGTGTGCAGATGATGCCTTTTCCTTAGCCAAGCTCTAAAACCAAAATCATTTCCCCCAACCCACCTTCCTGATCCTGCAATGCCTTTATTCCCAGATTACCTCTAGTAAACCAGAGATGAAAGATAGTAGAAGAAAGGAAGAGTTTCAATGAAAACAAAAAGCTAGAACCTCTAGCAATTTCTAAGGGACTATGCTTTATGATAAGGGGTGAAATATACAAGAATCAGGCTCTACAATACAAGAATCATAGTGACCCTTCCTACCATGTACAAAGGACAGACGCAGTATCAGAAGAGAAGGGCTCTGCAAGGGTCTGCAGAATCTGTGTGGGAGCTGGGACAAGGAAGCTTACAGAGGCAGAAGGTGGCAGAGCTGTCAGCCAACAACAGCTCTGGCCTCTGAGCATCATTGGCTAACAAGGGTCTCTTCAAAGGCTGATAAAAACACAGCTTATGACTTGTAAAGGCAAGGCTATTTGCATAAAAGAGCACATGTAACTCAAATGATGATAAGAGGTTGCCTGTGAGTTCAAGCTAATATTATGAATTGTTGTTTAGTTGCTAAGTCATGTCCAACTCTTTTTTTTTTTTTTTTAATATGGAACGCTTCACGAATTTGCGTGTCATCCTTGCACAGGGGCCATGCTAATCTTCTCTGTATCGTTCCAATTTTAGTATATGTGCTGCCGAAGCGAGCACCATGTCCAACTCTTTTGCAACCCCATGGACTATAGTCTGCCAAACTCATTCTGTCCATGAGATTTTCTAGACAAGAATACTGGAGTGGGTTGCCATTTCCTTCTCCGGGATCTTCCAGATCCAGGGATGGAATCCATGCCTCCTACCATTGGCAGGTGAGTTCTTTAGCACTGAGCCATCAAGGAAGACCCTGGTATTATGAATTAATGGATCCCCAGATTGGTTGATGGACATACCCTGAGACCATTGAAAATGGTAGGCTTTTTATTGTTGACCTGTCTACTTTTATTTTTTGTTCCTTTTCAACTTCTCCCTCAGCTACCTCCAATTTAATATTTACTATTTCAAGTGTTAGTTATTTTGTTTCCATTCTGAACCTATATAATCATGTAGGTGATCAAAATTCCTTTATAAATGTCTGCAAGATTTTCTTAAAGTGACAATACACGTATCACAGACCTTGCTCACAGTCATCACAGTCACATGTAGGAGTTCAACCAGCCAGGAAAGAAACAGGCATATACTTTTCCCATTCCCAAAGTAAGACACTTTTTAAAAAAATTAATTAATTTATTTATTTATTTTTAAAAAATTACAATACTGTATTTGTTTTGCCATACATTGACACGAATCAGCCATAGGTGAACACAATCTCCCAATGCCGAAGCCCCCTCCTACCTCCCACCCCACATCCTCTACTTGAATCATCCTGTGCATCAGCCCCATGCATCCTGCATCCTACATTGAACATAGATTGGCGCTTCGTTTCTTACAGGAGAATATACATGTTTCATTGCCATTCTCCCAAACCATCCCACCCTTTCCCTCTCCCTCAGAGTACAAAAAGTCCACTCTATAACTCTGTGTCTCTTTGTTGTCTCACATATAGGGTCATCACCACTGTCTTCTAAATTCCATATATATGTGTCAGTATACTGTATTGGTGTTTTTCTTTCTGGCTTACTTCACTCTATATAATCGGTTCCAATTTCATCCATCTCATTAGAACTGAGTCAAATTTATTCTTTTTAAGGGCTGAGTAGTATTCCATAGTGTATATGTACCACAGCTTTCTTATCCATTCATCTGCTGATGGACATCTAAGTTGCTTCCATGTCCTGGCTATTATAAACAGCGCTGCAATGAACATTGGGGTACATGTGTCTCTTTCAATTCTGGTTTCCTCGGTGTGTATGCCCAGCAGTGGGATTGCTGGGTCATAAGGCAGTTCTATTTGCAATTTTTTAAGGAATCTCCACACTGTTTTCCATAATGGCTGTACTAGTTTGCATTCCCACCAGCAGTGTAAGAGGGTTCCCTTTTCTCCACATCCTCTCCAGCATTTATTGCTTGTAGACTTTTGGATTGCAGCTATTCTGACTGGTGTGAAATGGTACCTCATTGTGGTCTTGATTTGCATTCCTCTGATAATGAGTGATGTTGAACATCTTTCCATGTGTTTGTTAGCCATCCGTATGTCTTCTTTGGAGAAATGCCTATTTAGTTAGAGGAGAACATAGGCAAAACACTCTCCGACATAAATCACAGCAGGATCCTCTATGATCCAACTCCCAGTATACTGGAAATAAAAGCAAAGATAAACAAATGGGATCTAATTAAAATTAAAAGCTTCTGCACAACAAAGGAAACTACAAGCAAGGTGAAAAGACAGTCTTCTGAATGGGAGAAAACAATAGCAAATGAAACAACTGACAAACAACTAATCTCAAAGATATATAAGCAACTTATGCAGCTCAACTCCAGAAAAATAAATGATCCAATAAAAAAATGGGCCAAAGAACTAAGTAAGACACTTTAAAGCAAGGGTTTTCTAATTTTAGTGTGCATAAATATCTGCAAAAGAAAAGGGGGAGGGCTCCCTGGATTCTACCACCAAAGATTTTTATTTCATAGTCATGGTAGTAGAGGCTTGGAATCTGAATATTTAATGAGTACTCCTCCAAATAAAGTGATTCTGATGTTTGTGGTCCATGCACTACACATTAAGAAATGCATATAAGGCATTTCCCTGGTGGTGCAGGGGATAAGAATCTTCCTTCCAATGCCGGGGACACAGGTTTGATCCCTGGTCTGGGAAGAGTTCACATGCTGCGGAGCAACTATAAGCCCATACGCCACAACTATTGAGACTGTGCTCTAGAGCCTGTGAGCTGCCACTACTGAGTCTGTGGACCTAGAACCAGTGCTCCGCAACAAAAGAAGCCACTGCAATGAGAAGCCACACAAAGCAACAAAGACCCAGCACAGAAAGAAAGAAAGAAACTCATCATGTAAGAAATGTTGGACAGGAGGTAGTTCTTGTTGCTCAAGAGACATCAAACACCTTCTTAATTTAACATTCTTGGGGAAGTGAGGCAGCTTGTGGTGATAAGTACCTGGGCAGTCAAGTTGTTGGTGAGAAACAGAGCATCAGTCAATGAGGACCAGTCATGTGGGATTGGACACCAGAAAACAAGCCTGGTGGGAGAGAAGGATGCCCACATAGCAGTCATAAAAGGGCATGGGTGCCCGAGGCATACCCAGCTCACCTCCTAGGGCTGCTTCTGGCCAGGTCCTTGAAGTAAGACAGCTCTTTCTTGGGGATATGATTCCAGCTGACAGCTAAAGATTGTGATCACTGTGGGCGAGGGAGAAGGGTTTGTGTGTACCAGATGTTCTGTATTTTAATTCCTGCAATTATACTCAGAAGAAGCAAATTAGCCTTTACCTCTCCCCGTGCTAATCCTGTCTGTGACACATTTGATACAGCACCTGGAATCTGTATCATATTTGATAATGTTATGACTCCTGCTTAGTGCTTTACAATAACACCCATTGTGTGAGTGTCTGTCATCCAAGTAAGACAAGTCAGACAATCCCATTTATATTTGGGCAAAATATATTTCATGTGTGTGCATTTAAAATTTATTGATAAGGTGAAACTATACTTTTAAGTATGCATGTGTGTGTGCTAAGTCACTTCAGTTGTGTCTGACTCTTTGCAACCCCATGGACTGTAACCTGCCAGGCTCCTCTCTCCGTGGAATCTTCTAGATGAGAATACTGAAGTGGGTTACCATGCCCTCCTCCGCATTTAAAATTTATTGATAAGGTGAAACTATATTTTTAAGTATGCATGTGTGCGTGCTAAGTCACTTCAGTTGTGTCTGACTTTGTGCAACTCCATGGACTGTAATCTGCCAGGCTCCTCTGTCCGTGGAATCTTCTAGATGAGAATACTGGAGTGGGTTGCCATGCCCTCCTCCGGGGAATCTTCCCAACTCAAGGATCAAAACCTTGAGGCTGCAGTCCATGGGGTCACTAAGAGTCAGACACGACTGAGCGACTTCACTTTCACTTTCATGCATTGGAGAAGGTAATGGCAACCCACTCCAGTGTTCTTGCCTGGAGAATCCCAGGGACGGGGGAGCCTGGTTGGGAGGCTGTCTATGGGGTCGCACAAAGTTGGACACGACAGAAGCAACTTAGCAGCAGCAAATATAAATATGGCCCATATTTTAAAGAATTTGAAATGAGCAGTCATTCCATACTTCCAGAAGATTTTTTTTTTTCTGAAGGAGCAGGAGGAATACTAGTGTTAACTCTTCATTCAGAACATTACTCTGGCAACAGTGCATAAGATGAGGCAGAGACAGAGAGACCAGGAGCAAGGAGACTAACTCAGAGGCTCCAGCTGTGGACCAGAAAGAGGTGATGAAGTTGGACCGAGAAAGGAAGGGCCAAGGGGAGTGGTGCGTGAGACACTGCAAAGGTGGAATCCAGGTGCAGTACATCCCCTACATGCAAACCTTCAAGTTTCGAACTTCCGAAGATGCAAAGCCACCTTCCATCAACATCAAGCCGAGTGAATTGTGGCTTGCCCTCAGTCTCCTACTGCTGACGAGCTTTCACCTCTACCATCTCCCACCTCATCTCCCTTCTCCAGTCAGTAACTTCTTGCCCGTTCACTCAATGTCAGCCCCTGTGTGCCAGCGGTTATATTGTACTCTTGTACTTCTCAAGGTACTGTACTGTAAGATTACAAGTGTTTATTTTTTGTCATTTGTTTTTAATGTATAATTTGTGAGAAAACCATTATAAACCTTTTACACTACAGTAAAACAGTACTATATAACTGATTGTCTTAATTGGGTACCGAGTCTAACTTTCGGACTTATGAATGTGCTTTCAGAACAGAACTTGTTCATATGTAGGGGACTTACTGTATTAAACCATCAGGTCCTAGTTGTACATGCATTTGTGATTAAATGGATTGATGTCGTGGCTGCAACAAAAGTAGCTTCATCGTGAGGAAGGGAAGCTATTAGAGACAAGAGGAAAGGCCAGATGACCAGAGCTTAGTGCTGTCATTGTCCTTAGGACTCACCTCTCTGTGCACTGGGCACGGATAGCTTCTCTGTGATGACACCTGCCCTTTGCTGCCTGAGGGCTCCCTTCCGGTGGCCACAGGTCCTGGGAAGTTAAGACTCTATGTGGCCCCAAGCAATGCCAGGCTGGAGTTGGTGCAAAAAGAACCTGCAAAAGTTTCCTCACTCTTCAGGAGACAGCCTGAGACCTGTTCCACACTGTCTCCAGAGGTCCCAGTGGGCTCAAGCCCGAGGAACCCAGTGGCCACTGCCCAGTCTGCTTCCTTCCCTGGCTTCCTTTCCTTCCCTATGGCACTTGCTCCCTCCACTCAGGGCTTCCAGATTACCTTCCAAACACACTTGTTAGATTATTGAATTATTCCCAGAATCAGAGTTATAGATAGCATCATTTCAAGTGACAACTTAAAGGAAATCTGACAAATGGCTGAAAATGAGATTAAAGTCATTATGAGGAGTCATAATCAGCCAACATTAATGCCAAAGGATGTAGATTAGACCAGAGGAAAGAATAGGGGTGAGATGGGAGAGACTAAACTAGAAGCAGGCATGCAGCGAGGGGACAGAACATCAGATGGGTGGGCAGAAGCTTGCAGAAAAAAGCAGCGAGGATGCTATAAAGATAACATCAGTTTCCACAGAGGGGAGGATGCTGAATGAAGACAGTTGAACCAGACCCTAGTCTGGTGGGCTGAAGTCTTTTCTTGAAGCTTTCCTCTCCACCTGCCCCTCACTCTCAGGACACAGCATAGGTAGATTGTGATTTGACTGATTTTGGTTAAACTAATGTTTTTAAAGTGGAAGAGTCACACTTAGGGTGAGTTTTATTCCCTGTAAAAATTATGTGCGCCACTTAACATTTCTTCCACCCCAAATGTCTTTCTCTACCTCCTTCCCCTAGGAAACTCTGTTCATCCTTCTGGAGGCAGCTGAGGCTTCATGGGGCCCAAGAAACCGCCCACTTTGAGTACCATGGGGTCTCCCATTATAATTGCCACACCTTCTATTCATTTGTCCACATTTTCCTCTAGATACTGATTTTCATTCATCTGTCTGTAAACCCCATGCTTAGAACACAGTTTGTGCCTAATAAATGCTTGCCGAGCTCTTAAAGCGGTAGAGTAACCAGCTCTGCTCTTCCATAGATGATCTTGCTTGGTTCCCAAAGCAGCACTCTCTGATGGATGCTGTTATTATCCCCGATTTACTGATGAGGAAATCGAGTTTAGAGAACCAGAGAGCTCAGAGTCATTTAGCCGAAAACTGGCAGAGCATGAATCGAAGCTTAGGCAAGGATATCTGTATTCAGATCTAGTTTCTTAGTTATTAAGCTTTTTCCTTTCTCTCATTTACTTTCTCTAGACTGAGTGATGCATTTAAACATAATGCAATGAACATTGGGGTACACGTGTCTCTTTCAATTCTGGTTTCCTCGGTGTGTATGCCCAGCAGTGGGATTGCTGGGTCATAAAGCAGTTCTATTTCCAGTTTTTTAAGGAATCTCCACACTGTTCTCCATAGTGGCTGTACTAGTTTGCATTCCCACCAGCAGTGTAAGAGGGTTCCCTTTTCTCCACATCCTCTCCAGCATTTATTGCTTGTAGACTTTTGGATCACAGCCATTCTGACTGGTGTGAAATGGTACCTCATTGTGGTCTTGATTTGCATTCCTCTGATAATAAGTGATGTTGAGCATCTTTTCATGTTTGTTAGCCATCCGTATGTCTTCTTTGGAGAAATGTCTGTTTAGTTCTTTGGCCCATCTTTTGACTGGGTCATTTATTCTTCTGGAATTGAGCTGCATAAGTTGCTTGTATAGCTTTGAGATTAGTTGTTTGTCAGTTGCTTCATTTGCTATTGTTTTCTCCCATTCAGAAGGCTGTCTTCTCACCTTGCTTATAGTTTCCTTTGTTGTGCAGAAGCTTTTAATTTTAATTAGATCCCATTTGTTTATTTTTGCTTTTATTTCCAGTATTCTGGGAGGTGGGTCATAAAGGATTCTGCTGTGATGTATGTCGGAGAGTGTTTTGCCTATGTTCTCCTTTAGAAGTTTTATAGTTTCTGGTCTTACGTTTAGATCTTTAACCCATTTTTTAGTTTATTTTTGTGAATGGTGTTAGAAAGTGATCTAGTTTCATTCTTTTACAAATGGTTGACCAGTTTTCCCAGCACCACTTGTTAAAGAGATTGTCTTTAATCCACTGTATATTCTTGCCTTCTTTGTCAAAGATAAGGTGTCCATAGGTGTGTGGATTTATCTCTGGGCTTTCTATTTTGTTCCATTGATCTATATTTCTGTCTTTGTGCCAGTACCATACTCTCTTGATGACTGTGGCTTTGTAGTAGAGCCTGAAGTCAGGCAGGTTGATTCCTCCAGTTCCATTCTTCTTCCTCAAGATTGCTTTGGCTATTCGAGGTTTCTTGTATTTCCATACAAATTGTGAAATTACTTGTTTTAGCTCTATGAAAAATATCACTGGTAGCTTGATAGGGATTGCATTAAATCTGTAGATTGCTTTGGGTAGTATACTCATTTTCACTATATTGATTCTTCCAATCCATGAACATGGTATATTTCTCCATCTGTTAGTGTCCTCTTTGATTACTTTCATCAGTGTTTTTTAGTTTTATATATATATAGGTCTTTAGTTTCTTTAGGTAGATATATTCCTAAGTATTTTACTCTTTTTGTTGCAATGGTGAATGGAATTGTTTCCTTAATTTCTTTTTCTACTTTCTCATTATTAGTGTATAGGAATACAAAGGATTTCTGTGTGTTGATTTTATATCCCGCAACTTTACTATATTCATTGATTAGCTCTAGTAATTTTCTGGTGGAGTCTTTAGGGTTTTCTATGTAGAGGATCATATCATCTGAGAACAGTGAGAGTTTTATGTCTTCTTTCCCAATTTAGTTTCCTTTTATTTCTTTTTCTGCTCTGATTTCCGTGACCAAAACTTCCAGAACTATGTTCCAGGACATGGAAGCAACCTAGATGTCCATCAGCAGATGAATGGATAAGAAAGCCATGGTACATATACACAATGGAGTACTCAGCCATTAAAAAGAATATATTTGAATCAGTTCTAATGAGGTGGATGAATTGGAGCCGATTATACAGAGTGAAGTAAGTCAGAAAGAAAAACACCAGTACAGTATACTAAACAATAACCCTGTATTGGAGACAGCAAAAGAGACACAGATGTAAAGAAGACTTTTGGACTCTGTGGGAGAGGGAGAGGATGGGATGATTTGGGAGAATGGCATTGAAACATGTCAAGTCTCAAATAATGCCTTTTTAATTATATCCTCTAGTATTATAGATGTAGGACAGTAGTGTATCATACCTCTGTGAATGTAAAATATCTTGTACTTGCTTTATGACATGTAGTAGTGACCATGCTTTATCAGATCTGTTTTTAATGACATGATTCTAAAACATTCTGGAAAGAATGTTTTCTTTCCAGATGATGATTGAGAAACGTAATTAAAAAAAAAAAAATGGTTCCAGGTACCACAACAGTAACAGAACTTTGCTGTTTTCTGAGGTTTTGTCTTTTTACTTTTTTTTAATGGAGAGTGCTGGATGTCTCTGTAATTTTGTTCAGATGACTGCAGAACTTGGAAAAGCTATTGCTGCTATTGATGCATAACATACTGCTATTGGTCTTTTTATATAAATAAATAAATCTATATGTATACATAAAAATAAACATAATGCAATTTTTACCTAGCTTTCCCTCAAAAAAAAAAAACAATGACCTTAAGGCAAAGCCCTTCTTAACACAAGCACAAACACTCAAGCTATCTAACTGGTTGATGTAGATGCTTTGCAAGCAGCTACGACTGAATTAAAGGATTGCCTCCTAAGTGACGATGGCTTCCCCAGGGACAAGGTTGAACTAATACCCCAAATGCACAGTGGGTTCCCCAAGGCACTGTCTAGATGTGAAATTTCTACCACTGCCTCAGGAAAGAAGCCTCACAAAGATGATCTTTAAAGCAGTATTTTTCAATCCAGAGGCTATATTGCCTGATTTGCAATCCAATCCATCCTCATCTCATTGACCAGCCAAGCTATTTCCAAATGAAAGCTCTTGGAGTAAGAGGTGAAATTGAGTAAAGAAATATAACACTGTTATACCTGCCAGTCAACCCATGTCAGCTATCAGGCATCTAACTATCAGCAGTCTAGGTGCCTGTACACAAAGAGGTCAAATTTATGTTTTCCTTATGGCAAGACTAGTACCAAGATTGCATTATTTTTTTTGGTTTGTTTAATATTCATTAAGAGCAGTAAATAAGGATCCCATTTCTGATCTGGATTTTGTCACTGCCTTACTGACTAAGCTGGCTAAGTTAACCATAGCCTCAATTTCATCTTCTTTAAGGTGGGAGAAATACCTGTGTGTCCTTCCTCTCAGCTGTACCAAAACCATAGCAAGAATTTATACTATTTTTGTGCAGAATTTATATGGTTCTTATCTGATAAACACTTGTTTCAGCCATCTTCTGAGGTTTTGTTCTCCTTTAACCTGAAAATACATTTATATCAAAGCTGTTTATCTTTGGAAATAATATAATTAAAACATTTAAGTATTTATATAAAATATTTATCTTTGGAAAATGTTTCAAGGCACAGTTCATATGTATGTTCCATGGACTATTCCACTTATAAAAGACAAAAATTAATCAATAAATTTACTCTATACATTTTATATAGCTGACTTCATTAGAAAATAAGACATTCCCCATAGTATGTGAATTTCTCACAAAATTGAAACTGAGTACCATCATTAAAATTTTGGTCATATTGATGACAATGTCTCTAAAACACATTATACCACTCTGTCAATTGAAACCAGGAATTTGAACACATTCACTGCCTTGCCACAGTGACCTCTCCTGCTCTCTGTTTGTAATAAAATCTACAGATGCTCAGGTCAGCTAGGCATGCCACAGGAAGTCCCACTGACCCAGAGATGGGTGATCATGCCAATCAGACCTAAGCAGGAGCAGGAAGTGGAGAATGCCCTGGATTCCCTGGCAAAACACATACATTCCATAGCATAAGAGGTAAACCTCCCAAATGTCTAAGATGTGCCAGTGTTGATGCTTGGAGAAGTTCAACGGTCTGGGACATTCCAGGACATCTCAAAACCGAAGGAACAAGCTGTTGCACCTTACATCTTCTTCTACTAATTTTGATGTTTATAACTTGGTGCGCTTCTTTGGATTTCCCAAATGTACTTCATTTGGGATTACTCTCCAGTTCATTAATGGGTGATTTGAAAAGCTGTCAGTTGCAAGTAGTGCTCAGAGCTGAGGAGAGTTTGGCAACAGGCCCAAGCTTCCCTCTCAGACAGTGTGACCCAGCAGATCCCAGCTTCCTAGAGGTGACCACAGCCGACAAGGAGCTGCTATGTGGAACCTCTGGAAAACTGTAATAGATCAGTTTCTGGGTAGATTCTAAGGTTCTGGAACAATGCCATTTCCTTGGGGACAAAGAACTGTTGTGAAACAGTTCCAGAGTAGATTCTGAACATCTGAACCACCCATGTAAGCAGGTATAATTTCGAGCTAGGTGTTGTTCACTTAAAGAAACAGATGACTAGCATTAGAGGTTGACCCAGACTCACATGTGACTACTTCTGTTTCCATAACATTCTTTTCTCAAATGACACATAGGTCTCCTTATTTCTTGTGACAGCTGACTGAGGAGGAATGATGCCTATGGTTTACTGGTAGGCTGATATGATATCCTGATACTGGCCAGAATCAAACTGCTGGCCAGGTACAGCTTGTTCCACTGTCTACTGTAGCAGCATACCATTCCCATCATTCCAAAAATCTAGTTTGGGAAGATACATATATTCCATTGTCCATAGTAGCACTATTTACAATAGCCAAGACAGGGAAGCAACCTGTATGTTCATTGACAGATGAATGTATGAAGAAGATGTGGTACATATATACAATGGAATGTTACTCAGCCATAAAAAAAAAAAGAATGAAATAATGCCCTTTGCAGCAACATGGATGGACCTAGATGATCATACTAAGTGGAGTAAGTTAGAAAGAGAAAGACAAATAACATATGATACCACTTATATGTGGAATCTAAAGTAAGACACCAATGAACTTAAAAACAAAAACAGGTGGATTCCTTACTACTGAGCCACCTGGGAAGCCCATCTATTTTATACATAATATCAATAGTGAATACACATTAATTCCAATTTCCCAATTCATCCCACTCCCTTCCCCCTCCCCACCCCCCCGCCCTTGGTGTCCATAGTCTACATCTGCATCTCAGCTCCTTTTATATGCACAGGTGCCTTTACAGTTCTCCTTCCTTCTTCCAATCTCCTCAGAAGGAGGGTCCCAGTGTGCACCAAGGACACAAGGTAATTCCTAGTGGAACATGTTAAGGCCACCTGACAGATGGAGAAAGCCTTTGTTAGAAAGAGCAAAGACTTAAAAACTCCTTCCCAGCTCCCGTAACCAGCCTATTCATTTTCTTTCACCAGCACAGTACAAAAAAGCTGGGTTAAGCCTTTCATTTGGAAGATCCTCTCAGCTTTAATGATTGAGTTGGGTCAGATTATAGTCCTTGTAAAAGGATGCATCATGGACTACTTAAGCCAGCTCTTTCCTGGACTGTAAAGAAAAAAGAAAAGAAGATTCTTGAAGGGCATTCATTCCCTCACTCACCTCATTATGACAGGTGAGGAGATAGAAATTATACACAGGAAGTCTTAGCAAAGACTGCACATTTTGCCAAAACCTTTCAGCTGCTTTCTATCCCAGAAATCTGAGGCAGGACACAGGGGGCAAAATATGGGGTCAGGGAGTCAAACATTCTTGAGTTGAAGTTTCACTTGAACTAAATAGCAACTAAGATAGATAGATAATGTAATAGCAAATATTTGAAAAAAAAATAGAAAGGTGATGTGATGGAGGGAGATGGTGGCGGGGTGTGGGGTTGTGATTTAGATTAGATCAAGATATCTGGGCTAGGGCTTCCCTGGTGGCTCAGGGTTAAAGAATTCACCTGCCAGTGTAGGAGACAGTTTCAATCCCTGATCTGGGAAGATCCCACATGCCAAGGAGCAACGGAACCCATGTGCCACAACTATTGAGGCTGTGCTCTAGAGCCCGGGAGCTGAAACTATTGAAGCCCAAGTGCCTTAGAGTCTGTGCTGCACAACAAGAGGAGCCACAGCCCTGAGAAGCCCTTGGACTGAAACTAAAGAAAAATCCAAGAGCAACAGAGACCCCACACAGCCAAAAATAAATAAACAACAATAAGAAAGATATATGAGCTAAACCCTAAATAACAGGAAGGAGGAAGGACTTGAATATAGGCAAGCCTGCAATAAGCACATTCCAGTTAAAGGGAAAAACACGTCATGAAGCCCTGGGGAGGACCCACAGGAAAGTCCTTGTGGTCACAGAATACTGTCACAGATGATGTTGAGAGGTACCAGAGGCCAGACCCCTCCGGGTCACAAGGCATTTGGATTTTATTATTGGTGAAATGGGAAGGCACTGGGGGATTTTAAGTAAGGAGGTGCTTTTATCTATTTTTAAGAATATCATTTATTTCATTTATTTTTAAGACTATCACTCTAGTTACTCTGAGGACAAAAGATCATAAGGAATCCAGAAAGGAAGTATGGAAACAAGATCGAGAGGCTGTTTCCAATTATTCGGATGTGCAGGGACAGTTTTTGGCTTGGACAGTAGACTAAAGATGGACAGACTGGGACAATGATTTGGATCAATTTCAGAGGATTTGATGTCACTTTTGGTACTCCCACCAGCTTTGGGAATCACTCCTGGATCCAGAGGCAATCCAACCTTCCTCTAAAATTCCATGTGATACAGTGCAGGAAGTCAATCACCTCCTGGAAGCCACCTGTTGACCTCCTAAAGGAAAGATTCTGTAAAGATGATACTGACAAACTCATCCAGTAAAACTCAGTCCTAGAACTCACACAGCACAACCTTTGGGTCCTCAAAGCAGAAATTCTCACTGCCTTCAGCAAGTTATTTCTAACTGATAAGTATCCCTGTCACTTAGACTCCTTGCCTGGGTCTACTCCAGCCACTTGGTGCAATTCTTCATTTATTTGAGGGACATGGTACTTGTGTAAAACAAGATATGTTTTATATATTATAGGGCACATATTCCCTGCTTTAAAACACAAGTATATACATATTGCAGTGATCGGTGCAAAGAAGTAGAGGAAAACAATAGAATGGGAAAGACTAGAGATCTCTTCAAGAAAATTAGAGATTCCAAGAGAACATTTCATGCAAAGATGGGAACAATAAAGATCAAAAAGGGTGTGGACCTAACAGAAGCAGAAGATATTAAGAAGTGGCAAGAATACACAGAAGAACTATACAAAAGGATATACCTGACCCAGATAACCATGATGGTGTGATCACTCACCTAGAGCTAGACATCCTGGAATATGAAGTCAAATGGGCCTTAGCAAGCATCACTATGAACAAAGCTAGTGAAGGTAATGAAATTCCAGTGAGCTATTTCAAATCCTAAAAGATGATGCTGTGAAAGTGGTGCACTCAATATGCCAGCAAATTTGGAAAACATAGCAGTTGTTTTCACACAGGACTGAAAAAGATCAGTTTTCATTCCAATACCAAAGAAAGGCAATGCCAAAGAATGCTCAAACTACTGCACAACTGCACTCATCTCACACGCTAGCAAAGTAATACTCAAAATTCTCCAAGCCAGGCTTGAATAATACGTAAACCATGAACTTCCAGATGCTCAAGATGGATTTAGAAAAAGCAAAGGAACCAGAGACCTAATTGTCAACATCTGTTGAATTATTGAAAAAGCAAGAGAGTTCCAGAAAAGCATCTATTTCTGCTTTATTGACTATGCCAAAGCCTTTGACTGTGTGGATCACAACAAACTGTGGAAGATTCTGAAAGAAATAGGAACACCAGACCACCTGACCTGCCTCCTGAGAAAACTGTATACAGGTCAGGAAGCAACAGTTAGAACTGGACGTGGAACAACAGACTGGTTCTAAATTGGGAAAGGAGTACAAGGTTATATATTGTCACCCTGCTTATTTAACTTATATGCAGAGTACATCAGGAGAAACATTGGGCTGGAGAAAGCACAATCAAGATTGGAATCAAGATTGCCTGGAGAAATATCAACAACCTCAGATATACATATGACACCACCCTTATGGCAGAAAGCAAAGAACTAAAGAGCCTCTTGATGAATGTGAAAGAAGAGAGTGAAAAACCTGGCTTAAAGCTCAACATTCATAAAACTAAGATCATGGAATCTGGTCCCATCACTTCATAGCAAATAGATGGGGAAACAGTGGAAACCATGGCAGACTTTATGTTTGGGGAGTTCCAAAATCACTGCAGATGGTGACTGTAGCCTTGAAATTAAGACATTTGCTCCTTGGAAGGAAAGTTATGACCAACCTAGACAGCATATTAAAAAGCAGAGACATTACTTTGCCAACAAAGATCCATCTAGTCAAGGCTATGGTTTATGGTTTTTCCAGTAGTCATGTATGGATGTGAGAGTCAGACTATAAAGAAAGCTGAGCACCAAAGAATTGATGTTTTTGACCTGTGGTGTTGGAGAAGACTCTTGAAAGTCCCTTGGAGTGCAAGGAGATCCAACCAGTCCACCCTAAAAGAAAATAGTCCTGAGTGTTGGAAGGATTGATACTGAAGCTGAAACTCCAATACTTTGACCACCTGATGTGAAGAGCTGACTCATTTGAAAGAACTGACTCATGTGAAAAGACCCTGATGCTGGGAAAGATTGAAGAAGGGAGGAGAAGGGGATGACAGAGGATGAGGTGGTTGGATAGCATTACTGACTCAATGAACATGAGTTTGAGTAAGTTCCAGGAGATGGTGATGGACAGGGAAGCCTGGCATGCTGCAGTCCATGGATTTGTAAAGAGTTGGACATGACTGAGCAACTGAACTGAACTGAAGTGATAAAGACATAGACACTAACACTTGGCCATTTGAAAAGCTGATCCCTGGTGTCCTGGCTACTCGGTCAGACTCTCATCTCCTGAAATGTAGCTTAGATTAATCACTGTGATAGACATCATCATATAGGTGTTACTGAGAGCTGTTTTTCATGCTCATTAGAAAAGATACATCTCGCTCATCACAATAAAGCTATGTGGCTGCAAAAGATGAACTAATCAGAAGCCTCTGGAATGAATTAAACATACTGATGACTCAGGAATAAGACATGAGCAATCCTGTGGGGAGAAAAGTACTTTGAAATTGTTTAAATACGCTTGTCTAACATGTCACTGAAAGCTGTAATCTTCCACTTTCCATTAACAGTTCTATCAATTTTCCCTTTATGTTTTAAATTAACTGTCTTTTCTCAAACCTGGTGCTGTTCAACAGTTGAGGGAAATAGCCCCTGTTTTAAAAAAAAAAATCTGTATTTAGAAAACTGAATTTATTTTTCATTTGCATTTTTATCAAAGTTTATTCTTGTTAGAAGGTGGCATGTTCCCTATCATTGGAAATTTCAGAGCAACTGCCCCCAAAATAAATGTACCTGTTCTTTTATAAATTATTTGATATCTGTGATGCTTGAATTATAACTATGCCAAGCAGGAGGAAATTATACTGTTTTTATAAAGATACATAATATTTATAAAATTCCATAAGTTGACCTTGTTTTCATTTAACTGATCTCATGCTTATACCATTGTTCTCATACTGAGCATCTTCCTTCCTACAGCAATACTGCCGGTAGGATAAGCACAAGGGGAAAATGTGACCCATCCCTAGCACTCTGTATTGAAGGGAATACACGCACCTCTTGTGAAAGGTTTGTAGATCCCTTCACCTCATCCCAGTAGTTGATGTAGCACATTGGCTAATAAATAAGGGATATGTTGGAGAAGGAAATGGCAACCCTCTCCAGTATTCTTGCCTAGAGAATTCCATGGACAGACCCTGGAGTCACAAAGAGTTGGACACAACTAAGTGACTAACACATACACACAAGGAACAGGTAGTGTTCACAGATCAGAGAATTTTCATATCAGTCTACCAAGCAACTACCTGTGTGCATGCTTAGTCACTCAGTCGCGTCTGACTCCTTGTGACTCCAGGGACTGTAGCCCACCAGGCTCCTCTGTCCATGGGATTCTCCAAGCAAAAATACTGGAGCAGGTTGTCATTTCCTACTCCAGGGAACCTTCCTTACCCAAGAATCAAAGCTGCATCATCTCCTGTGTCTCTTGCATTGGCAGGCAGATTCCTTACCACCTGGGAAGCCCAAGCAACTGTGTCCCAGTGATCATACTGGGAAAGATTTCAGAGATGACCTATAAGTCCTACTGTGGCTATTGTTTTCTACTTTTCACTTTAGATGCTTAAAAGTTCATTACAATTTAAGGAATATTTACTGAGTAGCAATTCATGCAAGCACAAAGCTAGGGACTGTGATGCAAAACTAACTAAACATGGACCATGCCTTCAAGGAGTTCAAAATGGTGTGAGGAAGATAAAAATCATATTCAAATTACTATACTGTGATGATGTTAGACATTAGGTTGCCTTAATTTTTCATATGATGGAAGCATGGCAGAGTGATTAATTCTGCCTGATTTGGATAGGGAGAGGGGCACAAATTCCACAAACTAACCCTCTTTTCATCTAATTGATTTCATCCTTATACCCTTTTTCTGTTACTGAATTTGAAGGGAAAACTTCAAGAAAGAGGTGGTGACATTTGAACTGGGCAGTAGACAACAAGAAAAGGTCTGCAACACTCTGAGCCTTTCCTCAAGCTTAAACAAAGGATAAAGATATGGACCTAAAGTTATGGATATGGATACTTTGCTGACAAAGGTTCGTATAGTCAAAGCTATGGTTTTTCCAGAAGTCGTGTATGGGCGTGAGAGTTGGACTATAAAGAAAGCTAAGCTTCAAAAATTGATGCCTTTGAATTGTGGTGCTGGAGAAAACTCTTGAGAGTCCCTTGGACTGCAAGGAGATCAAAAGGAATCAATCCTAAAGGAAATTAGTCCTGAGTATTATTCATTGGTAGGTTTCCTTGATATCTCAGTTGGTAAAGAATCCACCTGCAAAGCAGGAGACTCCGATTCAATTCCTGGGTCAGGAAGATCCGCTGGAGAAGGGATAGGCTACTCAGTCGAGTATGCTTGTGCTTCCCTTGTGGCTCAGCTGGTAAAGAATCTGCCTGCAGTGTGGGCTCAATCCCTAGGTTGGGAAGATCTCCTGAAGAAGCGAAAGAATACCCACTCCAGTATTCTAGCCTGGAGAATTCCATGGGCTGTATAGTCCATGGGGTCGCAAAGAGTAGGACATGACTGAGCAACTTTCACTTTCACTTTTTTCACTGTTCATTGGAAGAACTGATGCTGAAGCTGAAGCTCCGATCCTTTGGCCATTTGATGTGAAGAGATGACTCATCAGAAAAGACCCTGATGTTGGGAAAGATTGAAGGCAGGAAGAGAAGGGGATGACAAAGGACAAGATGTTGGATGGCATTACTGATTCAATGGCCATGAGTTTGAGCAAGCTCTGGGAGATGGCGAAGAACAGGGAAGCCTGGCGTACTATAGCCCATGAGGTATCAAAGAATTGGGCGTGACAGAGCAACTGAACAACAACAACAACAAAGATATGGTCATGAACAAGATATTCAGGGAAATATTAGACAAATAACTTCTCTCCTGTAATAACCTCAGCTTTCTGTATTTAACAGGTAATGAGAAACATGTGGAAGACACCTGGATTCAGATTCTAGATGATCTGATACACCCTTCCCAGGATCATAGACTTTGACCCCTTGTAATGGGAAATAATTGAAAAACTTTAGCAAGGGTTTAATAATCAGTTTTAAATGTTTGGAGGTTTATTTTGGCAAGATGCCTTCATGGGACACTGTTCCACTCTCTTCAAGCAAGTTCAGTTCAGTTCACTTGCTCAGTCGTGTCCGACTCTTTGCGACCCCGTGAATCGCAGCACGCCAGGCCTCCCTGTCCATCACCAACTCCCCGGAGTTCACTCAGACTCACGTCCATCAAGTCAGTGACGCCATCCAGTCATCTCATCCTCTGTCGTCCCCTTCTCCTCCTGCCCCCAATCCCTCCCAGCATCAGAGTCTTTTCCAATGAGTCAACTCTTCATGTGAGGTGGCCAAAGTACTGGAGTTTCAGCTTTAGCATCATTCCTTCCAACGAAATCACAGGGCTGATCTCCTTTGACATTACTTTGTCAACAAAGGTCCATCTAGTCAAGGCTATGGTTTTTCCAGTAGTCATGTATGGATGTGAGAGTTGGACTGTGAAGAAGGCTGAGCACCGAAGAAGTAATGCTTTTGAACTGTGGTGTTAGAGAAGACTCTTGAGCGTCCCTTGGACTGCAAGGATATCCAACCAGTCCATCCTAAAGGAGATCAGTCCTGGGTGTTCATTGGAGGGACTGATGTTGAAGCTGAGACTCCAGTACTTTGGCCACCTGATGCAAAGAGCTGACTCACTGAAAAGACCCTGATGCTGGGAAAGATTGAGGGCAGGAGGAGAAGGGGATGACAGAGGATGAGATGGTTTAATGGCATCACTGACACAATGGACATGGGTTTTGGTGGAATCTGGGAGTTGGTGATGGACAGGGGAGGCCTGGCATACTGCAGTTCATGGGGTCGTAAAGAGTCGGACATGACTGAGCGACTGAACTGAACGGACTGAAACTACAGACTGTGGGCCAGATTCAACATGCTGCCTGTTTTACAAAAAAGGTTTTATTCAAACACAGACTCACCCATTCCTCATTTATGTATCATCTGTGACTGCCCGTACACTATGACAGCAGAGTTGCAGAGTTGTGACAGAGACTGCATGAGCAAGAAGCTGAAAATATTTGTTCTCCACCCCTTTACAGAGAGTTTGCAGACTGGTGCTGTAATTGGAAGCTCATTGCTGTTTAATTAGAGAAGGCTTTGTAAAATACACTCAGACTTTTCACAATTTATATTTCCAATTAAAGCTTCCAAGAAAAAAAAATCTAATTCAGTGACAAAGGGAGAGAAAAAGGGTCCTAGAGTGCACCATCAAAATCCCATCTTCTCCCAAGATAAGGGGTGTCCATGTTTCAATTTACTAAGTTGCAGAATAACTGCCAAGGCCTATGATAGTCACTGGGAATATAAAGACCCAATCTTACCCTTTATGAGCCCAGAGCCCTACATGTAAACCACAGTAATATAACGTGACATATGCTCTACACAGAGTGTGATGAGCACTTAAAGAGCAGAGATAAAGAATCAATTACAGATTGGAACAAGATATGTCAAATAACATATGCATTTATTCACTGCCACCTCCCAAAGTGCCACTAAAGTGATAGGAAAAGAGCTATATAAACACAGATATGCATACACTCATGGATATACATACACACGAATATTAAGAAACATATACACACAGACACATATATAGGTATGACAAGTCACAGACTGGGAGAAAATGTTCAGAATGTGCGTATCTGACAAAGGATAATCAGTTGTTGTTCAGCTACTCAGTCTTGTCCAACTCTTTGCAACCCCATGGACTGCAGCATACCATGCTTCCCTTGTCCATCACTAACTCCCAGAGCTTCCTCAGACTCATGTCCATCAAGTTGGTGATGCCATCCAACCATCTCATCTCTGTTGTCCCCTTCTCCTTCTGCCTTCAATCTTTTCCAGCATCAGAGTCTTTTGTAAGGAATCAGTTCTTCACATCAGGTGGCCAAAGTATTGGAGCTTCAGCTTCAGCATCAGTCCTTCCAATGAATATTCAGGACTGATTTCCTTTAGGATTGACTGCTTTGGTCTCCTTGCAGTCCAAAGGACTCTCAAGAGTCGTCTCCAACATCGTAGTTCAAAAGCATCAATTCTCCAGCACTCAGCTTTTTTCCAAGCCTAATAAAACATTAAATGCCCTCCAACAGCAATTATCCTGATATTTTTGAGACCAGTCCCAGCAGCTGCAGCATGGGGTTCCCAGCCTCACATTGTTTGGAGCGCAGAATGTGTTCCCTCCTTTTTAAGCTTTTCTAAGTATAGTTGACTTACAAAGATTTTGAATGTCGCTTCATTTTTTAAATTACTGTTTTGGCTCTGTTGGGTCTTCATTTCTGTGAGGGCCTTCTCTAGTGGTGAACAGGGGTGGCTCTTCACTGGTGCATGGGCTTCTCACTGTGGCGGCTTCTCTCGCTGCGGAGCACAGGCTCTGGGGCTCCTGGGCTTCAGTAGCCACGCACCGAGGCTCAGCAGTCGCAGCTTCCAGGCTCTAGAGCGTGGACTCAGCAGCTGGGGCACACAGTCTTGGTTGCTCTGGGGCACACGGAATCTTCAGGACCAAGGACTGACCTCTGTCCCCTGTGTTAGCAAACGGAGTCCCACTCACTGCAGCACCAAGGAGGTCCTGATTTACAAATTGGTGCTGATTTCTGCTGCATAGCAAAGTGGCTCAGTTAGTCATCTATCTATCTATCTATCTATCTATCTATCTATCTATCTATCTATTCTTTTTCATATTCTTTTCCATTATGGTTTATTTATCACAGGCTAGCTTTTTCTTTTTGGAGTATAATTTTTTACAATGTTGTGTAAGTCTCTGCTATACAGTAAGTGAATCTCTACTGTTCACTGCCTTATTTTCTCTCCCCCTGAGTCACTTATTGTCTTATTTTTTCTTGAATACCTACCCTCCACTTTCTACATGGAAACACTCAGAATTCTCCTATAATCTGTGATTTATCAAATTTCACTTTATAGTAAAAAGATGTAGACTTTTCCCTTCCCTATTCATTGGGCACATTCAATCTGATTTTTTTTTAATGAGAAGTTTATTGCCATTCTTTTCTCAGATATTTCCTCTCCTCCATATTTTCTTTTCTTCTGGGACTCCTATGTTCCACACGTTGGCGTTTCTACTTTTTTCCTTCTTGTTCTTTGTTATTATTACTTATTATTTTTATCTCTTTGCCTTTCCTTTTCTCTTCAAAATAAATTCCTCAATCACACCTTCCAGGTTACTAATTTCTTCCTTAGTTGTATCTATCCTGCTACTTGCCCTTGTGTCCTTCATTTCAACTCTTCCATTTTTCACCTTTACTGAAGAGGAAAAGTTAAAATTTTACATAACCGCCTTCTCCTTCTGCCTCTGTAACTCAGCTTGCCTCTTGCAAAATCTAGATCATGTAGATCATGTAGTCCCAGAAAGTGGGGACTTTGCAATACTAGGAACTGGAGTTTATCTCACTCACACTTGTCCTGCTCTTTGCAATTGCCCAGCCCCTGCAAACCTGCTTAATCATGCTTGTCCAGGCCAGGCATCCCCCTCCCCATCTTGACTGCTGTTCCCACATGTGCAAAACCCCTTAGTTTAAACCAGCCTATTAACAGCTAGTGTTGCCCACTACAGTCTGTCTATAAAAACTCTGTAATCCCTTTGTTCGGGGTTCAGAGCTTGGAGCGCTAACTCCTCTGGGCCCGCCGGCTTAATAAACCTGAGTTCTCCAACTCTCCGAGTGTGGTGCTTGGTTTCTCAAGTATTGGTTTCTGCAACATTACTGGGACTTTTTAATGACTTCTTCCTGATCTTGCTTCTCATTATTGATGTTTCTCCGTATCTCTCTGAGGATATTAGGTTTGTTTTCATTGTTTAGACCTCTGTGGGTATCTGGTTACACAGGCTGGGGAGACTGCAGTTCTTAAAAAGTATCAATTCCTCTATCTGATCATAGTTTACAGGAAAGGCAAAGATGAGATGTTTGTTTAGGTAAGTCTAATAAGTATAAAGACAGAGAAAGAATGAACCCTCTTATTTGCATCACTCCCCATCAGACTGCTCTATTCAGGAATTCACTTTACTTCTTTGAAAGAAATCCCATTTGGAGGAAACAGGCTTCTTCATCTGCTACTCACCAGCCTTGCAGATTTGGAGGGGAAGTGAGTGAGTAAAGAACTGATGCCCAAGGATAGCCAGGCACTCACACCATTTCTATCAGCCTCTTGCCATTAGCAGGACTTTTTCATGCCTTGGATTATTCATCAGTAGCCCCTGGGCAGTCTGTGTGGTTGCTGTCAACTCTAACTGCAGTGGCCCTGGGGAGATAAAAGCTCTCCCAGGGCAGAAGCATGAAGTCATCTATCTCCCACCTGGCTCCCGCTGCTGTTGCAGCTGCCCTTAACCCCAGACTGGCCCCGCTCTTACTCGACCACAGGGTTTCTCTGCCTTTCTGCTTAGTTTCTCAGATCTCTGCTTCCATCTCACTCCTCTAGTTTTTCTGGTGCACATTTTGAAGAGAAAGCCAGAAACTCAACTTATCAAATTCTGAAAGCCCTTTTCCTATTTTTCTACCATAAATATATATTACTTGCTATTTTTCAAGATTACGCAAAAAGACAGTCTGTGCCTTTTTAGTCTTCATTAAGAGGGAGGGAGAAAGGAAAAGAGGAAATGGTGATGAAACTCGTATCATGTGTCAGAAGGGTAGTTTAGTCGATAATGTCTGGAACTATGAGGCATAATCACAGGTAAAATATATTGTTTCCAGTTGGATCTGCAACATTTGTATCTAGGCAGACATCAACATTACTTAACGTCACCATGTCTAAGAGAAGCCATCCATATGGGTTTTAGTGATTAGAGCATATGCATTAGCAAAGCAGTGAATAAATTCATTTACGTTGATCTCCAACCCCAAAGATAAAATCTAAGTGGAATAAATCAGAATTTCTAGCATTTGCTTTTTGTTCTTTCTTGTAATTATTTCTCTTCATTGATATTCTCTATTGGAGGTGGCATTGCCTTCCTACCTTTCTTTACTTTTTAAATCATGGTTTCTTTTCATTCTTTGAATATACTTATGGTGGTTACTTTGCAGTCTTTTCTTAAATCAGCATCTGGTGGTTCTCACAGGTAGTTTTGGGTGCCTGCTTTTTTCTAGCGTATGAGTCAAATTTCCAGTTTCCTTGCATGTCTCATAACTTTCATTGGAAACTGGTCATTTTAGATAATATGTTGTACCAACTCTGGGTACTTTTCCTACCTTCCAGGACTTATTGTTATTTTCTTATTTGCTTGCTTAGTGACTGGCTGGATTACTTATAGTGAGGTACATTTCCTTTCACAGAACGAAGACTCTGATGTTGATTCTCACAGGATACAGCATTGGATATGTTCACAGTCCCCCTCGGATGAGAATGGTTTTATGGTGTTCCCTTTGACTGTCTCTTCCCAGTCATTGCTGGCTGGTTGCTCTATTGTTTTCAACAGTGCCCTGGGGCATAAATTATTCCATGGACTGTTCGATCAAGTATGGGATAATAGAGTCAAACCTCCACCGTTTTCAGCAGTGTCTTGCTCAAGGTAGACCCTCCATCTCACCAGTGCAGTAGGAAAAAGGGAGTCAGCAATTCTTGGCAATACAGTAAGTCAAACGAGTCTTCAAATTTTGAAATTTCAAAGACACAAATGTGCCCTATATGCCAACTGTTGTTCTGTACTATTGCATTTTTCAAGGTGAAAGTGTTAGTTGCTCAGTCATGTCTGGCTGTTTGTGACCGCATGGACTGTAGCCCTCCAGGCTCCTCCATCCATGGAATTCTCCAGGCAAGAATACTGGAGTGTGTTTCTTTCCAACCCAAACATGGAACGTGAGTCTCTGGGACTGCAGACACATTCTCTACTGTCTAACCACCAGATGGTTAAAAATGTTTTCTTTTTTTTTTTTGTATTTTTATGTATTATTTGTGTGAAAAGTATTATAAACCTATTACAGCACAGTACAGCTGATTATGTTAGTTGGGTGCTTAGGCTAATTTTGTTGAACTTATGAACAAACTGGACTTGTAAACTTGAACTCAGAATGGAACTCATATGTAGGGGACTTACTGTAGTCACCCAGAACTTATTTGAAACAGGTAGATAGGGACAAGATGGCAAATGCTGAAGTCCTGTCCCTCCAAAGAGAAGCCAGAGCTTCAAAGCAGGAGCTCTGCATTCTCAGCTGCATCAGCGTGGAGTGGAGTTTCCATCTCCCTGAGCAAGAAAGGGGAGATGGGTGAGAGTCTTGATTTAAGTACTACAGATTTTCACTACTCTTATCAAGTCTAGCAGATTTTCTTTAATAATTTTTTTTTACTTGCTGCATGTCATTACGGATATTTTCAAGGACTTGAAATGAGTAGGCTTTTAAAAATTATTTTCATCTGTTTCACACTGGAGAGTGGGTCAGTGCAACTCCTCACTCTGTCATGCCAAACTATTCAGACTTCTTAATTCTTCATTAGGCTGAATTATTTGGTGAGTTTTCAATAATCTTAATTTATTCTACTCACATAGATTTGATGCATGGAATATGCAGTCAGAAAACTAGAAACTGGATCAAGAGGCAAAGATAAAAGAAACAGGAATAAACTCCTAGGAACTATCTTCCTACTACTGTTTTCAACTTCAAGATTAAGAATGAGTGATGGGTAAATTAGTTAACATGAGCTGCCTGCACATTCTTCTAAACTGTATGGTGGTTTCTTCTTGAAGAGATAAATTTCAGGACTTCCCTGGAGGGCACGTGATTAACAGTTCACCTTCCAATGCAGGAGGTGCAGATTTGATCCCTAGTTGGGGAGCTAAGAGCACTCATGCCATGTTGCCAGAAAAATCAAAATGTAAAACAGAGGCAATATGTAACAAATTCAATAAAAACTTTAAAAATGGCTCACATCAAGAAAAAAAATTCTTAGAGATAAATTTCAAACAGACAAGACCAAGGGTAAGGCGTAAACAACTGGTTTCACTCTTTTGATCTTTAAAATGTGTGTGTGTATGTGTGTGCTCAGTCACGTCCAATGCTTTGTGACCCCATGAGCTATAGCACTCCAGGCTCCTCTATCCACAGGATTTTTCCAGGCAAGAATACTGGAGTGGGTTGCTATTTCCTCCTCCAGGCAATCTTCCCAAGCCCCCGGATTGAACTCACATCTTCTGTGTCTCCTGCATTGGCAGGCAGAGTCTTTACCTCTGAGCCACCTGAGTCCATCCCTCCATTTGTTTCTGTGAGCCAGGAAAAGTCAAAGAGTTCAGAGTTCCCCAAAAATACTTTCTAATTTCTGTCTCAGCTGTATTCATTAACCACTCTGGAGAATGAGTGGTTAATCTGAAGCCTAACTTCTTAAAGAATGCAATTTCTTCCTTTCTCTTGAGTCAGGTTGCCTGGGGCAGTCTCCAGTCAAAACTTTTTCCTCTCTTAGTCCACCACCAAGGTCCTGTGTGCCCTTAAGTAGCATGTTTAACTGGTTCATTTCTCTCATTTTAGATAATCTCAAATGTCTGACAGGAAGGATTTGTGTCTTTGCTGTCAGCTGTCATATGTTTTATAAAGAAAAATAATGTCTCCTGAACTTTGTTAATTTATGCAACTTTTCATTTCATTATTCTTTTGTAACTGAGTAATAATGATGAACATTCTTTTTCTCAAAATCTTAAATTTCTGTCCATAAAGATTCATAAATCCCCTTGAACAGCATATGAACAGCTCCTTAATTTGTCATTTTACCTTTGCAATTCCACAAAAAGCTTTACCCACAGACTTCCTTTCTAGTACAAGCAAGGTGTAGTTAGAAGTGTTTGAGAGATAAGCCGTAAGCATTTGACCGTGGATTAAGTTAGTATTTGAAAAGAAGAAATACTTGGCTTACGAGGAGATGGACAAGAAAGATAAGACATTCAAGGAGAAACAAAAGGAGAAGCAGAAGAAACTCAAGGAATAAAAAGCAAAGACCCTCTAGCCACAAATGGAATTAAAAATCTGGCAAAATGTAAGCTATTCCTTGTGCCTGAGGCAAAAATGATCCTTCATTCCATTCTTGTTTAAACACCTGGATTCCTTGCTATAACATCTGTTGCCACCTATAGCTAGAATGAAGTGTTGTCTTGGAATCTACTATACATTTAAGAATAAATTTTGCAAAAAAAAAAAAATATATATATATATATGTATATATATATACTGCCTCATTTTAGGTTCTTTTCAGCCATCTCTACCATAGCTATGAGATCTCCATAAACTCAGTCCAGAATCCTGTCAAAGTGTGTTCTTAAGTCTTTGCTCTATACTGAGTTCTGAGTTCTGAGTTCTGTACCACCTAGAATTAAACCAACTCATTTGAAATGGCAAAAAAAAAAAAAAAAAGCTTGGTTTAGAATCAAAAAACAAAAAAGAACATGAAATGTAAATAATGATTGATTTAAAACACAATTTATCTTAACCATATTGTTAATATCCAAAGCTTCTGATATTGTTGTGCCTTGGGGTGTTTCTCCAAAAATTAAAAGTGCCTTCACCACAAGCTCATTACTTCCACCCAGTCCGTCTCTTGGCACTGATATGGATTTCTCAAACGATTGTTAACATTTGTTGTGTGCTTACTATGTTCCAAGTATTGGCTAAGTGTTTTACATGCATTAGGTTACACGTGCCAATCCTTTGAGACAAACGCTATTATCCCTCCCTTTTCCAGATCATTGGAAACATAAACTGGCTCCAGAGTCTATGCTCTTAAATACTGATGTACAATACTTGATAAAATAATTTCTAACTGTTTGTTGAGAATACCTATAAACACAAGAGAGCAAAGCTCAGGGAACATCCCCTTTGATATCTAACCTAAGTATGGGAATTTGAAAGTTTCCAATAAATATCAACTCCAGTTCCTAAGTTTTTCACCAATTGAGATATAAAATGAAAGTATAAGGCAGATGGAAAGAGAGATAAGACATTACCTTTATTACTGGTAAAGTGATATTGAAGAATGTGGCTTCCACCTGTAGGGCAAGACTTGGAATTAAGCAGAACTGCACACTTGTCACCAGCAGTCTCTAAGTATGATGCCTGCATCCATAAAACTCCATGCATGATACCTTCCTCTGTAGAGCCCAGGTATGATTTAGGCATCTGTAAGTCTCCATGAGTGGTGCCCACATCAGTAAAACTTGCAGTCTGGAGGAGCAGATCAGGACATAGCTTTGTGAGGAGGCCAGCTCCTAAGGAAAAGAGATGAGAAGAAGAGTCTAGAAAGAAGATTCATTCATCTAGTTTTTCCTTCCAAACTCAGCAATCAAATGGACACTCCTCCTCCTAATATTATTTGAGCCAGTTATTCAGAGTTTAACAATATCCCAATGTTTATCACAGTTTCACAATCTGCAATATCAGACTCTCCCTAAAAGTGCAGTTTATGAGATTAACAAAATAATGCTGCCTTCCTTTCTGTAGTTAGTGATGAAAATAGAATCTTCCAGTTCACATCACCATTGTTAGGGTGTTTTATGCTCTACAACATAAAGTCTATGTTCTTGATTCCATTTTATGGAATTTTTCCCTGTGAGAACAGGGGCCTCAGCAATCTGAACTCCTCATTCAAGATGTGTTTTCTTGCAGCCCGGCAAAAAGAATAAACTTAGAATTTGGAGCTCTGAATTAAATTCTACCTGTGCAAGTTTCTAAGTCAAATTTGAACATATTGTATAATCTCTCTGAATCAGTTTCTTCATGAGTAAAGTGCAGAAAATAACAATAAAAAGCAAATCTTAAAGGGCAGCCCTTATAGGATCAGAAGAGATAAGTTTTGGAAAGCAAGAAACCCCATATAAATATGTCACCATTATCTAGCCCTGAGTAGCATAATTATTATTGCTATTGTTACAACTGAATGTATAATAATTTTATTCAGTTTTGCCAGTTTTAGGAATACTCCTGGCTAGATCACATTTCTAAAGTATAATCATGTCATCTAGAAATATTATCTGTTATTAGAAGAAGATGAGATAGTTATATAGCATCGCTGATTCAACAGACATGAATTTGATTAAACTCTGGAAGACTGTGGAGGATAGAGCAGCCTGGTGTGCTGCAGTCCATGGGGTCACAAAGCATCGGATACAACTTAGCAACTGAACAACAACATTAGAAATGAAAATAACAGTAAATGAATAAAAGTTTTATGTTGACCAACACACCCTAAATAATTTAAGTTCTTAATTCTTAACTCTTAGCCAAGTGAAGAACCGTGTGACATTTAAAGAAATTGTTTTTATAAAGTCTTAATATGTAGGAGATTTTTACAACTGAATTTCTGTAGGAGATGGACACAGCACAATTTCTGTTTTCATATTGTTGTTCAATAGCCAAGACGTGCAACCCCATGGACTGCAGCATGCCAGGCTTCCCTGTACTTCACTATCTCTTTTCATATATTCAAGTTTATTTGGTAAAGACTATCTAAGAGGTAGTCTCTCCTTATATTTTAAAGGAAAGAGCAAAAAGAGGAGAACGTTTTTGTCTGTCACTCATAATATTTATTTTTACCAGATTACAGTCTTATTTGGTAGAGAATGTCATGCATAAAGAGCCAAATGTTGAACGATTAATTGCTCCATTCCTGTAGGATCATTTTACTTCCACAGTTAGCACAGCAGTTCTTCTGAGATCACCCTAATTGGCATTTAATTCTAGGTTGAAAGCATAAAATGTTCTCTCAAACCATCCCTCCTCATTGTGAGTCTCATTTTTGAAAGCCAAAATGAAAGATCCTAATGCCCAATTTTTATGGCATACCGAGAGGAAGGAACTGTCAGATGCCCGACTTGTCATTATACCATAGGGAAATGTAACTTGTTCAAGTGAGCCAATCAAAATGGAAACCTGCATATTATATAGCAGTTCCTCACATAGGAACCCAACTGCTCCACAGTAAATCCAAACTGTATGGTTTGCAATTTACTAGTCTAGAAACAAGATGGAACACTACTATCAAGCTATTCTTTTCAATGTACTCTCCAAAAATGCCAGAAAAACATGGTTTCCTGTGGTTTGTATTTCTTCTCCGCATACAAGCCTGAAGAGAAGGGATTTGGCCACCACAGGTCCTTACCCTGTTCAATAGACACTGGCCCTTGGCTGCGCAATAACCTACTCCTTCTCTATGGAGAACCAGACAGTCATTCAGAGTAAATCTACTTTGTCCTACATCTTTTCACATATTTGAAAATCACCATCGTGTAGCCTGTGGAGGTCTTTTCTCCTGTATGAACCTGCCAGTTTCTTTTTGTAAAATGCTCTAGACTTCCTTTACCATTTTTTTTTCTGTCTTCAGGACTTGTTAAATGTGTCAGTGTTAAAGTGTGCTACAAAAGAAGTTAAGACAACTCTTCAGGCATGATCTGGTCATCGAGGGCTATAATGACAATAGAATCTCATGTGATGAGGCATCATATTTCCATTATTCTAATTAGAGTATTTTAGCATCGTTATGCCATCTCCCACTATTGACTTGTGTAAAGCTTAATGTCACCTAAATTCTTATTCCACTTCTTATTCTTATAACTTTTAAGTTAAATATCCACCATTAATCTTTCGCAGGTAAGGCATGGATTTGTTCTGCTTTATTCTTTCTTGTGAGCGTGTTAAGTAGCTTCAGTCATGTCCAGCTCTTTGCAACCCCATGGACTATAGCACACCCTTGAAGCTCCTGTCTCCTCGGGATTCTCCAGGCAAGAATACTGGAGTGGGTTACCATGCCCTGCGCTACGGAATCTTCCCAACCCAGGGATCGTACTCATGTCTCTTATGTCTCCTGCATTGGCAGGCAGGTTCTTTACTACTAACACCACCTGGGAAGACTTATTCTTTCTTAGACCTAAATAAAAGCTTTTATGTTTATTCTTATTAACTTTCATTTTTTTCTGAAATACCCATAAATCTGTAAAGTTAGAGTCCCTGTCTGCCTAACTGCCTACTGAATTCCCCTTTAATTCTTGGCATATAATAAACACCTAATACATTTTTTAAAGAAAACAAATGCTTGAATAAATAGATCTGTTCCTTGTCCCATGCTACTAAGATCTTTTGGGATTCTGGTATTCAGTTCAGTTCAGTCCCTCAGTCGTGTCCAGCTCTTTGCGACCACATGAATCGCAGCACGCCAGGCCTCCCTGTTCACCACCAACTCCCGGAGTTCACTCAGACTCACATCCATCGAGTCCGTGATGCCATCCAGCCATCTCATCCTCGGCCGTCCCCTTCTCGTCCTGCCCCCAATCCCTCCCAGCATCAGAGTCTTTTCCAATGAGTCAACTCTTCACATGAGGTGGCCAAAGTACTGAAGTTTCAGCTTTACCATCATTCCTTCCAAAGAACACCCAGGGTTGACGTCCTTCAGAATAGACTGGTTGGATCTCCTTGCAGTCCAAGGGACTTTCAAGAGTCTTCTCCAACACCACAGTTCTAAAGCATCAAATCTTTGGCACTCAGCCTTATTCACAGTCCAACTCTCACATCCATACATGACCACTGGAAAAACCATAGCCTTAACTAGACGGACCTTAGTCGGCAAAGTAATGTCTCTGCTTTTGAACATGCTATCTAGGTTGGTCATAACTTTTCTTCCAAGGAGTAAGCGTCTTTTAATTTCATGGCTGCAGTCACCATCTGCAGTGATTTTGGAGCCGAAAAATATACAGTCTGACAATGTTTCCACTGATTCCCCCATCCGTTTCCCATGAAGTGATGGGACCGGATGCCATGATCTTTGTTTTCTGAATGTTGAGCTTTAAGCCAACTTTTTCACTCTCCTCTTTCACCTTCATCAAGAGGCCCTTTAGCTCCTCTTCACTTTCTGCCATAAGGGTGGTGTCATCTGCATATCTGAGGTTATTGATATTTCCCCTGGCAATTTTGATTCAAGCTTGTGTTTCTTCCAGTCCAGCATTTCTCATGATGTACTCTGCATATAAGTAAAATAAGCAGGGTGACAATATACAACCTTGACGTACTCCTTTTCCTATTTGGAACCAGTCTGTTGTTCCATGTCCTGTTCTAACTGTTGCTTCCTGACCTGCATACAGATTTCTCAAGAAGCAGGTTAGGTGGTCTGGTATTCCCATCTCTTTCAGAATTTTCCACAGTTTATTGTGATCCACACAGTCAAAGGCTTTGGCATAGTCAATAAAGCAGATATAGATGTTTTTCTGGAACTCTCTTGCTTTTTCCATGATCCAGCAGATGTTGGCAATTTGATCTCTGGTTCCTCTGCCTTTTCTAAAACCAGCTTGAACATCAGGAAGTTCACAGTTCACATATTGCTGAAGCTTGGCTTGGAGAATTTTGAGCATTACTTTACTAGCATGTGAGATGAGTGCAATTGTGTGGTAGTTTGAGCATTCTTTGGCACTGCCTTTCTTTGGAATTGGAATGAAAACTGACCTTTTCCAGTCCTGTGGCCACTGCTGAGTTTTCCAAATTTGCTGGCATATTGAGTGTAGCACTTTCACAGCATCATCTTTCAGGATTTGAAACAGCTCCACTGGAATTCCGTCACCTCCACTAGCTTTGTTCGTAGTGATGCTTTCTAAGACCCACTTGACTTCACATTCTAAGATGTCTGGCTCTAGGTGAGTGATCACATCATCATGATTATCTGGGTCTTGAAGACCTTTTTGTACAGTTCTGTGTATTCTAGCCACCTCTTCTTAATATCTTCAGCTTCTGTTAGGTCCAGACCATTTCTGTCCTTTATCGAGCCCATCTTTGCATGAAATGTTCCCTTGATATCTCTAATTTTCTTGAAGAGATCTCTAGTCTTTCCCATTCTGTTCTTTTCCTCTATTTCTTTGCATTGATTGCTGAAGAAGGCTTTCTTATCTCTTTTTGCTATTCTTTGGAACTCTGAGTTCAGATGCTTATATCTTTCCTTTTCTCCGTTCCTTTTTGCTTCTCTTCTTTTCACAGCTATTTGTAAGGCCTCCCTAGACAGCCATTTTGCTTTTTGCATTTCTTTTCCATGGGGATGGTCCTGATCCCTGTCTCCCATACAATGTCACGAACCTCATTCCATAGTTCATCAGGCACTCTATCAGATCTAGGCCCTTAAATCTATTTCTCACTTCCACTGTATCATCATAAGGGATTTGATTTAGGTCATACCTGAATGGTCTAGCGGTTTTCCCTACTTTCTTCAATTTGAGTCTGAATTTGGTAATAAGGAGCTCATGATCTGAACCACAGTCAGCTCCTGGTCTTGTTTTTGTTGACTGTATAGAGCTTCTCCATCTTTGGCTGCATAGAATATAATCAATCTGATTTTGGTGTTGACCATCTGGTGATGTCCATGTGTAGAGTCTTCTCTTGTGCTGTTGGAAGAGGGTGTTTGCTATGACCAGTGCATTTTCTTGGCAAAACTCTATTAGTCTTTGCCCTGCTTCATTCCGCATTCCAAGGCCAAATTTGCCTGTTACTCCAGGTGTTTCTTGACTTCCTACTTTAGCATTCCAGTCCCCTATAATGAAAAGGACATCTTTTTTGGGTGTTCATTCTAAAAGGTCTTGTAGGTCTTCATAAAACCATTTAACTTCAACTTCTTCAGCCTTACTGGTTGGGACATAGACTTGGATAACTGTGATACTGAATGATTTGCCTTGGAAACGAACAGAGATCATTCTGTCGTTTTTGAGATTGCATCCAAGTACTGCATTTTGGACTCTTTTGTTGACCATGATGGCTACTCCATTTCTTCTGAGGGATTCCTGCCCGCAGTAGTAGATATAATGGTCATCTGAGTTAAATTCACCCATTCCAGTCCATTTTAGTTCGCTGATTCCTAGAATGTCAACGTTCACCCTTGCCATCTCTTGTTTGACCACTTCCAATTTGCCTTGATTCATGGACCTGACACTCCAGGTTCCTATGCAATATTGCTCTTTACAGCATCGGATCTTGCTTCTGTCACCAGTCACATGCACAACTGGGTATTGTTTTTGCTTTGGCTCCATCCCTTCATTCTTTCTGGAGTTATTTCTCCACTGATCTCCAGTAGCATATTGGGCACCTACTGACCTGCAGAGTTCCTCTTTCAAGTATCCTATCATTTTGCCTTTTCATGCTGTTCATTGTGTTCTTAAGGCGAGAATACTGAAGTGGCTTGCCATTCCCTTCTCCAGTGGACCACATTCTGTCCGACCTCTCCACCATGACCCACCTGTCTTGGGTTCCCCCGCAGGCATGGCTTGGTTTCATTGAGTTAGACAAGGCAGCCACCTCCTCAGGTTGATCCTCCCGGCCCCCAGCCCTGGCCACGGACATGGGTGGCTCGTTTCAGCTGCCGCCCCTGGCCTCAGGCTCGAGCTGGGGGTGGCTCCTCAGGGTACCACCCCTGGCCTCGGGCTCTAGTTGACTCCTCCCAGCTGCTGCCCCTGGCCTCAGGCTCACGGTGTCTCCTCAGCATCACTGCCCCTGGCCTCGAGTGCGAGGTGGCTTCTTCTGGCTGCCCCTGACCGGACGCGGGGTGTCTCCCCCAACCACCCCTGACCTTGGATGTGGGATGTCTCCCCTGGCCGCCCCTGGCCTTGGATGCGGTGTAGCTCTACCCAGCAGCCGCCCTGACCTTGGACGCGGGGTGTCTCCTCCCGGCCGCCGCCTCTGACCTCGGATGCAGGGTAGCTCCTCTTGGCCACACTTAGTGCGCGGGCCCGGCTCTCACAGCCGTCCCTGCTTAGTATTAGTAGCCAATATATTGATATTATCTTTTATTCTAAGTTATGTCATCCACAGATTTTGTCAATATTCTCTCTACATTCTCATTGAAGTCATTCATTCAAAAGCTCTACCTACTATTTTGTCAAGAATAGAGCCCTCTGATGCATTCTGAGAGACTTCCCTCCAGGTCAACATAGGCCTGTTAAGAGACTAAAATGAGAGAAATGAGATTGCTCTTTGACAGATAAGCCATTAATCAATACCTACATGCAGAGCAGTGATAGCAAAGCCACCTTAAAAACAAGCCATGCACCCAGGCCCTGTATGATTTGTCCAAAACCTGATTGAAGGTACTATCTTGTCTTAAGAACGTGTCAGTCACAAGTGATTGGGGGAAAGAGGGACAGTATTGAAAATCCAATCCAAGCTTGGTCTAGAGAGCAAGGCCTAGTCAGGTCAACTACAGGATGTCTGCTTTGCAGATGAACAACACAAGGCTTTGAGACCCTGAAGCCATTAAACACTGGAACCATTTAACCAACTCCACCTGCTCTGATTTCATTATCACCAAGCTGTCTGCCAGCTACCTTGTCACTGTGTGACTCTGGGTAACTCAAACAAAGGTTGTGTTACTTTCCTTCCCATCTGTAAAACAAAGACACTCATCATACCTACTTCATGGGGCGTTTTGAAGATTGAATGGCGTAAACACACATAAGTCTGGTTGTAAGTGCCTGTGTATGTATTCTCAGTCATATACAACTTGTTGTGACCCCATGCCCACCAGTTCCTGTGTCCAAGGGATTTCCCAGGCAGGAATACCAGAGCGGGTTGTCATTTTCTTCTCCAGAGGATCTTCTAGACCCAGGGATCAAACACATCTCTGACACTGCAAGCAGATTATTTACCACTGTGCCATCTGGGAATCCCCTAGCTACAAGTACCCTCAGTAAATATTAGCTATGGAAGGGAGAAAGGGTATGGGTTAAATCTGAAGAGCTTTGTTCACATGAAACAGACTCTTCTGGTTAGAAGTGAGATGCAAGAAATAGTACATTTAGGAGTTTCTTCAGTTCAGTCTCTCAGTTGTGTCCGACTCTTTGTGACCCCATGAATTGTAGCACGCCAGGCCTCCCTGTCCATCACCAACTTCTTAGCCTGCATGTTTGAGGTTCCGAGAACCCAGAGAACAGGGTCTTCTTGGCAGCCCCTACACATAATGGTCACCTTTTTTTTTTCAAATTTCTACAGAGTATAGTTTGATTTTGTGTTTTGCTCCAATCTGAGAGTTTTTTTTATTTTTGATGGGGGTTTTAACTCATTCACACCACTTATCAAAATTAATCATCTGATATTAATTATATGAGCTTATTTTATTTTTCTTATTATATTTTAGCTTTATCTCTTGCCATAAGAACCACAATTTCCTTATTTATGTTCATCTTCTAGTGATATAAAATATAAATGATACGTTTTTAACTCCTATTTGGGTTTCTTTGGGGATAACTGGGGAATAAAGGGGAGAGATCTAGTTTTTTCAGCCTTAAACAAGAAGAGATCTCCTGGAGCCAGATGTTTGCTAACAACAGGTGGGAAGCTTGCCCTTGGTGCCCACCAACACCTGCTTATTGGTAGAACCCCAGAAGTGGCTCTCATTTTCTTCTGTACAAGCAGTGCAAAGAACCCCCAGAATGCTTTCAATCCTCATCTCTGCCTAGTGCTGGCCTTCATCCCGACTGCGATGCTTTCTGCTTCCCTGTTGATCAAATTGCAGTATTAGGCTGAGGTTTCCAAAGAAATGTAGGACAAGCAGAGGAAAGCAGGGAGGGGGCAGTGCAGAATGGTTCTGGAATTTAAAAAGCAACTCATTTGTAGGAAGGGATAACTTCCTTCCTTTAGCTTGTGGAGACACTGTATCTTTGAGGCAGGAATACCAAGAAGACCCCACCATCTCCATGACTTCTACCACAACACCCCAGATCTGCTTCAGGTGGTGGAAGTACTGCTCAAGGCCAATAGATGATCAACCACATACTCAGTCTCCATCACAGCTAGATTTTCTCATTTTTCTTTCATTGCAGTAGGGAGATAAGGAAGGAAGTCAGGCACATCTAGTCAGCAATCAAATTCCTTTCTGATTTCTGCAATTTCTGAGGCTACTGTATTGTGAACATAGAGTAGTTCCTGTGTTGTTCCATAAGCCCATGAAAGCAGCATGACATAGTGGTAAAAAGCATAGATTTTGGAATTAGACTGGAACTGGCTCAAATTCCAGGCAATAAGATGTGTAACCTCTAACACCTCAGGTCCCTCCTATAAGGCTCAGTTCTCCCATCTGTAAATTGGGCTTAGTAATGCCTAACTCAGTATTTCTGCAAGTAATAAAGAGAACATGCATATATAAGGGTTTATACTTTAAATCCACTCAAAAAATATATTTATTGAGGTTTCTTCAGCATACTCTGAGTAGTTTAGGGGTTCCCCAGCATCCTCTATCTAGTCAGCAAGAGATCTGGGAAGGATGTGGGGTAAACAGAGCCCAGCCCTCATGCCCACCTCCCCAATCAAAACAACTCTGCTTCTATATGACATTTCTTCTAAAGAAAAAGTCTCTAGTTAAAACAAATTTTAACATCACAATTGAACAACCCAAAGACTCACAAAGACTGAAAACTTAGAAATATCTGGGTGCTTTATTATTTGCAGAACAACCTGTGTATTCACCCTGGTGATCTCGCCTGACAATCCTTCACCCACAAGGAAAGAACGACTCCCTTCTTCCTCAATTTCTATGCAGCTGTTAAGCTCAAAGCCCATAAGTCAGTTACTCTATCACTTTATTTATTTATATTCAATCTTTTAAATCTATCTTTTCCTAGAAAATTTAAAAATATATATAAAGAAAACATTTTAAGGTTATTCTTGATCTTACCATCTGGACATAAACAATACAATGTTTTTTACAGGGATTTACACATAGATTTTGGTTTATTTTTTTAACCAAGTTATGCTTGCACAGCTTATACAATTGTTTTACTGATCTGTTTTCATATAATGTCATAAACATTTTTCTGTGTTTCTGTGTTCCTTTTTAAATGGCGGTATGATATTTCATTCACTGGGTGTCCTATAGTTTACTCAGTTGTTCCCATATAGACACACATCAAGTTTGCTTCTGGGAGTTCCCTGAAGGTCTAATGTTTAGAACTCGGTGCTTTCACTGCTGTGACCTGGGTTCAATCCCTGCTTAGGAAACTTAGATCCCACAGGCTTCACAGCACAGCCAAAAAAGAAAAAAAAAAACAGAAAGAAAGATTGCTTGTAACTTTCTTACATTTATCATGGTGAAAATGCCCAGTTTGATTCCTGGCCCTGGTTCAATTCCTGGGTCGGGACAATCTTCTGGAAAAAGGATAGGCTATCCACTCCCGTATTCTTGGGTATCCCTGGAGTCTCAGTCAGTAAAGAATCCACCTGCAATGTGGAAACTGGCTTCAGTCCCGGGGTTTGGAAGATCCCCTGGAGGAGGGCATGGTAACCCACTCCAGTATTCTTACCTGGAGAATTCCATGGACAGAGGAGCCAGGCAGACTGCAGTCCCTGGGGTCTCAAAGGATCCAACAGGACTGAGGGACTAAGCACAGCACAGGACATGATGAGAATGCACGTAGGACATTCTTTAAATTATTACTTAGGGTAATTTCTTTTATATAAATCCTTAAAAATAGAATCACTGCATCAAATAGCATAAGGAATTTAAAGATATCAATATCCATTGCTCTCTAAAAGATATACATTGAAAATTTACACTAGTGCACCCCTAGTATGCCTGTGAATACTGCTTGCCCTCATTGCTTTGGTAGCCCATAATATTATATTTTCTTATGACTAGAAGTAAAACTCAAATAATAGAAGAAACACAAGCTACCTTCAGACTTTTTCATGTATAATAACATTAACCTTTTTATGCCAAAATTAGATAAAGCAAATAAGAGTAAATCTGAATGTGGAACTTCCCTGGTGGTTCAGTGGTACAGAATCTGCCTACCAATGCAGGAAACATGGGTTTGATCCCCAGTTGAGGAAGATTCTACATGCCACAGAGCAGCTAAGCCCATGTACCTCAATTATCTAGCCTGCGTCCTGGAGCCCATGCTCCACAGCAAGAGAGCCTGCTCACTGAAACTAAAGAAGAGCCCACACAGCAGCAAAGATCCAGCACAGCCAAAAATAAATAAATAAAAATTATTTTTCAAAAAATGTAAATCTGAATAGGATTACATTGGTTGGAATTTAATTCTAACTCCCCAGGTACATCTACAACTTAAATAAATAAGTGGGTCAAGAAAAATGACCACATTACCCTTCTTATAAACTAGTGCTTTATACTCTCTTAACACTCTCTTGCATGGGAGCCTGATGAAAATTTGGATACTCATAAGATTATGCACAAACATTTACCTGTATCCAAAGGTTATGTTTTCAAGGTTACATCTGTAAACTCATGAAGATATTCTGCTGGTCTACAGAATAATATATGAGCTACCTGAAACAGCAACTGAAAAGTAAATGGTAAAGAACATTGCCACATTATTCTTTATTTCTAATGGAATGTAGATAATCTCTCATTTTTCTCCAGAACAAAGACTCACACCTAGTTGGCAGTTAACTGCCATAAAAGAGTAATAGAATGCCTTTCGCTCTAGATACACCTTCCCACAGTAAGACTATGGAAACATCAAAACCTTTTTCACTCAAAGTAGTCAGGTAGACAAAAGCTGCACATAAAAGGAAAACGTACAAGAGCAGAAGCCAAGCTTTCTGCCCAAACAGTGAGGAAGATGGTGCCAGACATGAACAATAGCAAATATCCCAGTCACTGGTGCCAACAGTGTTCAGTAACCTCTCCAGGAGAGTTCCTCTTATATTATTTAACTTTCATTAAATCTGTGCCACATCACATCATTGAGGCCACAGCAGTGGGACAGACAAGTAATGATATTACACAAATATCTGTTGGTTACTTTTTAACTCTAAAAGGTTATGAGTTGCCACTTTTTGTCTTCAATTTTAAATTAAATGAAAAATGTAGAAACCAAGAAAGCATAAAAAAGCTTTCATATCCCTTATGTTTGTTCATAGTATGCTATGCTGAGCCAGGCAGACTCTTTTGTGACTCCATGGACTGTAGCCCACCAGGCTCCTCTGTTCATGGGATTTTCCAGGAGAGAATATTGGAGTGGATTGCCATGCCCTTCTCCAGGGGATCTTCCCAACCCAGGGGATCAAATCCGGGTCTCCTGCATTGCAGGCAGATTCTTTACCATCTGAGCCACCAGGGAAATCCATAGTATAGATTATATAACTCATTCTCTGTCCCCTAATCTTAAATTAATATTTTTCTATTTTGTTCACCAAAACATTTTGATTAAACAAGCAACAAAATACACTCTTTATCCATCTTCTTTTAAAGGAACTGAAGAAAATGAAACATCCTGAAGGCAGACCACCAAGGAGAAAACAAACAAGACAGAAAGCGATTGGGTTATTCACCAGCTGAATGATCAGACTTAGACAGACTGATGGGTAAGACCAACATTAGTTCTCTTTAACATCCCCTCCTTTCTCTTCTTTTGATTCTTGATGATTTTGGAATCTTGTTCAACAGATTCTGTCCCATTTAAAGGGACATAGATAGTTTCCTAAAAACTACAAGATAAATAATCTAAAGTCATCATTGTGATAGTTCATAGCCTTGGTCATACATTAGAACCACTGGGGAGCTTTTGAAGACGTCTCCTGCCAACTAAATCAGCTCTCTGCTCAGGCAGAATTCTGTACCCAGGCCTCAGTATTTTTTAAGCTCCCTCAGCTTTGAGCTGTGTAGCCAGACTTGGAGTCTGTGTTTCTGTGGCATAAAAAGTAATAACCTCATAAGACTCCGATTGGTCGCAGTCGTTCATTGTTCATATTGAAACAAAAGTGACAAGGGGTGGGGGGACTAAAATGAGCATTTTAGGAAAGGGGACTTGGAGAAAACCTAATTTTATTCTCTTCTTTCAAGTGTTAGCAGGGAGTCTCCTTTCCTTTAATGGGAAAATTTTAATGACTTTTGAATCACCCATGCTTGAGGTTTAATTTACCAGACCTGGTTTGTCAAGAAATCCCTTTCTCCAGGTACTTTTGGGAATCCTCAGACAATGTGCATGCCTTCCTTGGCCCCTCATCTGCACTTTCCCCAAGTCCCTTTCCACCCCAGTCAGGCATTTGGCTCCAGATTGCTTGTCCTGCTCCTCTGCCAGCTCCTCCACCCTCTGCTCAGCCTTCTCCAAATAGCTCCTTATATATATTTGTTTAAATCTCCCCTCCCCAATAAAACTCAGTCTTCATTTTCTTCATTTGCAACCTGCGACACAATCTCAGTGCTGATTTGAGCTTAGATGAGAACAATAACAAAACATTCCATAACTGCTACTTGAGGGCCGCCCTCAGGGGTACAGACTCTCATTACCCCACCCCTTCCTCCCCTCCCTTCTTCTGCCCCCCTTGTGTTATCACGTGGCATCAAGAGAAGCATCCAGTTCTTGGCCACCATCCCCCCTTCAACGCTGATGATCTTAGTCTGGGTCATCATTCCTTGTCATCCAGGTCCTCTAACCTGGACTGCCAAGTCCCTCTAGTTCTGCCAGACCTCGTGCATGCACTTCTGTGTCCCCTTAGATGCTTTCCACTTACTTGGGAGCTATGGCAGACTGCAGGCTGCCTCCAAACTTCTGTGTCTAGACATTCCAGGGGGCATCTCATGCTGCTGTGCAGGGGTCTCTGGGCCTTGTTTGTTTTTAGGTCTTTACCTAGAAATCAAGCTCTGGTCCACTAGCTTCAGATCACTAAACTCACATAGAGTTGCCCAGGATTGGACGTGGAGAGGGAGGGCACAGGATAGCCACTGGCACTCTATTCTTCTTGATCTCCTCTTTCTCTCCTCTCATTAGCCTGTGACTCTTAGAGCAAGAAACTGACTTGGGAATCCTTATACATCTTCCCAAATACATTGTTTTAAAACACAAACTTTTATTTTTGCAGCTTAAAAGGATTTTCCTTCTACTTAATGGCTTGGTTTGTTCAAAGTCTACTTAGAAACTCCCAAGTCTGAATTCCTTTTCTTCTTGGACACCCACTATATCAATCCTACCCTGAGGAAAGTGTGCCAAAGCCCAAGCTTCCTATAATGGTGGGGATAAGGAAGAGAAATCACCAGGGAAAAAGTCTCATTGGTAGTGCCAACACATCTTTCCACACTTTGGATAAAGCAAGCACAGTCCCCCACCTAAGAAAGGAACAAGAAGGTTAAAAGACACACAGGGAGATGTGTGAAATGCAGGAAAGTTGTGGAGACAAGTGAGACTCAGTAGATGGCCCTTGAAAGAGAAACTTGGGAGAGGAGATTATCCCACAAAGATGTTCAACTGAAATATAGCCATGTACCTCCCCTACTACCCCCTAGGAAATCACCATTGCTAAATTTTTTTTATGGTGAATGCAAACACTGTGTTTTGCATGAGGCTGGTGTTAGGAGGGAAATGAAATAGAGATAAGTCATACTTAGAAAATAAATTACCCTGAAGGAAAGCAATCTGCAACCTAGCCAATCTGTGTGAACTCTTGGTTTCATTTATTAAGGAAGCAGATTAGCTCATGGGAATAACAACACCTCCAAAGCTCCCTCCATGAAAAAAAATCTAGTTCAGATCTCCTTGATCTTAAAGAATAAGTCCATTCAAATTAACCCAACCTCAAAGGAAATTTTATTGGAGGAATAACAGGTGGATTTGTCTCACAGAAGTAAAGAATCAGCAGGACAAAGATGGGTCTCATGAGGACTGGAGTTACAAACCTGGAAAATCAAGATCTCAAGAAATTTTATATGTTGGTTCAAGTTCAATTCAGTTCAGTTGCTCAGTCGTGTGTGACTCTTTGCAACCTCATGAACTGCAGCATGACATGCCTCCCTGTCCATCACCAACTGCCAGAGTCTACCTAAACCCATGTCCACTGAGTTGGTGATGCCATCCAACCATCTTATCTTCTGTCACCCCTTTCTCCTCCTGCCCTCAATTTTTCCCAGCATCAGGGTCTTTTCAAATGAGTCAGTTCTTCTCATCAGGTTGCCAAAGTATTGGAGTTTCAGTGAACACCCAGGACTGATTTCCTTTAGGATGGACTGGTTGGATCTCCTTGCAGTCCAAGGGACTCAAGAGTCTTCTCCAACATCACAGTTCAAAAGCATCAGTGCTTCCCCACTCAGATTCTTTATAGTCCAACTCTCATATCCATACATGACTACTGGAAAAACAATAGCCTTGACTAGACAGACCTTTCTTGGCAAAAAATGTCTCTGCTTTTTAATATGCTGTCTAAGTTGGTCATAACTTCCCTTCCAAAGAGTAAGCATCTTTTAATTTCATGGCTGCAGTCACCATCTGCAGTGATTTTGGAGCCCAAAAAATAAAGTCAGCCACTGTTTCCATTGTTTCCCCATCTATTTCCCATGAAGTGATGGGACCAGATGCCATGATCTTAGTTTTCTGAATGTTGAGCTTTAAGCCAACTTTTTCACTCTTCTCTTTCACTCTCATCAAGAGGCTCTTTAGTTCTTCACTTTCTGCCCTAAGGGTGGTGTCATCTGCATATCTGAGGTGATTGATATTTCTCCCGGCAATCTTGATTCCAGCTTGTGCTTCATCCAGCCCAGCATTTCTCATGATGTACTCTGCGTAGAAGTTACATAAGCAGGGTGACAATACACAGCCTTGATGTACTCCTTTTCCTATTTGGAACCAGTCTGTTGTTCCATGTCCAGTTTTAACTGCTGCTTCCTGACCTGCATACAGTTTTCTCAAGAGGCAGGTCAGGTGGTCTGGTATTCCCATCTCTTGAAGAATTTTCCACAGTTTATTGTGATCCACACAGTCAAAGGCTTTGGCATAGTCAATAAAGCAGAAATAGATGTTTTTCCGGAACTCTCTTGCATTTTTGATGATCCAGCAGATGCTGGCAATTTGATCTCTTATTCCTCTGCCTTTTCTAAAACCAGCTTGAACATCTGGAAGTTTACAGTTCACATATTGTTGAAGCCTAGCTTGGAGAATTTTGAGCATTCCTTTGCTAAAGTGTGAGATGAATGCAATTGTGTAGTAGTTTGAACATTCTTTGACATTTCCTTTCTTTGGGACTGGAATGAAAACTGACCTGTTCCCAGTCCTGTGGCCACTGTTGAGTTTTCCAAATTTGCTGGCATATTGAGTGCAGAACTTTCACAGCATCATCTTTCAAGATTTGAAATAGCTCAACTGGAATTTTATCACCTCCACTATCTTTGTTCGTAGTGATGCTTCCGAAGGCCCACTTGACTTCCCATTCCAGGATGTCTGCCTCTAGGTGAGTGTAAGTGATCATATCATTGTGATTATCTGGGTCATGAAGATCTTTTTGTACAGTTCTTCTGTGTATTCTTGCCACCTCTTCTTAATATCTTCTGTGTCTGTTAGGTCCAGACCATTTCTGTCCTTTATTGAGCCCATCTTTGTGTGAAGTGTTCCCTTGGTATCTCTTTTTCTTGAAGAGATCTCTAGTTTTTCCCATTCTGTTGTTTTCCTATATTTCTTTGCATTGATCGCTGAGGAAGGCTTTCTTATCTCTCCTTGCTATTCTTTGGAGCTCTGCATTTCTTTTTCTTGGGGATGGTCTTGATCTCTGTCTCCTGTACAATGTCACGAATCTCCATCCATAGTTCATCAGCACTCTGTCTATCAGATCTAGGCCCTTAAATATATTTCTCACTTCCACTATATAGTCGACTATAAGGGATTTGATTTAGGTCATACCTAAATGGTCTAGTGGTTTTCCCTACTTTCTTCAATTTAAGTCTGAATTTGGCAATAAGGATTCAACAAGGTTCAAATTCAGGTGGTCTCTTCCTCCTTTCTATGCTTGGAGACATAAGGAGCATGATGCCTCTGGGGCACTCTGTAGTGCTGTTTGACTGTAAGACGTGGTGCCAGCTAAGGAAAGACTGAATATGAGACTGAAGAGATAGACATGGCTTGGCACATCTCAGGCATCCAATCAATATATATGAAACAAAACAAGCAAGCATATATATATATATATATGGAATAGATGCATGGTGACAGCTTTCATTTGGGAGATGCTGTGGATTATTTAAGTGCTCAGTCATGTTCGATTCTTTGTGACTCCATGGACTGTAGCCTGCCAGGCTTCTCTGTCCATGAAATTCTCCAGTCAAGAATACTGGAGGGGATCATTATTTCCTATTCCAGGGGATCTTCCCAATCCAGGGTTCAACCTGCATCTCTTATGTCTCTGGCATTGGCAGGCAGATTCTTTACCACTGCTCCACCTGGGACGCCAGATTTAAGAGCAGGAGGCCAATAGGAAATTGACTGATACATTTGAAGCTCAGAAAGAAATACTTGGCTGGCAATAGAGATATGTATTACCAGCCTCGCACAGTAGTTTAAAAACTGAGCCAATAAATCACTCAAAAAGACTATGTAAGGATTGATGCCTGGGGAGACACTGGCATTTCAGGGACAAACAAGTAAAGAAGAGCCTGAGAAGGAGAATGGGCAAGACCAATCAGAACAGAAGAAGGAAAATGGAGAGCAAGCAGCATTGCACAAACAGTGGATGAGTCTTCAAGACAGGCAAATAGAGGGACTCCGCCTGCGGTCCAGTGGCTAAGATGCCTACCTCCCTAATGCAAGTCAAGTTCCAGGTTCAATCCCAGGTCAGGGAACTAGAACCCACATGCAACAACTATGAGGTCACATGCCACAATCTCTCATGGCACAAATGTTGACAATCCTGCATGCTGTAACTAAGAACTGCTGCAGCCAAATAAATAGTAAAATGGATTTTTTTTTTTTTAATGAAGAGCAGGTGGAGAAAAGAGACAAAGACTGCCCTGAAATCAGTGACTGCCCAAGGCACTTTGTCGCTACTCTTGATGACATTTGGTTCAGAAGTGAGCTAGGCAGAGGCCAGAGTGTACTGACAGGAGGAATGAATGGGCTGTGGGAATACAGACAGTAGTGAGTGGGACCACCTTGCTCTCCTTTTCACACAGTCAACTCTTATCATTGCAGAATTTCTGTAAATAAAAGATCATTATCCCTGTTTTATAAATTAAAAAAAAGACTTGGGGAAGTGCTTTTAATGACCCAATTTCCATTTCTGATAGTACAGCATACAGATATTCTATCTGCATACAACCCTTCCTATAGCAGAACTAAAAATGTCATTCTATTGCTATGTTTCATGCCATCATATATCTTAACTATAAATATTTTAATATAATTCATATTATCTTTTTTTTATTTCTAGGTTCACACAGCTATAAGAGACATTGCCTATATTCAAAATGCAATCTGTCAAACCAAAAATTCACTCTCTTTGTTGCTGAATTGATTTGGGGGAATTGTAACCTCTGAGCCACCAGGGAAGCGGCTTGGAGAATTTTGAGCATTACTTCACTAGCATGTGAGATGAGTGCAATTGTGCAGTAGTTTGAGCATTCTTTGGCATTGCCTTTCTTTGGAATTGGAATGAAAACTATACACATTAGGACAGTCTAAAGCTGCATCGGAATCCCTGAAAAATTCATTTTGGGTCAAGCTCAAGGTTTGAGAGGTCTTATGCTGATGAAAAGCTTTTCAAATGAGTATGAAGAAGGAGACAGTGATCCCTGACAGTAACCTCTGATCACTCACACGCTGCCAAGGAAGATGCTGATCAAGGTACAAAAGTCACCCAGTCTTGGCCTTGGCTACCTGCAAAATACACCCATTGTAATTAATCCAGAGCCTGCCTGGTCATGCACTGGCCAGGGAAAGGAGTCCTGGGATTTGTCAGAGATAGGTTATTGGGATAGAGAAAATAAATGGAAATTTTCTTTGCTGTGTTTAGGAATAATCACATCTTACTGTTTGCCTCTCCATTCAAGCATGAAAAATGGCTGTCAAGAATTCCACGCCTGCTTCAGGAAGAGAATAGAACACGGTTTTACTCTGAATCAGACTAACATTCAGCAGACCTCTATAGCAAAATCACTCTTCAAATTCCCCATTACATGTTTTAAGGAAGAATACAATACTGGGCATGATCATGAAATTCTAGCATCCCAATGTAGGTAGTAATCACTAATATAAGAGACTGAATTTACAAATGAATTTTATATACAGAAAACAAGGCTTAAAACCGTGTGTATAATATCAAACTGTTGGAAAACACATTTAGAAGTGAAAGTCTATCAAATGAAAATGAATAGCATAATAATTATAATAATAATAGGTTATTTTATTTTTTGTAGACTACATTCTATTATAGTTCTATATCCATTCTATATCCATTATATATACAAGATAATGAGTATAATTCCTTGTGCTGTACAGTGTATCCCTGTTGCTTATCTATTTGATATATAGTAGTTTATATCTGTTAATGCCAAGTCGCTTCAGTCATGACCTACTATTTGTGACCGCATGGACTGTAGCCTGCCAGGCTCCTCTGTCCATAGGATTCTCCAGGCAAGAATACCAGAGTGAGTTGCCATTTCCTTCCTCCACACTCCGAATTTATCCTTCTCCCTGTCCTTCACCTCTTTGGTAAACACAAGTTTGCTTTCTATGTCTGTGAGTCTATTTCTGTTTTGTATATATATTCACTTGTGGGCATTTTTCAGATTCCACATATAAGTATATCACTGGTACTTGTCTTTCTCTGTCAGACTTATTTCACTAAGCATAATATTCTCTAGGTCCATCTACATTGCTGCAAATGGCAGTATTTCATTCTTTTTATGGCTGAGTAAAATTTCATTATATATAACTGGCACAAAAATGCAACTACACTCCAATTTAAAAAAATGACAGACTCTCCCCTTGATCCTTCAGTTCTGTCTGGTGACTCCTTGTAGCCTAGCAGCTACAACATTAAAGAAAGAATAACAACACAAAAGTGATGCTTATGACACCATTGGTGCTTGATAGGCACTCACAGTTATCGCTATTGCTATAACAAAATTGTGATTTTATAAAAATTAGTAACTTCTGATGGAGAAGCCAATGGCACCGCACTCCAGTACTCTTGCCTGGAAAATCCCATGGATGGAGGAGCCTGGTAGGCTGCAGTCCATGGGGTTGCTAAGAGTCGGACACGACTGAGTGACTTCACTTTCACTTTTCACTTTCATTCATTGGAGAAGGAAATGGCAACCCACTCCAGTGTTCTTGCCTGGAGAATCCCGGGGACAGAGGAGCCTGATGGGCTGCCGTTATAGGGTTGCACAGAGTCAGACACAACTGAAGCGACTTAGCAGCAGCAGCAGCAACAGTAACTTCTGAGCCACAAATTATGATTGGACCTTTGGGAAAGAGGGTACAGTTTTATATTGTTAATCCTTTGCCACTTGAAAAGTTCAGTTCCTGTACGCAGAGTCTTTAGCTGTATGCCGTCAGTTATTCAAAATCTGGTCATATTTTAATTGGTTTGATATTCAACTTATACTTTCTTTTATGACATTTTGTTTCTTAGACTATTTGATAATATTTTATCATTAAAAATATTTAGGATATTTTGTAAATAAAGTTAGGCATTTTTCTTTAAAAAGAGAACAGTGACTTAAGAACTAAATATCAAGTTGCCTGTTCACTCCTGCACCAACATCCTACACACAATGGTCAAGTGAGAACAGGATAATTGTAATAAAATGTCCCATTCAAAATAGATAATAATGTAAAGTACATAGCAGTTCTTGGTCAATGAAAAAAGAATAAATCCTGCTGGGCTACCATAGTGAAAGCCCTCAACTCTGGGAGTGTGTAAAAATCATTTACACACTGATTTTCCTCTTGGAGGGTACTCTTCTGTCCATCAGTTTCTGTGGCCACAGACACTAGCCTCTGAGATTTTTCTTTATTCGTTAACCTCCAAGGCCACATCTGAAATGGACATTTGTAGGCTCTGAATCTTTCACAGCCTTTTTTCTGCCCAAGGTTGTTTTAAGGTCTCTGAACTGAAAAATGAAACTGTTTGTCATTCAGTCATATCTGACTCTGCAATCCCATGGACTGTAGCCCACCAGGTTCCTCTGTCCATGGAATTCTCCAGGTCAGAATACTGGAGTGGGTATCCATTCGCTTCTCCAGGGGATCTTCCCAACCCAGGGATTGAATCCTAATCAGTCCCAAACTTAGAACAAGTTTGTGCTTTTTGGCAGTAGATGCCCTCAAAATTTTTGCAGGCCGTGAGCTGCTTCTAGTCAGTTTTAAGTATCAACATCACACCCTAAATTCTTTCTCATAATTCTCAAAACTGTCTTGTTTCTTAGCTTCCCCCAAACTCATGTCTCTCTGCCTGTTTCTCTCTCTTAATTTGATGATGATTACATTGAGACTATCTGAAATAATTCAATTTACTGGGAATATAATACTGTTGATCTGAATTATTTTGTTGAACTGAAAAGTCTTACTGATCTTTTCCAGTAAAGCCCATTTCCTCTTAAAGCTTACTATTCAAAGTCCAGAAATATTTGCCTTTTGCAACCTGTAAACACCTAAATATTTAGAATTTCTTCATTCGCTTAATTCTTTGCTTAAGTACTAGCCAAATCTTGCATTTCTTTATTATAATATTTTTTCTCAAAACAGCCAGTGACAGCCAATGACTTTCATTTATGCCAGACTCACAGGGTGCTAGGCCCATAGGAGTTGTCGCCCAACTCCATGGCACAACTCCATGCCTTCCGAATTGTCACAGGTGATATTTTTACCAAATATTTTGCCACAGCACCATAGACCTCTCCAGCCTTCCAGGTGATTATACCACCACCTGACCATCAAACCAATGATACATATTTAAATGGTTTGTATTATGTCAGTATCCAACTCTGGTCCTAGCTCCCATAAAAGAAAATCTCAGTGTACTCACGGAAGTTTATTTCTCACTCACATGTATTCTTAACCATGTGTTGAACCAGCATCCTTCCCTGCAGAGATTCAAGGACTCAGATTTCCTTTATCTTGTATCTCTACCCTTCACCTGAAACCAGCAAAGTCCCAAGCTTCTGGTCAGAGGTGAGAGGTAGAGAAAGATGGCTGAGTCTTGCAATAAGACTTCGAAGTACTCACATTCCAGAGGTCAGAACTTAGTCACCTACTGTGTACCAGGAGCTAGAGGAAATGGGTTTTGGCAGACACATGGTAGTCTCTGTCATCAACAACTCTAATGTTGCTCCCATCATATAATTAGAAGAGTATAGATCTCACTATGCTAGAAGACAGGCTGGACGATCCAGCCTATTCAGAAAGCAACAATTTTCCATTCAGGAACCTTGGAATCTTAGATTTAGCAGTGGTTACTGCAGAGATCAGCAAGTCTAGCTCTCTCACATTATATATTGATAAAATGGTGCTCAGATGGGCATAAGGAAGCAGTGGTAGGTATTGGACTAGGGCACTGGTCTCCCATTCAAGTCAGGGCTATCTACAATATGCTTTCCTGTCTTAACTATTCCAATATTATAAACTTAATGTAGGTTAACGAACAAAAGCGGGAATTTGGAAACTTCTTTTTACGTGTAATTCTTAGTAGATATAGGAAATAAAATAGCATCTTAGAAGACAAATGAAGTCCCTTAGTGAGAATTTCAGTGGGAATCAAGTTCTAAAAGAGATTTTTCTTTTTTACTCCAAAGGTAGGATAAATTTGGTCTGAATATTGCTTCTCAAACACCAATACAGTATACTAACACATATATATGGAATTTAGAAAGATGGTAATGCTAACACCCTGTATGCGAGACACAGATGTAAAGAACAGACTTTTGGGCTCTGTGGGAGAGGGAGAGGGTGGGATGATTTGGGAGAATGGCATTAAAACATGTATACTATCATGTAAGAAATGAATCGCTAGTTTAGGTTCGATACAGGATACAGGATGCTTGGAGCTGGTGCACGGGGATGATCCAGAGAGGTGATATGGGGAGGGAGGTGGGAGGGGGTTCAGGGTTGGGAACTCATGTACACCTGTGGTGGATTCATGTCAATGTATGGCAAAACCAATACAGTATTGTAAAGTAAAAAAATAAAATTAAAAAAAAATTTTTTTCAAACCGTTTGGACCTAGAGGATCATCCAGACTACAGTCAAGAAAAATTATTGTTTTTGTAAAACTAAGCAAAAAATAAAATAAAGAAATGTTGCAAAAATTTGAAGCAGCAGGGGGTGATGAGTGGGATATAAGCTAATTGTTGAGGTAAACAAGAACCAGTTGCACTCTTCCACTCTGAGCTCTTGTCCTTGGACTAACTAACTATTCTCTCCAAGTCTACAAATAACAGGTCCTTCTCATCCTGGTTCTGGGGTTTTGATCAGGGTAAAATTAGATTATGTATAAAAAAGAGATTTGCAAGTTGAAAATAACAAAGAATTTCATCATCTTCAAATGATCAGTAATAAAGCTTCTGCTTTTGTCTTCACATCTCCATTAAAATCTACTGTAGTCTATGCTCCTCAGAGAGCACACATGAACCTAGGTAATTTGCTACATTGTTACTCTATTTCCATAATTACTGTTTGCTATGAAATGTTCCTAGATTAATTTCAATGCTTTCTCTGCTTATGCAATTACAAGGGCAACACTATCATCAGGAGTTAGAAATACAAAACACACTTTTAGAAAGGCACTTGCAAAATACAAAATGTAGTCAGCTATCATAATTTTATTTTTTAAAAAATACATCAGAGCTAATTAAAGTTCAGTGAACTGACACGGGAGAAATATTTAAGAAAGAAATCTTGGTAAAATGAATAACAGGACTGAGGAGAGATATATTTGACTACAAATGGGTAAAAGTTGGGCTTCCCTGGTGGCTCAGATAGTAAAGCATCTGCCTGCAATGCTTGAGACCCTGGTTAGATCCCTGGGTAAGGAGGATCCCCTGGAGGAGGAAATGGCAACCCACTCCAGTATTTTTGCCTGGAAAATTTCCAAGGACTGAGGAGCCTGGTAGGCTACAGTCTATGGGGGTTGCAAAGAGTCGGACACAACTGAGCAACTTCAAAGAAGGTGGTAATAATCTAGCAAAAAAAAATCAAGCACAATAATGGATGGAATAAAGAGTCTTAAGTTGATCAAGAAATTTAAACTTAATCAAGAAGCTTGTTTGATTGGGAAGTCAATGAGAAAATAGTCCCTCTTGAGAACTGCTCTGCATCAGGGGTCCCCCAACCTCCAGGCAACAGCTGGGTACCTTCTGTCAGATCAAGAGTGCTTTAGATTAGGGACAAAGTGTACAATAAATGTAATGTGCTTGAATCATATCATCTGGAAACCACCCCTTTCACCTCCAGTCCATGGAAAAATTGTCTTCCATGAAGACATTCGGCATCAGTCCCTGGTGCTAGAAAGGCTGGGGACTGCTGTTCTATATGCAAGTATGGTTTGGGTTTCTTATTTTCAAAGGTTGGTACAAAATCCCAAAGAAAGTATTAGAAACAACTAGCCTTCACCATCAGAAGGACAGAATGCATGGTTTTAAAGGTCTTCACCTTCAACTGTAGATTTTACAGCAAAGCATAATTTATAAAGTAGGAAGATGGATTCCATCTAGAGTCTGACTCAGAAGAGTTGATTCAGAAGAAACCTGATACTAAGTTTCCTTAACATTACCCAGTAAGGTAACTCTGATAGGTACCCCTATTCCTACCTCTAGTCCAAAACTCCATCCAGCCTGGAAGCCGACAAGACTCTGATATCTGTCTGGATAAGACCCAGCCTTCTGCAGAACTGCTGGTTCTGGTCATGCTGGTACTCTGTAGAAACGCCTTCTCAACTGTGCCTCCTAAGTCAGGCTTTTCTATTTAATTTCAGAGACAAAGTCAGTAACATCAACTCAAAATGATCTTCAAGGCCTATGGAAAAAGGCCTCAACATAATGGGAACACCAGCAGGAAGTCAAGACGAATGGATTGTCCTTTTAAAAAAAAAAATGATGAAAGGCCAATCAGTATTATGACTACTTTTTCCTAGTGCCCTGATGGCAGGTAGGCCTCCAGTTGTCCCCTTGTCAGTCCCACATGTGCCCATGTAACAGTGAGTCTTTTTGATAATATTACTTGGAACTCTGTACAACATTTTTAGTATTATGGTTGTCAAAGCTAGAAAATAACAAGACAGTCTCATGCTTTTGCACAAAAATATAAAGGAAAACCAGAGATGAAAATAAACACATAGAGAGACAATTCCCTTTTCATCAGAGATTCAAATCAAATGAAAGAGTTTGGCTCAAATTTTGTTCAGAGGACATTCTGACAGTTCAGCTTTCTTCCAGTTCAATTATTTGGGGAAATATATATATATATATATACAGGCTCAGTTCTGGTTCAAACCAGTTCATTTCCTTGGAATAAAACTCAAGCATTTCTGACTGAATACAAAAGTAATGTTCAGGTTCAGTTCAAGATTTGGCAAGTGAGAATAGTTCATTCGAGTGTAATGTTTGATTCAAGTCTCTGCTTTTCAACTGTTCATTTTATCCATTATGGCCCAAAGGAAATGAAAATATATATATTAACAATTGCCAGAGGAGAAATAGGGACATGCCATTAATGGTTTTGAAAGGAGCCAAGAATCTCTGTTGTCATAGCATTTAGAGTTCATCAACCCATCTTTTCCAAGAAAACTCTTAGAATAATCTTTAACTAAACATTTGCACCATCCCTCTTCTTGCAAAGCAACCAAAAATTTCTCTAACTAGTCTTTTCTAGAAAAATTACAAAATAGAAAAATTCAACTCTTCATTCTTTTTATGGACTAAGATTATGCATACTAATTTTATATACAGTGATATACATATAGTAATTTGACATATATATAGTCACATAGATATAGACACATGTGCATCCATATATAAAGGGTAGCAGAGAGGTTTAAGTTTCACTAAGAGCAAGAATTCTTGTGCAATATGCAAAATGGAAGAAAGACACAATAAAACTAAGACTGAGTGAAAATGATGTTCAGATTAAGAATTAGAAATGTGATATTCCTTGTTTGTCATTTTTGCACCCACAACATAAAGTTTTGTTTTTCTTCCCTGATTGCGTTACCTCTCAGTCATCATCATTGAGACTCATGTACTATAATCACACCGAAAGTTAACAAGTATCTACTAAGCACTTCTTATCTATAGATAAGAAAAGCATATCAAACAAAAGACTGAGAAAGTAGACTCTCCTCAGGAAGTAATATGTGTGAAAACCGCAGGTGGAAAGAAGATAGAAAAGCTATGTAGCATACTAAAAGCATATTTTCCAAGTAGTAATTGTTCTTGATCCTCCCTACATCTTATCCTCACTGAACTGATGAACTGATGAAATATGTTTCGGTGTAAGAAGCAGTCTATTGAAAAACCGTATCTAGGAAACAGACAAACTAAGAGTAGGATTAGCAGGAAACAAACATTACAAACTTCTGCCCAGAAATGAACTGCCCAGCAAGACCATGGGTGAAGCTAGGCAAAGGAATCCAGAAGAAATGATTATTTATAAACCACTCTCTCTCTGGATTTGGTGCCTGTCACCATGGCTGGCAAAGTATTACCCAGAACTACTCCTTGTCCCCATTCTAAGACAGCAGACTTTGGACTTCCCTGACTGTCCAGTGGCTAAGCCTCTGCACTTTTGCAGTGGGCCTGGGTTCGATCCCTCATCAGGGAACTAGATCCTACATGTAGTTCCTAAGGGTTCATAAGCTGCAACAAATTCTAGGATCCCGAGTGCCACAACTAAGACCTGGTGCAGCCAAATAAAATAATAAAATAAACCAAGACAAGCTGACTTGAGACACTACCCAAGAGAGCCATCAGGGTGAGAATGGGAATGATGGAGGAAATGTGAATAACACAGTGAAAAGAGTGGCTCTGAATTGAAAGAAATCTGATTTGATTCAATTCTTTGTGTGTATTTAAACCAGAAGTTACTCAGCTTCTCTGTGCCTCTGTTATTATTGTTCTTTCTATAAACAGCAATAATAACACTGCAAATAACTTGAGAACTAAATACAATATTATGCCTCCCAACATGCAAACAAGGAAAGACATAAAGCTTATGTCCTGTCTCTACCACTCAACAGGCACAAAGGATCCTAGCTTCTAGCAGAATGTCACTAAAATTGTAGCTACTTAATACATGTTGGTTTCCTTTTCTCTTTTTGCAACCATTATTGAGGCCTCCCTGGTGGCTCAGATGTTAAAGAATCAGCCGGCAATGCAGGATACCTGGGTTTGCTCTCTGGGTTAGGAAGTTCCCCTGGAGAAAGGAATGGCAACCCACTCCAGTATTCTTGCCTGGAGAATTCCATGGACAGAGGAGCCTGGCAGACTACAGTCCAAGGGATCACAAAAATCAGACATGACTCAGCGACTAACACTTTCACTTCACTTTCATTGATAACGAAGAATAGAACTATTAACCTCTCTCATTTCTGACATCCTGAGCACACTTCCCAAGATTTGTTTCACAGGTTGTCGACCCTTGATCCCTGTTCCTCATTCTCACCCTCATCTTCTCCCTCCTAACACACCTCCAGCTCAGGACTTGTGATCCTAGAGGCAGAGTTAGCATTCACAGTAAGATCAAAGGGCACTGAGGACCTGATTCTGGAACCTGAATCTCAGCCATCAAAGAAGTCTGCTAGTGACAGCTAAATATGAAAGTGAAAATTTTTAATATAAGACCTTTGAAAAGACAGGTTCTTTCTTTTTTCACTTCTGCAGTGATTCCAACCTTTATTTAAAATTAAAAAAATAATAACAAAAATGTTTGGAGATAAGATATATTGAGCCAAACATCTGTCAATTTACAGGTTTCTACCTATAAACAAATTAGAATTTCGCAAGATTGTGTGTCATAAAGGCTACTTTCAGCCTCAAATACCAAAATTCCTACAAAGTTGCTTAGACTAAAGGGAAATGTACTGGCTATCAGTTCAAGTCTAGACATAAGGGGATCCTCAGGGTTTGCTTTATCCAGGGGCCTCTACTCTTTTTCCCTGCTATGCTCTGAGATTTGCCCTCCTCTAATCATCTTTTATCTTCACACTTGTAGTTCTCATATCCACACACCGCAATTTTGGAGGAAAAGGACCCACTTTCTAAAACTTTCCCAGAAGAATCAGAAAGATGATTCATAGAAACCCCAGAAAATCTCTCCTCTCATTCCATTGCCCTGAATTGGGTCACATGGCAATCCCTGTACCAGTCACAGGCAAAGGACATGTGATTATTCTTAGACGAATCAGGCCAACAGCTAGAGCTAGAGGTTGCCTCTCTTTACCTGATACACAAGGACAAAAGAATGGGGTTTTTTAATGATGGGGAACTGGATTCTTGTAGTTATCCAAAAGTGAACACTTCTGCCTTTATTTTACACAAACACATCTAATTCCACTTTGAATAAGAGTATTATAAAGAACAAGACACATATATTAACACAAAGTTAAAGTTAACTCAAAGTTAGTGAGTTCTTTTACCAAAAGTAGTAAATACACAAATGGTTGACATCCTCCAATAATGTCTAGTTTAGGATATCATACACTGTCTCAACTGTTCCCTTATTTAAAACATACCTGGAACTCCTGTTTTGGAAATTTCAACTTTTGTTCTCTAAACTTTATTCCTAGGTGAGCACATCAATTCCCATGGGTTTAAATACCATCTTAATGTATGGATGTGAGAGCTGGACTGTGAAGAAAGTTGAGCACCAAAGAATTGATGCTTTTGAACTGCGGTGTTGGAGAAGACTCTTGAGAGTCCCTTGGACTGCAAGGAGATCAAACCAGTCCATTCTAAAGGAATCAGTCCTGAGTGTTGTTTGGAAGGACTGATGCTAAAGCTGAAACCCCAGTACTTTGGCCACCTCATGTGAAGAGTTGACTCATTGGAAAAGACTCTGATGCTGGGAGGGATTGGGGGCAGGAGGAGAAGGGGATGACAGAGGATGAGATGGCTGGATGGCATCACCAACTTGATGGACATGAGTTTGGGTGAACTCTGGGAATTGATGATGGACAGGGAGGCCTGGTGGGGGAGGGGCTGCAATTTATGGATGTGACTGAGCAACTGAGCTGAACTGAACTGATATACTGCTGACTAGCAAAATTTCTATCTCAAATTCACTTCTGAGCTCTAGATTTGTATTCAATTTACCCATGTGGTAGGCATGTGTTTTCAGGCATCTCAAACCTAACAAAGACATTTTCATTCCCTTCCTAGTTAGGTCACCACAGAGCACTGAGTAGGATTCCCTGAGCCATATAATAGGTTCTCATTAGTTATCTATTTTATACATAGTATCAACAGTGTATATATGTTTGTTATGTTCAATGCAGCACTATTTACAATAGCCAGAAACAACCTAAATGTCCATCAACAGAGGAATGGATAAAGACGATGTAATACATATATACAACGGAATATTGCTCAGCCATAAAGAGGAAAGAAATTGGGTCATTTGTAGAGACTTGGATGAATCTAGAGAGTGTCATGCAGAGTGAAGTAACTCAGAAAGAGAAAAACAAATACTATATATTAACATATATACATGGAATCTAGAAAAATAGTATCAGTTCAATTTGGTCACTCAGTTGTGTTCAACTCTTTATGAGCCTATGAACTGCAGTACGCCAGGCCTCCCTGTCTATCACCAACTCCCAGATTCCACCCAAACCCATGTCCATCGAGTCGGTGATGCCATCCAACCATCTCATCCTCTGTCGTCCCCTTCTCTGCCTGCCCTCTATCTTTCCCAGCATCAGGGTCTTTTCAAATGAGTCAGTTCTTCCCATCAGGTGGCCAAAGTATTGGAGTTTCAGCTTCAACATCATTCCTTCCAATGAACACTCAGGACTGATCTCCTTTAGGATGGACTGGTTGAATCTCCCTTGCAGTCCAAGGGACTCTCAAGAGTCTTCTCCAACACCACAGTTCAAAAGCATCAATTCTTCCCCACTCAAATTTCTTTATAGTCCAACTCTCACATCCATACATGACCACTGGAAAAACCATAGCCTTCACTAGACGACTTTCTTGTCAAAGTAATGTCTCTGCTTTTTAATATGCTATCTAGATTGGTTATAACTTTCCTTCTAATAAATAAGCGTCTTTTAATTTCATGGCTGCAGTCACCATCTGCAGTGATTTTGGAGCCAAATAAAATAAAGTCAGCCACTGTTTCCACTGTTTCTCCATCTATTTCCCATGAAGTGATGGGACCAGATGCCATGATCTTCGTTTTCTGAATGTTGAGCTTTAAGTCAACTTTTTCACTCTCCTCTTTCACTTTCATCAATAAGGGTGGTGTCATCTGCATATCTGATTGATATTTCTCCCAGCAATCTTGATTCCAGCTTGTGCTTCTTCCAGCCCAGCATTTCTCATGATGTACTCTGCATAGAAGTTAAATAAGCATGGTGACAATACACAGCCTTGACATACTCCTTTTCCTATTTGGAACCAGTCTGTTGTTCCATGTCCAGTTCTAGCTGTTGCTTCCTGACCTGCATACAGATTTTTCAGGAGGCAGGTCAGGTGGTCTGGTATTCCCATCTCTTTCAGAATTTTCCACAGTTGATTGTGATCCACACAGTCAAAGGCTTTGGCATAGTCAATAAAGCAGATATAGATGTTTTTCTGGAACTCTCTTGCCTTTTCCATGATCCAGTGGACGTTGGCAATTTGGTCTCTGGTTCCTCTGCCTTGTATAACTCAATGAAACTAAGCCATTTCATGTGGGGCCACCCAAGACGGATGGTCATAGTATAGAGGTCTAACAGAATGTGGTCCACTGGAGAAGGGAATGGCAAATCACTTTATTATTCTTGCCTTGAGAACCCCATGGACAGTATGAGCAGTGTGTAAAATGGTATAGATGATCTAATTTGCAAAACAGAAATGGAGACACAGACATAGAAAATAAACATATAGACACCATGGGGGAAAGGGGAGAGATGGAATGAATTGAGAGATTGGGATTGACATACATACACTATTGATATTATGTATAAAATAAATAACTAATGAGAAGAACTGTATAGGCAACAGAACCCTACTCAGTGCTCTGTGATGACCTAAATAGGAAGGAAATCCAAAAGAGAGGGAATATATGTATAAGTATGGCTGATTCACTTTGTTGTACAGTAGAAACTAACAACATTGTAAAGCAACAATACTCCAATAAAAATTAGTATAAATAAAGAAAGCATGGTATTCCTCATGGCAGACCGCCCCATCTCAGCATCTAGTCCATCATTTAAGATAGAAACCTAGGACCAGTTTTCCTTATAAGGTGTGTGTGTATTCATATGTGTGTGTGCACTCATACATGCACACACTCATGCACATACTAAAAGAGGTCATTTTCCAGAGTGTTGGCATTGAAGGGGATCTTGGCAATCATCTATTCTAGTCCTTAAAATGTATGTTACTCACTCAGTCTTATCCAACTTTTGGGACTCCGTGGACTGTAGCCTCTGTCCACAGAATTCTCCAGGAAAGAATACTGGAGTGGATAGCCATTCCCTTCTCCAGAAGATCTTCCCCCACCCAGGGAAGATCAAACTTGGCCCTTCCCAATTTTCCAGAATAAGACGCTGGAGGGAGAAATGGTTGGTCCACAGTTAGATAGCCACATTCCAGTTGGACAGTGGCTTTGAACCCAAGTTTTAGAACCTGGCTCCAAATCTAAAAACCTCTTTTCTTTTCATCAGTTGGACTCTCGGGGTGATTTCATACTTCCTATCAGTTACCAGCCTTTTATTCTATGGGTTTTTCTAGCTCTTTCAAGGCAAACTTTGTTATCCTTAGCTTACTTTTAATTATGTAACCTACAGAAGCAATTCCAATTTTTCAGACAAGCTTGCAACTTTACTTGAAGAAAAGGGACACCAGGACAAGTGCTGTGTTTGCTCTCTAAATCTCTAGCAGCTTTCAGATGCCACTTAATCCATCCCACTGCCTTCGTTCCCCAGTGCAGAACCTAGATATATTTTAGCCAGGAGAAAGCGGTTCTTCAGTTCTGAGTGCAAGCTCCTAGGAAGGTCCAGTGGCATAATACAGTGAGTTCATATCAGAAGAATAATGACTCATTAATTTGAAGTGCTGCCATTAAATTTAATAGGATCAGTTTTCTCCAGCTATAGAAAAAAATAGAAGCTGATATTTACTTAAATGAACTCTTAAATAAAATTGTCAGAGAGCAGACTTAAAAGGCTGTGCTTGTCACAGGCCCACATACACAAACCTAGAGCTTATCAGAGTAGCACCAGCCTCATCCATCAAGTCCAGAGGAGCATGTAGCTGGAGGGTCAGCACAGGAGACTATCATGGAGAGGACAGCCTTCTGATCTGGGATAAGCTGACTGCTGGGCTCACTCCTGGAGGCAGAAATGTAAGGCTTTCTGCCTCCCTCTGTTTAAAGGGGTCTCAGAACAGGGCTGTCTCCTAGTTCTTCTGTGCTTCTGGACCTCTCAGTGATGCAGCATTTTGAGCCTGTCCTGCTTGTGTGGGACTCCCTGGCTTCTCCTGAGCTCTCACAGCTACAAGATTCTGTGACTTCTGCCACTTCTGGTTTGAGCCATAGATCAAGGGTGAAATTGAAGGTCTTCCACTATGAACAAGCAGAGGTCTAACTGCTCATTAGATTCATTCTATGAGCGCACAAATCCCAGGGCTCAGTTCTCCAACTAGTTCTACCCTGCCTTTCTGACCCACTGGCTTCCCAGGTGGTGCTAGTGGTAAAGAACGTGCCTGCCAATGCAATAGACATAAGAGTCTTGGGTTAGATCCCCGTATCGGGAAGATCCCTGGAGGAGGAAATGGAGTCCACTCCAGTATTCTTGTCTAGAGAATCCCATGGACAGAGGAGCCTGGCAAGCTATCGTCCATGAGATCACAAAGAGTCGGACACGACTGAAGTGACTGAGCACACATAGCTGGCTTAGGAAGAACTAACATTTATTTTTGCTTTTATTACCTGTACTTTGGGAGATCATCCAGAAATTGCTGTGATTTATGTCAAAGAGCATTCTGCCTAAAACTCCTCTAAGAGTTTTATAATATCCTGTTTTACATTTAGGTCTTTAACCCATTTTGAGTTTATATTTGTATACGGTGTAACAGAATGTTCACATTTTTGCCACTTGCAGAAACACGGGACTTGGAGGGCATTAGGCTAAGTGAAATTAGTCAGAAAGGGAAAGACAAATACTGTATGCTATCATATGTGGAATCTAAAACATACAACAAACTAGTGAGTAATGCAAAGAGAAGCACACTCACAAGTATAAAGAACAAACTAGTATTATCAGTGGGCAGGAGAGAGTGGTGATATAAGGGTTATGGGATGGGAAGGACAAACTCTTGGTTATAAGATGGGCTCAAAGATGGTGAGTTTAACCAATATTTCATAATAACTATCAATGGAAAGTAACCTTTAAAATTCTGTTTTAAAAACATTCATTGTATGTTCCATGTGAAGATTTCATTTCCTAAGTCTTCACAATAAGACTTTGTGGGTGCTGTTATTAACCTTATTTGACAGATATGCAAACCCAAGACTCCTTAGGCATACTAAGTGACTTGGCCAAGTTCACACAATCTAGGTGGTGCTGGATTCAGTTCCTGCTCAGGAGCTTATGCTTACAAGCACTATAATCTACATGAACCTACTGTCTGGTTTCTGAATGCTCCTTTGGCTTTATGATCCATGTCTTGTCCTGACTTCTTAGCCTGGCAGCCTCCCCATCCAGATGAGTTCCAAATCTTTTCTGTCCTAGCTCTCCTCTTGGAAGTTTATAAGAAACTGCTTGGAGGACCAGACACTCATCTCTGCCTCAGGCCTCAGACTGGCTCTATACACCAGTCTAAAGACCCTCGACCACTTACCTATATGTCAGAAAATAGGAAAGAAGAGTACCCAGCAGCATTCATTTAACAATTTCCTGGTTGAACCTGCCAACATCTTGATCTTGGGCTTCCAGATTCCAGAATTGTGAGAAAATTAATTTCTGTTATTTAAGCCACCCAGTCTATGGTACATTGTTATGTAAACCCTGGCAAACTAAAAACATATTATAGGATAGATGTGCAAGTAGTTGGAGGCTTATGGCTTAGCCATTAGCAAGCCTAAACCCTATAGGCGGGTCAAATCCTGAGTCAAAGACTTGATTTGTAAGTAGGGTCCATTATGCTAATGAAAAATTCTCTACTCTTGCTAACAGGATTGCTACCAGTAATTGCAGAACTGTCTAAGTAATTTCAAGGAAGGTCTCTACTACGTCACCAGAAGCCCAGCTAAAACTGTCCTTATATCCTGAGGAATGAGCATAAATGTCTCTAAGAGTGACATTGCAGGATAAATTTAATTAACTTTAGAATGTAAAATGGGCATTTGTTAATGGTTGTCAGTCAAGTTTGTCTCTAAAATTCAGGAAACTATCTTGTAGTGCTATGACAATAGCATCTTGGAGGAAAGTATATGCTTTTACTGTATGGATGTTTCATGAATTCTGTGTGTTTTTTCCAGTAGTTATGTGACATCTCCTGAGACTATCAGAATATGATGGACCATTTATCAATCAAACTGAATCCATATTGGTTGTTGATAGTTTACCAGCCTTAAAAAAATGTGTGATATAATCCAGCTTGTAAAAGAGGTGTAGTGTGACTAAAAATATATAAGATTGGAATCTTACAACCAACTTGTAGCTTCAACTGTGTTCTCTTGGCAACACTCAGGTGAGAACAGGAGGGCACTAGAGCCCTCTTGGAGTTTCTGGTTTTTCTGTTCAGAGCTGCCCTAAGAAGATGTCCTTCAGCCTCATCTAAGTCAGGAGTGAGGACACAGACACAGGACTGGAAAGCCAGCAAAAGCCAGACTTGATCTAGTCCATGTCCTGGTGGTCCAGTGGGTAATAATTCATCTGCCAGTTCAGGAGATGTGAGTTCAATCCCTGGATCAGAAAGATCCTCTGGAGGAGGAAATGGCAACCCACTCCAGTATTCTCACCTGGGAGATCCCATGGACAGAGGAGCCTGGCTGGCTATAGTCCATCAGATCACAGAGAGTCAGACATGACTGAGCACACACACACGTCACTGTGGGGTTAGCAAACATTCTCATTTCTAAATATCTGTGTTTCCTTGGTCTCAAGTTTCCTCCCTCACTTCCATCCCAAAGTCAGACATTCGTTGGTAATGGCAGACACCACATGTCATTTGTATGCCCAGCTCAAAAAAGATCTGCTGAGTAGAAGAATACTGAAGGAATATGTAATCCAAGGATGTTTATTGAACTGAATGGAATGGAACTCACATGCCTGGGGCCATTTACATACCACCATGAACCCTTTGCCACTCTTTCTTTCCAAAAAGAGAAAAGAAATAAGAAAATTTAAGGCAAGAGAAGAGAGATAGTGAGGAAGGATAGACAGGAAATATGGAGAAAGCATTTATAGCCCATACATTTTTAGATCTGAAATCTTTTTTCAAATGAAATTCTTGCAGAATCCTAGTGCCTAAAATGAATCAAAGCAGTATTGCTCTGATCTGAAAGTGGTGGGAACTCATCTTCTCAACCCCCACTTCAAACATTCCTTTTTCTTTTCCGTCACCACACAAAACACAGCTTCTCATGACTGCCTGAGGCATCCCTGTGGAATACGGTGTAACAATCACAGGCAGCAACAGAAAGAGCCCTAGGTCAGTCAGAAGATCTGCTCTTCAGTGATGTGATATTAGCAACTTCTGTTAACATCTCATTACTTCACCTCTCTCATCAGTACAGCAGGAAAATCATACCATCCAGGTCACTGGCCAAAATACAATATCAAAGTATACACCACAGTAGCTAGACCTTAGATAATCCAATCATTTCTCAAGTGGCATAAAACAAAAGACATTATAGTTTTCTCTTCATCTGGTGGTGGTTTAGTCGCTAAGTCATGTTCAACTCTTGCCACCCTCATGGACTGTAGCCCACAAGCTTCCTCTGTCCATGGAATTCTCCAGGCAGGAATACTGGAGTGGATTCCATTTCCTTCTCCAGGGGATCTTCCTGACCCAGGGATTGAACCCATGTTTCTTGCATAGCAGGCGGATTCTTTGCCACTGAGCCACCAGGGAAGCCCATGTCTTCAACTAGGCACCATAAAAATGACTTTTTACTCAACTTATTTAAACTTTTAAAAAAATTTTCACCCATTTCTTCCACCCACACCACCACCATCATATCTAGCAACCACCAATCTGTTCTCTGTATCTGTGTGCTGGGAGCCAGCGTGAGGAACTCCGCCCATGGCAAAGGTCATGAGGAAGGAAGCTTGGCATACGCAAAGGCGTGATCAAGCCTCAGGAAACCTCCTGTTCCCGAGCATCTACCCCAAAACCAGAGTCTCTCTTGTACTCTCACCTACACTCTGACTTTACGGGGCTCTCCCCCCATAACCGTTTCTCTCAGAGAAGGAGTAAACTTGCAGTTCCTGGGCAATAAAATTCCTGGGAGTGACAAGAGTGTTTCGATTGAAGGTTATCTAGCCCACCTGTATAGGTTCGTCTGGCTACATGTGATTGTTTACAACCCCCAACTGTGAGAGGCATGAGATGTTTTGGACTTACTAAAGGCAAATTCTTGTGGGAAGTCAGAAATTATTAGTATAGTGGGTTGGTTAGGAATTATATTGGTAAAGGGTTTTACATTTGTTGTGTCAATAATTGCTGCTAATTCCCTGCCCTGGGTGTGACAAGGGTGTCTCAGGTCAAGCCTCTCTGCTGACAGACTAGCTTGTGTGACAAACACTCAACCATAAACAGCACAGAGAGTTTTGGAGTATTTTGAGAGTCTTAATTAGCATAGGGCTTTTTCTCATTATTGAGTCAATGATTGCCGCCAGGCCTCCATATCCCTAGGCACCTGAGAGTATATTAATCAATGTATTTGGAATATAGAAAAGGAAATATAGTAGTTTTTAAGGTTAGCAATACTAGACTTTTTGAGTTAATGAACTTTCTCTTTTGTAATAGATCACTGTACTTTGTTATAAAGCACTGTGTCCTTGCTATGTGAAAATGTAACTTTATCACTATCTTAAGACGAAGTAGATCTTAAGAGGAACACTGGTGAAAGGATTTTCATTTGTTGGGCTGATGTTTGCTGCTAAATCTCCATATTCCCTGCCCTTATAATGAATATAACTAGCATATGGGAGAATAAGTATTAACCTTTAAGCATATAGGAGAAATAAGTATTAACCTTTAAGATTAATCATGTTAACCTTGGGTTAAATAAATTCCTTTCTTAATCGTAACTCACTACACCCTCACCCTATAGGAATGCAACTTTATTTGGAGGGTAGTGCCTGGTTTAAGAAAAAGCACCTTTGGAAAAAAATAAGTATTTTGGTTATCAGAAAGAAAGGGTTGTAAATGTCAGCAGGCAGAAATGGCTTGAAGATGATGTAAAACCTCTAAGACCTTTTATGTGAAGCACCTGATTTTGATAAAGTCAGGACTGCTGACCCCCACGTGACTCTGTATTCACCTATATGTAACAAAAGGTATATAAGCAAACCCAAAAATAAAGAAATTGGATCAGTTTCCGGAAAGACTGATTCCCTCATGTCGTTCTTTTCTGCTCCTCTTTTTCTGGCTGAATTCCCATCTGGAGCGCGGGTACTCGCCACGTCTACTTACTTGCCCGTTTTCAAGCCCACGCGAGAAGGAGCCCAAGGAGGGGCACCTTCTGATATTCAAGTGGCACCAGTGGCCCAACGTAGATGATGCAAATTCCTTGCCTTGGAATTTTATTGGTATCCCTCGTAAGCCAAGTTATTCAGCCCCTTTTTCTTTCCTACTATTTTCTGGCCAAATTCCCAGCTGGTGCATGGGGACCCACCAAGCCTACTAATTTTGCCTGGGCTTCTAAGATGGGACCAGGGGGGCCCTCAGTGCCTCCTCTCCTTTGGGAGAACGGGAAGACTCCTGCAGCCTTCATAGGTGGTGATTGGTATTCCATGTAAACCAAGTTATTCGGCCTCTTTTTCTATGCTAATTTCCTAATCCCTATCTGTAATTAATTAAGTTATTCCAAGGACGCCGACACCATCTCCACCTTCGAATCACCCTGGATCCACCGGGGCTGGACCCCGGCATCTGTGAACTTAGTTTATATTCCACATATTGGAACCATCATTTGTCTTTCTCAGTCTGACTTAACCTCACTTAGCATGATACCCGTAAGTCTACACATGCTGTGGCAAATGGCAGTATTTCCTACTTCTGTATGACTGAATAGTATTCCACTGTATATATTATACAATTTCTCTATCTATCTCTATCTTTCCACATCAGCTATTGTAAATAATGCTGCAATAACATGAGGGTGCATACATCCTTTTGAATTCAAGTTTTCCTTTTCCTCCAATTAATATCTTGGTGTGGAATTGTTAGATTATATGATAGTTCTATTTTTCATTTTTTTGAGGGATCTTCTATAGTGGCTACACCAATTTACATTCCCACCAACAGGGCATAAAGGTTCTCTTTACTCCACATTCTTGTGAACACTTATTTCTTGTCTTTTTGATAATAACCATTGTAACAAGTGTGAGGTGATAGTTCACTGTGGTTTTGATTTCTCTGTTGCTTAATAAGGTAGAATAGCCTTCCGTGTTTCTGTTGGCTATCTCTATGTCTTCTATGGAACATATATCTACTTAGATCTTCTCACTATCTTCTTATCAGGCTTTTTGTTTTTGTTGTTTTGTTTTTGTTTTGAGTTGTAGAAGTTTTTTGTTAACTTCAGATATTAGCACCTTATGAGATGTATGATTTGCAAATATTTTAAACAAAGTTCCTCCCCAGCCCCAGTCCCTATCTTTGTTAGGAAATACACAGGGCTAGTAAACACAGTAGTTTCAAAATCCAGTGATTTGATCTAACTTGACTCTTAGTTTAATGGGATTTTTCATCTAGACCCTAAACTTGTCCTGAGAAAGCAAAAACAAAAACACACCAATGGGAGATATTAACTGGGTCAGGAGGGCTTTCATAAAATGCAATTTCTGACCAGAAATTCACTGTCAATGAGAAGAATAAACTGTTCTCTGTATTTTTGAAGAGCTTTTCTCCTGACCCTCTGAACCTCTTAACAAACAATTTCCTTATTTACCTTGAAAAAAATCACCCAGGGTTGACAAAAATGCAAGATTTGTACCCTTATGGGTGTATCAATCCCTCAGGCTGAGCTAGTCAATGTTTGGGGGCAAGTAACCACCTAGTGACAGCGTGTTGTTGACTGAGATTCTTTTGAGTGGGGTTGATAACCTTGACTTCCTCAGTCAAGGAAGAATATTAAAAATGACTTTTGCTTACTTTACAATGCATAAGAATAGAATTCTCCAATGTTTCTCTCAGCACAGGTAACAGACTTTGGTTTATTCATATTCGAATCTGTCAAATGAGCTATGATATAAACAGAACAAAAAGAATGAGATCATTTTGTCTGCCACAGTAATAAGGCAAAGCAATCTTACAAAGCTAGATACCTGGAATTCATAATGACTCTAACATGAACCATTTACAGACAAAATCTCTATCCTGAACTTAATGCTGGGATCAGAGTGAAATGGAAAATAACCCTACTAAATTACAAAGCCTTATTGAAATTACTTTGTTCTTGACTAAGTTCTATAAATGTCCACCTTTATATCAGTCAAGATCCAGTTGCAGAAAACAAAATCCACTTAAGTAACAGTTTAAGCAGGAAGGAGTTCAGAATTGAGCACTAAATTACTTACACATCTATGGCATCTGTGGGAAGGCTGAAAAAACAGATTTTAGATTGAAAAGTCACACTCAAAACCACACCACAAAACAGGTCCACCAAAGAGCTGCTGCCTCTTCTGTAATCAAGAAACCTCTGACTTCAAAACCACACTCTGGCTTTGATGATCACAAAATCATTATCATCAAAAGATACACTGCAAATGCAGCCTATTCCTGAATCAACTGTGCCCACTGTGATCCATGGGTGCACAAGATCTGTCATGTCCTGCATTATGACACCCACACAGCTGGCGACTGAATGCCACCTCAGAAAACCAAAATCCTTCACAGCTGAGCTGGGCAGTAGAAACACTCTGGAAGCATCAGAGATGGAGCCCCAACCTCACTTCTGCTGTCCAAATCTCATCTAATCAGCCAAACCCAAATCACATTCATTACAGTAGCTGCAAGGGAGTCTGTATAACGTATCTTCTGGCTTTCCAGCCTCAGGAGGCACACAACAGCAAGGGTGAAATGGTTATTAAGTGCCAATTTTCAGAATTCACAATGGTGCTATTCTGGCTGGACAGTCATTAGTATTCTAAGGTCTATTTATGGTCCCACTGTCAAATGTGGTCTCAGATAGGGAAAAGATTTTAATAATCACCAGTCCATCTCTTTTTATTAACTGTGAACCAGAGATGATGGTATTTTGCTTGATGTCACAGGTAATTAATGGTGGAACCAAAAGAGAAATCATATTGTCTGACTTTCAGTCTAGTCCTCTTTTATCTCCCCAGGGATATCTACTGTGGCTTCCCTGGTGGCTCAGATGATAAAGAATCTGCCTGCAATGTGGGAGACCTGGGTTCAATTCCTGGGTTGGGAAGAGCCCCTGGAGAAGGAAATGGCAACCTACTCCAGTATTCTTGCCTGGAGAATCCTATAGACAGAGGAGCCTGGTGGGCTGCTGTCCATGAGGTCACAAAGAGTTGGACACGACTAAGCAACTAACACACACAGGGATACCTAAAGACACAAAAAGTAGTAAAAAAAAAAAAAAAAAAAAAGTGTGGCAATATGGCTGATTCATGTCAATATATGGCAAAAACCATCAGAATATTGTAAAGTAATTATCCTCCAATTAAAACAAATTAATTTTTTAAGTGTGGCAATTGCATTTCCATTTCAGATCTGGTTGTATATAAAATACATATAGATGAATTATATACAATGAAGACAATGAAAAATATTTATTTCTCAGGATTTATATGAAATTTTAAATACTTGTATGACATATTTGTATCTCTTACATATGAGATATTGTATTTGTTATTGGAGAACTGGTGGTGACCACAACAGATATGAGATGAAAAAAGCTGGTCAGTAAAAAAGCAGAGGGTGTGCTACCTGCCATCTACCTGAAATAAGAGAAACTCAGAAACAGAAAATCTCCATACAGTTGAAGTATAATTTACAAAAGGCAAGAAAGGTAACTAGTAAAGACATCAGGAGCAAATGCTAGAGACACTTTAAAGCCACACAGAAAACTTTGAATTTCATCCTAAGGTACCATTTCCACAATTTCACTCATTCACCTGCTGAATTCATTCTTTTGCCCTGTCCCTGTATTAGGTTCCTAGGGTTCCCTTAGCAAAGATCCACAACTTGGTGGCTTAAAACAATAGAAATTTATTTTCTTATAGTTCTGGAGGCTAGAAGTCAGAAAGCTGTCAGCAGGGCAATGGTCCCTCTGAAGACTCTAGGAAGAATACTACCTTGCCTCTTAGGTTTTGGTGGTTGACAATCTTTGGTGATCCTTGGCTTATAGACAAAGCATTCCAGCCTCTGCCTCCATTATCACATGGCATTCTCTCTGTGTATCTGTTTTTGTCTCTTCTCTTCTTCTTATAAGAAAATATTGGATTAAGCCCTTCTTAGGCTAAAGACTCACCCTACTCTAGTAAGACCTCATCTTAATATTATATATGCATGAATGCATTCTCAGTCGCTTAAGTCATGTCTGACTCTTTGCAACCTTATGGATTGTAGCCTGCCAGACTCCTCTGTCTATGGGATTGTCCAAGCAAGAACACCAGAGTCAGTTGCCATGCCCTCCTCTAGGAGAACTTCCAGACCCAAGGATCAAACCCATGCCTCCTGTGTTTCCTGCTTTGCAGATTCTTTACCCCTGAACCACTGGCGAAGCCCAACTTGTTATATTTTCAAAGACTTTATTTCCAAATGAGATCACTTTCTGAGATTCTGGAAAGGGCATCAATTAGGAGGAGGAGGGAAACAATACCCTACACAGTATAACCTCCGATGTCATTAATCACTTAATACTTTCTTTAAATCAACTCATTAAGTCAGTTTCTAAGCAATAATACCCATCCATATGTCTGAAAGCTAGTGGTATGTTTTCAATACACACCAAAAAAAAAAAAAGCCTTCAAATTATGAAAACTAAAAATCTTTATCCATATAGTAATAGTGATGCCTGTGCCAACTTCAAGAAGAAATGCCCAAAAATATAGGTTAAAAAAGCCCTTGAGATAAAGCTGTCAACTGTTTTCACCTATGAGCAGACATTGGAGATAACCAGGACTTACAGATTTGTCTTTCTGATGCATTGTATCACTGATTCCCAACCGTGGATGTAATTTAAAAGCACTCTGTGCCAATTAAACCATATTCTCTGAGGCTAATTTTTAATACTATCCAGTAACTTCAATGCATAGCCAGGAATGAGAACCAATATATTTATGAACCTTTTAAAGAGATTTTTTACTACACTTCTTTGTAATTGGTTTTAGCAGTGGCCTAGAGAAAGAATGAACAGGAATTAAAAGTCACTTGCTAATTGAGCATTTGCTGAGTATAATCCAGGTAGCTGAATGTTTTGCAGATAACAGAAAGTTAACTAAACATTTATCTGTTATATAGAGAAACAGATTTATCTGTTTATCTATCTATCTAACCGCTTTTAGTGCAGAAAAGATCACCCCCCTTTTTTTTTTTTTTTTTACTCTAGGAAGAGTCCTGGAGAATAATGTAGGGTAGGCAGACAGCAGCCTACTGGAACCAGGTCCCAATATTCAGAAAAAGCTGTAGTATTCAGAAAGACCTGTATTATGTATTATCACAATAAAAGAAGTTAAATTTACTATTAAATTTATCATTTATTATTATTATTCCTATTTTAAAATTATTATTTTCTTATGTAGCCATTCACCTGGAGTTACACTGATTTTGTGGCACATACAAGAATCCAGTTCCTGTATTCTACTTCTGTATTACTGTTATATGTCTGAAAGCTATTGTGTGCATGCAAAATGCTGGGTACCCTTTAAGAGCACAGTGTGTAACTAAGTGTTCTAATCACCTATGTGGTATTACTTTCATTACTCATTTTACAGATAAGAAAACTGAGAGCTGCAGGATTCAATAGCTTACTCAGGACTGCAGTTAGTGTGTACTATGCAGTCCAGAGTTGGGACTGAAACTGAGGCAGTCTGGCTGGGAGTGAGTGTACATAACAATTCTGCTTGCTCTGCTCTGTCTGCACAGTTACTGCTCCTGCTTATTTAAGAGAAACAGCAAAGTAGATTGAATCAAAGAAGCCATTTGCTTTTGGAAACACCTGTATTCCTGATGGGAGTATAATTAATCCTACATTAACTTCATGGTAAAAGCATCAATTGTTGCTGATTTCTCTTCTGACAACAACGATGGATATTTCCAATTATTTCCTGCACTCATTCTCATGTTTTCCAGATGAAAAATGTCTTGGATTTCTGGTAGAAATGGTAATCATTTGAAGAGGCTAACCCATGGTCTACAAACAAAAACATAATGAGCCAAATAATATGGACATATTAAATCTGAATCAAAAATTGCATAATAGCACATTTCCTTGGTGTTCATTACCAACCTAAATCAAAATATGATTAAGAACAATAACAACAAAACAGTAGAACACAACAATTTCCAGTAATTTTAGCCATTAAAGGAAATAATGAATAAAGCTAATTCCTTGCACATACAGCAGAGCATTAACTGACAACACAAGCATCTATGAAAACCATTCAGGCACAGTTGGGTGCTGCAGCCCACTTGCATTGAATCTGTCTCCCAATTAAAATATTTCCAGCCACTGGGAAATTACAGGTCTTTCTAAATATTGGGAGCTGCTTCCAGTGGGCTGCTCTCTGCCTATCCTACATTGTTCTCCAGAACTGTTCCTGGGGTAAAAAATAAAAGGGGGTGATCTTTTCTGCACTAAAACCTTTTTCTACCACTAATTCATTCCTTTTTTCCTTCTTAATATCTCAAATGCTTCATACAGAGGGAAGCAAGTACCTACGACAATTGATAAAAGAACTGATGTTCGCTGCAAAAAGCATAGAAGTGGAGACACCAGTCTGGATAAACTTTGTGAGCAATCTGAGACACTGAAGACTTTGGGACTTAGAAAAACTAGTCCTTGGAAACAGGCCCATGGAGTCCTTGACGTTATTACCTTTAGGTAGAAGCAGGCACGTAGAACTCAGCTGACCACATCAGTGGCAAGTAGAAGCTGGAAGGATAAGAAGTGAGATGTTCAGTTCAGTTTAGTTCAGTCACTCAGTCATGTCCGACTCTTTGCGACCCCATGAATCGCAGCACGCCAGCCTCCCTGTCCATCACCAACTCCCAGAGTTCACTCAGACTCACGTCCATTATGATGCCATCCAGCCAGCTCATCCTCTGTCGTCTCCTTCTCCTCCTGCCCCCAATCCTTCCCAGCATCAGAGTCTTTTCCAATGAGTCACCTCTTTGCATGAGGTGGCCAAAGTACTGGAGTTTCAGCTTTAGCATCATTCCTTCCAAAGAAATCCCAGGGCTAGCAGCTGCTTAATAGCATGAACATAGCAATTAAGATGAAGTCCTGAGCTGTTCTAAAATATCATAGAAGCCACACCTCAGGACTAAGGACTATATCACAGAACTAAGAGCTGATAGTTTGGACTAAGGGATAAAGAAACCAAATAAACCTATCCCAGCAAAGTTTAGAGTCAGGCCTTCATAGAATCAGAGTGTCAGCTAACTCTCTTTAGAAGAAGGTAATCAAGGGTCTACTTCGTATTATCCACAATATCCAATATACAAAATAAAGTCAATGGGCATGCCAAGAAGGACAATGTAACATAGTCAATTAAAAGAGATGAATAGATGACCCAGATGATAGATTAACAAGAACTTTTAAATAATTTTATAAATATTTTTAAGCTGATAGTAAAGAATGCATATAATGAGGGAATACTTTCAAGAGAGATGCAGAAAATGTGAAGAAGAATCAAACTGAATTTCTAGAATTAAAAACTACAATATCTAAAATTTTTTAAATACAGGATAACATCAAATTGAATACTGGAGGAAAAGCATCAATGAACTTGAAGGCACATCAATAGAAATTACTGAAACTAAGAACAAGGAGGGAAAAAGACTAAAGGAAATTTTGAGGAGCAATTATTTTCAGCGTGAAATTGTATATTCACAAAAATTGTAAACTTAGTATGAGAGTAGAACAGAACATCTTTAGACTTGCAAGATCTCAAAAGACTAACCATCCATAGACTTCAAATCTACTGAAGAAAGGAGTTAGTCAAAACAAAGGTGTACATTATAATAGAGGAAGAGAAGAGGCAGAACTCTGTTGAGGGTTTGGGGGACTGCAGCTGCTGCTAAGTATTTTTAGTCATGTCTGACTCTTTGTGACCCCAGGGGCTGCAGCCCACTAGGTCCTTCTGTCCATGGGATTCTCCAGGCAAGAATACTGGAGTGGGTTGCCATACCCTCCTCCAAGGGATCGTCCCACCCAGGGATTGAACCCATGTCCCTTGCAGCTCCTGCATTTGCAAGCAGTTTCTTTACCACTAGCCACCTGGGAAGACTTTGAGGAACTAGGGCAGGGGAAAGAACTAAATCTTCATTTTCCATATTAGAAAGTCAATAAATAAAGCTTGAAAAGGAAAACAAGAAGCAACAGTAAAAATATGAGTTTTGGAGCTATAAGTAGTACCAAAATAATCAGCCAAAAGTGTTCAAAGTAGCCGTCTTTGGAAGAAGAATTTTGATCAGGGAGCTGGAACATTCAGAGGTCTGCTCTTTGCCATAAGTTGCTGTGGAATACTTGATTCCTTAAATAATAGGACTGTTTAACCTTGATTAAAATAAAGGCAATTTTTAAGAAGAGAAAAAAATTTAAGAAATACATAATATCTGAATAACCAGAAGAGTAAAACTAGAACTTAACCATAAAACAAAAAATAATTCTTCAATCAGAGAAGAAAGATTGAGGGGAGTTGGGGGAGTAAAATTTAGGGATTAGGTTAACTATTAAGACTATGGTTTCACCGACTCGGACCTGAGTTTGAGTGAACTCCGGGAGTTGGTGATGGACAGGGAGGCCTGGTGTGCTGTGACTCATGGGGTGGCAAAGAGTCGGACACGACTGAGTGACTGAACTGAACTGAACTTCTAATTTTAATTTGCAATCTTTCATAATGAGATTAACTAATTCTAGAAAGGTTGTAAGGCTATTTTTTAAAAGTAATTTCACTCACAGGAATTTGGGGAAAGAAGACAAATTATTAGGAAATTGAATTAGAGACCTAATAAATCCAAATTGCTGAAAATCTTGTGTTTCAAGAGAGGGGAAAATAAGAGCGTTTTCCTTTAGGCTATAATTATACAACTGTAAAAAGACAACAACAAAAGAGCACAAATAAGTCTCCTGAGAAAAGACATAAAATGATGACTCTTGGCAGAGTGCTATGGGTTTCTCTGGTGGCTCAGACAGTGATGACCCAGAGGGATGGTATGGGGAGGGAGCTGGGAGGGGGTTCAGGACTGGGAACATGTGTACACCCGTGGCGGAGTCATGTTGATGTATGGCAAAACCAATACAATATTGTAAAATTAAAAATAAATAAATAAATAAAATAAAAAACAACAACAAAGAATCTGCCTGCAATGTGGGAGAACTGGGTTTGACCCCTTGGTTGGGAAGATCGTCTGGAGGGAGGAAATGCAACCCACTCCAGTATTCTCGCCTGTAGACTCCCTATGGACAGAGGAGCCTGGCAGGCTACAGGCCATGGGGTTGCAAAAAGAGTTGGACACAACTGAGTGACTAAGCGTAGCATAGCACAAAGTGCTATAACCTACTATGAAGGGAACTATCTGTTAGATAGCCTTGGGCTAACAGCTGTGTTATCAGACTGAGTTCTTTTGCACACAGTAGTTGGAGGAAATGAAGTGTATTACCTTCTCTGCAAGCATTTTAACAATCCAAATGAACCCTCTGATGTATTTCAGAGATTTAACTGTGGTCCTATAATTATCCCAAGAAAATACAGAACTCTCTGTGCATTATCTATTTTTAAAGATGCTTACACTTATTATCTTACATTAAAATTTTTAGTTAAAGGCTTCCTTGGTGGCTCAGGGATAAAGAATACACCTGCCAATGCAGGAGACATGGGTTTGATCCTTGGTCCGGGAAGATCTCACATGCTGTGGAGCAGCTAAGCCTGTGTGCCACAACTATCAAGCCTGTGCTCTAGAGGCTGGGTGCTGCAACCACTGAGCCCACATGCTGCAGCTACTGAAGCCCTCACACTTTAGAGCCTGTGCTCTGCAACAAGAGAAGCCACCACAAGGAGAAGCCAGTGCATCTCAACAGGAGAGTAGCCCCTGCTCATCACAACTAGAGAAAAGCCTCTGCAGCAATGAAGATTCAGCACAGCCAGAAATAAATAAATATTTAAAATTATTTTTTAAAGAAATTTCAGTTAAGAGAGTATAACCAGTGTATAAATCATGCTGCAGTTTACTGATAGGATAATGCAAAAGACAGAAAAATGCTTTTTCTTTTTTTTTCCGGTTAAGTTCAGTTCAGTCGCTCTGAAGGGTGCCCACTTAAACCGCTACTATTCAACATAGTTCTGGAAGTTTTGGCCACAGCAATCAGAGCAGAAAAAGAAATAAAAGGAATCCAAATTGGAAAAGAAGATGTAAAACACTCACTGTTGGCAGACGACATGATTCTCTAAATCAGTTCAGTTCAATTCAGTCTCTCAGTCATGTCTGACTCTTTGCGACCCCATGAATCACAGCACGCCAGGACTCCCTGTTCATCACCAACTCCTGGAGTTCACTCAGACTCACGTCCATCGAGTCTGTCATGCCATCCAGCCATCTCATCCTCAGCCGTCCCCTTCTCCTCCTGCCCCGAATCCCTCCCAGCATCAGAGTCTTCCAATGAGTCAACTCTTCGCATCAGGTGGCCAAAGTACTGGAGTTTCAGCTTTAGCATCATTCCCTCCAAAGAGATGCCAGGGCTGATCTCCTTCAGAATGGGCTGGTTGGATCTCCTTGCAGTCCAAGGGACTCTCAAGAGTCTTTTCTCCAACACCACAGTTCAAAAGCATCAATTCTTCGGCGCTCAGCTTTCTTTTCAGTCCAACTCTCACATCCATACATGACTACTGGAAAAACCATAGCCCTGACTAGATGGTCCTTTCATTACTGATGCATAAATTTTGCCTTGCATATTGACTTTAGAACATGAAGGTGACGTCGCTCAGACGTGTCCGACTCTTTGCAACCCCGTGGACGGTAACCTACTAGGCTTCTCCGTCCATGGGATTCTCCAGGCAAGAATACTGGAGTGGATTGCCATTTCCTTCTCCAGGGGATCTTCCCAACCCAGGGATTGAACCGGTCTCCCGCACTGGAGGCAGACGCTTTAACCTCTGAGCCACCAGGGAAGCCGACTTTAGAACATAATCTCATGCAAATGATTAGTGCTGGGTATGCTGGTTTCCATGCTATCCCTCAGAGGGATACAAAGCTGATTCCTTATCTTGTGGCTTCTTTCATGAACTCTATGGAAGTCCCTAGAAATCTGCCACAACTGTTTCTGGTATGTGGGCAATGCCCCTTCTCAAGCTTGCCAACCTGCACCTCCCCCCTTGCCTGCTGCTTTCTGCCAGTCCACTGGGCTGACATGTTATCACTGGTAGAGTCCCTCTCTCATATGGGTGGTTCTCTTAGACAGGGTCGAATGTCTCAAGAACAGCAGCACCTCTCTGTGGCTCATACCCAGCTCTCTGAAAGCATTCACAAACCCTGTAAGGGTAGACACACTCCAGCACAATAGCAAATCTCTAGGATCTGCCACCAGTGTGAGTAGAAGGACTGACTCTTGTGTCTTCCAGCTGGGAATTAACTGCTTCCCCAAGCAGCAAGGATAACATATCAAGCTCTCTGGGTATGTGGTAGCTTTATGGAAGCCTACTTCATTAGGCTTGAGATCCACTCAAGCCTGGGGGATGGGGCAGGGGACACAAGGAGAGGAGAATCATAGCATAACTTTATCAAAGTAAAAATTAATTCATAAATTCTCTATCTTTCCCACACTCTGATCCTTTTTATATACGCTGAGGATTACAGTCCTAAAACTTGTTTTCACCCATTTTCTTGAAAAATTCGTTTTCTTGGTCCATTACCTTAAATTAGTATGCAGCATTTACTGTGTTTCAGTGTCTTGGTCAAAACTTCAATTGTAATTTCCAAATATACATTTAATATTAAACTGTTGAATGTGGTATTGGGATGTACCTGTTTTTAGACGTCCTTTATTAAATTAAGGAATTTCCTCCTTCTTTTATTGTTTGCTTTAAAAAGTTATTATGAATTTGATTGAATTTATCAAATTGTTTCTTCATCTACTGAGATAATCAAATGATTTTTCTTTTTCAGTCTGCTTAGTTGATGAATTATATCAGTAGATTTTCTCATATTTGATCAACTTTGCATTCCTGGAATAAACTGAAGTTGGACAGAATGAATAATATATACAGTCAGCCCTCCATATCCACGGATTCCACATCCTCAGATTCAACCACCATGAGTTGAAAATACTTGAAAAACAATTCCAGAAACTTCCAAAAATCAAATTTTGAGTTTTCCATACATTGGCAACTAATTGTGTAGCATTTATATTGCACTAGGTATTGCAAGTATTGTAAAGATGATTTAAAGTCTACAGGAGGGTGTGCACAGGTTGCATGCAAATAATGCAGCATTTTATAAAAGGACTTGAGCATCTAAGGACTTTGGTATCTGAGAAGGGTCCTCAAACTAAGCCCCAGGGGATATCAAAGGACAACTGTATTTCTATATGCATTGCTTGATTCAATTTGGAAATTTTTAAAGGATTTTCTGGCATATATTTAATCCTCTGTGTCCCTGTTGGTTTTGGTGTCAAGGTAACGTTCACTGTATAAAATGATTTGGAACATGTAACAGAGAGAGTCACTTTTGTTCTCTCCTTCTTCTGTAGTGATAGAACCTCTGTTCATAGCTGGACCCCTCGATGCCCCAAATAAAGGCTATATTTTCCAACCTCCTTTGCAACTTTGTATGACCACGTGACTAAGCTCTGATTGATGGGATAAAAGGCAATTTCTGGTACATGAACTTTTTATTTTTCACTTCATTTATTTTGCCTGCACTAGATCGTCTTTGCTTTGAGTAGGCTTTCTCTAGTTATGGCCAGAGGGGGCTACTCTTTGTTGTGGTTTGTGGGATTCTCTTTGCAGTGGCTTCTCTTGTTGCAGAACACAGGCTCTAGGGCACAAGGTTTTCAATAGTTGCACCTTGTGGCCTCTCTAGCACAGGTTCAGCAGTTACGATGAATGAGCTTAGTTGCCCCTTGACATGTGGAATCTTCCTGGACCAAGCATGGAACCCATATTCCCTGTATTGGCAAGCAGATTCTTAATCAATGGCCCACCAAGGAAGTCTGGGTAAGAGCCTCTGTCCTCTCATTCAATCTATCTTCTCTCTGACTAGCTGGAATGAGAATTTGGTTGTGAATCTTCTTGGACTGTGTGTTCAAAGGTACTGCTCTAAAAATGGTCACACAGTAAGGTAAAGGGAGCCTGAGGTCCCGACCCAGGAAGCATTATATTAGCCAAGTATAATGTTGAAGAACATATCGGCCAGAACTATCCTGACCACCTACCCAGGAAGATCATGTGAGAAAGAAATAAAACTCTGTATTCCTTACGCCAGTGTTATTTTGTTCCCTATACACACAGATAAACTTATATACTGATATAAGAAGTGTTCTTCTTTCTCAGTATTCTTTGAAAGAGATTGTGAAGGTTAGTATTGCCTGCTCCTTCAGTTTTGATAGTTTTGCCTGTAAAGCAATCTAAGCCAAGCATTTTCTTTGGAGGAGAATTTTTAACTACTAATTATAGTTTAATGGTTACAAGATCATTAAGATGTTTTATTTCTTCTTGAGCCCCTTTTAGCAACTTATATATTTAAGGAATTTGTTTATGTATGTTTTCACATGTATTATCTGAGACTGTTATTATGGTTGTGTGTGTTAAACTTACATTACCTTATGTAAAAGAGATAGCCAATAGGAATGTGCTGTATGTTTCAAGAAACTCAAACAGGGGTTCTGTATCAACCTAGAGGGGTGGGGTGGGATAGGGAGGAAGATGAAAGGCAGGTTCAAGAGGGAGGGGATATATGTATCCAGCACAAGCTGGAATCAAGATTGCTGGGAGAAATATCAATTACCTCAGATATGTTGATGACACCACCCTTATGGCAGGAAGCGAAGAAGAACTAAAGAGCCTCTTGATGAAAGTGAAAAAGGAGAGTGAAAAAGTTGGCTTAAAACTCAACATTCAGAAAACTAAGGTCATGGCATCTGGTCCCATCACTTTGTGGCAAATAGATGGGGAAAGAGTGAAAACAGTGGCTGACTTTTTCTGGGCTCCAAAATCACTGCAGATGGTGATTGCAGCCATGAAATTAAAAGATGCTTGCTCCTTGGAAGAAAAGCTATGACAAACCTAGACAGCATATTAAAAAGCAGAGACATTACTTTGCTGACAAAGGTCCATCTAGTCAAAGCTATGGTTTTTCTAGTAGTCATGTATGGATATGAGAGTTGGACTATAAAGAAAGCTGAGTGGGGAAGAATTGATGCTTTTGAACTGTGGTGTTGGAGAAGACTCTTGAGAGTCACTTGGACTGCAAGGAGATCAAACCAGTCAATCCTAAAGGAAATCAGTCGTGAATATTCATTGGAAGAATTGATGCTGAAGCTGAAACTCCAATACTTTGGCCACCTGATGCGAAGAACTGACTCACTAGAAAAGACTCTGATGCTGGGAAAGATTGAAGATGGGAAGAGAAGGGGACTATAGATGATGAGATGGCTGGATTGCATCACCGACTCAATAGACATGGGTTTGAGTAAACTCCTGGAGTTGGTGATGGACAGGGAAGCCTGGTTTGCTGCAGTCCATGGGGTTGTAAAGAGTCAGAAACAACTGAGTGACTGAACTGAACTGATGGCTGATTCATGTTGAGGTTTGACAGAAAACAACAAAATTATGTAAAGAAATTATCCTTCAATTAAAAAATAAATAAAATTTTTTAAAAAGGGTAAGAAAAACAGCAAACAAAAAAATTTGCAAATTTTAGACATCTTGTAGAAGAGATTCTGAATAAAGAAAATATTTTCCTCGTGGCAGAATACCTTCTGCTGTTCTCAGTCTTGCTGATATACTGGGTTTGTAAAGTGGAAAATGAATTGTCTTTTGTCCAGTGTTCCTATGGCCACTTGCATTTGAAGTGAAACTGCTGAGCACTAAGATGGGCCAGTGGTGAGATCCTCAGTGTTTGGCTCCTTTAATTGAGTTGGTCTTTAGAGGTGAGATTCCTCTCTCACATCACTCTCTCATGAGGATCCAGTGCTGCCTGGGAGGAAGCTGGATGAGCCCAGCATCACCACAGCAGTGTTGGCCAGCCTACCAGATGGCACAGGGCCCCTCCCTTGTGATGCAGTGGCAGTAAGGAACAGTTTACATCTTTCTGTTTTGTCTATGAAATCTGGATTTACCCTGGAAATTGAAATGCATTTAATCTTCGATATTTAAGGGCAGTTGATCAAGATTACACATGGAATGGGAGGCATATTTGTGGCTACTAGCCTCCATGCCTACCAAAACAAATTTAGAGGCTTAACAATACAGGAATCTAATCATTTTTTACTGTCCCACTATTGGTTAAATTATAGAAAAGGCGAGATAATTTAACCACTGTGTGACCTGTGTGTTAGTTGCTCAGTCGTGTCTGACTCTTTGCGACCCTGTGGACTCTAGCTCTCCAAACTGCTCTGTCCATGTGGTTCTCCCAGCAAGAATACTGGAGTGGGTAGCTATTCCCTTTTCCAGGGTATTTTCCCGATCCAGAGATCAAAGGAGGGTCCCCTGCATTGCAAGCAGATTCTTTACCATCTGAGCCACCAAGGACACAGCTAATCCATGGTAACTAACCAGAAATCCATTTTTAATGACTCTAAGTCTAGCAGATTTTCTATTTTACCACTTAATCTCCTTGCAAAGACTGTACACAGAAACATACTGGCGCTGACTTGCAAAATGAATTCTATAGGCTAATGTCAATAATTGATAACTTATTCCAGTTCCCCAAGGCTTTCACTTGATTCAACTGGCTCCAAAATATTTTAATGCCATGCATTTGAAAAATAAAGACATATTCATCAGGTACAGATCCAAAGGTAAAAAGACAATAGTCCCCAGGTCCATTCTACTCCTTCCACCTTAGCAGACGATTGTGACAGGTCTGGGCATGTTTCCACTTGGGGCATGATATTAATGTTTCCTTCTGGGCCAAGAATAAACTGAAAAATTCCCCATTTTTCTCATTTTTGAGATAATGTAAATGGTGGGACTGAGTCTCAGTGTATAGTTACATCAGGCTGTATACAAATAACCACAGCATTAGCCCAGTCTGTGTTGATTCCTAACTCGGAAGTAAATCTCCTAACTTCTGTTCATCAGAACTAAGCTGGTTTTCACATACCTTCAAACCCAAAAGCTCCTAAACAAATTGATGGGGAGTAATGATGAGAGAAGAGAGGAGTCCTTCTCATTAATGCAGAGAAAAGGGAGTTCTAAAGACTGTTGCTCAACTATAAAGGCAAACAACTTTAATAATTCAAGATATTTTTCTCTTGGGTCTTATTGAACAATGCAAAGATTGATATTTGAACATACTTACACTCTAAATTTCTAACATTAGTATTGCCTTGTTTTTGCTTTTGAACAACTGGAAAAGCATCCATAGAGGAAAATTCTCAAACATGAGCTGAAACCTGTCTTACATTTTTTCATCTCAACCCTAAGGAAACATTATAACAAACAGAACTTTAAGAACTGTCCACCACCATCAACTGCTAAAGGAAAGAAAAAATCAATAGTAACATCAAAACTACATTATATCTGTTTGCTCAGTGAATGTTTTGTTGCTTGGTGGTTTGTGTTTGGGTTTTGTTGTTTTGGAGTATTTTGCTTCATATACTTCTTTAATATTGCATCTCCATTCTGATAAATGGCAGTAACTGGTTACTAGTTCAATTGCTCTGGTTCTCTAAATTATATATTGACCACTCTTTACTGCATTTGGTCATATGAGGCATAGCCTTGTCTTCAGTTCAGTCGCTCAGTCGTGTCCAACTCTTTGTGACCCCATGGACTACAGCATACCAGGTCTCCCTATCTATCACCAGCTCCTGGAGTTTACCCAAACTCATATCCATTGGGTCGATAATGCAATCCAACCATCTCATCCTCTGTCGTCCCCTTTTCCTCTCACCTTGTCTTATGTTGATTTTATTTGATTATTTCTACAGACATAAGATTTTTTCAAACCTGAATTTCACTTAACTTGAAAATAAGATCACTAAAATCTTGTTCATTTTTTTGGGCTTGTATAGTCTTGTTGAGGCTTCCCAAGTGGTGCTGATAGTAAAGAACCCACCTGTCAATGCAGGAGAACTAAGAGACGTGGATTTTATCACTGGGTCAGGAAGATCCCCTGGAGGAGGGCATGGCAACCCACACCAGAAAAGCCCAGGGAAACAACAGCTTGTGGAATAGCTACTGGCCAAACCTGGGGAGTCAGGAAATAGCCTGTATTCATCTTTCCTAGCCCTTCAACATGGTTCAACTAGGAACTGAATGCCATGGATTATCAAAGAAAATAAATGGCAATGGTTATCCTCCTTATTTTCCTTCCCCTTGTTCCATGACAAACAACAGTTTCATTTTCTAGAGATTGTCTGCCAGAATAATTGGAACTGATGACAAAGTGGTATTAATGACTCACCCTGTTTATACCATGAAGTGACTACACAAGAACTGCTCCACAATCTTATTTTTCACTATTCTATGAGTAGTCAGTCCCAAGGAATTAAAAAGAAGGGGAGGACGGTCCTAAGATGGTAGAGGAATAGGATGGGGAGACCACTTTCTCCCCCACAAATTCATCAAAAAAAACCATTTAAACACTGAGTAAATTCCACAGAACAAGAATGCCAGCAGAGGACATCAGGCACCCAGAAAAACAGCCCACTGTCTTCAAAAGGAGGTAGGAAAAAATATAAAAGACAAAAGAGAGACAAAAGAGGTAGGGATGGAGCTCCATCCCAGGAAGGGAGTCTTAAAAAGAGAAAAGTTTCCAAACACCAGGAAACACTCTTACTGCTGAGTCTTTGGCGAGCCTTGGAAGCACAGAGGGCAACATAACAGGGAGAAAAAATAAATAATTAATTAAAACCCACAGATTATGTGTCCAATGGTAACTCCCCAGCAGAGAAGCAATGCAGATACCTGAACCCACCAATAGCGAGCAGGGGTTGGGCAGGGAGGCGCGGGCTGTATTGCTTAGAATAAGGACCAGGCCTGAATGCCCTGAGGGCAGTCTGAGGGAAGTAACTTGGGCTAGCCAACCAGACTGTGGGATAGCTACCACAGGAAAAGCCCTAAGAAACCACCAGGCCCACTCACAAAACAAAGGACTGAACAGAGCTAGCTGGCTGCAGACCATCCCCCCTCTGGTGACAGGCAGCCAGAGCCGGAAGGGGGGCAATCGCAGCCCCAGAGAGGCATTATCTACTAAACTGCAAGCAGGCTTCTTTGCTAACTAAGACTTCTTGGGGTTCTGGACAGTCAACATCTGCCTGAGAAGGTGCGCCAATTGTACACCCAGAAAACTGAGCAGCAGGGACGGGGGAGGCGATAAGTCAGGGACCACGCTCACCAAACACCTCATCACCTGAGCTGCTCAGAGCTGGGAAGGACACAAAATGCAGGCCCAACCAAGTCTGTGCTTGTGAGGATGACCCGAGTGCCTGAACCTGGAGTGACTTAGACCTGGGAGGTGCATGCAGCCCAGGGCTGGCCTTGGACGGTTCCCAGTGGAGCAACCTAGACCCTGAGCAGTATGCGCAGGGAGGGCACATGCACCATGAGCAGGGGCAGGCCCAGTGTGGCTGAGACACAGCAAGCACATGCCAGTATTATTTGTTTGCAGCGTCCCTCCCTCCCCACAGCGTGACTGAACAAGTGAGCCTAAAAAGTGTCCACCACCACCCTCTTGTGTCAGGGCAAAAATCAGACACTGAAGAGACCAGCAAACAGAAGAAACTAAAACAAAGGGGACCACCCTGGAAGTGACAGGTGCAATAGATTAAAACCCTGTAGTTAGTACATACTACATAGGAAGGGGCCAATAGATCTTGAGAGATATAAACTGGACCAAGGAACTACCCAAAATGAACTGACCCCACACTGCCCACAACACCACTAGAGAAAGTCCTAGATATATTTTTGCTATTTTTACTATCATTTTTTTTAATTTTTAAAAATTTTAAGTCCTCTATTACTCCTTTAATTTTCATTTTTAGCCTACTATTACTTTGCAAAAAAAAAAAAGAGAGAGACCCTATTTTTTAAAGCAAACTTCATATATATTTATTTATTTATAATTTTTATAACTTTATTTTTCTTTATTTTCTTTATTTTCTTTATTTTCTTTAATATTGTATTTTTGAAAAACCAAACTCTACTCTAGATTTTTAATCTTTGCTTTTTGGTATTTGTTATCAATTTTGTACCTTTAAAAACCCAATCTTCAGTACCCATTTTTGCTTGGGAGTGAGATTACTGGCTTGACTGCTCTCTCCCTCTTTGGACTCTCCTTTTTCTCCACCAGGTCACCTCTATCTCCTCCCTCCCCCTTCTCTTCTCTACCCAAATCTATGAATCTCTTTGTGTGTTCCAGACGGTGGAGAACACTTAGGAACTGATTACTGGCTGGATCTGTCTGTCTCCTTTGGATTCCCCCTTTATCCTCCTGGCCACTCTGTCTCTTTCCTTCCTCTTCTCTTCTCTGTATAATTCTGTGAACATCTCTGAGTGGTCCAGACTGTGGAGCACACATAAGGAAGAGATTACTGGCTAGACTGCTCTCTCCTCTTTTGATTCCACCTCATCTCATTCGGGTCACCTCTAACTCCCTCTTCCCTCTTCTCTTCTCCATGTAACTCTGTGAACCTCTCCGGGTGTCCCTCACTGTTGGGAAACTTTACATCTTTAACCTAGATGTTTTAGCAACAGTGTTGTATAGCTGGAGAAGTCTTGAGGCTACTGTAAAAATAAGACTGAAAACCAGAAACAGGAGGTTTAAGTCCAAATCCTGAGAACATCACAGAACTCCTGACTCCAGGGAACATGAATCAACAAGAGCTTATCAAATGCTTCCATACCTACACTGAAACAAAGCACCACCCAAGGGCCAACAAGTTTCAGAGCAAGACATACCACACAAATTCTCCAGCAACACAGGAACACAGTCCTGAGCTTCAATATACAGGCTGTGTGAAGTCACTCAAAACCCACTGACATCTCATAACTCATTACTGGACACTTCATTGCACTCCAGAGAGAAGAAATCCAGCTCCACCCACCAGAACACCGACGCAAGCTTCCTAACCAGGAAACCTTGACAAGCCACCCATACAACCCCACCCACAGCAAGGAAACTCCACAATAAAAAGAACTCCACAAACTGCCAAAATACAGAAAGATCACCCCAAACACAGCAATGTAAACAAGATGGGGAGACAAAGGAATACCTAGCAGGCAAAGGAACAGGATAAATGCCCACCAAACCAAAGAAGAAGAGATAGGGAATCTACCTGATAAAGAATTCTAAATATTGATAGTGAAAATGATCCAAAATCTTGAAATCAAAATGGAATCACAGATAAATAGCCTGGGGTCAAGGATTGAGAAGATGCAAGAAAGGTTTAACAAGAACTGAAAAGAAATAAAAAAAGAGACACTATATAATGAATAATGCAATAAATAAGATCAAAAACACTCTGGAGGAAACAAATAGTAGAATAATGGATGCAGAAAATAGGATTAGTGAAGTAGAAGATAGAATGGTAGAAATAAATGAATCAAAGAGGAAAAAAGAAAAACTAATTAAAAGAAATGAGAACAATCTCAGAGCCCTCCAGGACAATGTTAAATGCCCCAACATTCGAATCATAGGAGTTCCAGAAGAAGAAGACAAAAGAAAGACCGTGAGAAAATACTTGAGGAGATAGTAGTTGAAAACTTCCTTAAAATGAGGAAGGAAATAATCACCCAAGTCCAAGAAACCCAGAGAGTCCCAAACAGAATGAACCCAAGGCGAAACACCCCAAGACACATATTAATCAAATTAACGAAGATCAAACACAAAGAACAAATATTAAAAGCAGCAAGGGAAAAACAACAAATAACACACAAGGGGATTCCCATAAGGATAACAGCTGATTTTTCAATAGAAACTCTTCAGGCCAGGAGGAAATGGCAGGACATACTTAAAGTGATGAAAGAAAATAATCTACAGCCCAGACTACTGTACCCAGCAAGGATCTCATTGAAATATGAAGGAGAAATCAAAAGCTTTACAGACAAGCAAAAGCTGAGAGAATTCAGCACCACCAAACCAGCTCTCCAACAAATGCTAAAGGATATTCTCTAGACAGGAAACACATAAAAGGTGTATAAACTCGAACTCAAAACAATAAAGCAAATGGCAACGGGATCATACTTATCAATAATTACCTTAAACGTAAATGGGTTGAAGGCTCCAACCAAAAGACAAAGACTGGCTGAATGGATACAAAAACAAGACCCCTATATATGTTGTCTACAAAAGAACCACCTCAAAACAAGGGACACATACAGACTGAAAGTGAGGGCTGGAAAAGGATATTCCCCACAAATAGAGAAGACCAAAAGAAAGCAGGAGTAGCAATACTCATATCCAAAAAAATAGACTTTAAAACAAAGGCTGTGAAAAGAGACAAAGAAGGACACTACATAATGATCAAAGGATCAATCCAAGAAGAAGATATAACAAGTATAAATATATATGTACCCAACATAGGAGCACCACAATATGTAAGACAAATGCTAACAAGTATGAAAGGGGAAATTAACAATAACAAAATAATAGTGAGAAACTTTAATATCCCACTCACACTTATAGATAGATCAACTAAACAGAAAATTAACAAGGAAACACAAACTTTAAATAATACAATAGACCAGTTAGACGTAATTGATATCTAGAGGACATTTCACCCCAAAACAATGAATTTTAGCTTTTTCTCAAGTGCACACAGAACCTTCTCCAGGATATATCACATCCTGGGCCATAAATCTAGCCTTGACAAATTTAAAAAATGAAATCATTCCAAGCATCTTTTCTCACCATAATGCAGTAAGATTAGATCTCAATTACAGGAGAAAAACTTAAAAATTCCAACACATGGAAGCTGAACAACACACTTCTGAATAACCAACAAATCACAGAAGAAATCAAAAAAGAAATCAAAATATGCATAGAAACAAATAAATATGAAAACGTAATAACCCAAAACCTGTGGGACACAATAAAAGCAGTGCTAAGGGGAAGGTTCATAGCAACATAGGCATACCTCAAGGAACAAGAAAAAAGTCAAATAACGAACCTAACTCTACCCCTAAAGCAACTAGAAAAGGAAGAAATGAAGAACCCCAGGGTTAGTAGAAGGAAAGAAATCTTAAAAATTAGGGCAGAAATAAATGCAAAAGAAACAAAGGAGACCATAGCAAAAATCAACAAAGCCAAAAGCTGGTTCTTTGAAAGGATAAATAAAATTGACAAACCATTAGCCAGACTCATCAAGAAACAAAGGGAGAAAAATCAAATCAATAAAATTAAAAATGAAACTGGAGAGATCACAACAGACAACACAGAAATACAAAGGATCATAAGAGACTACTGTCAGCAATTATATGCCAATAAAATGGACAACTTGGAAGAAATGGACGAATTCCTAGAAAAGTACAACTTTCCAAAACTGAACCAGGAAGAAATAGAAAATCTTAACAGACTCATCACAAGCATGGAAATTGAAACTGTAATCAGAACAAAAGCCCAGGTCCAGACGGCTTCACAGCTGAATTCTACCAAAAATGTAGAGAAGAGCTAACACCTATCCTACTCAAACTCTTCCAGAAAATTTCAGAGGAAGGTAAACTTCCAAACTCATTCTATGAGGCCACCATCACCCTAATACCAAAACCTGACAGATGCCACAAAAAAGAAAACTACAGGCCAATATCACTGATGAACATAGATGCAAAAATCCTTCACAACATTCTAGCAATCAGAATCCAACCACACATACACCATGACCAAGTGGGCTTTATCCCACGGATGCAAGGATTCTTCAATATCTGCAAATCAATCAATGTAATTCACAACATTAGCAAATTGAAAAATAAAAGTCACATGATCATCTCAATAGAATGTAGAGAAAGCCTTTGACAAAATTCAACATCCATTTATGATAAAAAAAAAAAAACTCTCCAGAAAGCAGGGATAGAAGGAACATACCTCAACATAATAAAAGCTATATATGACAAACCTACAACAAACATTATCCTCAGTGGTGAAAAATTGAAAGCATTTCCCCTAGTCAGGAACAAGACAAGGGTGCCCACTTTCACCACTACTATTCAACATAGTTTTGGAAGTTTTGGCCACAGCAATAAGAGCAGAAAAAGAAATAAAAGAAATCCAAATTGGAAGAGAAGACATAAAACTCTCACTGTTTGCAGATGACATGATCATCTACATAGAAAACCCTAAAGATTCCACCAGAAAATTACTAGAGCTAATCAATGAATATAGTAAAACTGCAGGATATAAAATCAACACACAGAAATCTCTTGCATTCCTATATACTAATAATGAGAAAATAGAAAGAGAAGTTAAGGAAACAATTCCATTCACCATTGCAATGAAAAAAATACTTAGGAATATATCTACCTAAAGAAACTAAAGACCTATATATAGAAAATTATAAAGCACTGATGAAAGAAATCAAAGAAGACACTAATAGATGGAGAAACATACCATGTTCATGGATCGGAAGAATCAATATAGTGAAAATGAGTATACTATCCAATGCAATCTATAGATTCAATGCAATCCCTATCAAGCTACCAGCAGTATTTTTCACAGAGCTAGAACAAATAATTTCAAAATTTGTATGGAAATATAAAAAACCTCAAATAGCCGAAGCAGTCTTGAGAAAGAAGAATGGAACTGGAGGAGTCAACCTGCCTGACTTCAGGCTCTACTACAAAGCCACAGTCATCAAGACAGTATGGCACAAAGACAGAAATATAGATAAATAGAACAAAATAGAAAACCCAGAGATAAATCCACACCCCTATGGACACCTTATCTTTGATAAAGGAGGCAAGAATATACAACGGAGAAAAGACAATCTCTAACAAGTGGTGCTGGGAAAACTAGTCAACCACTTGTAAAAGAATGAAACTAGAACACTTTCAAACACCATACACAAAAATAAACTCAAAATGGATTAAAGATCTAAATATAAGGCCAGAAACTATAAAACTCCTATATAGGCAAAACACTCTCCGACATAAATTACAGCAGGTTCTTCTATGACCCACCTCCCAGAATATTGGAAATAAAAGCAAAAATAAACAAATAGTACCTAATTAAACTTAAAAGCTTATGCACAACAAAGGAAACTATAAGCAAGGTTAAAAGACAGCCTTATGAATGGGAGAAAATAATAGCAAATGAAGCAACTGACAAAGAACTAATATCAAAAATATATAAGCAACTCCTGCAACTCAATTCCAGAAAAAAAAAACGACTCAATCAAAGGATGGGCCAAAGAACTAAATAGACATTTCTCCAAAGAAGACATATTGGATGGCTAACAAACACATGAAAAGATGCTCAACATCACTCATTATCAGAGAAATGCAAATCAAAACCACAATGAGGTACCATTTCAAACCAGTCAGAATGGCTGTGATCCAAAAGTCTACAAGCAATAAATACTGGAGAGGGTGTGGAAAGGGAACCCTCTTACCCTGTTGGTGGGAATGCAAACTAGTACAGCCACTATGGAGAACAGTGTGGAGATTCCTTTAAAATACTGCAATAGAACTGCCTTATGAGCCAGCAATCCCACTGCTGGACATACATACAAAGGAAACCAGAATTAAAAGAGACACGTGTACCCCAATGTTCATTGCAGCCTTGTTTATAATAGCCAGGACATGGAAGCAACCTAGATGTCCATCAGCAGATGAATGGATAAGAAAGCAGTGGTACATATACACAATGGAGTATTACTCAGCCCTTAAAAAGAATAAATTTGAATCAGTTCCAATGAGATGGATGAAACTAGAGCCGATTATACAGAGTGAAGTAAGCCAGAAAGGAAAACACCAGTACAGTATACTGACACATATATATGGAATTTAGAAAGATAGTAATGATGACCCTGTGTGTGAGACAACAAAAGAGACAGAGAGGTATAGAACGGACTTTTGGCCTCTGAGGGAGAGGAAGAGAGTGGGATGATTTGGGAGAATGGCATTGAAACATGTATACTATCATATAAGAAACGAAGTGCCAGTCTATGTTCGATACAGGATACAGGATGCTTGGGGCTGGAGCACAGGGATGATCCAGAGAGATGATATAGGGTGGGAGGTGGGAGGGGTTTCAGGATTGGCAGCTCCTGTACATTGTGGCTGATTCATGTCATTGTATGGCAAAACCAATACGGTATTTTAAAGTAAAATAAAGTAAAAATAAAATTAAAAATAAATAAATAAAATAAAATAATAAATTCAGAATATAACAACATTTAGGAATCAGTTTATTTTTACAGACAGGTTTCGGTGATTGAAGCATACTCAATGTTTAATCCTAAACATAAACTTCACTTCTTCCCTTATAGGTCATGACTGTGAGATCATATGAGCATAATTCTATGAATCATCCCTACTCATACTGTGGCTCAGCTGGTCAAGAATGCATTTACCAGTGCAAGAGACACAAGAGAAGTGGGTTTGATCCCTGGGTTGGGAAGATCCCCTGAAGAAGGAAATGACAACTCACTGCAATATTCTTGCCTGGAAATTTCCATGGACAGAAGAGCCTGGCAGCCTACAGTCACATGGGCCTACATGTAACGCTACACGGGGCTGTAAAGAATCAGACATGACTGAGCACACATGCATACACAAACTGCTTTAAGGTTTCCTCTTTTCTCATTCTCCAACATAATTCTTGTAAAGAGAAATTTAGAAATTTCTTGTTCATTGTATGTTATCTACTATTGACGAGGCTAAAAATGTTGGAGTAATATAAAAATAACTTCTTTATGAATATAGAACACATCATTTTCAGTGAAATAAATTTATATTGCTATTTATTTAGTTATTCTTAGTTTACATTGCTTGAATACACAGTAACTAGTAGGGAATAATGTGGCTTGGATTTTTTTCACATATCTATTGGACAAATAATTGCTTTTAAGTAACCAAGAAATTCTGATATAAACTATTTTCTCTGCAGAGAGATCAACAGAAAAGACTTTTTAAATTTATTTTTAATTGGAGGATAATTGCTTTACAGTGTTGTGTTGCTTTCTACTGTACAACATGAATCAGCTCTAAGTATACATATATCTCTTCCCTCTTGAACATCCCTCCCATCCCAGCCATCTAGGTCATCACAGAGCACCAAGCTATGCTCCCTGTGCTATATAGCTCTTTCCTGCTAGCTCTCTATTTTACACAAAGTAGTACACACAAGTGTCTATGCTACTCTTTAATTTGTCCCACTCTCTCTTTCCCCCTCTGTGTCCACAAGTCCATTGTCTATGACTGTGTCTCTATTCCTGCCCTGAAAATAGGTTCATCTGTACCATTCAGAAAAGGATTTTTAAAAGGAGAAAATAGTTACCAGAGTGAATCTCCTGCATTAATGGAAGTTTGGTATCAATATGCAGAGGGCATTTTTGTTAACTATCCAACTCTCCAATAAACATGGCCAGAATATTCTCTGTGGGCTATCTTCTTATTCTGGAGTAATTCATCATCCATCTAAAGTGACTGAGTGACTAATACTTTCCCTTTCCCTTTGGAAATAAAAGCTTCCTCATATATAAATGCATGGCAACATTGATGAGCATGATATAGATTGATATTTTAATGAATTGTTCAGTTGCTAAGTTATGTCCAACTCTTTGTGACCTCATGAACTGCAGCACACCAAGCTTCCCTGTCTTTCACCATTTCCCAGAGTTTGCTCAGACTGATATCCATTGAGTCAGTGCTGTTATCCAACCATCTCATCCTCTGTCCCCTCCTTCTCCTCTTGTCATTAATATTTCCCAGCATCAGGGTCTTTTCCCAGTGAATTGGCTGTTCACATCAGGTGGCCAAAGGATTGGAGCTTCAGCTTCAGCATCAGCCCTTCCAACCAGTATTCAAGGTTGATTTCTTTTAGGATTGACTGGTTTGATCTCCTTGCAATCCAAGAGGCTCAATTGGGAGCATTAATAATAGCCTTTGCTCCAAGAAATCTTCACTAGACTCTGACACTAGATGTGAAATATCCAGAGAACCTCAGGAAGAAGTGGATTTAGAACTAGGATGGAACTTGGATCCCACAAAAGATACAAGTGGAGTCTCAGATACCATTATTATTTCTAGCCAGTGGTATTTTATACTAACATATATTTAAATAAAATGAGCATTAAATGAAAGAAAAGGTAAGTAGAGACTTATACTTTGATAAATCAGTCTCATCTCCCTCTTTTAGGCAGAACCACATGTCTATTCTATGCCGAGGTTCAGCTAAGTGGACATCATGACTTTGTTAATTAGATGATATTACACTAAGTACTGAGAGGAGCTACCCCACGACAAAGGAGTGGGGGTTGTGCAGGCGCAGGAGGGCTGAGAGGAGCTATTACACGTACAAGGTTAGGAAGGATGGATATGAGGAGATACCCCTTGTCCGAGGTAAGGAGCAGCGGCTGTGCTTTGCTGGAGCAGCTATGAAGAGATACCCCACGCCCAAGGTAAAAGAAGCCCAAGTAAGATGGTAGGTGTTGCAAGAGGGCATCAGAGGGCAGACACACTGAAAACATAATCAAAGAAAAATAGCCAACCTGATTACCTGGACCACAGCCTTGTCTAACTCAATGAAACTAAGCCATGCAGTGGGGCCACCTAAGAAGGATGGGCCATGGTGGAGAGGTCTGATGGAATGTGGTCCATTGGAAAAGGGAATGGCAAATGACTTCAGTATTCTGGCCTTGAGAACCCCATGAACAGTAGGAAAAGACAAAAAGATACAACACTGAAAGATGAATTCCTCACATCGGTAGGTGCCCAATATGCTACTGGAGATCTGTGGAAAAATAACTCCAGAAAAAATGAAGGGTTGGAGTCAAAGCAAAAACAATACCCAGTTGTGGATGTGACTGGTGATAGAAGCAAGGTCTGATGCTATAAAGAACAATATTGCATAGGAACCTGGAATGTCGGCTCCATGAATCAAGGCAAATTGGAAGTGGTCAAATAGAAGATGGCAAGAGTGAATGTCAACATTCTAGGAATCAGCAAACTAAAATGGACTGGAATGGGGAAATTTAACTCAGATGACCATTATATCTACTACTGTGGGCAGGAATCCCTTAGAAGAAATGAAGTAGCCATCATGGTCAACAAGAGAGTCTGAAATGCAGTACTTGGATGCAACCTCAAAACGACAGAATGATCTCTGTTCATCTCCAAGGCAAACTATTCAATACAGTAATCCAAGCCTATGCCCCAACCAGTAATAATGAAGAAACTGAAGTTGAGCAGTTCTATGAAGACCCACAAGACCTTTTAGAACTAACACCCAAAAAAGATATCCTTTTCATTATAGGGGACTGGAATGTTAAAGTAGGAAGTCAAGAAACACCTGGAGTAACAGGCAAATGTGGCCTTAGAATGCAGAATGAAGCAGGGCAAATACTAATAGAGTTTTGCCAAGAGAACACACTGGTCATAGCAAACACCCTCTTCCAAAAACACAAGAAAAGACTCTACACATGGACATCACTAGGTGGTCAACACCGAAATCAGATTGATTTTATTCTTTGCAGCCAAAGATGGAGAAGCTCTATACAGTCAGCAAAAACAAGACTGGGAGATGACTGTGCCTCAGATCATGATTTCCTTAGCCAAATTCAGACTTAAATTGAAGAAAGTAAGAAAAACCATTAGACCATTCAGGTATGACTTAAATCCCTTATGATTATACAGTGAAAGTAGAAATAGATTTAGGGACTAGAGCTGATAGACAGAGTGCCTGGTGAACTATGGACAGAAGTTTGTGACATTGTACAGGAGACAGGGATCAAGACCAACCCCATGGAAAAGAAATGTAAAAAGCAAAATGGTGTCTGAGGAGGCCTTACAAATAGCTCTGAAAAGAAGAGAAGTAAAAAGCAAAGGAGAAAAAGAAAGATATACCCATTTGAATGCAGACTTCCAAAGAATAGCAAGGAGAGATAAGAAAGCCTTTCTCGGTGATCAGTGCAAAGAAAGAGAGGAAAACAATAGAATGGTCAAGACTAGAGATCTCTTCAAGAAAATTAGAGATACCCAGGGAACATTTCATGCAAAGATGGGCTCAATAAGGACAGAAATGGTATGGAGCTAACAGAAGCAACGGATATTAGGAAGAGGTGGCAAGAATACACAGGGGAACTGTACAAAAAAGATCTTCATGACCCAGATAATCATGATGATGTGTTCACTCGCCTAGAGGCAGACATCCTGGATTGTGAAGTCAAATGGGCCTTAGCAAGCATCACTATGAACAAAGCTAGTGGAGGTGATGGAATTCCAGTGGAGCTATTTCAAGTCTGAAAGATGATGCTATTAAAGTGATGCATTCAATATGCCAGCAAATTTGGAAAACTCAGCAGTGGCCACAGGACTGGAAAAGGTCGGTTTTCATTCCAATCCCAAAGAAAAGCAATGCAAATGAATGCTCAGACTACCGCACAATTGCACTCATCTCACATGCTAGCAAAAGAATTCTCAAAATTCTCCCCGCCAGGCTTCAGCAGTATGTGAGCCGTGAACTTCCTGATGTTCAAGCTGGTTTTAGAAAAGGCAAAGGAACCAGAGATCAAATTGCCAACATCTGCTGGATCATCAAAAAAAAGCAAGAGAGTTCCAGAAAAACATCTATTTCTGCTTTATTGACTATGTCGAAGCCTTTGACTGTGTGGATCACAATAAACTGTGGAAAATTCTGAAAGAGATGAGAATACCACACCACCTGACCTGCCTCTTGAGAAACCTGTATGCAGGTCAGGAAGCAACAGTTAGAACTGGACATGGAACAACAGACCGGCTCCAAATAGGAAAAGGAGTACGTCAAGGCTGTATATTGTCACCCTGCTTATTTAACTTATATGCAGAGTACAGCATGAGAAATGTTGGGCTGGAAGAAACACAAGCTGGAATCAAGATTGCCAGGAGAAATATCAATCACCTCAGATATGCAGATGACACCACCCTTATGGCAGAAAGTGAAGAGGAACTAAAAAGCCTCTTGATGAAAGTGAAAGAGGAGAGTGAAAAAGCTGGCTTAAAGCTCAGCATTCAGAAAACGAAGATCATGGCATCTGATCCCATCACTTCATTGGAAATAGATGGGGAAACTGTGGAAACAGTGTCAGACTTTATTTTTAGGGCTTCAAAATCACTGCAGATGGTGATTGCAGCCGTAAAATTAAAAGACGCTTACTCTTTAGAAGGAAAGTTATGACCAAACTAGATAGCATATTAAAAGAGATACATTACTTTGCCAACAAAGGTCCCTCTAGTCAAGGCTATGGTTTTTCCAATGTTCGTGTATGGATGTAAAAGTTGGACTGTGAAGAAAACTGAGCTCCAAAAAATTGATGCTTTAGAACTGTGGTGTTGGAGAAGACTCTTGAGAGTCCCTTGGACTGCAAGGAGATCCAACCAGTCCATTCTGAAGGAGATCAGCCCTGGGATTTCTTTGGAAGGAATGATGCTAAAGCTAAAACTCCAGTACTTTGGCCACCTCATGTGAAGAGTTGACTCATTGGAAAAGACTCAGATGCTGGGAGGGACTGGGGGAAGGAGGAGAAGGAGTCGACAGAAGATTTAAAGGTTGTTGCTGAACTAAAAGACACCAGGATTCTTGGCCTCCGGAGGAGAAGAATTCAATCTGGAGCCAGATCGAGGCTTGATCGCTCTCAGCTTTTGTGTAATAAAGTTTTATTAAAGTATAAAGGAGCTAGAGAAAGCTTTTGACATAAGCGTCAGAAGGGGGCAGAAAGACTACCCCCCTGCTAGTCTTCAGTTGGATGTTATATAGTCACTAGCAGTCTGTTAATCAAAGAAAGAAATGTCTTAAACTCAGAATGGCACCAGGCCCCCATCCATAAGACGCATTTTGGGATAATAACCAGATGATTCATCTCGGGCCAGAAGGACAGATTACCATACAAATAGTTTCGTTTACATAGATTCTAGGAACAATATTTGAGTATAACATACTGGTTTGTCAAGTAGGTTCTGAGCCATTAGGCGGAACCAACTTGAAGACAGAGTCTGGGGTAAATGAATAGTACACTAACATAGCTTAAGACAAACGTTTTCATAAGAAAAAGGCATTGGTTAACTCAAGAAAAACATGAGTTTGAGTGAACTCCTGGAGTTGGTGAGGGACAGGGGGGCCTGATGTGCTGCGATTCATGGGGTCGCAAAGAGTCGGACACAACTGAGCAACTGAACTGAAGACACGACTGAGCAACTGAACTGAACTGAACTTCAGGTGAAACAAGGTGTCATTATGGCAACACAGTATTTTAAGAGAAACCTCCTTTTAAATTTGTATAGAGAAGGAAAAAATATTGCTAGTTTGTTTCTTCCTGCCACTTAAGAGAGATAAAAATGTCTGACACTTGCAGCCTGTTTCCTCCATTTGGAGACTCCTCGCCTTCCTGCCTATTATCCTCTCAAGATGAGATGGCTGGATGCCATCACTGACTTGGTGGACATGAGTTTGGGTAAACTCCAGGAGTTGGTAATGGACAGGGAGGCCTGGCGTGCTGCAATTCATGGAGTCACAAAGAGTCAGACATGACTGAGTGACTGAACTGAACTGACTGAAATGAACACTAAGTACATTGATATTAAAAAGATGACAATGATATTAGATGTAAATCTCTTGAGGTATTGGATAAGTAAAATACATTGCACAACACAAAAGAGAGTATTAAAAAAAGAAACAAGAGACCCTAAGAAGGAGAAAGTATGTATCATGATATTAGAAATAAGGTCAAATGTGTAAATTAGGAATAAAAATTTAATTTTTACTATAAATATAAACTCTAAAGTTTGTGATAAAATTGCGAACATACAGAACATACAGAAAAGCAGGAAAAATGCCTTTAAAATTCATATAGCCACACCTCAGTTCAGTTCAGTTCAGTCGCTCAGTCGTGTCACCTAGAGCTTGTAATTGATAATACTTTGCCATATTTGCTTCTTGTATATAGTTTTGGCTGAGTCACTTAAAAGCAAATGACAGTAATTCATTTTACCCTAAATACTTCAATATATGTAATAGTTTTGAATATTTTCTTGTTACACATATATTTATTTATATTTAATAACAACTTTCCTCTTTCTCTTTCTTCCCTTTGTTAAACTGGTATGTTTGCTGGAAATAAATATTTTATAATTTATTTTATTTGTTTATCTATTTTTGATTGTGCTTGGTCTTTGCTGTACCTGGGCTTTCTCTAGTTGGGGTGAGCATGGGCTATCTTCATTGCAGTGCTCAGCTCCTCATTGCAGTGGCTTCTCTTGTTTCAGAGCTAGTGAAGTTTTAGGGGCACAGACCTTAGCAGTTGTGGCACATGGGCTCCTTAGCACAGGCTCAGTAGTTGTGGTGCATGGGCTTAGTTGTTCCTCAACATGTGGAATCATACCAAGGATCGAACCCATGTCCCCTGGATACACAGGTGGATTATTATCTACTGTACCACCAGGGAAGTCCAAAAATAAATTTTATAATTGAGTCTTTAGGTAACAAAATATTTGGTGGAAATTATGGGATAATTGATATAGCCAGTGATTAATAAAATAACTGTTGGGATGACGTGACGTTTTGTTCTTGGAAGAAGGGAAAATATCTTCACTTACAGACGGATGGCTGCATCCTGTAAGGTAGAAAAACAGAGCATATTATAGCAAACAGAAGTTCAAATACTCATGGAAATGTGTATATGGTGCTAAGAAGTCAAAGGGGTGAATGGTACCAGCTATTAACTTTTTGCCTCTTATCTGCAATTCCACACTTCTTTGTTCTGCTTCATAATACTTCATCCAGACCTTGTAAACATTTCTCCCTTGACAGATGATTTTATGTTAGGCTTTACTAATTGTAATCCAACTCCATTTTTCTGAAAAGGCATTATATAATATTTTCAATGAAAATTACTGATCAAATCTAAAGTTTCAGAAAGCTTGAATTCAATATTTTCCTGAAGTAATAAAAAATCTATCTTAAACCAACATCCTGAGATTATATTTGATGGTAATATAAAACAGATATTGCCATTAAAACCAGGAAAATCATAATTCCTCAACATTTTCCTGGGAATTCTCTTTTTAAAAAATGAGAAGTGAAAAGAAATAAGTATAACAACATTTATACCTAAGTTTAAAGACAATGACAACATTTATTGAGGAAATCTGAGAGAATTGACGGAAAAGCTTTTTAAGATATTGAGTTCAAGTAAGATCTCTACAAACTGAGCAAATAACAAAGGAAAAAAGAATCTTCTCCATATTGTGTGAGAGCAAGTTGTACTGGAAAAAAAAATTAATTCACAATATCCATTTTAAAATATGTAGAGATACAAGTTGAGAACTGTGAAAGATATAGATTATGTTCTAGGAGAGTAAGATGTCAATTCTTTTTAAATTAATGTTCTGTAAAGTTCAAAGCAATCTCAATCACTCTCTCATTCAGTTCAGTTCAGTCGCTCAGTCGTATCCGACTATTTGTGACCCCATGAATCGCAGCACGCCAGGCCTCCCTGTCCATCACCATCTCCCGGAGTTCACTCAGACTCACGTCCATCGAGTCAGTGATGCCATCCAGCCATCTCATCCTCGGTCGTCCCCTTCTTCTCCTGCCGCCAATCCCTCCCAGCATCAGAGTATTTTCCAATGAGTCAACTGTTCGCATGAGGTGGCCAAAGTACTGGAGTTTCAGCTTTAGCATCATTCCTTCCAAAGAAATCTCACGGTTGATCTTCTTCAGAATGGACTGGTTGGATCTCCTTGCAGTCCAAGGGACTCTCAAGAGTCTTCTCCAACACCAGAGTTCAAAAGCATCAATTCTTCGGCGCTCAGCCTTCTTCACAGTCCAACTCTCACATCCATACATGACCACAGGAAAAACCATAGCCTTGACTAGATGGACCTTAGTCGGCAAAGTAATGTCTCTGCTTTTGAATATAGTGTCTAGGTTGGTCATAACTTTTCTTCCAAGGAGTAAGAGTCTTTTAATTTCATGGCTGCAGTCACCATCTGCAGTGATTTTGGAGTCCCCCAGAATAAAGTCTGACACAGTTTTCACTGTTTCTCCATCTATTTCCCATGAAGTGATGGGACCAGATGCCATGATCTTCGTTTTCTGAATGTTGAGCTTTAAGCCAACTTTTTCACTCTCCTCTTTCACTTTCATCAAGAGGCTTTTTAGTTCCTCTTCACTTTCTGCCATAAAAGTGGTGTCATTTGCATATCTGAGGTGATTGATATATCTCCTGGCAATCTTGATCCCAGCTTGTGTTTCTTCCAGTCCAGCGTTTTTCATGCTGTACTCTGCATATAAGTTAAATAAGCAGGGTGACAATATACAGCCTTGACGTACTCCTTTGCATATTTGGAACCAGTCTGTTGTTCCATGTCCAGTTCTAACTGTTGCTTCTTGACCTGCATACTATCTCATTAGCATTTCTATTATGCAAAGTAATTATCAAGTCCATCTGAAAGATAAACAAGTGAAATTAGCCAAAACTTAGGGAGGAAAGTAACAGGGCAAACAGTTTGCCTCATCATATGTTAAGGTGTACCTAGAACTCATAATATGTTAAGGCAATTCAGGAATCAATAGATAATGAAGCAGAGTAAGTAGCTCTGGAATACACTTCTTTATTGAAAGAAGAAAACTTCATCTATGATAAAGCCTCCCAAGCCAGTGAGGAAAAAAGATGAATCAATAAATGGTATTAGGAAATTGATAATTTGGGTGGAAGTGAGAGAAATCAATTTAACATTTTCACTTTATTCCAAAATAATGCAAAAGAAATTATCAAGAACAAATTTAATCAATTAGATTAAAACAAGAAGGCAATATATGCTTGAATATTTAATTAATGTCTAGATAGAAAATTATTTTTTCAACATAAAAGCAAAGGAAAATATCACAAATTGAATTACAAGTCAAGCGGCATTTGAGGAACAAATTAAACACAAAAGATTTGACATCTTTAATACCTAAAGAACTCAAAAATCAGTTAGAAAATTCTTGAGACAAATGAACAAAGGACATGAGCAGACCAGTCACACCCAAAAGAAACACAAATGGCCAAAAAAAAAAAAAAAAAAAGCATCCTAAGATTCAAACGTATGGATATCAAAATAGAGGAAAGACATTTTTCATCATCTATTAAACTGGAAAATATACTATCTGCGTGTACTATCTGCGTGTGTCAGTCATGTCTGACTCTTGTGACCCCATGTACTGTTCACAGCCACCAGTCTCCTCTGTCCATGGGATTTCCCAAGCAAGAATACTGGAGTGGATTGCCATTTTCTCTTCCAGAGGATCTTCCCAACCCAGAAATCAAACCAGAAATCTCCTGCATTGATAGGTGGATTCTTTACCACTGAGACACATGGGAAGCCCTATGATTCTGCATCAGTTCAGTTCAGTTCTGTCACTCAGTCATGTCTGACTCTTTGCAACTCCATGGACTGCAGCACTCGAGGCTTCCCTGTCCATCACCAACTCCAAGAGCTTACTCAAACTCATGTCCATTGAGATAGTGATGCTATCCAAGCATCTCATCCTCTGTCATCCCCTTCTCCTCCAACCTTCAATCTTTCCCAGCATCAGGGTCTTTTCCAGTGAGTCAGTTCTTCACATCAGGTGACCAAAGTATTGGAGTTTCAACTTCAGCATCAGTCCTTCCAATGAATATTCAGGACTGATCTCCTTTAGGATGGACTGGTTCGGTCTCCTTGCAGTCCAAGAGACTCTCAAGAGTCTTCTCCAGCACCACAGTTCAAAAGCATCAGTTTTTGGTGCTCAGCTTTCTTTATAGTCCAACTCTCACATCCATACATGACTACTGGAAAAACCATAGCTTTGACTAGATGGATCTTTGTTGGGAAAGCAATGTCTCTGCTTTTTAATATGCTATCTAGGTTGGTCATAACTTTTCTTCCAAGGAGCAAGTGTCTTTTAATTTCATGGCTGCAGTCATCATCTGCAGTCATTTTGGAGTCCCCAAAAATAAAGTCTGACACTGTTTCCACTGTTTCCCCGTCTATTTCCCATGGCGTGATGGGACCAGATGCCATGATCTTAGGTTTCCGAATGTTCAGTTTTAAGCCAACTTTTTCACTCTCCTCTTTTACTTGCATCAAGAGGCTTTTAGTTCTTCGCTTTCTGCCATATGAATGGTGTCATCTGCATATCTAAGCTTATTGATATTTCTCCCAGCAATCTTGATTCCAGCTTGTGCTTCATCCAGCCCGGCATCTCTCATGGTGTACTTTGCATATAGGTTAAATAAGCAGACTGACAATATACCACCTTGACAATATACTCCTTTTCCTATTTGGAACCAGTCTGTTGTTCCATGTCCAGTTCTAACTGTTGCTTCTTAGCATACAGATTTCTCAGGAGGCAGGTCAGGTAGTCTGGTATTCCCATCTCTTTAAGAATTTTCCACAGTTGGTTGTGATCCACACAGTCAAAGGCTTTGGCATAGTCAATAAAGCATAAGTAGATGTTTTTCTGGAACTCTCTTGCTTTTTCCATGATCCAGCGGATGTTGGCAATTTGATCTCTGGTTCCTCTGCCTTTTCTAAATCCAGCTTGAACATCTGGAAGTTCACAGTTCATGTAGTGTTGAAGCTTGGCTTGGAGAATTTTGAGCATTACTTTGCTAGCACGTGAGATGAGTAAAATCGTGTGGTAGTTTTAGCATTCTTTGGCATTGCCTTTCTTTGGGGTTGGAATGAAAACGGACCTTTTCCAGTCCTGTGGCCACTGCTGAGTTTTCCAAATTTGCTGGCATATTGAGTGCAGCATTTTCACACATCATCTTTCAGATCTGAAGTAGCTCAACTGGAATTCCATCACCTCCACTAGCTTTGTTCGTAGTGATGCTTTCTAAGGCCCACTTGACTTCACATGATACTGTATGGTACTTGGTAAAATGCTGGTGCTATTCAAGAAGAAATGTTAAAATCTGCAAATACAAGTATAAATTGGTACAACTTTTTGAAGGATAGATTAGACTCAAATCAGTCTTTAAAATGTTCATATTCTTTCAACCAACTAGCCCACTTCTTGAAACCTTGAACAAATACTAAAGATGTTTTAATGTGAAATATGTAAATGTAGAAAATAGGAAATAAACTAAATTTTCAAAAATATGAGAATAACTAAATAAATTATGGACCCCCATAAAATGGAATAGAATACAGTCATTAAAATCTTAATTTTGAAGAATATTTAAGGCAGACATTTTTGAAGCATAATGTTAAACCAAAGAGGAGAATGAAAAACTGTGGAAAAATTAATCCAGTTTTTAGAGATTGTAGAGAAAACAAAACCTTCCTGCCCTCTTTGTGGGAATGTAAATTGGTCTGGGCACTGTGGAAACAGTATGGAGGTTCCCTAAAAGCCAAAAATAAAGTTGCCATATGTTCCATCAACCCTACTTCTGGGCATATAACCAGAGAAAAGTTTACTTTGAAAAGATACAGGCACTCCAATGTTCATAGCAGAACTACTTACAATAGCCAAGACATGGAAACAGGAAGATTATGCTGGCACTGATTTTCAGAAAGATAACTTGGCTCCAGAATACTCTATAATAGCCACCAAAATTAACTGTAATCAAAGAGATCATTAGATGTTCTAGTTGCCTTTCATTCCTCAGAGGTGAGACTTTGGCAGCTCATGGCCTGGCTGGAGTCAGACTTGCCTCAGTGATAAAATCAGTGATAGAAACGGCACATCAAAGGTAGAGAAGAGCTTGTGCTTCATTTCCCAGTCTCAGTACAGTTTGTGAAAGAACAAGGGCCAATCCCACTTGAATTTTCAAAATTATAAACTGGGTAATTGCAGTTGAATGATTTTGAAATTGCTTGGTTTCTTCTCTTCTTGCTTCACTGTTAATTTTGTTTATACCCAAATAAGTGTAAAACTGCTTTCTCATCCAATGAAAGTTTGCTAAGAGATAATGGCTCTAAAAATGTGAAATTTGCATCACTTATTTAAATTTAAAATACTAACAAAATGATTAAAACCAAACTTTGCATTTGCCTCAGTGTTGGTAATTTAGAATAATTGGTCTTGAATTATCTAATAATGCACTTACTGCTAATGTGGAGTCAAGAATGCATTATTCCAGAGCTCTTAGCAAATGACAATCTGATAGTTTATAATATCTTTTATGTTGATAAAAAAAAATGAGTTGTTTTCCATAGAAAAGCTGTAAAATACTGAAGTAGGTAAGAAGAACGGAGAAGGCAATGGCACCCTACTCCAGTACTCTTGCCTGGAAAATCCCATGGGTGGAGGAGCCTGGAAGGCTGCAGTCCATGGGGTCGCAAAGAGTGACTTCACTTTCACTTTTTGCTTTCATGCATTTCAGAAGGAAATGGCAACCCACTCCAGTGTTCTTGCCTGGAGAATTCCAGGGATGGGGGAGCCTGTTGGGCTGCCATCTATGGGGTCGTACAAAGTCGAACACGACTGAAGCGACTTAGCAGCAGCAGTAGGTAAGAAGAAACTGAAAGCTACCAAAATACTACACCCAGAGTGATATTTCAACTTTTCAACAATTTTTTCCAACTTTGGGGGTATATTCACATTCAGTCACTTTAGTGGTGTCCAACTTTTTGTGACCTTATAGACTTAGCCGACCAGTTTCCTCTGTCCATGGATTTTCCCTGCAAGAATACTGGATTGGGTTGCCACTCTCTCCTCTAGGGTATATTCCCCACCCAGGGATTGAACTCACATCTCCTGCACTGCAGACTGATTCTTTACCACTGAGTTACCAGGGAAGACCAGTTTGCAGCGAGGTGGCATGAAGGCGGTCAGTCAGTCAGTTCAGTTGCTCAGTCGTGTCCGACTCTTTGTGACCCCATGAATCACAGCACGCCAGGCCTCCTGTTCATCACCATCTCCCGGAGTTCACTCAGATTCACGTTCATAGAGTTCTTGATGCCATCCAGCCATCTCATCCTCGGTCGTCCCCTTCTTCTCCTGCCCCCAATCCCTCCCAGCATCAGTCTTTTCCAATGAGTCAACTCTTCACATGAGGTGGCCAAAGTACTGGAGTTTTAGCTTTAGCATCATTCCTTCCAAAGAAATCCCAGGGCTGATCTTTTTCAGAATGGACTGGTTTGATCTCCTTGCAGTCCAAGGGACTCTCAAGAGTCTTCTCCAACACCACAGTTCAAAAGCATCAATTCTTCGGTGCTCAGCCTTCTTCACAGTCCAACTCTCACATCTATACCTGACCACAGGAAAAACCATAGCCTTGACTAGATGGACCTTAGTAGGCAAAGTAATGTCTCTGCTTTTGAATATACTATCTAGGTTGGTCATAACTTTTCTTCCAAGGAGTGTCTTTTAATTTCATGGCTGCACTCACCATCTGCAGTGATTTTGGAGCCCCAAAAATAAAGTCTGACACTGTTTCCACTGTTTCCCCATCTATTTCCCATGGAGTGATGGGACCAGATGCCATGATCTTCATTTTCTGAATGTTGAGCTTTAGGAGGTATGTAACTTATTCTCAGGGACTCAGTTTGTAGGTAATGACTTGATACTATAACATGTTTGACACAAAATTCTCTGTCTCTGGAAACATTCAAGCAGAAACTAGAGAACTTGGTTTGGGGGCAGGGGGTGAAGGTTCAAGACAATGACCCCTAACAACCCTCAACTCTTCCATTTGTAGGAGAAGCTTGACTTGGAAGTCAGATGTGTGTGAGTTTGTCTCTCTGTGTGCAGGTGTGTGTTATCTGATAGAGGAGAGAATTACAGCCAGCTTCAGTCAATAAGGCATTTGCTGTGTCGCGTGGAAGGAAAAGATGATTTAGAGCAAAATCTTGTGGAATATTCCCATGTAGGGGACAGGAAGGTAGAATAACTGTAGTGAAAGTAACATGGAACTAATCAGAGTAGCAGGGGAAATGACAATATTTATGGATAAACAACCCACATAAAAGCATGGGTAACTGAACATGTGTGGAAATATTAGACATCTGTATTAACTAATTTAAGAAATCTTACTGTATCATTATGTAATTAAGTCATATCAGTCTAAATTTTAAATGAAAGGCTTTCAGCATGTAGAATTAGGAAAGCATAAGTCAGAATGGCTCAGATTCTCTTATTTTTAAGGCTTGGAACTTTTAGGAAGAAATAGCACTGGGGGGTAATTCTTTTTTTTTCCTCATTTTCTTTCTTTCACATAAGAATCCTGAACTTGCATGACATTAGCAACCTATCCTTTGCATTTGATTGCCTTTATTCTACAGTTGTTTTGAAGCTAAGATTTAGTGTTGTGTATTTTTTGAAGAAATGTGTTGGTCTACCTCTGAAGCCTATGTTTCCTTTTGAATATCTTTATAACCTATTACTAAATTTTAAATCCTTTTTCATTTTCAACTTCTCTAATTTCCTCAAGTTATATGTTTTTGCTTCTGAAAGTGAAAAGTAGAACTCTAGAAATAGCTATCCAATTTCTCCAAATCTAAAATGTAGGGTTTAGGGAATTATACATGGCTTCCCTGGTGGCTCAGAGGTTAAAGTGTCTGCCGCCAATGTGGGAGACCTGGGTTCGATCCCCTGAGTCGGGAAGATCCCTGGAGAAGGAAATGGCAATCCACTCCAGTATTCTTGCCTGGAGAACCCCATGGACAGAGAAGCCCAGTAGATTAAAGTCCACGGGGTCACAAAGAGTCAGACATGACTGAGCGACTTCACCTCACCTTAGGGAATTATTAGGCTCCCAGATATCAAGGATTAATGAAAGCCCCCAAAGAAAACCAAAAGAAATGACATAATGTCAGTATGAGTTTGAGCTTAACATCCACATACTGAAAGGGCAAATGTCAGAAAGTTTCTTCATAAATCTAAACATTTCTAGGAAAGCATTCTCAGAACTATATAGTAAAGCTTCCCAGGAGTCATCAGCTGCTGAATACTTTCTCAAGGCCTTGAGGCTGACTGATTACTATTTCTGAATCATAAAAGGATAGAAATTCAAATGTCATAATGCTCTTTTGAGGAAAAAGAAGCCAGAAAGTTGTGATTTTTCTCAAGATAACACCATGACCTGATTCTGTTTCAGTGTATGGAATAGCAATGGCTCATGGATCCAGAACAGCTGAGGAAATGGTACTGCATCAAACCAGAGTGTCTAGTCAGCTGCAGCTTACTCTTTTAGTCATAGTCACTCAATCGTGTCCAACTCTTATCAATCCCATGGCCTGGGGCTTGCCAGGTTCTTCTGTCCGTAGGATTTCCCAGCAAGAATACTGGAGTGGGTTACCATTTCCTTCTCCAGGGGATCTTCCCTGCCCAGGGATCAAACCTAGGTCTCCCACATTGCAGGCAGATTCTTTACCACCTGAGCCACCAGGGAAGCCAGATTTACTCCTCTAGGCAAGGTGTTACTGGAATCATTCTTGTTAGAAATCCTTTATAAAATGCCTTCACTACTGCCCTGCCTTTCTAAACACAAAGTGCTGCTTTTTTTTTTTAAGTAAGCCTTTTAAAAATTTAATTTATTAGTTTTAAAAATTTATTTGACCATGCCACACAGCATATAAGGTGTTAGTTTCACAGCCAAGGATCAAACCCAAGTCCTTTGCTTTGGAATCATCATCTTAACCACTGGACCACCAGGAAAGCCCAGAATATACTGTTCTTGATTTTACCCTTTCTCGATGACTTAGACACTTGTACTATGAGCTTCAGTTATTGTTAAGTACTTTGCAATGTGGGAGGCACCTGCAGGAGCTACCAGAAAATATAGCGACATATTCCTTTCATGAGAAATGAGTTTTACTTTAGTTGCTCAGTCGTGTCCGACTCTTTGTGACCCTATGGATTGCACCATGCCAGGGCTTTCTGTCCATCACCAATTACCAGAGTCTAGTCAAACCCATATCCATTGAGTTGGTGATACCATCCAATCATCTCATCCTCTGTCATCCTCTTCTCCACCTGCCTTCAATCTTTCCCAGCATCAGGGTCTTTTCAAATGAGTCAGCTCTTCCCATCAGGTGGCCAAAATATTGGAGTTTCAGCTTCAACAGCAGTCCTTCCAATGAATATTCAGGACTGATCTTTAGGATGGACTAGTTGGATCTCCTTGTAGTCCAAGGGACTCTCAAGAGTCTTCTCCAACACCACAGTACAAAAGCATCAATTCTTAGGTGCTCAGCTTTCTTTACAGTCCAACTCTCATATCCATACATGACTACTGGAAAAACCATAGCCTTGAGTAGATGGACATTTGTTGGCAAAATAATGTCTCTGCTTTTTAATATACTGTCCAGGTTGGTCACAACTTTCCTTCCAAGGAGTAAGAGTCTTTTAATTTTATGGCTGCAGTCACCATCTGCAGTGATTTTGGAGTCCAAAAAAATAAAGTCTGACACTGTTTCCACTGTTTTCCCATCTATTTCCCATGAAGTGATGGGACCAGATGCCATGATCTTCGTTTTCTGAATGTTGAGCTTTAAGCCAACTTTTTCACTCTCCTCTTTCACTTTCATCAAGAGGCTTTTAGTTCCTCTTCACTTTCTGCCATAAGGGTGGTATCATCTGCATATCTGAGATGATTGATATTTCTCCCAGCAATCTTGATTCCAGCTTGTGCTTCATCTAGCCCAGCGTTTCTCATGATGTACTCTGCATAGAAGTTAAATAAGCAGGGTGACAATATACAGCTTTGAAGTACTCCTTTTCCTATCTGGAACCAGTCTGTTGTTCCATGTCCAGTTCTAACTGTTGCTTTCTGACCTGCATACAGATTTCTCAAGAGGCAGGTCAGGTGGTCTGGTATTCCCATCTCTTGAAGAATTTTCTGCAGTTTATTGTGATCCACACAGTCAAAGGCTTTGGCATAGTCAATAAAGCAGAAATAGATGTTTTTCTGGAACTCTCTTGTTTTTTCCATGATCCAGCGGATGTTGGCAATTTGATCTCTGGTTCCTCTGCCTTTTCTAAAACCAGTTCACAGTTCACGTATTGCTGAAGCCTGGCTTGGAGAATTTTGAGAATTCCTTTGCTAGTATGTGAGATGAATGCAATTGTGCGGTAGTTTGCGCATTCTTTGGCATTGCCTTTCTTTGGAATTGGAATGAAAATTGACCTTTTCCAGTCCTGTGGCCACTGCTGAGTTTTCCAAATTTGCTGGCATATTGAGTGCAGCACTTCACGGCATCATCTTTTATGATTTGAAATAACCCAACTGGAATTCCATCACCTCCACTAGCTTTGTTCGTAGTGATGCTTTCTAAGGCCCACTTGACTTCACATTCCAAGATGTCTGGCTCTAGGTGAGTGAACATACCATCGTGAGTATCTGAGTCATAAAGATCTTTTTGTATAGTTCTGTGTATTCTTACCACTTCTTCTTAATATCTTCTGCTTCTGTTAGGTCCATACTATTTCTGTCCTTTATTGAGCCCATCTTTGCATGAAATGTTCCCTTGGTATCTCTAATTTTCTTGATGAGATCTCTAGTCTTTCCCAATATGTTGCTTTCCTCTATTTCTTTGCACTGATCACTGAGGAAGGCTTTCTTATCTCTCCTTGCTATTCTTTGGAACTCTGCATTCATATCTTTCTTTTTCTCCTTTGCTTTTCACTTCTCTTCTTTTCACAGCTATTTGTAAGTCCTCCTCAGACAGCCATTTTGCTTTTTTGCATTTCATTTTCTTGGGGATGGTCTTGATCCCTGTCTCCTGTACAGTGTCACAGACCTCTGTCCAAAGTTCATCAGGCATCCTATCTGATCTAGCCCATTAAATCTATTTGTCATTTCCACTGTATAACCATAAGGGATTTGTTTTATGTCATACCTGGATGGTCTAGTGGTTTCCCCACTTTCTTCAATTTAAGTCTGAATTTGCCAGTAAGGAGTTCATGGGCTGAGCCACCATCAGCTCCCGGTCTTATTTTTGCTGACTATATAGAGCTTCTCCAACTTTGGCTTCAAAGAATATAATCAGTCTGAAATTGGTGTTGGCCATCTTTTGATGTCCATGTGTAGAGTCTTCTCTTGTGTTGTTGGAAGAGGATGTTTGCTATGACCAGTGCCTTCTCTTGGCAAAACTCTATTAAAACTTTGCCTTTCTTCATTCTGTACTCCAAGGCCAAATTTGCCTGTTACTCCAGGTATTTCTTAACTTCCTACTTTTGCATTCCAGTCTCCTATAATGAAAAGAACATCTTTTTTGGGTGTTAGTTCTAAAAGGTCTTGTGGGTCTTTGTACATCTGCTCAGCTTCAGCTTCTTCAGTGTTACTGGTCAGAGCATAGATGTGGATTACCATGATATTGAATGGTTTGCCTTGGAAATGAACAGAGATCATTCTGTCATTTTTGCGATTGCATCCATGTACTACATTTCGGACTCTTGTTGACCATGGTGGCTATTCCATTTCTTTAAGGGATTCCTGCCCACAGTAGTAGATATAATGGTCATCTGAGTTAAATTCACCCATTCCAGTCCATTTTAGTTTGCTGATTCCTAGAATGTCAACATTCACTCTTGCCATCTCCCTGTCTGACCACTTCCTATTTGCCTTGATTTATGGACCTGACATTCCAGGTTCCTGTGCAATATTGCTCTTTACAGCATCGGACCTTGCTTCTATCACCAGTCACATCCACAACTGGGTATTGTTTTTGCTTGGTTCTGTCCCTTCATTCTTTCTGGAATTACTTCTCTACTGATCTCCAGTAGCATACTTGGCACCTACCAACCTTGGGGAGTTCATTTTTCAATGCCTTATCTTCTTGCCTTTTCATACTGTTCATGGGGTTCTCAACGCAAGAATACTGAAGTGGTTTGCCATTCCCTTCTCCAGTGGACCACAATTTTTCAGGACTCTCCACCATGACCCATTCATCTTCGGTGGCCCTACATGGCATGGCTTAGTTTCACTGAGTTAGACAAGGCTGTGGTCCATGTGATCACACTGACTAGGTTTCTTTGACTGAGGTTTCAGTCTGCCTGCCTTCTGATGCCCTCTCTCCAAATAAATAGAGTTAACAGAGGTCAAAAGTCCAAGAAATTAATCCTGATATTTCTTTTTCATAGCATAGATTCTCTGCCATCATTTTTTCATTGATCTATGGTAAAGAGTTAGAAGATGCCAAGATCATGAAACACCAAAGTAAAGCCCTATCATATTAAGCAGTTGCCTTTTATGAGAAACCATTCTTTTATTAAACACTTAGTCTATGCCAGATATGATAAATTCTTTAGTGTATGAGCTTGCTTGAGTCCTTTTATATCTTCAATGTGTAGCACATTTGATGTGTAATAAATGTATGTATGCTGCTGCTAGGTCGCTTTAGTTGTGTCCGACTCTGTGCGACCCTGTAGATGGCAGCCCATCGGGCTCCTCTGTCCCTGGGATTCTCCAGGCAAGAACACTGGAGTGGGTTGTCATTTCCTTCTCCAATGCATGAAAGTGAAAAGTGAAAGTGAAGTCGCTCAGCCATGTCCGACTCTTAGCGACCTCATGGACTGCAGCCTACCAGGCTCCTCCGTCCATGGAATTTTTCCAGGCAAGAGTATTTGAATGGGTTTCCAATGCCATTTCCAAATGTATGTATAAAACAAGAAATAATGGAATTATTCATTTTGCCAAAGGAAAAAAACTAGACTCAAAAAAATGTATATATAAAACAAGAAATAATGGAATTATTCATTTTGCCAAAGGAAAAAGCTAGACTCAAAAAATTAAGTAATTTGTCTGAGTCTATATAGTTAGGGAATGGTAGAATCATGATTTTAACCCAGATCCTTTCATTTCAAATCCTTTGCTTCCTCCAGTCTGTGAAATTAACCTGTATTTATTCAAAGTTATTTATTAATTATTATACAAACTTACTAAAGTGGTTACCCATTCCTTTCTCCAGGAGATCTTCCTGACCCAGAGATTAAACCCATGTCTCCTGCATTGGCAGCTGGTTTCTTTAACCATCTGAGCGACCAAAGAATTCCCTGTTATACAAGTTAAGTAGCTATACCAAAGAAACCCAAAACTGCAATAGTTTAAATGAAATAGAAGTTTTTCTCTTGTAATTCATGAGTAGGTGGTCCTAAAATTGGTGGCTGACCTTCAGTCCTCAATATGCTGCTCCCAGCTCTGCAGTCAAGGGAGCTGCTCCAGGACGCCTTTCACTACTGGGAAATAGAGTCCAGTGAAGTGTGGCTGAGTTCCTCTCAAAGGAACATGACCTTGGAGGGCATGACCCAGGAGCTATCTGCTCATATCTCAGTGGCCCTAATCTATCCACAGTGGAAACACTAAACTGGAAATGGGCACACAGCTAAATTGTCGGTATTATCGAAGAAGAAGAAAATGAATATGGCTGGATAATTAGAAGTCTGTGTCATAGACCATTAACTACATACAGTTGATAACTGGCCAGACTTCTCCTTCCTATATTTCATCCTTTCAGTTTTTCACTTGGCATTTATACTGGAAACATAAACGGAAGAAAGAAATTAAATGTAAATCAATCTATTTGTCCAGGACTAGTGACTCTGACTGAAAGAAGTTTCGGGGGTTGTCTGAAAATTATTTTAGTTCTGTCTTTTGTTATTATAAGTAATTAAGAAGTAAGGGCAAGTTTTACATAGTGGACTGAACACCCACATTTATCGTCCCACCTCTCTAAATGTAGAAAAAGTTAACTGTCTTGGAAAACAGGTGAAGTTATAACTAACCAAAATAAAGAATTCATGGAATACTGAGAGCAGTTAAGACTGGATTAAATGAGAGCAGACAAAACCCCAACAACAATAAATGCTTAAGAGAGATGAGACAGGGATGCAAGTCATTCTGACCAAGATTGGCATCAGTGCTCAAGGTGGAAAGAGACAGGTATCGTCAGCGTGTGAAGCAGTGCCTGCTGTGTAACTGGCCTGGGTGTGACTTTTGTCCCCACAAGAAACAGTGAAAACTACACTCCGGAAAAAAAAAGGAAAATGATTAAAGGGTAGAATGTGGGTGTTTCGCTGGAAGTAACTCTATAGTCAGCACAAAAAGAAAAAGCCAACTCCAAGCAAGTGTGAAATGTATAAAAGCACTTAACAATGGAGTAAAGGCTTTCTTTCTTTCTTTCTTCCTCCCTTCATTCCTTTATTTCCTTTCTTCCCTCCATCCTTCCTTCTTAGTTCCTTTCTTTCTTCCTCCTTTCATTCCCTAATTGGACAGGTCCCTGAGTGATTAACTGCTCTTCTCTCATTTCCCATAAAAGGAAACTTGCTTTATTGATACATTCTGCTTATCTGGTTTTAGAAAAGGCAGAGGAACCAGAGATCAAATTGCCAACATCCGCTGGATCATTGAAAAAGCAAGAGAGTTCCAGAGAAACATCTATTTCTGCTTTATTGACTATGCCAAAGCATTTGACTGTGTGAATCACAATAAACTGTGGAAAATTCTGAAAGAGATGGGAATACCAGACCACCTAACCTGCCTCTTGAGAAATCTGTATGCAGGTCAGGAAGCAACAGTTAGACCTGGACATGGAACAACAGACTGGTTCCAAATAGGAAAAGGAGTACGTCAAGGCTGTATATTGTCACTCTGCTTATTTAACTTCTATGCAGAGTACATCATGAGAAATGCTGGACTGAAAGAAACACAAGCTGGAATCAAGATTGCCAGGAGAAATATCAATCACCTCAGATATGCAGATGACACCACCCTTATGGCAGAAAGTGAAGAGGAGCTAAAAAGCCTCTTGATGAAAGTGAAAGAGGAGAGTGAAAAATTTGGCTTAAAGCTCAACATTCAGAAAACGATCATGGCATCTGGTCCCATCACTTCATGGGAAATAGATGGATAAACAGTGGAAACAGTGTCAGACTTTATTTTTGGGGCTCCAAAATCACTGTGGATGGTGACTGCAGCCATAAAATTAAAAGACTCTTACTCCTTGGAAGGAAAGTTATAACCAACCTAGATAGTATATTCAAAAGCAGAGACAGTACTTTGCCGACTAAGGTCCATCTAGTCAAGGCTATGGTTTTTCCTGTGGTCATGTATGGATGTGAGAGTTGGACTATGAAGAAGGCTGAGCGCTGAAGAATTGATGCTTCTGAACTGTGGTGTTGGAGAAGACTCTTGAGAGTCCCTTAGACTGCAAGGAGATCCACCAGTCCATTCTGAAGGAGATCAACGCTGGGATTTCTTTGGAAGGAATGATGCTGAATCTGAAGCTCCAGTACTTTGGCCACCTCATGCGAAGAGTTGATTCATTGGAAAAGACTAATGGTGGGAAGGATTGGGGGCAGGAGGAGAAGGGGACAACCGAGGATGAGATGGCTGGATGGCATCACGGACTCGATGGAAGCGAGTCTGAGTGAACTCCGAGAGACGGTGATGAGCAGGGAGGCCTGGCATGCTGTGATTCATGGGGTCGCGAAGGGTAGGACACGACTGAGCGACTGAACTGAACTGAACTGAGAGCTGATACATTTGCCTTTTAATTCACTGGAGTTGTGCTTAGTCGCTCAGTAGTGTCCAACTCTTTGCCTCAGCAAAAACAACCCACACCAACAACCAATATAATCATGAACTCAGTCCATCATTTATAAATACAAATAAATAATCAGTGATCAATAGACACTTGACAAACATCAAGGTGGTGGACATTTTCAAAAAATAACAACTGTTTTAAGTTCTCAAGTTATCGCATTGCACTTTACCCTTCCCGCCATGAAGGCGAAACTAATATGCACAGTGCCTAAGGGAAGAGTAAAAGCTTACCTGCACAGCTCAGAGGGTGAGGGGAAGGAGGCTGCAACACGGAGGCAGAGTTCCTACAGGATAATAGCAAATGAAGAAGCCCTACAAGAGGAGAGGAGGAGACAGTGGGTGAAAAATGACCACCTTCTCTTCCCTCATTTCCCACCCATCCACGTTCCATGCTGTTCCAAGAGGTAAGCAACACTATACCTGGCAAATAGGAGTATAGAAAAGAAAAGAAATCGAATTTTCCAAAGCAAAGAAGAATTTCAGAAAAAAATATTACAAGAATCAGCTCCTCTATATACAGAGAAACGTCCAAAGAGGTAGCATCTCCATTACTTGATCACACTCCAGCCTCCATGAGGTCTGTGGCACTGGCTTTGATGTTCTGCTCTAAGGCACCTCCCTCTCACTTCACCAAAGCAGCTCTTGCAAAGGTCACTGACAAACTTTAAATGAGTAAAGGACACAGACATTTTTTCAGTCTCCATCTTATTTTTAACTCCCAGCATCTTTTGATACCATGACCACTCTCTTGCTTCTTTTTTGTTTTTAATGTTTTTTATTTTTATTTTTATTGGGGTATAGTTGATTTATAATGTTATGTTAGTTTTGGGTGTATAGCAAGATAAATCAATTATACATATACACAGATCCACCCTTCTTCAGATTCTTTTCCCACATAGGCCATTATAGAATATTGAGTAGTGTTCCCTGTGCTATACAGCAGGTACTTATAAGTTACCTATTTTATATACAGTAGTGTTATCTGTCAGAGAAGGCGATGGCACCCCACTCCAGTACTCTTGCCTGGAAAATCCCATGGACGGAGGAGCCGGTAAGCTCCGTTCAATGGTCGCGGAAAGGTGGACACGACAGAGCCACCACCCCCTCACCTCTCCCCCTCACCGGAGAGAAAAAAAAAGGCAACCCCCCAGTGTCTGTTGGAGAACCCAGGACGGGGCGGGGGGGCCGGGGGGGGAGTCGGACATGACTGAAGCGACTAGCAGCAGCAGCAGCAGCAGCAGCAGCAGCAGCAGCAGTGTCATCGGGTTCCGAGAAGCCACTACAAAAGACAAAAGGAGACCCACGGGTCACAGCCACTTAGCAAGAGGCCAACACACACCAAAACCACACAAAAGATGCAACGAGGATTATGCCTGAGAAAAGACAGAAGAAAAAAAAAGGCATCACTATAGAGGATTCTAAAACCAAACATAAAAACACAGAAAATGGGGACCAGGACGTCGGAGAAGGCAATGGCACCCCACCCAGACTTGCCTGACCGAAACCCGGACGGGGGGCTGCCGTCATGGGGTCGCTAAGAGTCGGACATGACTGAGCGACTTCACTTTCACGTTTCACTTTTATGCATTGGAGAAGGAAATGGCAATCCACTCCAGTGTTCTTACCTAGAGGATCCCAAGGACGGGGGAGCCTGGTGGGCTGCTGTCTATGGGGGGTCGCACAGAGTCGGACACGACTGAAGTGACTTTAGCAGCAGCAGTATCAGGGACTGTGAGATGGAGAGATAAGAAAGATGTTGTTTAAGAATATAAACTTGCAACTAGTAAGTAAATAAGTTCTGAAGATCTAATACACAGCACAGTGATTATAGTCAATATTGTATTAAAAACTTCAAAGTTACTAAAAAGGTAGGTCTTAATTGTCCTCATCACAAAAAAGAAATGATAATTATGTAACATGATAGAGGTGATAGCTAATGCTACAGTGGTAATCATATTGCAGTCATAAATATGGCAAACCAAGAAGCTTGTACACCTTAAATTTTACGAATGTTATGTGTCAGTTATGTCTCAATAAAAAAATTTATTGAACATTAAATACATCCGACTTCTCTAAATACATTCTACTTCTTCATAGGAGGAGCTGCAAATAATGGGTGACCATGTTTAATATTTCACACCACTTCTATAATGTAAACTCCACAAGGGCAGGAAACGTGCCTCTCTTGATCATTGCTGTATCTTCATTCATTTATTCAAAATATATTCATGGAATATTTGCTGTATGCCCAGAACTCTGTACAAGGTATGCACTTGTAAAAATAGTTTGGAAAAAGATATCTTGGTAGAGAGGAAGGAATCTTCCCTTACACACACAGTCAGAGTTCTGCTACTGTTTTTTAACAGCAGTTGTTTTGTTTTGACTGCACAGGCTTTCTCTAGCTGCAGTGAGAGGGGGCTACTCTTCGTTGCAGTGCTCAGGATTCTCACTGTGGTGGCTTCTCTTGTTATGGAGCACAGGTTCCAGGTGCATGGGCTTTGTGACAGGCAGGCTCTAGAGCGTGGGCTCAATAGTTGTGGTGCACAGGCTTACATGCTCCATGGCATGCAGAATTTCTCTGCCCAGGGAATGCCCTCCATCAGCAGGCAGATTCTTATCCACTGCACCACCAGAGAAATCCAGAGCTCTGTTATTTTAATGAACAATAACAAAAATTGCTATAAAATATAAACAGAACATTTTATTCAATGCAGACACTGAGTTCAACTGTCTATCACTAGGACTAAGGTGATGTGATATCTTAGAAATAGCTCAAAGCTTGAATTAAAAGAACTAGAGTCCAAATACAATTCTCCTCCCAATTACCTGCGTGATTTTTAAGGCTGTGACCTTTCTGGAACTCAGCTTCTTCATCTGTAAAGTGGAAATCAGGTTGAAAGAGATTTTAGTAGGCTTTATTCACTGATACTAGTGAATATAAGTATAATGCCTTGGATATACTAGGCAATCAATAAATTTTTGTTTAATGAATGAAAAAAATTTTTTTAAATCATCAATCCCCAATCCTCTTTCCAATTTGAATACCTTATAATTCTGGTCCCTAGAATTTCAGCAATCATTTCATGGTATTTTACTGCCAAATATTTTCTACCTCTGGCAAATGAAATAGCTAAACCTATTTGCTCCTCTAATCTCAAAATACAGTGCTATAAGTCCATAAGCCTCTCTAGCTGAGAGAGAAAAGATTCTCCCAATAACCAGATCGACTGACCACAGCCTTTAGTGAGGTTTGCTTATTTATTAGATGCTAACAAAAGGGATCTTCAAGTAAAGGGATCAATTACCCGCATCATATCTCACAGTGCATACAAGCTCAACAAGGCCCTGCAAAGTGTAATCTTTTGGTAGAGGCAGAGGAAAGTTCCATGAATATCATTTTCCCTATCTAGGGCAGACAGACTAACAGACTACAACATCATTTCACACTTGCTGTTTCTGTGGCTTTTCTTCTAAGACAATGACTATCTATAATAAGGGCACATTTTTGCCAGAGTATCACAAAACTGCAAATAGCTCTGACAAGTGTGTCTGCTTTCCATCCATCCTTACTCATTGATGACAATGTGATAAAACACCAGCTGACACTTCCATAAGGTGACAGAGCTATTATAGCTCAGCCAAGACAGCAAGTTCCCCCAAACTCCAAGATCAGCCACCCATAGCCCTTCAAAGGCAGAGGACACCTTCAGTGTGATAGTTTACAGTGAACAATGTCAGATTCATGATCTCCAAAGAAGAGGATTTAGCTTCAGGACCAGAGTTGAGGTTTCAGTCACTCAGAACTTCATGTGGCAAAAGTTTTATTACAGTGAAAAAGGAAACAGAGAAAACTTCTGACACAGATGTCAGAAGGGAAACAGAGAGTGCCCTCTCACTAGTAGCAAGGGAGCTGTGTACTTTTTCAATTGGTTATTAACAATAAATCAAAAGAATGTGTCAAGTTTGCACACTTGAGAGACCCACTCCCACAATATACATTTTAAGATAACGGGATTAGTCAGAAGCTTCTTAAGAAGGACAAGCTTTAAGATAACAGGATTAGTCAGAAGGTTCTTAAGAAGGAGAAGCTCATCCTCAAACAGGATACATTGTTGCTCAATAATCACTAGTACAGAGTTTAGGTGACTGAGTGAGTGAGAAGTCGCTCAGTCGTGTCCGACTCTTTGCGACCCCATGGACTGTGGCCTATCAGGCTCCTCCATCCATGGGAGTTTTCAGGCAGGAATGCTGGAGTGGATTGCCATTTGCAATATTGCATAGGAACCTGGAATCTCAGGTCCATGAATCAAGGCAAACAAGACATGGCAAGGGTAAACATCGACATTCTAGGAATCAGCAAACTAAAAATGGACTGGAATGGGTGAATTTAACTCAGACGACCATTATATCTACTACTGTGGGCAGGAATCTCCCAGAAGAAATGGAGTAGCCATCATAGTCAACAAAATAGTCCAAAATGCAGTACTTGAATGCAATCTAAAAACGACAGAATGATCTCTGTTCGACTCCAAGGCAAATCATTCAATATCACAGTTATCCAAGTCTATGCCCCAACCAGTAATGCTGAAGAAGCTGAAGTGGAATGGTTTTATTAAGACCTACAAGACCTTTTAGAAGTAACACCCAAAAGAGATGTCCTTTTCATTATAGGGGACTGGAATGCTAAAGTAGGAAGTCAAGAAACACCTGGAGTAACAGGCAAATTTGGCCTTGGAATGCGGAATGAAGCAGGGCAAAGACTAATAGAGTTTTGCCAAGAAAATGCACTGGTCATAGCAAACACCCTCTTCCAACAACACAAGAGAAGACTCTACACATGGACATCACCAGATGGTCAACACCAAAATCAGATTGATTATATTCTTTGCAGCCAAAGATGGAGAAGCTCTATACAATCAACAAAAACAAGACCAGGAGCTGACTGTGGCTCAGATCATGAGCTCCTTATTACCAAATTAAGACTTAAACTGAAGAAAGTAGGGAAAACTGCTAGACCATTCAGGTATGACCTAAATCAAATCCCTTATGATTATACAGTGGAAGTGAGAAATAGATTTAAGGGCCTAGATCTGATAGACAGAGTGCCTGATGAACTATGGAATGAGGTTCATGACATTATACAGGAGACAGGGATCAAGACCATCCCCATGGAAAAGAAATGCAAAAAAGCAAAGGTTATCTGGGGAGGCCTTACAAATAGCTGTGAAAAGAAGAGAGGCCAAAAGCAAAGGAGAAAAGGAAAGATATAAGCATCTGAATGCAGAGTTCCAAAGAACAGCAAAAGAGATAAGAAAGCCTTCTTCAGCAATCAATGCAAAGAAATAGAGGAAAGCAACAGAAAGGGAAAGACCAGAGATCTCTTCAAGAAAATTAGAGATACCAAGGGAACATTTCATGCAAAGCTGGGCTCGATAAAGGACAGAAATGGTCTGGACCTAACAGAAGCAGAGGATATTAAGAAGAGGTGGAAAGAATACATGGAAGAACTGTACAAAAAAGATCTTCATGATCCAGATAATCATGATGATGTGATCACTCACCTAGAGCCAGACATCCTGGAATGTGAAGTCAAGTGGGCCTTAGAAAGCATCACTACGAACAAAGCTAGTGGAGGTGATGGAATTCCAGTGGAGTTGTTTCAAGTCCTGAAAGATGATGCTGTGAAAGTGCTGCACTCAATATGTCAGCAAATTTGGAAAACTCAGCAGTGGCCACAGGACTAGAAAAGGTCAGTTTTCATTCCAATCCCAAAGAAAGGCAATGCCAAAGAATGCTCAAACTACCGCACAATTGCACTCATCTCACATGCTAGTAAAGTAATGCTCAAAATTCTCCAAGCCAGGCTTCAGCAATATGTGAACCGTGAACTCCCTGATGTTCAAGCTGGTTTTAGGAAAGACAGAGGAACCAGAAATCAAATTGCCAACATCCAACGGGTCATCAAAAAAGCAAGAGAGTTCCAGAAAAACATCTATTTCTGCTTTATTGACTATGCCAAAGCCTTTGACTGTGTGGATCACAATAAACTGTGAAAATTCTGAAAGAGATGGTAATACCAGACCACCTGACCTGCCTCTTGAGAAATCTGTATGCGAGTCAGGAAGCAACAGTTAGAACTGGACATGGAACAACAGACTGGTTCCAAATAGGAAAAGGAGTACATCAAGGCTGTATATTGTCACCCTGCTTATTTAACTTCTATGCAGAGTATACCATGAGAAATGCTGGACTGGAAGAAACACAATCTGGAATCAAGATTGCTGGGAAAAATATCAATCACCTCAGATATGCAGATGACACCACTCTTATGGCAGAAAGTGAAGAGGAAGTAAAAGCCTCTTCGTGAAAGTGAAAGAGGAAAGCGAAAAAGTTGGCTTAAAGCTCAACATTCAGAAAACGAAGATCATGGCTTCCATTCCCATCACTTCATGGGAAATAGACGGGGAAACAGTGGAAACAGTGTCAGACTTTGCTTTGGGGGGCTCCAAAATCACTGCTGATGCTGACTGCAGCCATGAAATTAAAAGACACTTACTCCTTGCAAGACCAACCTAGATAGTATATTCAGAAGCAGAGACATCACTTTGCTGACTAAGGTCCGTCTAGTCAAGGCTATGGTTTTTCCTGTGGTCAGGTATGGATGTGAGAGTTGGACTGTGAAGAAGGCTGAGCACTGAAGAATTGATCCTTTAGAACTGTGGTTTTGGAGAAGACTCTTGAGAGTCCCTTGGACTGCAAGGAGACACAACCAGTCCATTCTGAAGGAGATCAGCCCTGGGATTTCTTTGGAAGGAATGATGCTGAAGCTGAAACTCCAATACTTTGGCCACCTCATGAGAAGAGTTGACTCATTGGAAAAGACTCTGATGGTGGGAGGGATTGGGGGAAGGAGAAGAAGGAGATGACAGAAGATGAGATGGCTGGATGGCATCACGGGTCGATGAACGTGAGTCTGAGTGAACCCTGAGAAATGGTGATGGACAAGGAGGCCTGACGTGCTGCGACTCATGGGGTCGCAGAGTCGGACACGACTGAGTGACTGAACTGAACTGAACAGAGTTTAAGGAAAAACGTACCCTTGAGCAAAATGAGTTGTTTTGTTGTATAATCATTAGTTCTGGGCTTAAAGGAAAAAAAATTCACTTTATATGACTAAGATGAAGGAATTAAAAAGTTTGTCCTTTCTTCCCCTAAGGGCCCTGGGCCCTTTCCTCCTCCTCAGGGGCCCTGGATTCCTTATCAACCTACCTAAGAATTAATTCTCTCAAGTGTGCAGGACCTGAATGTGGTCCCAGTTCACCTCATACCACAACCAGCACAGCAAGGTTATCCACTAATGTTGATCAACACCTAGCACCTTGTTCCAAAGGCTGCCTGCAGTCAGCTGCAACTGTTTAGTTACCATATTTCAGATCTTCTGCTTTGCACAGAAAACATAGTTGAAAAGAGCAAGCACTATGAATCAGACAGACTTGACTCTGATGCTTATCACGTTGTGTGAACTTGGACAAGTTCTACTAAGTAAGTGTGTGAGATTCAGCCTGTAGAGACTAAAGCAAGACTTCTTGTTCTTCCCATTTTGATGTAGGGAAATCACTGTTTTTCTCCTGTTGTCATGTTTGGTTTTTGAATAATAAATACAGTAATCACTGGCTCTCAATCCATCCTGAATACCCACCCAAACTGTGGTAGACTTTCAGTTTCTGTTTCAATTATTTTTGTATAGTTGATATTTTTAATGATTGCTTTTTTTCCTTTTCTGGAGATGAAAGTATACTACCTACGGAATATCCTTTTTAGACTTTGATTCTTACATGCCCCTCTTGGAGGGGCATTCACTGTTCTAGTTTTCCAACTGGAAATCAAAAAGTTTTATTATAAAGTATATACATGTGCTTGTTAATTAAAAAATCAGAGTATAATAAGTACACATTCAAAAGAAATCTGAAACAATGAGAAACACAGGAACAAAGTCTCAGAGAATGAATAGATGATGCCTTTCAAGATAGTTGAATGGCATGGGAAGGCTTTTTGTGTTTAGTAAGTGTGACAGTCATATGACCCTAGCTTCCATGTGCTTCTTTTTTAATATTTATTTTTATTTATTTGGCTGCACTGGATCTTCACTGCAGCATGTGGGATATTTAACTACTTTATTAAAACTCTTAGTTGCAGCCGTTGGAATCTAGTTTCCTGACTAGGGATCCAACCCAGGCCCCCTGCTTTGGGAGTGAGAAGTCTTAGCCATTGGACCACCAAAGAAGTCCCTCATATGCTTTCAAGTGAGACAATTCTTATTTCTCACCTTTGTCTGAGCCCTACCTTGGGATTGGGAATTTGTAATGGGCTGTGGCTCAGAGATAGAGTGTCAGTGACTTGGTAATAAAGAAATCTGGAAATATCATTTGTTTACTATATGTCCAAATAGTTCTATCAAAACAGCTATGTCAGAATAACTCAAGCAAAATGTCCAGTGCCCTTCTAGACAGTGCACGTATAGCACTAAGTATATGCTCGGGCATATAAGAGATGCTCAATAAATGATGACCATCAATATTGCTTTCCTTCACTGTTGTTGTTGGTCTTCATGGTATTGTTGGTGCTAAGCCCTGCCCAACTCTTTTGTGACCTCAGCCAGGGTCTTCTGTCCATGGGGATCTCCAGGTAAGAATTTGAAGTGGATTGCCATTTCCTTCTCCAGTGGATCTTCCCTTCCCAGGGCTCAAACTCATGTTTCCTGCATTGGCAGGCAGAGTCTTTACCACTGAGCCACCAGGGAAGCCCATAGATTCCTGGTGGTGGTGGTGGTGGTGGTGGTGGTTTAGTTGCTAAGTTTTGTCCAACTCTTGCAACTCCATGGACTATAGTCCACCAGGCTCCTCTGTCCATGGGATTTCCCAGGCAAGAATACTGAGTGGGTTGCCATTTCCTTCTCCAGAGGATCTTCCTGGCTCAAGGGTTGAATTGGGGTCTCTGGCATTACAGCCCGTCTCCTGCATTGCAGGCAGATTTACAGAATGAGTCACCAGGGAAGCCTTTGTACTGGCAACCAGTTCAGCAGACAATTGAAAGGCACCTACTATGCCCAGTGCTAGCCCAACACCTGCAAGAGTAGTGAAGGGGAAAGCTATCATATCAACAGCCAGCTCTTTTGATTTCCCTGGAGTCTTCCCTCCACCTGACCCAGCAACATAAAACCTCTGCCAAGGCTGGCATAAGGGATGCAAGAACTGGCCTGGAATGTTTTGTTTGAGCTCCAACTCATTTATTATTGTGTTTTTATTCAGCAGCTGCTGCTATAGTGTGCCTTATTTTTAGAAGCTGAAAAATACAAGTAAGGGAAAAGAAAAGGTGTTTTTCCCTAAGGAATTTTTTAACATTTAAAGAACAACCAAAGTTTAAAATTCAGGGGGATGTTCAGAGAAAGTGGTAAAGATGAAAAAGACAGCTTTGTGAGCTTTGTGCTTCCAATGCACTTTGGAAACAATTCTTGAAAAAAATTAAAATATGTAATGTATAGACCTAGAGGGAATTAAAAGCTAAAACAGGAAGGAAATCCATAACAGAGGAGATATATGGATATGGTATAGCTGATTCACTTTTCTGTAAAGCAGAAACTAGCAACATTGTAAAGCAACTATACTACAATTAATTTTTAAAAAGTAAATAAAAATAAATAAAAGCTAAAACATTATGAGTATCTGGTGCCTCTAAAATTCCTACAGAGCCAGGATACTTGATTAGGAGTTGATGGAATTTGTGACAATGAGCCAAGTCTGTTCAGGTATCTATTAGAGATGAGACATGCTTTTCATTAAATGTGGGGACCTAATTGGTTATGGAAAAACCTGCTTTCAGACTAAATAAAACCTTCTACAAATCCAGACTTTGAATATTTGTTAAAACATGGGAAATATAAACAATTTCAATAACTAAAAGGAGGGGAATGTAGGAAATCACAATCCTTATTTAAACTTTGTAGTCTGATTATAAATCCACAGTATTTTTTAAAATTTTTGAGACACATAGAGTAGCGACACATAAAAGGAGGTCAGAAAACTCAAGCAAAGCAGACACTGAGAGAGTCCAGATTTCAAAGAATGCAAAGGTAGTGAGTAACTATACAGAACTGAAACAAAGCCAGAGTCTGGAGGAAGAGAAGCAACGCATCTAGGTTTTGTGGAGCATGAGGTTCATACACTTGAGGATGACGAGATCCCCTTTAAAAGAAAAAAAAATTAAAATTAAAAAATTAAAAAATTAAAACTAAAAATACAAAATTAGGTCCAGGGATTTGGAAAGGGCCTATGCAAGGGAGGGGCGTGAAACTTATGTTTCTTAGCTTCACAGTAAATCTATCACAAATTAAGATAGAGAGAAAAAAATTTCATGGACCAGAATTGAGAGGCTAAGAATTCTCAGCTTGCCCTTCTCATGGATACTTTATGGAGTGAGTTCTTGATTCTCACTGATGGTCCATTTCTAACCTGGGGAGTGGTACTTGCAATCTATGAAACAATGTAAAATAAAAAACCTTAGAATGATAATAGAAATGTCTTGAAGGGGCTTGAAGTCTGAGATACCTATGAATCAATAAGGATAACTGGGCCCCCAACATCCCTTTTCTCTATAATTTTTATTTGTGTTATTGAATAATTTATATATCTCTGCATTGAATTATTTACATAATTGTCTAACAACATTTATTGAACTCTTACTATACGTCAGCTATTATGCTAAGTTCTGGGAATACTGAAGTCAAAGGTAAGGCTCCTGCTCCTTGTGGGGCTTCATTTACAACGAGAGTAAGAAAATGAGATGTGAATAAGAAACATCCCTAGCATAATGCTAATGATCATAGGCATGAGGAAAATAAAGCAGGATAATGGAAAAAGGAGGCATGTGTTTGTTACTTTAATTTTTATAATATCCTCATTGTAAGAGATACAAAGGTGAAGGAAATGAATTGTGACCCTGAGGGTGCTTATCTAGTAGAATAAAACAAACTACAATGTGAAGAGAACAGGAAGGGTCAAATCGCTCAGTCGTGTCTGACTCTTTGTTACCCCATGGAGTTGGTCCATGGAGTTCTCTAGGCCAGAATACTAGAGGGGGTAGCCTTTCCCTTCTCCAGGAGATCTTTCCAATCCAGGGATCGAACCCAGGTCTGTCACATTGCAAGTGGATTCTTTACCAACTGAGCCACAAGGGAAGCTCAAGAATACTAGAGTGGGTAGCATATACCTTCTCCAGTGGATCTTCCTGACCCAGGAATTGAACAGGGATCTCCTGCGTAGTAGATGGATTCTTTACCAACTGAGCTATGAGGGAGAGATAGAAGATAGGGGACTTAAATTTTCAAAAGAAAGGGGAAGAATTAGAAAATATACCTGACAGAGCTGACATCTGAGCTAGGGTTCAAAGGATAGACAAGATTTTTGTTTAATAATTTTATTTATTTATTTGTTGTGCTGAGTCTTTGTTACTTCATGGGCTTTTTCTAGTTGCAGTGAGCTGGGGCTATCTCCAGTTGCAGAGCACAGGTTTCTCATTGTCATGGCGTCTCTTGTTGCTGAGTATGGGCATTAGGTGCTCGGGCTTCAGTAGTTGCAGTGCCCAGGATCCAGAGCAGCACAGGCTCAATAGTTGTGGCACACTGGCCTAGTTGCTCCAATAAATATGAAATCTTCCCAGACCGGGGATCAATCCCATGTCTCCAACATTGGCAGGCAGATTCTTTACCACTGAGCCACCAGAAAAGCCCCAGGATGGACAGATTTTACCCAGACAATTACAGGTGTGGGAGGAATAATATACGCCATATGAATATCTAAGATGCTGAAGTTTAAATATTCAGAATTCAGTGGGATGACATCACTACTCAGAATCAACATCTTTAAATGCCCACTCAGAATATTTTAGTATTTTGGTTTCTTAGAATGTCATCTATATATTTCACATAGCTACAGAACCTTCAGGAGAAAACTTAATACCATTCATTTTTAACAGATGTATAAGCAAGAGCCACTCAAGTATATATCAGCATTATTTTTCATTAAATGTGATTTAGTTACATAGTTTGCTAATTAAATTGCAGTTTATCAACATGCTGAAACTGTTTCCAGTGTCAAAAGCTCATTTGCATTGCTGAATAACCTTAATGCTATTTATTTTTGAGAGCATCTTAAAGGTTGGAGTTGCAAGGATATTTGCCTGCAAGTCAAAATAATTTGAAGATAAGGTTGACATGATATTTTAAATCGTACTGAAACATATTAAGGGGAAATGAAATTATCTTTCTCCTCAATATAGAAGGTCCCTTCCATGACCCACCATCCACAACTTTAATAAATCTTTTTTTTTTCTATTGACTATTCTTTGAAATTGAAGATGTAAATTTAATAAAAGCTCCACCATTCAAAAAGTGTGGAGAGGGGGTTCTGATTCTGAAACATATCCCCTTCTCCACATAAAGTATGAAAAAGAATCCATGAATAGAGTACTTTGGGGTGTTATTACTTTTTTATTGTGATCTTGGTCTTTATTGCTGTTGCTGTTGTTGTTTGTTTTGTTTGTTTTCATGACAACACAGACAAAGACATTGTATCAAACATTTCTCTCCAAATTAAGACTGCTACTCTAATCTATATTTTAGTTGCAGGAAGAAATAAAGAAAGGAAGGAAGGGTAGAGGTAGGAAGGAAGATGAAGGGAAGGAAAAGAAGGAAGGAAGGAAGAAAGATTAGGCAGCCTATAAACCTGCTCTAGAAACAGACAGCAAACTAAGTTCCTATTCAAAGAAAGAAATTTTCTTCCTTTTATTTTCATCACAAACCCAACCCTTCTACCCTTATCAGTTCAGTCACTTGTTTCCAGCTCAGGGACCCCATGGACTGAAGCACACCAGGCTTCTTTGTCCATCACCAACTCTTGAAGCCTGCTCAAACTCATATCCATCGAGGTGGTGACGCCATCCAACCATGTCATCTCCTGTCGTCCCCTTCTCCTCCTGCCTTCACTCTTTCCCAGTATCAGGGTCTTTTCCAATGAGGCAGCTCTTCGCATCAGGTGGCCAGAATATTGGAGTTTCAGCTTCAGAATCAGTCCTTCCAAAGAATATTCAGGACTAATTTCCTTTAGGATGGACTGATTGGATCTCTTTGCAGTCCAAGGGACTCTCAGGAGTCTTCTCAACACCACAGTTCAAAAGCATCAATTCTTCAGCACTCAGCTCTCTTTAAAATACAACTCTCAACATCTATACATGACTACTGGAAAAACCATACCTTTGACTAGACCGATCTCTGTCAGCAAATACCCTTCTCAGTTACTTTCTTATGTTGCTATAATGATTGGGGGCGGGGGAGGGTGCTAGTCACGGTGTCTGTTGTTTAGCCACATTCAGCTCTTGTGGAAATAAGTATGACAAAATCTAAAAATAAAGCATGCCTGACTTTAGCAATACCACCAGGGGAAAGAATATTCTACCAGGCCCAGGTTACATGGCATTAGGAAAACAACCAGAGCTGACCTCAGCAGTGCAGTCAAAATACCCAGAGATCCAGTGGAGCAAGGAACTCATCAGAGGGTGAGACTTTAGGGTCTCTTATTTGTTGCCGAGAGACAACCTTGCAGTTTATCACTGTGCCGGCAAGTCCTGTTATCATGGGCACCCAGTGTCTACTCTTTAACAAGCACAGTTAAGACTAAAACCCTACTTTTTATTTATGATTAACAATCCAACTGCTAATACACTTCCTGCTTAGAAACTGGAGAGTCCTTGTCCCACAGTAGGGACAGGGAGATATCACTACATAAATATGGGAAGAAAGCCAGGAGCTGATGGCCAGAAATTTAGAAACTGCTATAGTGACATTTCATTTGTTTTCCATTTGAGAGGCAGAATTTACTTTAAATTAGTTCTCCTCATCATAATAGAGTTCACAGCTTCTAAAGTTTGCCAACAAAATTTCTTCTCTGGGTTAATCAACAAAGACAAAATGCTGTCCCAAGAATGAAAATGGCAAAAGTGCTTTAGTTCTCAAGAGAAAAGAAAGGGAGTGAGGTCAGAGTTCCATTTAATCTTTGTTTGCAGTCGCAGAGAATCAGTTGCAAGGGAATTTCTAGAACAGAATGCAAGTTTCCAAAAAGTCCAACCATGAGTCTCCATGTCCCAGGAGTGATAACTGGCCTCACTTCTAAGCCCCCACTCCCCACCAGTGCTCACAGCCTGCCCTGCTCTCCTCTCCTCTCTGAGTGTCCATTCTGACCCTGGCTCTCCAGGGTCCTCTTCAGCCTGCACTTGCTTTAGTCACCTTCCTTTCCCAAGCTTCATACCTAACTCACTGCCTGGATCTCCAGGATTTGCATTTGCATGCAAGGTTGTATCTCTGTGACACCATGAAATGTAGCCCACAAGGCTCCCCTGTCTATGGGATTTCCCAGGCAAGAATATTGGAGCAGGTTGCCATTTCCTACTCCAAAGGACCTTCCCGACCCAGAGACCAAACCCCAGCCTCTTGTATCTCTTGCATGGGTAAGCAGATTCTTTACCACTCTTCTGCAAGATTACAGGCCCCAGAAGTCTCACTCTGTCCATATCTAGGGACATAGAGGTATTTCATCTTTTTAATAGTTATTTATTTGACTGCAGCCAGTCTTAGTTATGGCATGCACGATCTAGTTCCCTGACCAGAGATAGAACCAGGACTCCCTGCATTGAGAGCATAAAATCTCAGCCACTGGACCACCAGGAAGTCTCCTCGATACTTCATCTTGAGCTCTTGGTTGACAACTCTTTCCCCAGGATTTTGTTTCAATCTACAATGGGTATAATTTCAAGTCAAGCCCGACTAACTTCTGTTGAATCCTAAGACAAAACACCTGTCCATAAGCCTTACTCTTTCCTTCATCTTTTCTGTGAAAAGAGATTATCATGAGCTTCCTGGGAAAAGTATGGCCCTTGGCATAAATAATCCAAATTAGCAATGAAAGCTGCCTTAAATTAAGAGTAAGGAAAGGGATGTCCCTGTCTCTAGCCTACATCTGACTGATGACATCACACCCAAGACATTTTTAAGTATTTGTAAAAAGAATCTGAAGCAAGTTAATGATAACAAAAATGTGCCAAACATGAAGAGACTGGTTGATGAGGCAAAATCCTAGAGATGCTAAATATATCAGAAAAAAATTAATGAAAAAGAGTTCATAAGCATTTAAAAAATATAAATGAGGCCAAGAAGTGAAGACATGCTTGAAGAAATAAAACAACCCAGAGAAACAAAATTAAGAAAAACATATAAAACATTGTATTTAAAAATATATATAACAGTGAGTGGAATGTCAAGAATTAATTTTCCAAGAAACGTAAGCTGCTCTCATGTTCACTGCTCACCTATGGCAAATTGACTATGATCCAACAAAGCTTTGACCAATAGCAGTCAAGTAATTGTCATTCCATAAGCATAGGATTGAGATGAGAGGGCAATGTTATAACTTGTGCCTCTAGGAATCAAATTCTGCTGACTTCTGATCTAGATAGCTGTGGTTAGATTTTAACATAGGCAATTCTCTAAGCCAAGAAACTAATCAACAAGCCTATTAATAGATATTCATTCTAAAATCCCAGTTATACCAGGAGATGACTATCAAACTCCAAATAAACATTTATTCATAAAGTAAAACACAATTTGCCTCTAGGAATTGTTCTGCATGCTCATTTCCAAATTTTTATTAGCCTTGCCAACTGCAGCAGCCAAAACTAGAAGTAAAATTCCATTCTGGCCTCTCTCCTTATATATTGCAAAGCAATTATCCTCCAATTAAAAATAAATAACTTTTAAAAGAGAAGAAAGAAAGAAAGAAAAGCAACATCTACATCCTAAAAAAAATGGTTCAGCAGTAAAGAGGTGAAGTGAAGTCACTCAGTCCTGTCCGACTCTTTGTGATCCCATGGACTGTAGCCTATCAGGCTCCTCCATTCATGAGATTTTCCAGGCAACAGTGCTGGAGTGGATTGCCATTTCCTTCTCCAGGGGACTATCCCGACCCAGGAATCGAACCCAGGTCTCCCGCATTGCAGGCAGATAGTTTACCATGGGAGCAATCTGCCTGCAATGTAAGAAACACGGGAATGTAGGTTTGATCCCTGGGTCAGGAAGTGCTCCTGGAGGAAGGCATGACAATGCACTCCAGTATTCTTGCCTGGAAAAATCCCATGAACAGAGGAGCCTGGTGAGCTATAGTCCATAGGGTTGCAAAGAGTTGGATAATATTGAAGCAACTGAGAACCTATACCCTAAAAAAGTATAAATTAACATGGTAAATGGGGATAAAACACAAAATTAGGATAGGAACATCTAGGTACCAAACATGATCCTGTTGTCTGTAAGATTTTCCACCTTGGGTAACTCACTTATCTTGATCTCTCTTGCCTCGTTCATCCAATGGGAACACTCTTGATTAATATCTGCCTTTCCTTAATCATGTATTGCTGTGATGAGCAAATTAAATGATGGCTCTAATAGGAACTGAAGTTAGAAGAGTCAAAGAGGGCTGCACAGAGAGAACCTGAGCTGACTGAAAGAACAGGAGAGATGTGGTAAGTGGTCATTTCAGGGGACATGGAATATGGGTTCAAGAGAGACACTCGGGTTTCCAGAGAATGATGCATGGTAACTTTAGCATGTCTGCAAGAGCCAAGATGTTAGAGAACATGGCCCTGAAGAAGGGCTGGACCAAGAAGGACTGTGTCCAGGCTAAAGAGCTTATCTTTAAAATTAATTTTTATTACAGTATAGTTGAATTACAATGTTGTATTAGTCTCTATTGTACAGCAAAGTGATTCAGCTGTACATATACATATGTGATGTGAAAGGCACTCAGTCACATCAGACTCTTTGCAACCTCATTGATTATACAGTCCACGGAATTCTCCAGGCCAGAATACTGGAGCGGGTAGCCTTTCCTTTATCCAGCGGATCTTCCCAACCAGGGATTGAACCCAGGTTTCCCACATGGCAGGTGTATTCTTACCAGCTGAGCCACAGGAGAAGCCCACATATACAGATATCCTCCCCTTTTGGATTTCCTTCCTATTCAGGTCACCCAGAGAATTAAGTAGAGTTCCCTGTGCTATACAGGATGTTCTCCTTAGCTATCTATTTTACACATAGTATCAATAGTGCATTTATGCCAATCCTGGTCTCTCAATTCTTCCCACCCTCTTCCCCTTTCTCATTTGGTATCCATATATTTGTTCTCTATGTCTGTGTCTCTATTTCTATTTTGCAAATAAGATCATCTATACCATTTTTATAGATTCCACACATATGCATTAATATACAGTATTTGTTTTCTCTTTCTGACTTACTTTACAGTGTATGACACTCTCTAGGTCCAATCACATCTCTACCAATGGCCCGAATTCATTCCTTTTTACAGCTGAGTACTATTCCATTGTATATATGTACCACATCTTTATCCATTCATCTGTTAATGGATATTTAGGTTGCTTCCATGTCCTGCTATTGTAAATAGTGCTGCTATGAACACTGGGGTACATGTGTCTCTTTGAATTATGAATTTATCTGGGTATATGTCCAGGAGTGGGATTGCTGGGTCATATGGTAGTTCTATTTTTAGTTTTTAAGGAACCTCCACATTGTTCTCCATAGTGGCTGAATCAGTTTACATTCCCACCAAAAGGACATGAAGGTTCCCTAAAGAACTTACATTTTAACCCAGGATGAGCTTTCACTTTTCACTTTCATGCATTGGAGAAGGAAATGGCAAGCCGCTTCAGTGTTCTTGCCTGGAGAATCCCAGGGACAGTGGAGCCTAATGGGCTGCCATCTATGGGTCGCACAGAGGCGGACTTGACTGAGGCGACTTAGCAGCAGCAGCAGTAGCAAAGCTATACTAAAGTTTGACTTCTTATCATCCCCCTCTTTCAAAGGATCACCAAGGATGGGAGCCCCCTCACCATACATGGTCACATATTTTTTTCACCATAGAGTGAGTTTAACATGGACAGAGACCAGAGAATGGATCAGCAGGACACTGATTATTTCAGAGAATTTTTGCCACCAAATCAACAATGTTCTGTTGATAACAGACTTCACATCCCTTAAGCCATGGAAACAGCTTTCTTAGATGAAAGCTTTAGTCACTTAGATGATCAGATAATCCTAAAACCTGCAATGATCAATGGTCAAAAATCTCAGATAAAGCTTTAGTTCTGTTTACCAAGACATTATTAATTCAATATTCAGGTTTAAAGATCTTCTAAAATCATAGACAGTGATGCCCAGGCTTTTGAATTAGTGATCCTTCTTCCCAAATTAAAAATGCTTTTGTGCAAACAACTTTCACATAGCAAACACTGATTGAAGATTTTTGCATATAATGCTCCTTTTAATTCTCCTGAAGACATGATTTCAACTTTCAACTAAATATCATAAAAATCAATGATATCCTGAAAACTTCAAAATATCCTTTGAGATCATCAGTACAACCCTAAAGGATTTCCCCCTAATACAAGAGTCATTAGTTTAGAGGAAGAGCAGTTTCTCAGTGGTTAAAGAAATATAGAACCTTCTATATCCCTAATCTTTATTTTATTTTTAAAAGATTTTTTTAATGTGGTCTATTTTTAAATCTTTATTGAATTTGCTACAATGCTGCTTGTTTTATGTTTTGGTTTTTGGTCATGAGGCATGCAGGATCTTAGCTCCCAGACCAAGGATAGAACCCACACCTCCTTCACTGGAAAGCAAAATTTTAACCAGTGAGTCACCAGGGAAGTAGGGAAGTCCCTTGCGTTTAATCCTTGAACTCCTGTTTTGAAAATGTTCCCAAATCCTCATTCATGCTGATACTGATGTTTTCTTTCTTTCTTTTCATTACATTCTGACAGAAATTGTTAGTCAACCCACTCAATATATAAATGCATCTCTTTTTTAAAATTGTATAAGTAGTCAATAGCAAAACTCGTCCTCCCATAAAGTTCTGAGTTGCACTTCTTTTCACTAAATTCTGGCACCCAATAATGCCAGAGAGAAATAAATAATCCACAAATATCACTGAAATAGATCAGAGCAGACAGATGACTCAACAATAACCATAACTCTTAGGTGCAAGCTGAGAGTAATAAATGACTTTTCTTTCACCTTCTCTTGTCACCAACTTGATAATGTGACAAGATACTCTCTGAGAATGTATAGACTTCAAAGCTTTTGACTCTTCTATGATAAGTACATTTTTCCTCCTTCAGACATCTCCAAGTAAGAAGATATAAAATACCAAATAAGGTGACATTAAAATTATTAGCCAAGTTTTCAGAAGTCAGATAAACTAAACAAGAAGTTTCCAAAATTGCTGACAGCTGACCCTGAAAACATTTCAGTAAAGGTAGCTTCTGGGGATGGTATAGTTTATAGTTTCACACTTATTGACCCTTCATAGCTTGATATATGTCTAGTACTTTTTATTCATGTCAAATTCTCTCCATGAAGCTTTGATTACTTTCAGAACTACCTTTCCTTGGAGATAACTCATTTCTACAAGCAGCCTAACTTTTTGTGTTTGTTGTAGTCAAAGTTAGTTTAAGAACAAGAAATAAATAGTTCAACTTAATTCAAAGAGGAGTCCTCACAGGACATGGAGCTTGAAATAAGCCATCAAAAATCAAAGCAAATACCGTCAGCCTCTTGGTCTGTTTTTTTATCTAAATTTCTCTCCCCACCAATCTCCACAGTCCCTTACCTAACACTGGCTACCATCTCTGTTTCTCTTTATCTGCTACATTCTCTGGGCTGCAGATAGACCATTCACAGTTTCTCTAACTGCCTCCCCAACTTTAGCTCATAGGTGGTTTTGGCTTTAAAGACACAGACTCAACCCCAACACTACATGACTTCAAGATTCAGCACCCACTACAAGTTGAGTGGTTTGGTTCAAGTTCTTGAGAGAAAGAACCTTTGGGGGTACTTGGCAGACAACAGGTTAAGTCCACTGGGACAAGTGGCCACTACCATCCAAACTGCTTGGCCAGGGGACAAGGTCACATGAGCACTTAGGTACATCCTTATAGCAAAGTAGTGTATGATGTAGCTGTAGAGAAAATAGTATGGCCAGGCAGCGGCCCAGTGTTGTATCAAAAGTACAATTAAGTCCCCTTGGGAAGCTGATGATCCATGCAGTTCCCCCGCTAAAGCTTCAAAGCGGCAGGAGCTAGATGAAAATGAGTGTTTTGATAGCACTGGGCACACTAGACCCAGCATTCCTACCTCTGACATGCTGTTGTTCCCAAAGAAAAATAAAAACCACAGAGTCAGGTAATATTTTCAGACACAAAAAACCTCCCTGCTTACACTAATTATGACATTGGATTTAGAAGAAATTTCTCCTGAAAAGCAAAACAGTTTTTAGAAATATTGTGAAGTATTTCAGACCATTATCCTGTCATTGGGTTTTTTTTCTTAAAAAAAAAAAAAGTGCTCACCTAGTGCTTACTTGAACTACCTAAATTACCTGAACTTTTTAAACATTTGAGTTTAATGTTAAATTAATTAATCAAATCCAATAATACCTTAGGTGTAGGCTTTTGCTTTTGTTACAAGCAGGGCTGACCCCTCCCAGGCTCTTGACACAAACTTGCCAGACTAGTGGATCCAAAGTGAGCAGAAAGCCTGGAACAGGATGGCGAGCAACCTCTACCTATGGGACCCTTGCATCTTCCACTGGTCTCACTTCTCCTTCCCTGCCTGGGAACCTCATCAAGCTTCCTGAAGCCCAGCCTAAACAATAACCTCCCAGACCCAATAGCCCAGCAGTAGTCCATTCCTTTTTGTTCAGGGCACCTTACCTGCATCTCAGTGCCTGTGTCTTCCTGCCCACCTTCTGAGGCTCCTGGTTTGAGGACCTAGAGAACCTTCCATGAACTACAAGTTCTCACACTTGTCATGTCTGACTCTGTGACCTTATGGACTGTAGCCCACCAGGCTCCTCAGTCCATGGGATTCTCCAGGCAAGAATACTGGAGTGATTTCCATACCCTCCTCCAGGGGCTCTTCCTGACCCAGGGATCAAATACAGGTCTCTTATGTCTCCTGTACTGGTAGATGGATTCCTTACCTCTAGTGCTACCTAGGAAGCCCACTCTAACTCCCATCCTTGTCCAAATGCCCTGCCCCTCCACATCCACGGCACCCTCTCCTCATATCAGATTCCCAGTTCTGGCACCTCCTGCCTTTTCATTAATGGGACTAAGTGTTGTTAACTGAGTTAATGCCTCAGAGAAAATAGTTTCTTTGCCTAAAATGAGAACTCAAAGGGCTCATCGAAAGCACCAGATGTGACTCAGCACATTTAATTACTGGACAGGACTGAACAAGGAAAACCAAACTCATGAAGAGACATCTGAGGAAGGTTTCTCAGTTCAGTTCAGTTCAGTTGCTCAGTCATGTCCGACTCTGTGACCCCATGAATCACAGCACGCCAGGCCTCCCTGTCCATCACCATCTCCTGGAGTTCACCCAAACTCACGTCCATCGAGTCAGTGATGCCATCCAGCCATCTCATCCTCTGTCGTCCCCTTCTCCTCCTGCCCCTAATCCCTCCCAGCATCAGAGTCTTTTCCAATGAGTCAGCTCTTTGCATCAGGTGGCCAAAGTACTGCAGTTTCAGCTTCAGCATCAGTCCTTCCAAAGAACACCCAGGACTGGTCTCCTTTAGGATGGACTGGTTGGATCTTCTTGCAGTCCAAGGGACTCTCAAGAGTCTTCTCCAACACCACAGTTCAAAAGCATCAACTCTTCAGTGCTCAGCTTTCTTCACAGTCCAACTCTCACATCCATATATGACTACTGGAAAAACCATAGTTTCTATCTGCTTCTAAATTACCAGCTTCCTCTATAATTCCATAGGCTGTTGACAGAAATTAATAACATAGTTCACCAAATAAAAGACCAGAGACTGAAAAGCAGAGATAAGGGATGACTTACTTCTTACTTCTTTAAATTCAGATTTTATACTGCATTATAAGCAACTATATTTAAAAATTGAATGTCTGAAAAAAATTAAAGTATGTATTTAAAACTTGGATCCCTGTGATTTATTTTATAACTAGTAGTTTGTACCTCTTAATCCCCTCCACCTACCTCACCCTCCTTGCTCCCCTTTCCCCCTTGGCAACCACAAGTTTGTGAATACAGTCAATATTTTGTAGTAACTTCATATAGTGTGTAATATATAAAAATATCACACCACTATGTTGTATACCTGAAACTAATATAATGTAAATCAACTATACTTCAATAAAAATAAACAGCAAAATTAAGATTATAATAATTACTTATACCTAGAGTGTAATGCACTCCAATGTTTATTAATCTTTAAAGTATTTGAATACTTTAATTCAAAAGTAAAATAAAACTTAGTCCATCAAGTAAATTCACTTGGTAAAACTGAGTATATGCTTTAATGATAATAATGCTCACATCATAGAATAGGAAAAAAATGTTATGAGCTGTGAATTGAATATTGAATTTGGCAAAGAGAACTTCTGTTAACTGAGAGAGAAAAAACTCTGGAGTATTAAGTGTTACTAGGATAAATCCTATTTCCCACAGTCCATTTTTTTAAGCCCTCCATGGAATAACACAGAAAATATTTGACATCATTCGGAAAATACTATTCCCGCTTCATTATATAGTAAATTTTAATATACTTTCTAGCCTTGTCTTATTTAAATGAGAATAAAGTAATAACACTGGCTAAGGGATGACAGAATATAGATGAAGATAAATATTAATAGCCCAAACATTTTAAAAGTCTATCTTTATCTTCTGCTTCAGGTATATAAACAAATTTAGGGAATGAGAACATTTTTCAACAACCATTAACACTGTAAAAAAAAAAAACCTTTTTGTCAAACGAAGAGAATTATTCAGAGACTCGATGCATTAGTCTATGAGGACTGCCATAAAGAAGTAACGCAGACTGGATGGCTTCAACAGCAGAAATTTATGTCCTGCCAGTGTGGAGGCTAGAGGTCCAAGTTCAAGGTTTGGTTTCTTCTAAGGCCTCTGTCCTTGGCTTCCAGAGGGCTACCTTTTTGCTATGTCTTCACATGGTCTTTTCTCTGTGTGCACACATCCCCAGTGTCTGCCTGGCCAGATTTCTTCTTCTTAAGAAGACATCAGATATGGATTAGGGCCCACCTCAATGGCCTCCTTTTAACTTAACCACCTCTTTGAAAGCCTTACTTCCAGATAAAGTCAGATTCAGCCCATAATAGATATCAAAAGATGCTTTTTAATTAACAGTTCTCAGATGGCACTAGTGGTAAAGAACACTCCTGCCAGTTCAGGAGACATAAGAGACACGGGTGCAATCCCTGAGTTGGGAAGATCCCCTGGAAGAGGACATGGCAACCCACTCCAGTATTCTTTCCTGGAGAATCCCATGGACAGAGGAGCCTGGTGGACTACAGTCCATAGGGTCGCAGAGTTGGACACGACTGAAGCAACTTAGCACGCCAGCATGTAGTATGAATATCTATTAACCAAGCTGAGTTTTTTTTTTTTTTTTAATACAAGAAAAACAGTGTCTCAGCCACCCAACAGTATTACCCTGCTGGATCCTCCAAACAAACATGGTGGTTCATGTAGTACCCCCTGAAGTCACAGAGCACATCCAAGTTATGACTTTGAAGAGAGGCTGTCAAAAAAATACCCTAACTCAGAATGCCATATTGAACTCTCTTTTTCTCCAAAATGGATGATGGGCATGAAATCTTTTGTCATTACAAAAGATTTTTAATTTAGATTAAGTATTAGAATAATTTAACAGGTACAGATTTTCATCATAAATGCTTTTTAAATAACTTTGGACCAGGTCCTCACGAATTTTAAGACAAATGAAACATAATCTGAAAGAAATGAAACAGGGTATTAAAACTTCTTGCATTATACAAAAATAAAAATATACCATCAAAAAAAAGGCTTAATTAAAAAAACAAATGGGAGGAGGGCCGTTGGCAGGGCCTGCGGTATGCCGCTTCAGTGAGGGGGGCTGGACAGTGGTCACCCGGCTAGTTGCTTTTCTGGTCGCCACTCCCCCGGCCGGCCGGACAAGACCCGCCAGTAGCGCGGCACCGATTCCTCTCGGGCTGGTGGGCGCTGCTCTGAGCAGCGTCATCCTTTATACCAGAAAGCTGGCGGGCACTATGGGGAAAAAACAAAACAAGAAGAAAGTGGAGGAGGTGCTAGAAGAAGAGGAAGAAGAATATGTGGTGGAAAAAGTTCTAGACCGTCGAGTAGTAAAGGGCAAAGTGGAGTATCTCCTAAAGTGGAAGGGGTTCTCAGATGAGGATGACACATGGGAACCAGAAGAGAACCTAGATTGCCCTGACCTCACCGCTGAGTTTCTGCAGTCACAGAAAACAGCACACGAGACAGATAAATCAGAGGGAGGCAAGCGCAAAGCTGATTCTGATTCGGAAGATAAGGGGGAGGAGAGCAAACCAAAGAAGAAGAAAGAAGAGTCAGAAAAGCCACGAGGCTTTGCCCGGGGTTTGGAACCAGAGCGGATTATTGGAGCTACGGACTCCAGTGGAGAACTCATGTTCCTGACGAAATGGAAGAACTCTGATGAGGCTGATCTGGTCCCTGCCAAGGAAGCCAATGTCAAGTGCCCGCAGGTTGTCATATCCTTCTATGAGGAAAGGCTGACGTGGCATTCTTACCCCTCAGAGGATGATGACAAAAAAGATGATAAGAATTAACTTTCTTGAATACCAGCCCCTGTCACATCTGACTGTGGGTTTCAAGTGGGGAAACAAGGAGTTCTCCTTGTTTGACACCATGAAGGTGGCTTGAGAAGATGTCCTTTGAAGAGCCAGTATAGTTTCTGTGCCCTACAGCAGCCCAGGGCTTCAAAGCCGCTCCATGCTGTACAGTTTGCACACCCATCCTGGTGGAGAGGAAGGAGGGTCAGTGTTTCAAGGCAACCCGTTCTGAACTTTGCTGAAATAAAAGCAAAGGGCCTTCTATGAAGGACAAAACATAGAATGGGATGTGGGAGAGCAAGAGATACTGTAGATCTTCAAAGAGCATCTCCACAAGCCACATAGCCTTCTTCCCGGTAGTGTTAACTCTGCATTTTTACAGCGCAGCATGTGTGTAGTTTTTGGCTATTACTGGTGTATTATTTGGGCCGGGTGGGGTGGGGTGGGAAAGAAGGGAGATGGGTTAGGGTCATTTTTTGTTAAAATTTGGGGAAACGGTGAAACAAAGGAAAGAACAACTAATGATGATTGGGTTCAGTGTTCAGAATATTGTATCCCTTCAAAAAATGTCCCTGGCAACCTAAATGAGGACTGTGAGAGGCTGTTTAAAAGCTGTGAATGCCTGAAATTTAGAAGCCAAGGTATTCCCCTGCCTGAGCTTAATGCTGTTCCTAACAAAGGAATAAGAAGCTACCAAAGCTGCCGTTTGGGGGATGGAAACTGGTTGAGGAGGAAAAGGCTTATTGGTGTGTATACACAGGCAGATCCTTCTGTCTTAGAGGTGCTACTCATGAAACTGACAAGATGACCCTTTCTTTTCCTATTGTGAAGTTACTAATATCAGCTTCTCCATCCAAGCCACTGGTGAAGTATTTAGGGAAGGGCAGAGAGTGGTATAGGAGGTAAGTGAGTGGGGAAAGACAAGGGCCGGTGCTCATAGGGTGGAAAACTCTTGGAGCCTCTGTTTTTGAACTTTGAAACCATTGGTGGCAGGGTTCAGTCACTGACAGCACAAGTTCAAGAGTTGAATAATTTCAAAAGCCCTGGTCTCAGGAGAAGATAAATTTTCATACTGGGGCAGTGGTCCACTTTAAAAACAAAACAAATTTTTAGTCCTAAGAATTAACTAAAATCCAAAACGCTGTCTTGAGTCTTGAGATCCATCAGTTGTTGACATCGTCTTGATCTGCATCTACAACTCCATTGTAATTTTTAGGCGTGTGTTAGGTTTTTGTGAAAACTTTTGTTTAAATGTAAACTTCATATCAACACTGTCAGTTTTTTGTCTTAATAAAACTATGTAGATTTATAAGAAAATAATAATAATTAAATAAATAAATAAACAAATGGGATAAAATAATATTAGTAATGCAGAGAAATAATAACAAAAATATACTAATAATTTATTGCAAGTCAGAATTAGTAATGATCACATACAGACGAGGGTAAGACATTACATTTATGAATAAGATAATATATAAAATATAGATAGCAATCTAAAATCTTAAGTATACAGAGAGAAACATAGATTCATGAATAATATTAAAATGACTTGCACTCTGGAACAAAAAGTGTAATTACTCTAAAATATTGAAAGACTATGCCAAGAGGAATTTTAAATCGCAATTAATGAATATATGAAAGAGTGAAAATAAATAAAGGAACAATGTGAATACAATCAACAGAAGTAAAAGATACTTTTTTTCTCCTTAAAAGGAGTTCTTACAGAGATTTTAGTGGAAAAAAATTAGACAAAAGAAGTGAAGGAAAAAATAGCATTAAAGATAGTGTCAGCCAAGCTATGTACGTATTTGTTGCAATTCACTGGAAAACAAAAGATAATGCCATCCTTAAATGCATAGTTTAAACTATGCTTTTAAATCACTGTAGAAAAGAATCTATTGTAATCAGAACAATACAGACACAAAAATCTAAAGTTTAGATTCTTTCAAACAATATCATAAGATAAATTCTTTTTTAAAGTTTTAAAAATTTAACTCATAAGTATATAGACTGCTTCAATGTTTGACTTTTTGTTTCTCTGCTAACAAAAGATAGCAACCAGATGCCACTTTCAAAATTGGAAGTATTTTCCAAAATAAAAGAACAAAAAAACATAAGAATGGTGTTCTTGACAGGAACAAGATGGCAGAGGAGGAGGTGGATGTTTGTGTACATCTTTCTCCACGGATACATCAGGAATACACCTTCAAACACAGAAGTACATGCAGACACCAGATGAGAGTGGACAGGAGTACCTGACCAGTGGAAAAGAATATATAGAACCATGCAAAACTCAGTAGGATGAGGGAACTAGGGGGAAAACAGGAGTGTTAGTAGGATTGGACCTGCCCTCCACCAGTGGGGGAAGTGAAGCAGGGATCCAGTCCCCACATCGGGGCAATTGTCTGAGTCAGAGGAGAAACATTTAAGGCTGAGAGTGAAACAGCTGACCTGCAGCAGCCTAAATGGAATGAGACGCAGACAGTCGTTGCCACAGCCATACATACCCCAGACAGGAAGGCAGGTTCCCTGGAGGGCTCAGCAGCTGGGAGCTGGAGTTTAGGGTTGTGGAGCAATCCCAGGGCGAGGGCTGCTGTTGACTGCGGAGAGATGGATCGAGGGGATGTGAGGGAGGTGACTGTGGTGGGAAAGCCTGTGGTGGAAAGCCAGCCAACCATGGAGGCAAGGAGATACTGCTGAGTCATGTGTAGGGGAGTGGAGCTATCACCAGAGCCTCTCTCTCCCCACATGCCCGCATCGGCAGCTGAACAATAGAGAGGCTGTCCCATCAAACACCTGACACACTGAACTACAGAGTAGGGCCCCACCCAGGGTGCTCCTTTAAGTGACTGATGCACCAACCTACAGAGTAGAACCCCACCCAGTGTGCTCCTTTAAGTGACTGATGCACCAATCTACAGAGTAGGACTGCAGCGGGGAGTTGGGGGGGTCCTATATGTGCCGGACGTGCTGAACAACAGAGAAGGGCCCATGGAAAGGGAGCCTTCTAAATACCTAAACAGGCAGCACACTTGGCACCACTGGGGTCCCCGCAAACCAAGCAGTTGAGCCACCATCATGCTCAGCTCTCACTGGGGCAGAGCTGCCACAGGCAAAAAAAAAATGTCTTGTGTCTATGTGCACAGGGTTGCTTCAGTTGTGTCTAACTCTTTGCAACCCTGTAGACTGTGGCATACCAGGCTTCTCTGTCAGGGAGGTGGGGTTCTCCAGACAAGAATACTGGAGCATATTGGCCAATCTTGGTTGCCATACCCTTCTGCTGCTACTGCTAAGTCACTTCAGTCATGTCCGACTCTGCGACCCCATAGATGGCAGCCCACCAGGCTTCCCCGTCCCTGGGATTCTCCAGGCAAGAACACTGGAGTGGGTTGCCAGTTCCTTCTCCAATGCGTGAAAGTGAAGTCACTCAGTGACCCCATGGACTGCAGCCTACCATGCTCCTCCGCCCATGGGATTTTCCAGGCAAGAGTACTGGAGTGGGGTGCCATTGCCTTCTCCTCCATACCCTTCTAGAGCACTCTATTTCCTGCTGCCCTAACCGCCAACTCCTCTGAGTACCTGGTGCTGCCAGAACCCTGCAACCCGAGCAGCTGCACCACCTCCACACCTGGCCCTCACAGGGGCAAACCCAAGTCCTCCAGGGCAGCCTCATTAGCAAACCTCAGTGGACAGTCCACATACAGAGGTGGAAATAAAACCACAATTGGAACCCAGGGGCAATGTGCCTAAGGAAGAAGACCCCAAACCTTCCCATTAGCTGAACAAGCTGATGATTAAATCCGCATGATTAACTAGGCAGACTCTGGGTCTATGGAATATATAAAAGGTCATTGAGACCCACAAAAGAAAATACACTGGTTCTGCTAGCTGTGGATGTTGGAGGCAAGAACACACAAGAGTAGGACCAGATTAGAATCTGAGCAGTCCCCACAGCAGGTCCAGAGATCAGCACAGTATTGGAGGGCATCCTAAGGAGGTGAGGTGGACCGTGACTCCCAGTGAGGGAAGACTCTGACAACAGTAACTCAAGAAAAATGCTGATTATTCTTAAGTTTTGACTTGTTCTGTAGATTCTTTTGGATTTTTTTTTCTTTTTTCTTTTTTCCTCTATCTGTTGTAGTTGATTTTATTGGCACTATGAAATCTAATTAAGCTTTTGAACTTTTTTTTTCCTCAGTCACATTTTTATCGTTATAAACCTCTGCCTCTCCATTGGGTTTTTGCAGTTCTGTGGAGTTTTCCTTTTTTTCTCTCTCTCTCTTTTTATTTTTATTTTTAATTTTTTAACCTATTATTATTTTTTCTACATTTATTCTTTCATTTCCTTCTCCTGTTCTTTTCCCCTTGCAGTTAATCTTTAATGTATATAAATCTTCTTCATCTACCTCTGTTTAACTTTGCATATCTATTCTTTCTTTCTTTTCTTTCTCTCCTTTCCTCTCAACATATTTGTTCCTTTTATTTTCATTGCTTAATTCCTCAATTGGCATCTTGCTTTCGTTTTGTTTTCCAGTTTGTCCTTTAGTTAGTTTTGATATGGTAGATATAATTTTAGGTTTCCTTTGTTCACCACATAAATCTATTGTACCTTATTTTCATTGGACTGTTCTGATTTTGCTTATTGGTGTATATGTGTATGTGTATATTCAGTCACACTTTTATTGTTATAAACCTCTGCCTCTGCATTGGGCTTTGGCAGTTCTGTGGGGTTTTCCTTTTTTTTTTTTTCTCTCTCTCTCCTTTTACCTTTTTCCCATTTTTATTCTCTTTTTATAATTTTAATTTTTAATTTTTTTCTTATTAAATTTTTCTACATTTATTCCTTTGTTTGCCTTTCCTACTATTCCTTACCTCTTGCAGTTAATCTTTAATATATATAAATCTTCTTCATCGACCACCACTTAGCTTTGCATATCTATTCTTTCTTTCTTTTCTTTCTTTCCTTTCCTCTCAACATATTTGTCAGTTTTGTTTTCACCGCTTTGTTCCCCATTTGGCACCTTGCTTTAATTTTGATTTCCAATTTGTGCGTTTAGTTAGTTTTGTTCTTAACTGGTAAATATAATTTTTATTTCCTTTGTTCACCAGGTCAGTCTACTGTACTTTATTTTTGTTGGACTGTTTTGACCTTTGACATATACGTATATGTGTATATTCCATTATTTTGATTATTATTTGCCTGATTTGGTAACTGCCATTTGTCTGGGGTTCATCTTTGGTTTCTCATTTTTGGGTATTTGTTTTAATCTTACTTAATGCCATAACAAACAACTTGTGGAATCTTCATTCCTGACCAGAGATCAAGCCCTGAGCCCCTGGAGTAGGAGCACTGACTCCAAGACCCTAGACTACCAGAGAACTAACCCTGCTACTACTACTACTAAGCCACTTCAGTCGTGTCGGACTCTGTGCGACCCCATAGATGGCAGCCCACCAGGCTCCCCCATCCCTAGGATTCTCTAAGCAAGAACACTGGAGTGGGTTGCCATTTCCTTCTCCAATGCATGAAAGTGAAAAGTGAAAGTGAAGTCGCTCAGCCGTGTCCAACCCTCAGCAACCCCATGGACTGCAGCCTTCCAGGCTCCTCCATCCATGGGATTTTCCAGGCAAGAGTACTGAAGTGGGGTGCCATTGCCTTCTCCCTAGGGAATATCAAATAGTGAGCACTCACACAACAAAAACCACTTGAATACAAGACCCAGCATCATACAGCCACCAAGGGCACCCTTTGCAGGACCCATCATCTAAACAACAAACAAAACAAAAACTACAAACCAAATCATCAGCAGATAGGTTTACCACCTCACTCAGCCTTGCCCATCAGAGAATAAACAAACAAACAAACAAAATTCAGCACAAATCCCACCCTAAATGAAGCTTACACAAATCACTGGACCAACCTTAGGAGGGCAGAAACTAAAAGGAAGACAGAATTCAACCTTCTTCAAGGAAAGAATTCAACTTTCTTTCGAGCCTGGGAAAAGGAGACCTCAAACACAATGCTCTTTTTTTTTTTTAATGAAAATGCAGAGAAATACTATACAAATGAAGAAACAAACTAGAAACACAGAAGTCAAAATAAATGAAGAGAAAATAAACAAAATACCTGAAAAGAATTCAGAATAATAATAGTAAAGATGATTTTTTAAAAAACATTGGAAACAAAATGGAGAAAATGCATGAATCAATTAACAAAGACCTAGAAGAATTAAAGAATAAACATACAGAGACAAATAACACAATTACTGAAATTAAAAATACTCTAGAAGGAATCAATAGCAGAATATCTGAAGCAGAACAAACCAGCAAGCTGCAATTTAAAATTGTGGAGATAACTTTTGAAGAGCAGAATAAAGTAAAAAGAATGAAAAGAACTCAGGTTAGTCTCAGAGACCTCTGGAACAATATCAAACACACCAACATTCGAATTATAAGGATCCCAGAAGAAGAGAAAAAGAAAGGGCATGAGGAAATTTTTGAAGAGATTATAGTTGAAAATTTCCCAACATGGAATAAGAAATAGTAGTCAAGTCCAAGAGTCACAAAGAGTCCCAAACAGGACAAACACAAGGAAAAACATGCCAAGACACATACTAATCAAACTAACAAAGACTGAATGCAAAGAAATAATATTAAAAGCAGCAAAGGAGAGGCAACAAGCAACAGACAAGGGAAACCCCATATGCTTAACAGCTGATCTTTCAGCAGAAACGCTGCAGGCCAGAAGGGAATGGCAGAATATACTTAATGTACTGAAAGGGAAAAATCTACAACTGAGATTGCTGTAGCTGGCAAAGATCTCATTCAAAATTGATGAAGAAATAAGAAGTTTTTCAGACAAGCAAAAGTTAAGAGAATTCAGTACCACCAAACCAGCTTTACAACAAATGTTAAAGGGACTTATATAGTCAAGAAATTCAAGACAAGCAAAAGAGCTATAAAACCAACCCCAAACAATTAAGAAATTGGCAACAGGAGCAGATATATCAATAATTACTTTAAATGTAAATGGAGTAAATGCTCCAAACAAAAGATACAGACTGGCTGAATGGATACAAAAACAAGACCCATACATATGCTGTCTACAAGAAACCCACTTCAGACCTAAAGACACATATAGACTGAAAGTGAGAGGATGAAAAAATATATTTCAGGCAAATGGGAAGCAAAAGAAAACTGGAGTAGCAATCTTCATATCAGACAAAATAGACCTTAAAATAAAAAAGATTACAGGAGATAAGGAAGGACACGACATAATGATCAAGGGATCAATCCAAGAGGAAGATATAACGATTGTAAATATCTATGTACCCAACATAGAAGCACCTCAATACATGAGACAAACACTAACAGACATAAAAGGATAAATTGAAAGTAACACAATAATAGCAGACTTTAATAACCCACTCACAAAAATGGACAGATCAGCAAAATAGAAAATTAATAAGGAAACACAAGTTTTAAATGATACATTAGATAAGATGGACCTCATTGATATCTTCAGCACATTCCATCCAAATGCAGAAGAATACACTTTCTTCTCAAGTGCACATGGAACATCCTCTGGGATAGACCACATCTTGGGTCACAAATCAAAGCTCAGTAAATTTAGGAAAGTTGAAATTGTATCAAGCATCTTCCAACCACAATGCTATGAGGCTAGATATCATTACAAGAAAAAAAACTGCAAGAAACACAAACATGTGGAGATTAAACAACATGTTTCTAAATAACCAATAGGTTACTGAAGAAATCAAAAGGGAAATCAAAAAATTTCTAGAAACAAATGACTATGAAAACATGACAACTCAAAACCTATGGGATGCAGCAAAAGCAGTCCTAAGAGGAAAGTTTATAGCAATGCAATCTTACCCCAAGAAATAAGAAAAACATCAAATAGACAACCTAACTTTACACCTAAAGCAACTGGAAAAAGAACAAAAAAATCACCAAAAGGAAATAAATCTTAAATATTCAAGCAGAAATAAATGAAAAAAAAAATGAAAGAAACAATAGTAAAGATTAATAAAACTAAAAGCTGGTTCTTTCAGGAGATAAAATTGACAAATCTTTAGCCAGACTCATCAAGAAAAAAAAAGAGAAGAATCAAATAAACAAAATTAGAATTGAAAAAGGAGAGGTTACAACAGACAATGCAGAAATACAAAGGATTATGAGACTATTATGAACAACTATATGGCAATAAAATGGATAGCCTGGAAGAAATGAACAGATTCTTAGAAAAGTTCAATCTTCTAAGACTGAACCCTGAAGAAATAGAAATTATGAATAACCCAATTACAAGCACTGAAATTGAAGCTGTGATCAAAAGACTCCCAAAAACAAAAGCCCAGGACCAGATGACTTCACAGGAGAATTCTATCAAGCATTTAGAAAAGAGTTAATGCCTATCCTTCTAAAACTCTTTCAAAAATTGCAGAGGAAGGAACACTTCCAAATGCATTCTATGAGGCCACCATCACACTGATACCAAAATTAGACAAAGGCAACCCCCAAAAGAAAACTATAGGCCAATATCACTAATGAGCATAGATGCAAAAATCCTCTACAAATTTTTTTTTATTTTTAAATTAAATTTATTTATTTTTTTAATTACAATACTGTATCAAAATTTTAACAAACAGAATTCAGCAACACATCAAAAGGCTCATACACCATGATCAAGTTGGGTTTATTCCAGGAATGCAAGGATTCTTCAATATATGCAAATAAATAAATGTGATACACACATTAACAAGTTGAAAGAGTAAAACCATATGATACTCTCAATAGAGGCAGAAAAAGCCTTTGACAAATTTGGCATTCATCTATGTTCTCCTGGGTGCCCTTTCCCAATAAAATCTCTTGCTTTGTCAGCAGATGTGTCTCCTCGGACAATTCATTTCCGAGTATTAGACAAGAGCCTAGTTTTGGGCCCTGGAAGGGGTCCGCTTTCCTGGAACAAATGGCTCTGGCAGGGACTCTTCTTCACTGAGACTGACATCCTAACCACTCGGGGTACTCTGGGGCCAGCTTGCCTGCCAATGGACCAGACCCAGTGGTCACAACTGGGACCCTTTTGTCCCTGGGCTCCTCCTGACTTGGACAACTGGCCAGAGTGCCCCAACCGGTAAGGAACAAGAGACTTTATTGACCTCTTTCCCCTTCCCTCTCTTTTTCCTCTCCTTAACCCTTCTTATCCTTCCCTGTTTTTTAGTTCTCCGGTCCTGGATGCAGGAATTTGGTCGAAGGGCCCTCAGCCTGGGCTGAGGATTGGAGACTGATCACCTCCTCTTGGCAGAGAACTTGAATTCTGGTTCTGGTCTGGTCTGATTTCTGGTAGGGCTGAGTTCCAGTCCTCGCTTCTCTGGAGGCCCAGGGAAAAGTCCCATAACTCCTGGGTATCTGTAGGTGGCAGGAGACGTCTGTAAGGCCACCCCTCCCCCCACCCCCACCCCCACCGCGGGCGCCACCGCCTCCTCCCTCTTCTTCTTTCAACCTGGCTTCCTTTCCTCCCTTGAAATCTTTGATGTTAGTACTTGGATTATTGTATTTAAGGGCTTCCCTGGTGGTGCAGAGGTTAAAGCGTCTGCCTGCAGTGTGGGAGACCTGGGTTCGATCCCTGGATCGGGAAGATCCCCTGGAGAAGGAAATGGCAACCCACTCCAGTATTCTTGCCTGGAGAATCCCATGGACAGAGGAGTTTGGCGGGCTACAGTCCATGGGTCGCAAAGAGTTGGACATGACTGAGTGACTTTACTTTCACTTTCACTTTCTATGATTAAAACTCTTCAAAAAGTGGGCATAGAAAGAACCTACCCCAACATAGTAAAGGCCACATATGATAACCCTACAGCCAACATTATTCTCAATGGTTGAAAACTGAAAACATTCCCCCTGGAGATCAGGAACAAGACAAAGGTGTCCACTTTAACCACTATTATTCAACATAGTTCTGGAAGTCCTAGCTACCACAATGAGAGGAAAAAGAAATAAAAGGAATCCAGATCAAAAAAAAGAAGTAAAGCTCTCACTGTTTGCAGATGGCATGATATTGTACATAGAAAACTCTAAACATAGTATCACAAAATTGCTAGAGCTATGAAGTTAGCAAAGTTGCAGGATACAAAATCAATACACAGAAATCACTTGCATTTCTATATACTAACAATGAAAAATCATGAAGAGAAATTAAGGAATCAATCCCATTCATCATGACAACAGAAAGAATTAAATATCTAGGAATAAACCTACCCAAGGCAACAAAAGAGCTGTATACAGAAAATTATAAGATGCTAATGAAAGAAATCAAAGATGACATAAACAGATGGAGAGAGATTCCATGTTCCTGGGTAGAAAGAATCAATATTGTGAAAATGATTATACTACCAAATGCAATCTACAGATTCAATGTGTTCCCTATCAAATTACTGATGGCATTTTTCACAGAACTAGAACAAAAATTGTCACAATTCATACGGAAACACAAAAACCCTGAATAGTCAAAGCAGTCTTGAGAAAGAAGAATGGAGCTAGAGAAATCAACCTTCCTGACTTCAGATTATACTACAAAGTCATCAAGACAGTGCACTTTTGGTGCAAAAACAGAAATATAGAGCAAGATAGAAAACCAGAAATAAACCCACACACCTATGGGTACCTTATTTTTACAAAGGCGGCAAGAATATACAATGGGGCAATGACAGCCTCTTCAACAAATGGTGCTGGGAAAACTGGACAGCCACATGTAAAAGAATGAAATTAGAACACTTCCTAACACCATATACAAAGATAAACTAAAAATGGATTAAAGATCTAAATCTAAGACCAGAAACTATACAACTCTTAGAGGAAAATATAAGCAGAATACTCGATGACATAAATCAAAGCAAGATCCTCTATGACCCACCTCCTAGAGTAACGGAAATAAAAACAAAAGTAAACCAGTGGGACCTGATTAAACTTAAAAGCTTTTGCACAGCAAAGGAAACTATAAGCAAGGTGAAAAGATAGCCCTCAGTATGGGAGAAAATAATAGCAAATTGAACAACTGACAAAGGATTAATTTCCAAAATAAACAAGCAGCCATACAACTCAATACCAGAAAAACAAACAACCCAATCCAAAAGTGGGAAAAAGACCTAAAAGACATTTCTCCAAAGAAGATATATGGATGACTAAAAATACATGAAAAGACTCTCAACATTGCTCATTATTAGAGAAATGCAAATCAAAACCACAATGAGATATCACCTCACACTGGTCAGAATGGCCATCACCAAAATGTCTACAAACAGTAAATGCTAGAGAGGGTGTGGGAAAATGGGAATGCTCTTGTCCTGTTGGTGGAAATGTAAAATGATACAGCCATTATGGAAGATGGTATGGAGAGTCCTTAAAAAACTAGGAATAAGACCACCATATGACCCAGCAATCCCACTCCTAGGCATATACCCTGAGGAAACCAAAATTGAAAAGACACATGTATCCCATTGTTCACTGCAGCACTATTTACAATAGTTAGAACAAGGAAGCAACCTAGATGTCCATTGACAGATGAATGGATAAAGAAGTTGTGGTACACATTCACAATCAAATATTACTCAGCCATAAAAAGGAACGCATTTGAGTCAGTTCTGATGAGGTGGATGAACCTAGAACCTATTATACAGGGTGAAGTAAGTCAGAAAGAGAAAGATAAATATCGTATTCTAACACATAGATATAGAATCTAGAAAAATAGTGCCAAAGAATTTATTTACAGGGCAGCAATGGAGAAACAGACATGGAGAATAGACTTATGGACATTAGAAGAGGGGAGGAGTGGGTGAGATATATGGAAAGAGTAACATGGAAACTCATATTACCATATGTAAAATAGACAGCCAACAGGAATTTTCTATATGGCTCAGGAAACTCAAACAGGGACTCTGTATTAACCTAGAGGGTGGGGTGGGGAGGGAGATGGAGAGAGGCTCAAAAGGGAGGGGATGTATGTATTCCTATAGCTGATTCATGTTGAGGTTTGACAGAACACAACAAAATTCTGTAAAGCAATTATCATTCAATTAAAATAAATAAGTTAATTTAAAAATAAAAGGAACCAGGGTTGGGGGAGGAATGACGTTCTTATATTTGGGGATATGAACACTAATATGATTCATTATTCATTAAATACTTATGATCTGGCAGGCTTTGTGTTAGGCAGATATAATAATAATTAAAGCAGCAAGTTTTGGCTGACTCTTAATGATACGTTAGGCCCTATGCTAAACCCGTGATATTATTAACTCATTGAATATTCACCTAAAAGTCTTAGAGGTCAATATCATGCCCAAAAGCAGGAACGGATTAATGTCAGAGGTAGGCTAGGACCTGAGACAGACAACTCTGGGGACAAACTCTACAAAGCCACTACCAAGGTATGGAAGACCGAGGTCCAACTCCTAGAGGAGTCGTAAATGAGTGTTAATCTGTTAGAAATAATGATAAAGTTAAGGCCATAACGACCATGATGAAAACTCCTATCATTCATGTATTCACTCAACAAATATTTACCTAGGCATCAAAGGCCTAGCAGTAGACAAAACAAAGTCCCTGTCCTCATGGAATGTGCATTCACTTGAAGAAACGTGCAATGAAAGTATGCACAATTCCAATTAGTAATAAGAATAAAAGAAGGAACGCACAGCATTTCAAGGAAGGCTTCTCTGAGGAGATGGCATTTGAACAAAGACCTTAATCTCAGTGATGTGAGGACACCAGCTCTCCAAAGACACAGGGGGAGAATTCCAGGCAGAAGGAAAGGCAGATGTAAAATCCCTAAGTCTAGCACAAGTCTGGGGAGGTGGGAAGAAGGTTCCAGAGGGAGGGGGCATAGTTATACCTATGGCTGATTCATGTGGATGTTTGGCAGAAACCAACACAATATTGTAAAGCAATTATTCTTCAATTAAAAATAAATACATTCAATTATTTTTAAAAAATTTTAATAGAACAACTCTGGTGTATTCCAGGTCCCAGGGAGAGAGAGCGAGTGAACATCAGATATAAGGGCAGAAAACTAGTGGGGAACCAGAGGACAAAAGCCCTTCTTAGGACAAGGTTAAGAAGTTTTTAAAATCTTTTTATTTGGAGTTAATTTCAAACTTACGGAAATTGGAAGAATAATAGTACAGAGAGGTTCACATATCTTTTCTCCAGATTTGCATATTGTTAACATTTTATCCCATTTGCTTTTTTTTTTGTGGTGTGTGTGCATACTTCTCTGTGTGTGTGTGTGTGTGTGTATCTGTGTATCTGAACAGTTTTTTAGAATCTGAGAGTAAGTTGCATTCATCTTGGTCCTTTATCCCTAAGCACTTCAATGTTTATTTCCTAAAAGGAGATTATTTTCTTAAATAGCCACTATATAGTAATCAACCTCAACACATCTGACATTAATACTACATTTTTGTCTAATCTCCCATTTCTTGATTCAATGTCCTTTATAGCCTACCCTCCCTCCCCCGTAGAGAATCCTGTCTAGAATCAGGTATTTCATTGGTTGTCAGTTTCCAAATAAAACATTACTCATTTGAGGTTTGTCTAATGGATCCTTGGTGATTACAGATCTGTTCAGGTAACAGATCCCAGCCGGAGCACTACCTGAGTGATATATTCTTCCCAGGTTAGCACATCTAGAGGAACTCGATGTCCATCAGCCTATCACTGGTAATGCTAATTCAGATCACCCAGTCAGGATGTATCTATTTCTCCATTGTAGTAACAATTTTTTTCCTTACAATCAATAAGTAATCACAGAGACCCTGTAACTATCCTGCCCTTCATTAAAATTTCCCTCTAAACTTAGTATCTATTAATGATTCTTAACTGAACCAGTCTGTAATGTAATCATTACAATATGGTGATTTTGAACTGCAGGATTCCTTGCACATTTACCAGTTGGTCCTTAACATTCTATTGTAAGAGTCTTCCCCTATCCTCCATTTATATATGCATTTATTTACTTATCATCAATACAGATTCAGGGATTTGTATTTTTCCAGTGGTATACATGTCATTACTGTTTTTAATCATTTCAGTGCTCAAATTTTCCCCTTCTTGCCTTCCAATCAGTTCATGCATTCTTGTAATATGAACTCCTTATTTCTTAGAATACTCCTTTATACTTTCTGGCATAATGTCATCCAGTAGGATTTTCTGCAATGATGGGAACATTCCATATCTGTGCTATCCAATACTAAGCCACCAGTCTCGTGTTGCTACTGAGCTCTTGAAATGTGGCCAATACAAATGAGTGGAACTGACTTGTTAATTTTAATTAGCATAATTTTAAATAGCCACCAAAAGCTAGTGGTTAACATAATATTCTAGCAAGATGAGATGTTCTAGGGTCGTCCTTTACCTACCTTGCCACAGCCCTGGAATTAGCAACTTCTCCAAGGAGCCCTGGTTCCTTTTAAAAGGGAATGATATTAGAGACCAAGATCTGATTTGTGTACAAATATTATAATGCACACATACATGCACACATTTCTGCACATATGCATGCATATACACCAATACATAAGTATTTTAGAATCGTGGGTTTACACCAATACATACATTTCTAATCCATCTCCATGGACATCTTCCTTGCATTTCCCCATTTTATTTTTCTAGTTCTCTTCTTGCATTGCAAACCCTGGCTCCCCAAAATATCAACTCATTTCTTCATTGCTTCATTACTTCAAAAGCAGTTTCAGACTTGCTTCACCCACACCAACGGAAAACCCACTATAAGGAGCTGAAGATTAGCTTGCAGTTCTCCCCTAGCCTGCCCCCAAACCACAGTGCCACCCAGCACTGAGGCAATAGTGTTTGTAAAATTCGAAATTATACAAAAAGGTATACTCAGAGATGTATATGAGATACTATTTCTCATATCCTTTCCACCATAGGTAACCAACCTCATTGGTTTGTAGTTTACACTTTGGATGCTTCTTTTTATAAAGATAAACATATACATGTATAATTTCTTATTTCCTCTTATTTCTTACACAAAAGGTGACAAGATATGTGTGCTTTTTTACACTTTGGTTTTGTTTTTCTCTATTTAACAAGGGAGATTAATTTTTATTATTAATGTGATAGAAACCATTGGAGATTTTTTAGTCAAAGGTTGATGGAATCTAAATTATATTTCAAAAAAATCACTTTGGCTGCTGTATAGGGAGCATGAGTAGAATCAGGGAGACCACGTGGAAGGCTATTGACATTATTCAGGGCAGAGATAATAAAGGCTGGAACTAGAGTGAAGTTGTACATAGTATTACTTGTTCACAATGCTTCCTTTCCTTCACTGTAGCTTTCCAATTGGCGAAGAATGTTCTCTGCCCTACTGAGTTTCAGTTTGGCCACATGGTTTAGTTTGACCAATGAAATGTGAGCAGAAGTAAGAGTGCACCAAATTGGAAACACAAAAAAATCAAAGAGCTGTATAGCTTCTGCTCTGATGCGACATGAAAGTTAGTGACAAATCCATGGCTACATGAACCCAGATCCATAATATGAATATTGCTGCTGCTGCTGCTGCTGCTGCTGCTGCTGCTGCTGCTGAAGTCGCTTCAGTCGTGTCCGACTCTGTGCGACCCCATAGACGGCAGCCTACCAGGCTCCGCCCCTAGGATTCTCCAGGTAAGAACACTGGAGTGGGCTGCCATTTCCTTCTCCAATGCATGAAAGTGAAAAGTGAAAGTGAAGTCGCTTAGCCGTGTCTGACTCTTCGCGACCCCATGGACTGCATCCCACCAGGCTCCTCCATCCATGGGATTTTCCAGGCTAGAGTACTGGCGTGGAGTGCCATTGCCTTCTCCGTCTGGAGATTGAAATAAGTGCAAATAAGAAGATCAGCACTTATTGGAGACAGTGGAGGGACATAATGGTTATGAACTGGACTTTAACAACAGTAACTAGAATGAATATTTGTCCAGTACATTCTAAATGACAATCAAGTCCTAAAGATATAGCAGTCAACAAAACACAATTCCACCCCAGGCTCAAAAAGGCCTTGGTTTGCATACCAGTTTTGTTCTGAGTTCTTAAGAATTAGCTTCCTGTAACCTGATTTTCTTTTTTAATGAGGTTGATAATTCCCACCTTATTCTTCTGGCTAAACATGACAAAGTGAATTAAAAGTTCACCTCTATGTCCCCCTGAAATTCTGCTAAAATATCTCTGAGGGAAAAGGTATAAACCAAAGACAAATGGAAAGACATAAAATAGAAATAAGTTGCTGAAACCTAAAAAATTAGATAAATAAATGATGACCAACATAGCAAATCAGAAAGTACTGACACCCAAGCCAACAAGAGGGGAAGTTCAGAAGCAGATTGGTCCATACTGTTGTGTGGTAGAGGAGTTGGCTTTTTTCTTTTCCTGTAAAGACCCACATAGCAATTATTTTAAACTTTGCCAATCATAGGGTCTCTATAATGACTAATCAACTATTCTTTGTAGTGTAAAAGTAGCCATATTTCCCAGTACAACTTCCCAGATCAAATTTTACCAGGCAATACAAGACTATGGGAATGACTATGTGACAACAAAACTTTTTATTTTTTAAAACAGACAAGGATTGGGATAGAGAAGATTGTGATTTGACCAGCAGACCATAGTTTGCCAAACCCTGGTATTGCCAGGTATTGCCAAACCTCACAGATGAAGGCACCAGATATCTCTGAAAGCCTCAGAGCAATGGATCAGAGAAAGGACCAGGAAGTGTATAAAAGAGGCAACTGGATCTCAGAACAGCTTTCCCATCCATTGCATCCAGGGAAGCCCCCTCTCACACTTTGCAAGAAGACTGAGAATGGCTGTCTAAGAAACTGAACTCAAGGGATTCTGGACTTGGGCACATATGTATGTGGGAGAGAGAGATGCCCTAATGAAAACAAGAATTTGACTTAAAAAAATAAAAATTTAGTCCCTACTCAGAAATCAAGACCTAGCAAGCAGGCTTGGGCTTTGCCACAGAAGACTGGTGAATTCCACTCTGGAAAAACTGATCAGCCCTAGAGAAAAGATCTGAAGATGCTGAGAGCTGGTGGTCAGCCAATGAACAGGCCAGCTACAACTTCCCAGATCAAATTTTACCAGTTAACTTCTTCCACCCAAATATATGCTTCCCAGTCTGTTTTTCACCTCTTCTATCCTGAATAATCACTCTCTATCATGAAAGATGGCAATCAAAATGAACTTACAGAGGGAAAAGATTTAAGAAAGGAAAAAACTTCAGGGAACAGAGCAGGTAGGCAAGAAAACTTCCTAATATACTAATTAATTCCCTTCAGAAGACAAGAGAAGATGCTACATTTTAAACATACATAGGAGGCTGAAAAAATAAAGCGCCATCGAGAAAAAAAAAAAGAGATCCTAGAAATTAAAAATGCAATAGCAGAAATGAGGAATTCAAGAGAAGCATTGGAAAATAAAGTTGAGAAAGTCTCCTAGAGAACAGAACAAGAAAATAAGAAAGAAAAAAATAAGAAAATTGGGGATCACTAATGGGGGAGAGGATCTAGCAGCTAAATAAATGTCAAGAGAACAGAGAAAATATTCTGTGTTGTATAGCTTCAGTATATTTTTATAAAACATCTCATTTTTTAAGAGCATAGAAAGAAAACAGTTTAAATTCATAACCCTTTAGGTTTGTCTGTTGAGAAGAAATTTCCTGACAAGCCACAAAGGATCATTCATATTTTACCTGCATTTTCTTCCAATACACATTTAGGCTCATCATCTAAACCAGGAAAGGACTAACAAATTACTTTTCTCTTTTCCAAGCCATGCAGAACAGTTTCAATAACCTAATATACTTCATATGTATCGATACATTCCCTACTGTTTTTAATCAAAAGGTTTCAGCCAGGTTTGTCAGCTTGTCACCCTACCTTCATTTGTGCCTGAGCATCACTAGAATTCAGTCTTTCCAAACAGAATTCTCCAGTCCTCTGGCAGACGTAGGGAGGGCTTCACCTGGCTCTGGGGAGTGGAATCAGTGTCCAGGGTCCCAGCTGTCTCTTTTAGACACTTCTAACCAATCATCCTTATTCAGATCCTCTGCTCACCACTTTCAGAATTATCTGGTGCCTGCCTTTCACCCCTACACCTTTCTGACACGCTGCTTATTGGAATGAGGCATTAGACTCTTTACACATTTGTGTATAAACAACAAATCCCTGTTACCAACTTATATCCAACAGACTCCCCCACTGCCAAAACTTCTAGAGACAGATGCAAAAGGGCTCTAGTTACCAACAGACACTTAATAAAAGACTCACTTCTTTGTACAAAGGGATAAAGGGCTTATTGTCTCTCTTACAGAAACACAGAGATGTGGTAGCCTTGGTTTTACAACTTTAGCCAACAGTGCTAAATCATGTCAGTCATGTCTGACTCTTAGCAATGCTATGGGCTGCAACCAGCCAGGCTCCTCTGTCCATTGGATTCTCCAGGCAAGAATACTGGAGTGAATTGCTATTTCCTCCTCCAGGGGAACTTTCTGACTCAGGAATCAAACCGGCATCTCTTACCTCTCCTGCACTGGCAGACAGGTTCTTCACCACTAGCACCACCTAGGAAGCCCATCAAGAGCAAATATAGATCCATGAAAGTCCGATATTCTATTTTACTTTTGAAATTGTCACAAACCTTTAGATACACACACTTTTCAAACTTTCCCAAACTAACGTTGGCTTTTGGTCTCTAAAGTTGAAAACAGCCAGCCAACTGGGTCCTCCAAGCTCTCACCCTACAGACAACTTCTGGCATCTGGACCAGATTGTTTAGAATGCCGGACTTTGTTAAAAACAAACAAACAAAAACCAGCCTTTTAATCATTTAGTCAATTTTCATTCAGCATTCATGAATTATAGGAACAGATTCTTTTAGTTTCTAATTTTAAAATGATAAAGACAAGGAATTCTTTGGCCGTCAAATGGTTAGGATTCTGAGCTTCCACTGCAGGAGGCATAGGTTCAATCCCTGATCAGAGAACTAAAATCTTGCAGGCTGCACAGCAAAAACAAAAGATAAAGATGCTTTAACCAGAGCAGGTCAGTAGCCATCAGATTTTGGCACATGCACTCTGGAAATGGAGCCCACTTGCCACTCTCTCATTAAACTCAAGGGTAGTAGTAGCAGCAGCAGAACAGGAAAGTCAAAGAGACACGAAAGATCTTAATGTTACACCGATAGTGATATTCCTTGACCCAGGGGCTATTTTGCATTATCTTGCCTTATCTTGTACCCACCTGCATTATCAAGGTGGGTACACTTTTTTAAACTTCAGATAAAAGAAAATAGCAAAGATGATTTTATCAGCAGACAGAAAGGCAAATATTCAATGGCACAAGAAATAACATGAATACCTTGTTAACCCCACAGTTAAAACAAACTGTGTTGTGCCCAAGTTGCAGAATCTCCCAATGACCAACAGGGAGCCAATATCCGATGCAAAAGCAAGAGAGTTTTTATTACCAAGCTCGAGCTGGGGCTCCAACATAGCGGCTATAGGGAGCAGGCTTGAGTTTTGGGTTACTTTGCTTATATAGGATATATTCGTGTAAAAGGGATTTCCAGGCTGGAGGACACCTGATTGGTCACCTTCTTTCAAAGGGTTGTGTGTTGATTTCTGATTGGTTCTTATTACCTAAGCAAACCACAAATTCCTGAATGTAAAGTCAGGAGATTTGGTCTGGGGTCTGATTGGCTTGTGGGTGGTGGGGTGAGGTCAAGGGATTTCCAAAGGCTCTTTTCCGGAACCTCACAAAATGGAGTTTTTCTGTTAACAAAATGGAGTAGCTTAGATTCTTCAACTGTTGATCTGACTAAATCAAGACTAGTGACCCTGTGACAAAGAAATGGGCATTCTAAATGCCAGGAAATAAGAGAATACTTAATAAAAACAAACAGACCTAAAGGTTATACATAAGGAGTCATCTAGATTTCTTTTATCTCCTACCCCAAAAGAAGAGATGCCCTGTCTTTGAAAAACAAAGATAAATAGATTCCAGTGTTTCCTCCAAGAATGAAGGTAATAAGAAAGCTGCCTTAAAAACAAAACTAGATTTAATCTATAACTGGAGTGGGTTGCCATTTCCTTCTCCAATGCAAGAAAGTGAAAAATAAAAGTAAAGTCGCTCAGTTGTGTCCAATTCTTCGCGACCCTGTGGACTGCAGCCTACCAGGCTCCTCCATCCATGGGATTTTCCAGGCAAGAGTACTGGAGTGGGTTGCCACTGCCTTCTCTGATAATCAGAGAAAGGGAGGGTAATATCTTTATTGCCACATAGTAAGATTCATCCTGGCAGCTGAAAAGGCAAATCTGGGTTCTTGGGGCCCATGAGATGTGCACCTCAGACAACAGCATAACTCTCTCCTATAGTTGAACAAAGTTGGGCGATTTTATTAAGACCTGTAGCTCTCCCATTGATCCGTGGAACATCTGTAGTAAGTGTACAGAAAAGACTCAGAAATGAAGGTCAGTATTTTAGAAAATAATTTTATTTAAAATTGTACATGTTATATTTCAAAAGAACTGGACTGTCAGTAATAGATATAGCAAATATTTAAGAAAAATTCTCAAGGTTTCATTTGTCTATTTAAAATTCTCAGTGGTGGAAAATAAGTTACACCACACAACTGTTATATCTGCAAGGATCTTACTTATCTGTCAATATTAGCATTTAGTTAAGGACAGATCAGCTTACAGGAAAGGGCCCAAGGCTTCATCTATCTTGCAGATTACAGGAAACACAGTATTTGTGGTTGTGTGGGTGTGTGGTACTCACATTCCTGCCCTTCACCTTTGAGTGGGTTTGTGTGCTTAGATAAAATGGCAGCAGGATAAGATACCTGTCTTGCTGCCTCACGCTTCTATGACCTACTTGTAATTCCTGTTTAAAGTACTTCACATGTAAAGCCTCACATCATAGCAAATACTTTACTGAGCTTTATTTGAAAGCCAATTATGTATTAAGAACTATCCTAAGTGTTGAAAATAGAGTTGTTAAGAAGATTTTAAAAATCCCTGCTCTCAACTTTGAAAGCTGAGGCCATTCTTCACTCATTCTAATATCGCCAGAGCATCTCGCTCAGTACTTCACATGTATGTAATATATGCCAACAAAATTATTTTTAAATCGAACTGATTTTTCAGTTAAAACTTGACTTCTAAATGAAGTTTGACTGTTTGTTGTTGTTGCTCAGTCGCTAAGTAGTGTCTCTTTGCAACCCCATGGACTGCAGCACACCAGGCTTCCCTGTCCCTCAATATCTCCCAGAGTTTGCTTAAGCTCCATTGAGTCAGTGATGCCATCCAACCATCTCATCCTCTGTCACCCCCTTCTCCTGCCTTCAATCTTTCCCAGCATCAGGGTCTTTTTCAATGAGTCAGCTCTTCCCATCAGGTGGACAAAGTATTGGAGCTTCAGCTTCAGCATCAGTCCTTCCAATGTATATTCAGGGTTGATTTCCTTTAGTATTGACTGGTTTGATCTCCTTGTTGTCTAAGGGACTCTCAAGAGTCTTCTAATATTGGTATTTGTAACTGGGTATTTAGGTGCAGTTATTTTATCAATAGAATATGAATTGATTCAAACATTATGTTTCATGAACACACAATACACCAGTACTACAACTACTGTTGTTTAGAAGGAATCAATAAAATTATTAGACACAAAAACATTAATACCTCTGATAATTGTTTTTATCTCAAGCTCAACTATTTCCATTTCTCAGTCATTACAATTAAAAATCCTCTTGATTTATACTTAGTGAAAATGAAGTCGCTCAGTCGTGTCCGACTCTTTTTGACCCCATGGAAGCAGCCTTCCAGGCTTCTCTGTCCATGGGATTTTCCAGGCAAGAGTACTGGAGTGGGTTGCCATTTCCTTCTCCAGGGGATCTTCCCGGACTCAGGGATTGAACCCGGATCTCCTGCATTGCAAGCGGACACTTTACCCTCTAAGCCACCAGGGAAACCCTTATTTATACTTAGATTCTTGATTTTTCCTTTTAAATTAAAGATAAATTATTGAAGGGCTCCCATACAGTATGTGTCAGTAAAACTTTTTTTTCATCCAAACCTGGTTCACAATGAGTGCGTAGGTTTTTCCCCAATCATTAATATTGATAGATCCCTTCCAAAATCAGTAAAAACTTGCCAAGCTGTGGGCAGCTCCAAAGCAGAGCCTCTCTTCAAAATATTCAGCACAACACTTGACATAGGGCTAAATCTCACCCAGTGATTATTAGATTGGACCACATTTGTCACTTTTGATTAGAGATCCTGTCATCACACAACACTGCAACTGATTTCCTTTGAGTTTTTTTCTCTAGGATCTAACTTCCATACTGTCTAACTTTCAAAATGATTTGGGAACTCAAAAACATAGTATATTTCATGATACCCAGATAGAATAAAAATTAAACATTTCCTTCAGAATAAGAAAAATTCTTAAACACTTATGACTTTTAAAATAAATCTACTATTGGTTTTGTGATTTCAGTCTCCTAGATCATTTTAGATGCTTTAGGTTGTTCCTTTTCCTTTTTAACTGAGGGACAAACTTTGAATCTTCATAATGATTCCTCTGTTCCGTTTTATATTGAAGCAACAGAATATCATTTCTGTCCCTCATAGACATAAAGCCATATTTTTAGGCAGGAAAAAAAGCAGCTCCTACCTAAAAATGTCTCATACCAGCACTTCCTTGTAAAGGAGAGACACTCTAAACATATACAGTGGAATAAACATCCATGTGTTCAGATGTATGAAAGCAATATTTCTATATTCTCCTATAGCAATATAATTTCCTTCAAGCCCCCTCAGTTTCATGTGATGAGAGATAATACAATCTTAGTCAACTCTGCTGAAGTTAAACATTTCAGTTAAAATTCAATAAAATTTAGTTAAAAAGTCAATGTCGGACTGTTCCATCACCATTTTTCTCCCCATTTTGTATCTTCTAAGTTCTTGGGGCAGAAATTACCCAGTGTCATGGTGTGAAGATAAGACACTTGTTCATCCTTGATTCTGTGTCCAGGCTCAGTCCTCTGCACATGCTGAATTCACTGTCTTGGGAACATCAACCACCATTCAAGCAGGATTATCTGTGCCAACTGGATTCACTTTTCAAACTAGTTTCCTGTTGCCCTTGGATATGGTCATTTCTCCTTTACTCTGGCATCTACGCATGTCCATAATCTCAAGGAGACTCTTGAGAGTTACATCTTCTACTTTACTTCCACCAAAAGCATCATTCACCTCAACCTTAAATGACTGTGGGTAGGCTGGCTCTCTTTCTCAGCCTGGAGTAGCAGGAACCCTGATGGACTGGACTTGGGGCCCTGCCCCTCTATTCCTCATCCTAAGATTCTGTATCTGCTGTCCACACTGATTATCTCTACTCACTGCCCCCACAACAGGGTAGAGACAGGAAGTAGTGCTTTCCAGGAGAGCACACAGACTTCTTTCTGTTCTCAGTCACATCTACAGATGACTGTATTGCTAATCTGAGAGGGGAGGGACAAGAAACAAGGCCCCTTTTCAGAAACCATTAATATGTTTGAAAACTTACAAACATCTGTGTATCTTGTTTACCTTTCCAAACTTTTTGCCTCCTCCTCACCTTTCAGAATATTTATGCAGTCTGAGAGAGACAGAAAGAATACTTATCATTTATGCAAAACAAAAAAAGATGACCTGAGAGCTCTGCTTTTGAGAAACCAAAATTCAAGCTCTTAAACCTCAAAATTATTGTCTCTATCTTGTCCTTCAAAACGAAGATTTTTAAAAACCCACAAATCTCAACTTTTCTATCCTTCTGGACCTCCACAATATCAATCTACTCTGAGGAAAATAATCCTAGAATATTCCAGCTATTTAGGCTGTGAGAAATTTTAAATAGGTGCATATTTCAGTGTCCAAGTTACAGGAAGTTTAATACTGGCAATTAGTTTGAAAGGCATTGGAAAGCTAATGGAACAAAAATTGGACTTTGAGTTAACCCTTGGAGGCAGCCACCACTCATAAGGGCTTGGAAAACAAAAAGGAAAGGATGGATGTTACCAGATCCTGGAACCTCAGAAAAGGTGCTGCTGTGGAGCTGGAGTCATGACCAGTAAAGGGGTACATGAATCTCTGGACTGTGATGGGCCCCACATGGCTGATACTCAGACCCCTGCGGGGACACTGCAGTCTGGTCCCTGGGCTCCCTGAGAAGGTACTGCAAACAATGGCTGGCCCTCAGACCTCTAAGGAAAAGACTGCTTGTCTGATCTTGGACCTCTAAGAGCTTCTTGGGGCTTCTTGAATAACTGATGCTCAGATCTCTGAGAGGGCACTGCCCAGGACTTTCAGGGAGCTAGGCATGCTTCCCAGTGGCACTCAGAGCTCTGAACGAAGGCTTCCAGAGGGTCATTTTCCAGTGCTCAGAAGAGGTACCACACAACTGCAGACCCCAGAGAAGGATGCCCTGCAGCTGACATTTGGCAAATCAAAAAACACAGGAGCTGGAGGTGTCTGCTGCCCCTGTAGCTTCTTCTGCTGAAAGGATGCTTCTAGGACCTGATGACTTTCTTTAGTATTATGCTTGGATTTCTGTCTCCTCATATTTTGTGTATCTATTATAAGCTTTAACTTTCTGGTTATCATGAAATTCATGTGTAACAACCTATAACAATGTGCTGAGGGACACCTGATTGTGAACTCTTTCTAAAATAATCCACTTTTACTCCCTCTCCACATTTTACATTTTTACATTATATTTACTTTTTTTGTATTCTTTAACTAATTATTGTAGTCTTAGTTGATTTTATTACTTTTGCCTTTTAATCTTCATACTAGTTTTATAACTGGTTGATCACTACCTTTACTATATGTTTGATTTATCAGTGATAATTTTCACTTCTATATATTTACTTATTTCTAGTTATGGCCTTTCCACTTAAAGAAGTCCCTTTAACATCTCTTATATGGCTGGTTTAGGAGTTGTAAACTCTTTCAGCTTCTGTTTGTCTGGGAAATTCTTAATCTCTTCTTCAATTCTGTATGATAACCTTGCCAAGTAGAGTATTCTTGGTTGTAAGTATTTTGTTTCAGCACTTTATATAATGCCACTTTCTCTGGCCTCTAAAGTTTCTACTGAAAAATAAGCCAATAGTCTGATGGTGGCTTTCTTGCACCTAACTAATAGTTTTCTCTCTTGACTTTAAAGTTCTCTCTTTTAACTTTTGACATTTTATTTATAGTGCATCTTGGTGTGGGTCTCTTTGGGTTTATCATTTTGGGGACTCTGTGTTTCCTGGACTTGAATTCCTGTTTTCTTCACCCAGTTAGGGAAATTCTCAGTTATTATTTCTTCAAATAAGCTTTCTATCCCTTTTGCTCTCTCTTTTTCTTTTTGGGGTACCTATGGTACAGATGTTAGTATGCTTGATGTTGTCCCCAAAATCCCTTAAAGTACTTTTGTGGGGGAGGGATTGCTGTTCTGATTGGGTAATTTTCACTACCTTGCCTTACACATCTCTGATGCATTCTCTCTTCTGCATCATCTAATCTGTTCTTAATTCCATCTAGTGTATTTTTCATTTCTGTTATTGTCGTTTTCAGCTCTGCTTGTTTCTTTTTATATTTTCTCTTTGTTGAAGTTCTTTCTGTATTTATTTTTCTCCTGTATTCAGGGAGCATCATTATGACCATTACTTTTAACTCTTTATCAGGTAAACTACTTCTTTCTGTCTCCTTTAGTTCCTTTTCTGAGGTTTTGTCTTGTCCTTTCACTTGGAATATAGTTCTCTGTCTCTTTATTTTGAATAATTCTCTGTGTATGTATCATGTAATAGGCAAATAAGCTATGTCTCCTGGCCTTACTTCGAAAATTTCTTATGGGACCCGTAAGAGCAATCCCTGCTGGTGGCCTGAGCCAGGTGCTCCAGGGGTGTCCCCTGTGTGGGCTGCACGTGCCGTTCTTTGGTGGTGTTATGGGCACACTGCTGGGAGGGTTTGACAGCTAGACTGTCTGTCTTTAAAGCCCAGCAGTAACTGCTGTGGGCATGCTAGTAGGCAGGGCTGGCCCTCCGGAGTCTGATTCACTTTGGGGTTGGGGAGTACTTGTCAGTGCCAAGACTGTTTTCCAGGTGTTATGGGGGCAGGAGCTGCTTTAGGGGGCACCAGTCTCAGCTGAGGCCACTTACTGGGTGTGGCAGGGTAGGAGTCACATGCGGGGTTCAAAGCCAGATATTATGGGGGCTCATCCTCCCAGTGCAATTCCCCAGTGCTGGAATGCCTAACGGGATTCAAGCTCCTCACTCCTTAGGGAGGACCTCTGTGTTTTTGTTTTCCCTCCTCATCGTGGGTCACTACACTGGGGTTGTGGGTCCTGGCTAGACCACATCTCTGCCCCTCCTACCTATCTCTATAGGTGACTTTTTCCTTTATATCTTTAGTCATCAAAGAACTGTTCTGCTAGTCTTCAGATTGTTCTTAGAGAGAGTTGTTCTAGATGTATCTGTAGTTTCTGTGTGTCCGTGGGAGGAGGGGAGCTCAGCATCTCTGCCATCTTGATCCTGCCTCTTGAGAGTATGTTTTAGATGCAGTTTGTAATCTGTAGACCTTAAGTAAAGCAGATTATCTTCCCATAGTGTAGGTGAACCTCACGCAATCAACTGAAAGGAAAACCGAGGTTTCTTGAAGAAGGTATTCTTCCTCAAGGTGTCAACATAAGAATCCTGCTTGAGTTGCCAGCCTGCTGCCTTGTGGAATTTAAACTCAAAATTAAAGCATTAACTTTTCCCTAAGTCTCCAACCTACCAGCCTGCCTTACAAATTTCAGGTTGGCCAGCCCCACAATTGTGTAGGCCAGTCCCTTAAAACAAATCTCTCTGCATGTGTGTGTGTGTGTGTGTGTGTGTGTGTGTGTGTGTGTGTGTGTGTATCCTATTGGTTCTATATCTCTAGTGGATCCCAATCCATAGACCCCTCACACCCACCTACTGCCCCAAATACTTAAATATTAATTTAAGTCACCTACTGCTGTTTTGAGTCCAACTCTAGTTGTAAGCACAGTTTTGAAATACCCTTGCTGGGTTCTGTGTAAGTACATTCCTGACATGCTCCCCCAAACACTTACAGGGTCTCCAGCCGCCCAAACCAGCCTCCTGTTCTCCTGAGTGACTGGGAATGAAAGTCATTTATTATTATCTCCTGCCTCCTCATCACCATGGGATAGCCTGCCCAGTGTTTTCACTTTCTGGCTGAAATTGTTTATTTGGTTGCTGACAGCTTGTTATGTGATCCACACTGAGCAGCTGGGGCCCCAAAGGTCTGTAAGAAAAGTAAGTGAGGAGGTTAAAAGAAGGAGGCTGAGAGCTTACATATAAACCAAGCAGAATGAGGGCCATTGCCATGAACTTCACCTGCTACCCCGCTGTGTCCAGGGATAAATCTCAGGATATCTGTCATGAAGGAAAGAATGGTGGTTTTAAATGCACATTTTAACATGACTCAAAAAATGAAAGATTAAGTTTTGTTCGAATGATGATGCATTCAACTGCTAAATTGTTTTTTGCTTTTCGCTTTTCTCTAGAAAAGAAAACAAGTCTTGGGTATTTTCAAACTGATTACAAAGGTTTTTGCTCTGGATTTTACTGAAGCGTATGTGTCTGGCTATTTTTCTGTGGCTAAAAGCCATGCTCATCCATATCACAGATATCTTTCCATCACTCTAATTGCTCCACAATCCACTTTAAGAAGCTCTTAACAGCTTTTCTTTCTATTTTGATATATAGCAGAGAGTTAAAGCTAGTGTTCAAGCAGGTAGCTTTCCTTATAAGCATTTCAGGGCCCGAACTGTGAAAGCAAAATGTTTACTGAACATCCATTCTCCAAGACCAGTAGAGACCCCTGGCTAACCAAACTCAATAATCTTTTATTAAATTTGTTTTTTTATTTGCCTTTGCTTGGTCTTAGTTGTCACCTGTAGGATCTTTAGTTGTGGCATGGGGATCTAGTTTCTTGACCAAGGGTCAAACCCAGACACCCTGCACTGGAAACATGAAGTCTTAATTGCTGGACCGCCAGGAAAATACAGAGTGCAATAACTTTTCCTCTGTCCATATTCTATTGACCTCCACCGTTCATCCTCTGGTAGCTCAGTTGGTAAAGAATCTACCTGCAATGTAGGAAACCCTGGTTGGATTCCTGAGTCAGAAAGATATGTTGGAGCAGGGATAAGCTATGCAATCCAGTATTCTTGGGCTTCCCTAGTGGCTCAGATGGTAAAGAATCTGGCTGCGATGCAGGAGGCCTAGCTTCAATTCCTGGGTTGTTAAGATCTCCTGGAGAAGGGATTGGCTACCCACTCCAGTATTCTGTCCTGGCGAATTCCATAGACTGTATAGCCCATGAAATTGCAAAGAGTTAGACATGACTGAGCAACTTTCACTTTCATTCATTTTAAAAGGACTTTCCTGTTTGGCTCAGCAGTAAAGAACCAGCCTTCCAGTTCAGGAAACACAGGTTTGATCCTTGGGTCAGAAAGATCCTCTGGAGAAGGAAATAGTAACGGATGCCAGTATATTTGCTTGGAAAATCCCATGGACAGAGGATCCTGGAGGGCTACAGTCCATGAAGTTGCAAAAAGTTGGACACAACTTAGCAACTGAGCAGACACGCACATGAATTCATTAAAAAAAAAAACATGTACTAAGCTTTACTGGGGCCTCCCTGGTGGCTCGGCCAGTAAATAAATCCACCTGCAATGTGGGAGACCTGGGTTTGATACCTGGGTTGGGAAGATCCCCTGAAAAGGGCATAGCAACCCATTCCAGTATCTTGCCTGGAGAATTCCATGGACAGAGGAGCCTGGAGGGTTACAGCCCATGGGGTCACAGAGAGTTGGACATGACTGAGCAACTAAGCACATAAGTCTTACTGAGTATCCAGTGCTACCTAGGTACTAGGGACAAAGAAATCAAAAGACATGTTTTCTGCCCCCAAATGAAGTGAAAGAAAAAGGGAGGGATAATATCAAAATATGTGTGGCATTATCAGTGGGCCTTTAAAGATACTTTGTGAGTATATATTAGCTCTCACTTTTGTTATTAAATTATAGAAGTTCTATTATAGAAAGCAAGTTTGCCTTGATTTTGTTTAAAATGACTTCTGCTCAGCACCTAAGAGATAAAATTGACATATTTTTATAATATAAGCATACTTTTTTGTACATTGTGTTCATTCTTGAATAAAGTAAGTTCAGTGTTGGCTTGTAGATAATAAAAAGTATTTGATTTTGATTCAATAAATGTTTTTCAATCCTGAAAAAAAAAATGTGATTTAAATAGAAAAGTGAGTGGGGATGCTGAAGTATGTGTGAAGGAGCACAGATAAAAGACCACATTACCAGGGTTAGGATTTCAAGGGCTGGCTCCTGGAGGAAGCAGTAGGAACTAACTCATACAGTATCAGTAGGAATTAACTCATTGTATGAGAGAGAGGAGGTAGCCCAGGAGAAGAAATTACTGGTATAAAAGTAGCAGAGCATGAAAGAACAAGAGGCATTCTGAGAACTGCCAGAAGATTAACCAGAGGAAAACAAGTGTGTGCAGGTCGCCAGATGTGAGGCAGGAAAAATGGAGGTGGGGGCCTCAAAAGAGTTTAAAGGTGCATTCTAAGAGCAATATAGGGACTTCCCTGGTGGTCCAGTAGCTAAGGCTCCGTGCTCCCAATGCAGGGGTTCCAAGTTCAATCCCTGGTCAGGGATCTAGATCCTCCATGCTGCAACTAAGGTCCAGTGCAGCCAAATAAACAAATAAGAGCAATATGGAGATGGATTGTTGTGACATGAGGGGGGAAAGCAGAGAGATTTTTGAAAAGTTATTGAAATAGCCTACCTGAGGAATGATGAGAACATGAACTAAGGAACTGGCTGGATACTCCAGCCGTTAAATGACATGCTAAGTGCAAAGAGAAAAACGTCAGCTGGTAGATGGATTCACTCTGTGGACTTGGAGGAACCTGCAGAGCAATCAGACACAAGCTTCTGGCTAGAATATACATGTGGGAAATTAGTGTGTTTAAAAGGATGAGTGAGGTTAAAATCATCAAATGTGAAGAAAAAGAGGAAGAGTGACCTCATGATAGAACTTTTAGGAGTGACATTTCATACAGGGCAAAAGGTGATGAGCCTGAAAAACAGTGGATCAGCCAAGAGGAAGAACTCAAGAGACAGCAGCATCAAAGAAGCTTTAAAACTGTGGGTTAGGGGCGGTCCTAAGATGGCGGAGGAATAGGACGAGGAGACTTTCTCCTCACAAATTCATCAAAAGAACATTTCAGTGCTGAGTAAACTTCACAAGACAACTTCTGAATGCTGGCAGAGGACATCAGGCACCCAGAAAAGCAGATCATTGTCTTCAAAAACAGGTAGGGGAAAATATAAAAGATGGAAAAAGAGACAAAAGAGGTAGGGAGGGAGCTCCATCCCGGGAAGGGCATCTTAAAAAGAGAGGTTTCCAAACACCAGGAAACACTCTCGCTGCCGAGTCTGTGGTGATCCTTGGAAGCACAGAGGGCAACATAACAGGGAGGAAAAATAAATAAATAATTAAAACCCACAGATTACGAGCCCAATGGTAACTCCCCAGCAGAGAAGCAGCGCAGATGCCTGCATCCGCCACTAGCAAGCTGGGGCTGGGCAGGGAGGCGCGGGCTGCAGTGCTTTTTAAGAATCGGGCTGGAATGCCCCGAGAGTAACCAGAGCGAACTAACTTGGGCTAGCAAACCAGACTGCAGGATAGCTACCATGTGAAAAACTCTAACATAAGACCCCGCCAGGACCACACACAGAACAAAGGACGGAACAGAATTAGCCGGCTGCAGACCATCCCCCTCTGGTGACAGGCAGCCAGAGCTGGAAGGGCTGGAAGGGGAAAATCGCAGCCCCAGAGAAACATTAACTTCCAAACTGCAAGCAAGCTTCTTTGCTAACTAAGACTTCTTGGGATTCTGGACAGTCACCATCTGCCTAAGAAGGGGCAGCAGGGATGGGAGCGACTGTGCTCGCCAAACACCCGAGCTGCTCGGACCTGGGAAGGGCACAAAACACAGGCCCAACAGAGTCTGCGCCTCTGAGGACTACTCTGAGTGCCTGAGCCTGAGAGGCTTAGACCTGGAAGGTGCATGCAGCCCAGGGCCTGCCTCAGATGGTTCCCGGTGGAGCAACCTAGAGCCTGAATGGTGTGTGCCATAAGCAGGGACAGGCCCAGCATAGCTGAGACACTATGAGCACATGCCAGTGTTATTTGTTTGCAGCGCCTCCCTCCCCACAGCAAGACTGAACAAGTGAGCCTTAAAAAAAAAAAAAAATGTCCACCACCGTCCCCCTTGTGTCAGGGTGGAAAACAGACACTGAAGAGACCAGCAAACAGAAGAAGCTAAAACAGAGGGAACCACCTTGGAAGTATAGATCTTAAAAAATATAAGCCAGACCAAGGAACTATCCGAAAATGAACTGACCCCACCTGCCCACAACAACACCAGAGAAAGACCCAGATATACCTTTACTATTTTTATGATCTTTTTTTCCCCTTTGGTTTTTTTCTTTTTTTTTTTATTTTAACATTTTTTAATTTTTAAGTTCTTAAAGCAAACGTGGTTGGTTGTTGTTTTTTTTTAATAATTCTTCCAACTTCTTTTTTCCTTTCTTTCTTTCTTCTTTTCTTGTATTGTTGAAAATCCAACCTCTACTCTAGATTTTTAATTTTTGCTTTTTGGTATTTGTTATCAATTTTGTACCTTTAAAAACCCAATCTTCAGTACCCATTTTTACTTGAGAGCGACATTACTGGCTTGACCACTGTCTCCTCCCTTAGACTTTCCTTTTTCTCCACCAGGTTGCCTCTGTCTCCTCCCTTCCCCTTCTCTTCTCTACCCAACTCTGTGAATCTCTATGTGTTCCAGATGGTAGAGAACACCTAGGGAACTGTTTACTGGCTGGATCTGTCTCTCTCCTTTTCATTTCCCTCTTTTACCCTCCTAGCCACCTCTGTCTTCTTCCTCCCTCTCCTCTTCTCTGTATAACTCCATGAATATCTCTGAGCGGTCCAGACAGTGGAGCTCACATAAGGAAGTGATTACTGGCTAGATTGCTCTCTCCTCTTCTGATCCCACCTCATCTCATTCCAGTCACCTCTAACTCCCCCTCCCTCTTCTCTTCTCAGTGTAACTAAGTGAACCTCTCTGGGTGTCCCTCAATGTGGATAAACTTTTCATCTCTAACCTAGATGTTTATCATCAGTGCTGTATAAACGGAGAAATCTTGAGGCTACTGTAAAAATAAAAACCAGAAGCAGGAGGCTTAAGTCCAAATCCTGAGAACATCAGAGAACTCCTGACACCAGGGGACATTAACTGATAGGAGCTCATCAAACGTCTCCATACATACACTGAAACCAAGCACCACCCAAGGGCCAACAAGTTCCAGAGCAAGACATACCACACAAATTCTCCAGCAACACAGGAATACACCCCTGAGCTTCAATATACAGGCAGCTCAAGTTACTCCAAAACCATTGACATCTCATAACTCATTACTGGACACTTCATTGCACTCCAGAGAGAAGAAATCCAGCTTCAGCCACCAGAACTCCGACACAAGCTTCCCTAACCAAGAAACCTTGACAAGCCACTGATACAACCCCACATACAGTGAGGAAACTCCATAATAAAGAGAACTCACAAACTGCCAGAACACAGAAAGGCCACCCCCAAACACAGCAATATAACCAAGATGAACAGACAGAGGAATACTCAGCAGGTAAAGGAACAGGAGAAATGCCCACCAAACCCAAGAGGAAGAGATAGGGAATCTACCTGAGAAAGAAGTCTGAATAATGATAGTGAAAAGGATCCAAAATCTTTAAATTAAAATGGAATCACAGATAAATAGTCTGGAGACAAGGATTGAGAAGATGCAAGAAAAGTTTAACAAGGACCTAGAAGAAATAAAAAGGAATCAATATATAATGAATAATGCAATAAATGAGATCAGAAACACTCTGGAGGCAACAAATAGTAAAATAATGGAGGCAGAAGATAGGATTAGTGAAATAGAAGATAGAATGGTAGGAATAAATGAATCAGAGAGGAAAAAAGAAAAATGAATTAAAAGGAATGGGGACAATCTCAGAAACCTCCAGGACAATATGAAACACTCCAACATTCAAATTATAGGAGTCTCAGAAGAAGAGAAAAAAAAGACCATGAGAAAATACTTGAGGAGATAATAGTTGAAAACTTCCCTAAAATGGGGAAGGAAATAATCACGCAAGTCCAAGAAACCCAGAGAGTCCCAAACAGGATAAACCCAAGGCAAAACACCACAAGACACATATTAATCAAATTAACAAAGATCAAACACAAAGAACAAATATTAAAAGCAGCAAGGGAAAACAACAAATAACACACAAGGGATTCCCATAAGGATAACAGTTGATCTTTCAATAGAAACTCTTCAGGCCAGGAGGGAATGGCAAGACATAGTTAAAGTGATGAAAGAAAATAACCTACAGCCCAGAATACTGTACCCAGCAAGGATCTCATTCAAATATGAAGGAGAAATCAAAAGCTTTACAGACAAGCAAAAGCTGACAGAATTCAGCCCCACCAAACCAGCTCTCCAACAGTTGCTAAAGGATATTCTCTAGACAGGAAACACAAAAAGGGTGTATAAACCCCAACCCAAAACAGTAAAGTAAATGGCAATGGGATCATTCTTATCAATAATTGCCTTAAAGGTAAATGGGTTGAATGCCCCAACCAAAAGACAAAGACTGGCTGAATGGATACAAAAACAAGACCCCTATATATGTTGTCTACAAGAGACCCACCTCAAAACAAGGGACACATACAGACTGAAAGTGAAGGGCTGGAAAAATATATTCCATACAACTAGAGACCAAAAGAAAGCAGGAGTTGCTATACTCATATCAGATAAAATAGATTTTAAAACAAAGGCTGTGAAAAGAGATAAAGAAGGATACTACATAATGATCAAAGAATCAACCTAAGAAGAAGATATAACAATTATTAACATATATGCACCCAACATACGAGCACTGCAATGTGTAAGACAAATGTTAACAAGTATGAAAGGGGAAATTAACAATAACAAAATAATAGTAAGAAACTTTAATACCCCACTCACACCTATGGACAGATCAACTAAACAGAAAATTAGCAAAGAAACACAAACTTTAAATGATACAATAGACCAGTTGGACCTAGTGGATACCTATAGGACATTTCACTCTAAAACAATGAATTTCACCTTTTTCTCAAGTGCTGACGGAACCTTCTCCAGGATAGATCACATCCTGGGCCATAAATTTAGCCTTGATGAATTCAAAAACTGAAATCATTCCAAGCATCTTTTATGACCATAATGCATTGATTAGATCTCAATTACAGGAGAAAAACTATTAAAAATTCCAACATATGGAGGCTGAACAACACCCTTCTGAATAACCAACAAATCAAGAAGAAATCAAAACGAAATCAAAATATGCATAGAAACGAATGAAAATGAAAACACAACAACCCAAAACCTGTGGGACACTATAAAGCAGTACTAAGGGGAAAGTTCATAGCAATACAGGCATACCTCAAGAAACAAGAAAAAAGTCAAATAACTAACCTAACTCTACACCTAAACAACTAGAAAAGGAAGAAATGAAGAACCCCAGGGTTAGTGGAAGGAAAGAAATACTAAAAATTAGGGCAGAAATAAATGCCAACAAAACAAGAGACCATAGCAAAAATCAACAGAGCCAAAAGCTGGTTTTTGAAAGGATAAATAAAATTGACAAGCCATTAGCCAGGTTCATAAAGAAACAAAAGGGGAAAAAAATCAAATCAATAAAATTAGAAATGAAATTGGAGAGATCACAACAGACAACACAGAAATACAAAGGATCATAAGAGACTACTGTCAGCAATTATACGCCAATAAAATGGACAACATGGAAAAATGGACAAATTCTTAGAAAAGTACAACTTTCCAAAACTGAACCAGGAAGAAATAGAAAATCTTAACAGACCCATCACAAGCACGGAATTTGAAACTGTAATCAGAAATTTTCCAGCAAACAAAAGCCCATGTCCAGACGGCTTCACAGCTGAGTCTACCAAAAATTTCAAAAAGAGCTAACACCTATCCTACTCAAACTCTTCCAGAAAATTGCAGAGGAAGGTAAACCTCCAAACTCATTCTATGAGGACACCATCGCCCTAATACCAAAACCTGACAAAGATGCCACAAAAAAAGAAAACTACAGGCCAACATCACTGATGAACATAGATGCAAAAATCCTCACAAAATTCTAGTAATCATGATCCAGCAACACAGTAAAAAGACCATACACCATGACAAAGTGGGCTTTATCCCAGGGATGCAAGGATTCTGCAATATCCGCAAATCAATCAATGTAATTCACCACATGAAAAAACTGAAAAATAAAAGCCATATGATTATCTCAATAGATGTGCAGAGAAAGCCTTTGACAAAATTCAACATCCATTTTTTTTTTTTTACTTTATTTTGCTTTACAATACTGTATTGGTTTTGCCATACATTGACATGAATCAGCCATGGGTGTACATGAGTTCCCAATCCTAAACCCCCTCCCACCTCCCTCTCCATATCAACTCTCTGGACCATACTCATGCACCAGTCCCAAGCATCCTGTATCCTGTATCGACATAGACTGGTGATTCATTTCTTACCTGATAGTATATATGTTTCAATGCCATTCTCCCAAATCATCCCACCCCCTCTCCCTCTCCCACAGAGTCTAAAAGTCCATTCTATACATCTGTGTCTCTTTTGCTGTCTCGTATACAGGGTTATCATTAACATCTTTCTAAATTCCATATATATGAGTTAGTATACTGTATTGCTGTTTTCCTTCCTGGCTTACTTCACTCTGTATAATAGGCTCTTGTTTCATCCACCTCATTAGAACTGATTCAAATGTATTCTTTTTAATGGCTGAGTAGTACTCCATTGTGTATATGTACCACAGCTTTCTTATCCATTCGTTTGCTGATGGACATCTAGGTTGTCTCCATGCCCTGGCTATTATAAACAGTGCTGCAGTGAACATTAGGGTACACATGTCTCTTTCAATTCTGGTTTCCTCGTTGTGTATGCCCAGCAGTGGGATTGCTGGATCATCAGTTCGGTTCAGTTCAGTTGCTCAGTCATGGCCGACTCTTTGCGACCCCATGAATGGCAGCATGCCAGGCATACCTGTCCATCACCAAATCCCAGAGTTCACTCAAACTCACGTCTATCGAGTCGGTGATGCCATCCAGCCATGTCATCCACTGTCGTCCTTCTCCTCCAATCCCTCCCAGCATCAGAGTCGTTTCCAATGAGTCAACTCTTTGCATGAGGTGGCCAAAGTACTGGAGTTTCAGCTTTAGCATCATTCCTTCCAAAGAAATCCCAGTGTTGATCTCCTTCAGAATGGACTGGTTTGATCTCCTTGCAGTCCAAGAGACTATCAAGAGTCTTCTCCAACACCACAGTTCAAACATATGAATTCTTCGGCACTCAGCCTTCTTCACAGTCCAACTCTCATATCCATACATGACTACGAAAACCATGGCCTTGACTAGACGGACCTTAGTCCCCAAAGTAATGTCTCTGCTTCTGAATATACTATCTAGGTTGGTCATAACTTTTCTTCCAAGGAGTAAGCGTCTTTTAATTTCATGGCTGCAGGCACCATCTGCAGTGATTTTGGAGCCAAAAAAATAAAGTCTGACACTGTTTCCACTGTTTCTCCATCTATTTCCCAAGAAATGATGGGACCTGAAGCCATGATCGTTTTCTGAATGTTGAGCTTTAAGCCAACTTTTTCGCTTTCCTCTTTCACTTTCATCAAGAGACTTTTTAGCTCCTCTTCACTTTCTCCCATAAGGGTAGTGTCATCTACATATCTGAGGTGATTGATATTTCTCCCGGCAATCTTGATTACAGCTTGTGTTTCTTCCAGCCCAGCATTTCTCATGATGTACTCTGCACATAAGTTAAATAAGCAGAGTGACAATATACAGGCTTGATGTACTCCTTTTCCTATTTGGAACCAGTCTGTTGTTCCATGTCCAGTTCTAACTGTTGCTTCCTGACCTGCATACAGATTTCTCAAGAGGCAGGTTAGGTGGTCTGGTATTCCCATCTCTCTCAGAATTTTCCACAGTTTATTGTAATCCACAAAATCAAAGGCTTTGGCATAGTCAATAATGCAGAAGTAGATGGTTTTTGGAACTCTCTTGCTTTTTCCATGATCCAGCAGATGTTGGCAATTTGATCTTTGGTTCCTCTGCCTTTTTAAAACAAGCTTGAACATCTGGAAGTTCATGGTTCATGTATCGCTGAACCCTGGCTTGGAGAATTTTGAGCATTACTTTACTAGCATGTGAGATGAGTGCAACTGTGTGGTAGTTTGAGCATAGAAAACCATAAAGACTCCACCAGAAAATTATTAGAGCTAATCAATGGATATAGTAAAGTTGCAGGATATAAAATCAACACACAGAAATCCCTTGCATTCCTATACACTAATATTGAAAAAGTAGAAAAATACTTGTGAATATATATACCTAAAGAAACAAAAGACTTATATATAGAAAACTAAAAACACTGATGAAAGAAATCAAGGGGACACTAATAGATGGAGAAATATACCATGTTCATGGATCGGAAGAATCAATATAGTGAAAATGAGTATACTACCCAAAGCAATCTACAGATTCAATGCAATCCCTATCAAGCTACCAGCGGTATTTTTCACAGAGCTAGAACAAATAATTTCACAATTTGCATGGAAATACAAAAAAACCTCGAATAGCCAAAGCAATCTTGAGAGAGAAGAATGGAACTGAAGGAATCAATCTGCCTGACTTCAGGCTCTACTACAAAGCCACAGTCATCAAGACAGTCTGGTACTGGCACAAAGACAGAAATATAGATCAATGGAACAAAATAGAAAGCCCAGAGATAAATCCACACACCTATGGACACCTTATCTTCAACAAAGGAGGCAAGAATATCCAGTGGAGTAAAGACAATCTCTTTAACAAGTGGTGCTGGGAAAACTGGTCAACCACTTGTAAAAGAATGTAACTAGAACACTTTCTAACACCATACCCAAAAATAAACTCAAAATGGATTAAAGATCTAAATGTAAGACCAGAAACTATAGTACTCCTAGAGAACATAGGCAAAACATTCTCCGACATAAATCACAGCAGGATCCTCTATGATCCACCTCCCAGAATACTGGAAATAAAAGGAAAAATACACAAATGGGATCTAATTAAAACTAAAAGCTTCTGCACAACAAAGGAAACTATCAGCAAGGTGAAAAGACAGCCTTCTGAGTGAGGGAAAATAGTAGCATGTGAAGCAACTGACAAACAACTAATCTCAAAAATATATAAGCAACTTATGCAGCTCAACTCCAGAAAAATAAGTGACCCAATCAAAAAGTCTGCCAAAGAACTAAATAGACATTTCTCCAAAGAAGACATACAGATGGCTAAGAAACACATGAAAAGATGCTCAACATCATTCATTATCAAAGAAATGAAAATCAAAACCGCAATGAGGTACCATTTCACACCAGTCAGAATGGCAGTGATCCCAAAGTCTACAAGCAATAAATGCTGGAGAGAGTGTGGAGAAAAGGGAACAGTGCATCACACTGTTGGTGGGAATGCAAACTAGTACAGCCACTATGGGGAACAGTGTAGAGATTCCTTTAAAAACTGGAAATAAAACTGCCTTATGACCCAGCAATCCCACTGCTGGGCATACACACCAAGGAAACCAGAACTGAAAGAGACACGTGTACCCCAATGTTCATCACAGCACTGTTTATAATAGTCAAAACATGGAAGCAACCTAGATGTCCATCAATAAATGAATGTATAAGAAAGCTGTGGTACATATACACAATGGAGTATTATTCAGTCATTAAAAAGAATACATTTGAATCAGTTCTAATGAGTTGGATGGAACTGGAGCTTATTATACAGAGCGAAGTAAGCCAAAAAAAAAAAAAAACCACCAATACAATATACTAACACATATATATGGAATTTAGAAAGATGGTAATGATAACCCTGTATGTGAGACAGCAAATGAGACACAGATGTAAAGAATAGACTTTTGGACTCTGTGGGAGAGGGAGAGGGTTAGATGATTTGGGAGAATGGCATTGAAACACGTATACTATCATATAAGAAATGAATCATTAGTCTAGGTTCAATACAGGATACAGGATGCTTGTGGCTGGTGCACTGGGATGACCCAGAGAGATGATATGGGGAGGGAGGTGGAAGGGGGGTTCAGGGTTGGGAACTCATGTACACCTGTGGTGGATTCATGTCAATGTATGGCAAGACCAAGACAGTATTGTAAAGTAAAAAAATAATATAATAATAAAATAAAATTTAAAAAATTAGAAAAAACTGTGGGCTAGGGCTTCCCTGGTGGCCCAGTGGTTGGTACTTCGCCTTGCAAGGCAGGGGGTGATGTTCGAGCCCTTGTCAGAAAGCTAAGATTCCACATGTTCAGGGCCAAAAGACCAAAACAATAAAACAGAAACAATGTTGTAATAAGTTCAATAAAGATTTTTAAATGATACACATAAAAAAAAAACTTTAAAAAGGAAAAAAAAAAACTGAACCACCTACTGGAGGATCAATGTAAAAGCTTATAGAGTTACAATTGGGCTTTGTTCTTTGTCTTCCTGAGTACCATATTTTACATTGGGCATCTGTCTATGGGAGGATTAAATTTGTTACATAGGAAATCTAAAGGACAAAATATTAATATAACATTACAAATCAACTATACTCTAATAAAAATTTTGAAAAAGAAAAAATAGGTTTTTTTACTTCCTATGTACAAATTGGATAGGCTTCCCAGGTGACACTAGTAGTAAAGAACCCACTTGCCAGTCCAGGAGACATAAGAGACATAGGTTTCATCACTGAGTCCAGAGGATCCCCTGGAGAGGGGCACGGCAACTCGCTCCAGCATTCTTGCCTGGAGAACCCCTTGGACAGAGGAGCCTGGCAAGCTATAGTCCGTAGGGTCACAAAGAGTTAGATATGACTGAAGTGACTTAGCACGCACAAACAAATTGGATAGGTAGCAAGAAAATAAGCCTTGCTTACCAGCATGTTGTCTCAGGAAAAAATAGACTGAAGGACTTAGAATATGGGGTTTACTAATGTGGAGAGCTGTTTCTTAGCCCTACCAACAACCAAGATAAAGAAGGAAAGATCTAGTAAAGAAGAAATAAAAGAGACATCTGGCTGCTTCTGCCTTAGGGGAGAAAAGAGAGTAGAGACTGAAAGCTATAAATCTGTGTGTCCCCATTTCCCTTCCTTAGACTTCAGGGAGGAAGGGTGAGTGTGTTACACAAGTGAAGATAAAAATCAATGATAAATAGAGATGCAGATGTAGAGAATGGATTTGTGGACACAGTGGAGGTGGGTGCAGAGGCAAGGCAAGGGTGGGATGAATTGGGAGAGGAGTATTGAAACATATACATTGCCATATGAAAAACAGATAGCAAATAGAAAGCTGCTATATAACACAGGGAGCTCAGCCTGGTGCTCTGTGACAACCTAGAGGGGGTGGGAGCGAGGTTCAAAAGGGAGGGGACATATGTATACCTGTGGCTGATTCACGTTGTTGCATAGCAGAAACCAACACTACATTGTAAAGCAATTATCCTCCAGTGAAAAATAAATTTTAAAGAATCTCCATACTGTTCACTTCTCCATAGTGGCTGTATCAACTTACATTTTCACCAACAGTGCAAGAAGCTTCCCTTTTCTCCACATTCTCTCTAGCATTTATTGTTTGTAGATTTTTGATGAAGGCTATTACATAGGCAGCTCAAGGCAGTACTCTGCGACCTGCTAGAGGGGTAAGATGGGGTGGTGTGAGAGTGGAGTCTGTCGTACAGAATGAAGTAAGTCAGAAAGAGAAAACCAAATATGATATATTAACCCATATATATGGAATCTAGGGGGTTTCCTAAGTGGCACTAGTAAAGAATCTGCTTACCAACACAGGAGACGTAAGAGACATAGGTTTGATCCTTGGGTTTGGAAGATCCCCTGAAGGAGGAAATGGCAACCCACTCCAGTATTCTTGCCTGAAAAGTCCCATGGTCAGAGGAGCATGGTGGGCTGTCCATGGGGTCATAAAGAGTCTGGCATAACACAGCGACTGAGCACGCACAAGGGTTAAGTCAGTCAGGACGTGGATAGATCCCAGCAAAGAGAGCATGTCAAGTGACACAAGCTGTAGACTGTCTATAAAAGGGCCAGCAGCACCCATTCAGCCAAGAGAAACTGACCTTGAGACCAGCAGATGACTGCAAGCATACCTCCCAGGACCAGCACAAGCCCCAACACACGGGGGTACCTCCTCAGAGAAAGAAGCAGGAGCTGGAGAAGACTGTCTGAGAGCCTGAGTAAATATCATCACAGAGACAAAACCAAATTGATGATATATTGTTTATCCATATGATACATTCAATATGTTTTTCCGTTAGTCCATGGATAATAGCTCAGGAAAAAAAGATGAGATTCATTGCAGGGAACATAAAGAATTTTTTTTTCTTCAGATTAGCATGGAAAGCAACCTTGCTATATAGAAGGAAAGTGGGAATTAACATTTTCCAGAGTAGAGTCTGTGCATGCTGCATGCCAAGTCACTTCAGTCGTGTCCAACTCTTTGCGACCCCATGGATTGTAGCCCACGAGGCTCCTCTGTCCATGGGATCCTCCAGGCAAGAAAACTGGAGTGGGTTGCCATATCTTTCTCCAGGGGATCTTCCCATCCCAGGGATCGAAAGACTACTAATTCTTCAGAGTTGACAGATATTATACAGGCACAAAAATAAATAAAAATTAAAATTGCATGGTCCTTTAAACTGGACTAAAAAATAAACAAAAATTATTTAATGCAAAGTCTTCTGAGAGCATTTGCCTTGCTTACAAAACTTCTGAATCTGCAGGAGAAAAACATGATACATCCCATTTCCCACTTAGCTGTCTGAGAAATTAGTTTTCACAGACCATCTCTATCTGAAAGACTTTTGGAAACACTTCTAGTTTTTAAAAATAGAGCTACCACCACATCTTAGAACTACAATTTAGACCATTGGGATCGTGAGTCCTGAAGGCGCCTGCCTTCCCCTCTACTGTGGTTCATCTGTTGACAACTTGAAACATGGCTCAATGGGGAAAAAAAGCAAGGCTAGCCCAAAGCAAAACTCTGAGGCAGAATAAACTAACATTTGGTGAGCACAGATTTCCACCTTCAGAATTTCTCCACTCCAGACATTTCTTTTCCCTCCTTTTCTCCTAATAAAATTTTTCAGACTTTTTGTTTATCCTAAACTACATTGATCATTTACAGACAACAGAAGTGGACCAACCACACTAGTTCACTCCTCTTTCTCACAAGTGGCAGAATGAGTAAGAGTCTGGAACCAGACTGCCTAGGTTTTGTTTGAATCCTGCCTCGACACTCTCTAACTAGATGATAATCTTTTTTCTTCTTTCTTTCTTTCTTTTGGTTGTGCCAGGTCTTAGTTGTGGCATGCAGGACCTAAATCCCTGACTTTAGAGATCAAATCCTGGCCCCCTGCATTGGCAGCCCAGAGTCTTAACTACTGGACTGCCAGGGAAGTCCCTGTATGATGATCTTAGGAAAGTTATTAATACTTAAACTCCCTGACATTAGGGTCATTATCTGCAAAGTAGATTGAATAAGAATACCTGCCTATTGTACTGAAAGTAGTTATTTTATATATATATTAAATGTCCTAATAGTTTAGTACATAGTACATCAGACTTCCCAGGTGGCGCTAGTGGTGAAGAATGCACCTGACAATGCAAGAAATATAAGAGACTCAGGTTTGATCTCTGGGTTTGAAAGATCCGCTGGAGGAGGGCATGGCAACCCACTCCTGTACTCTTGCTTGGAAAATCCCCATGGACAGAGGAACCTGGCGGGCTACAGTCCCTGGGGTCACAAAGAGTCAGACATGACTAAAGTGGCTTAGCATGCACACACACACTACATAGTTATTTTTCAGCTTGGCAAAGTATTAGCAAAGAAATAAAAATGTGATGAACTTACAATGACAAAGAAAAGAAGAGTCAACAAAAAGATGATTTCAACAAATATATATAAGACACAAAGCAAATAAGGGAAAACTACAGAGAAAGCAGGGGAAAGGAACCCACAATCCAGCATCATGATTGGTGAACCTTTTCTGTAAAGGCCAGATAGTAAGTATCTTAGATTTTGTGAGCCAAGAAACAACACTGAATGTGCTATGTAATCTCTTTTGCAAATATTCAGTTCTCTTTCTGCAGCCATAGGCAACTCATATGTGTGACTAGGTCCCAATCAAACTTTATTTACAGACAGTGAAACTTTAATTTGGTATCATTTTCACATTTCATAAAATATTATCTTATTTTGTTGTGGTAAGAATACTTAACATATAATCAACCCTCCACAAATTTTTAAATGTACAATTTATTATTGTTTATAGGTACAAAATTAAACTGCAGATCTCTCGAGCTTATTCATCCAGCTTGACTGAAACTTTAAGTCCATTGATTAATAACTCCCAATTTCCCCTCTCTCCCAGAGCTTGGTACCACAATTCTGCTCTTTGAGTCTATGAATTTAACTATTTTAGATTCTATTGTAAGTGCAATATTTGTCATTCCATGACTGGCTTACATCACTTAACATAATGTCCTCAAAGTTCATCCATCTTGTCACATACTGTAGTATTTCTCTTTTAAGGCTAAATAGTATCCCATTGGAGCTTCCCAAGTGGTTCAGTGGTAAAGAATCTTCCTTCCAATCAGGAGATGTGAGTTTGACCCTTGAATCTGGAAGATCTCCCAGAAAAGGAAATGGCAACCCACTCCAATATTCTTGTTGGAAAATCCCATGGACAGATGAAACTGGTGGGCTACAGTTCATTGGGGTCACAAGGAGTCAGATACAACTTAGCAACTAAGCAAAAGCAACCGTATCTTTTGTTTATTTAATCTGTCACTTTTCTTCATTTAATCTGTCAACAGATATTTAGGTTGTTTCTATATCTTAGCTACAGTGACTGGTGATGCCATGAACATGAGAGTACTAAGAATTATTCATTCGATATTTAGCAAAATTCCATTTCAAGTATAGATACTAAAATGGAACTTAAAATGTAAAAACATTTACATTTGGGGGAGTTGAATGAAGGTGATCAAAAGGTACAAACTTCCAGTTATAAAATAAATAAATATTATGGATGTGATGTACACCATAATCATTGAATTAACAGTTAACACCACTGTAGGGTGTATTTTCTCCCAGCAATCTTGATTCCAGCTTGTGCTTCATCCAGCCCAGTGTTTCTCATGATGTACTCTGCACAGAAGTTAAATAAGCACGGTGACAATATACAGCCTTGACGTACTCCCTTTCCTACTTGGAACCAGTCTGTTGTTCCATGTCCAGTTCTAACTGTTGCTTCCTGACCTGCATATAGGTTTCTCAAGAGGCAAGTCAGGTGGTCTGGTATGCCCATCTCTTTCAGAATTTCCCAGAGTTTATTGTGATCCACACAGTCAAAGGTTTTGGCATAGTCAATAAAGCAGAAATAAATGTTTTTCTGGAACTCTCTTGCTTTCTTGATGATCCAGCAAATGTTGGCAATTTGATCTCTGGTTCCTCTGCCTTTTCTGAAACCAGTTTGAACATCTGGAAGTTCACAGTTCACATATTGCTGAAGCCTGGCTTGGAGAATTTTGAGCATTACTTTACTAGCATGTGAGATGAGTGCAATTGTGAGGTAGTTTGAGCATTCTTTGGCATTGCCTTTCTTTGGGACTGAAAGAAAACTGACCTTTTCTAGTCCTGTGGCCACTGCTGAGTTTTCCAAATTTGCTGACATATTGAGTGCAGCACTTTCACAGCATCATCTTCCAGGATTTGAAAGAGTTCAACTGGAATTCCATCACTTCCACTAGCTTTGTTCGTAGTGATGGTTTCTAAGGCCCACTTGACTTCACATTCCAAGATGTCTGGCTCTAGGTGAGTGATCACACCATCGTGATTATCTGGGTCGTGAAGATCTTTTTTGTACAGTTCTTCTGTGTAGTATTGCCACCTTTTCTTAATATCTTCTGCCTCTCTTAGGTCCATACCATTTCTGTCCTTTATCGGGCAGAAAGTGAAGAGGAACTAAAAAGCCTCTTGATGGAAGTGAGAGAGGACAGTGAAAAAGTTGGCTTAAAGCTCAACATTCAAAAATGAAGACCATGGCATCTGGTCCCATCACTTCATGGCAAATAGATGGGGAAACAGTAGAAACAGTGTCAGACTTTATTTTGGGGGCTCCAGAATCACTGCAGATGGTGATGGCAGCCATGAAATTAAAAGACACTTACTCCTTGGAAGGAAAGTTATGAGCAACCTAGACAGCATATTCAAAAGCAGAGATATTACTTTTCAATAAAGGTCTGTCTAGTAAAGGCTATGGTTTTTCCAGTGGTTATGTATGGATGTGAGAGTTAGACTGTGAAGAAAGCTGAGCACCGAAGAATTGATGCTTTTAAACTGTGGTGTTGGAGAAGACTCTTGAGAGTCTCTTGGACTGCAAGGAGATCCAACCAGTTCATCCTAAAGGAGATCAGTCATGGGTGTTCTTTGGAAGGACTGATGCTGAAGCTGAAACTCCAGTACTTGGGTCACCTGATGCAAAGAGTTGACTCATTGGAAAAGACCCTGATGCTGGCAGGGATTGGGAGCAGGAAGAGAAGGGGACGACAGAGGATGAGATGGCTGGATGGCATCACTGACTCGATGGACATTAGTAAACTCTGGGAGTTGGTGATGGACAGGGAGGCCTGCTGTGCTGCGATTCATGGGGTCACAAAGAGTCTGACACAACTGAGTGATTGAACTGAAGTGAGGGTGTATTTTAAAGTTGCTAAAAGAATAAATACCTAAAGTTCTCATTACAAAAATATAAAAACATTTTTTATAACAATGTGAGGTGATGGATGTTGACTAAACTTATTGTGGTAATCATTTCACAATAAATGTAAGTCAAGTCACTAGCTTTTTCTACTGTAGAGATGTTTATTTATTAAGTATAAGTGACAAACAGAAGTCAAACATGGAGAAGGCAATGGCAACCCACTCCAGTACTCTTGCCTGGAAATATCCCATGGATGGGGAGTCTGGTAGGCTGCAGCCCCTGGGGTCGCAAAGTCGGGCACGACTAAGCGACTTCACTTTCACTTTTCCCTTTCATGCATTGGAGAAGGAAATGGCAACCCACTCTAGTGTTCTTGCCTGGAGAATCCCAGGGACGGGGAAGCCTGGTGGGCTACCATCTATGGGGTCGCACAGAGTCGGACATGACTGAAGCGACTTAGCAGCAGAGAAACATTCATCTAAGAATTGCCTTCTGTAGCAGAACTTTTGTTTAATTTAGCCTGGCAGAGTCTCTCTCACTGAGACAGTGAGGGTAGTTCAGGAGGAGAAAAGACAGCTGTCACAGATTTTTTCTGAAATCCTCATCTCCAGCCATTACTCTCCTAGACCCAATTCTATATTTCTTATGACTGCTAGGCACTTCTACCCAGAAGTCTCACTAACGCCTTGACTCCATATGACTAAAACTACAACTTCTTTCCCAGCCACTCATTCTACTGAGCTCAAACATCCGCTCAAAATCCCATCAAGCACTTCATTCAATTTGCTACTGTATTTCTTAAGTTGGTAACAAACTGATGGAAAAAGCTAGACTCTTCCAAACAAAAAGAAGCACCTTCGTGTTAAGCCAGCTCTGTGGAAAATCATTTTCCATCTCCAGGTGAGATCACAAGCAGTTTTCTTGATTTTAAACCTCTTGGTATCAAAAAGTCATCTGAGGACTCCAAGAAGATGGCAGGAGTGTGAAGCACCAAGAATCTGTCTCCCTATCTAGAAGATAATTGCACTGTAAGCATCTGATATAGCTATTTTAGAACTTTGGTGTCTATTGGAGACTTAAAGCTCCCAGGCAAAGGTTTATACAGTACGTTGAGGTCAATTCCAGGTCTTAAAACAGAAACAGCTACCCAGCCCCATGGCAGGTAGCTGTGTTCCTTGAACAATTTACAGACAGCTTGTGAGAGTCAGAGTGCACAAAAAGGACCCTGTCCTCCAAATATTTAAGGATCTATTCTCTGATCACTGATTTCTATCTCAGATTATAAAGCTGAAGATGAAGAGGTAGGCAGTCATTGTTGTTGAAACTCCATCCATTATTTCAAGACTATCTAGCTGAACTGACTTCCAAGGGATTTAAAGGGACAGCATCCTTTTTCCTTCATTTCCACCCCCTCCCCTTTTAGTAGCCAGATATTAAAAACTAGGACATTCAAAACAACTGCATATATGCAGAAAGTTAGCAGATAACCATGCGTGTCCAGGGAAAGATTAAGAAACTATCTGAGACGACCCTAAGTTTATACCGCAGACTGATCCTTGGCAATATAGACAATCTACAGGAAACAAACAAACAAACAAACAAACAAAAACACAGCAAACCCTGAGAATGGGGAAAATCTGCTTTCCAGTGTTACTACATTATTAGGTTAACATGTCCAGCTTTCAACTACCACAAAAAAAAAAAAAAAAAAGCATAAGCCAAACAAAGACACAGAAAACTATGGCCCATTCAAATAAATCAAAAGAAATTGTCCCTGAAAAAGATCTACTGGCAGATCCAGTATATAAAGACAATAAAACATTGTCTTAAGCAAGCTCAAAGAACTAAAGAAACAGTGGGGGGGAGATTCAATAAAACAACATATGAACAAAATGGAAATATCAATAAAGAAATAAAAACCTAAAGATAACCTAAAAAGAAATTCTGGAGCTGAAAATTACAATAAGTGAAATGAAAATTTCACTACAAGGATTCAAAGGCAGATTCAAGTGGGCAGAATGGAGAATTAGCAAACATGAAGTCAAGACAATGAAAATTATCAAACCTAAGGAGCAGAAAGAAAAAGATTGAAAAGTAAGGAAACAAGAAAAACTTTGGCACACAAACAGACCAAGCACACACATTTTGGCAATCCTAGTAGGAGAAGACAGAGAAGGCAATGGCACCCCACTCCAGTACTCTTGCCTGGAAAATCCCATGGACAGAGGAGTGTGGTAGGCTGCCGTCCATGGGGTCACTAAGAGTCAGACACGACTGAGTGACTTTACTTACGCTTTTCACTTTCATGCACTGGAGAAGGAAATGGCAACCCACTCCAGTGTTCTTGCCTGGAGGATCCCAGGGACGGGGGAGCCTGGTGGGCTGCGGTCTCTGGGGTCGCACAGAGTTGGACATGACTGAAGCGACGTAGCAGCAGTAGGAGAAGAGAGAAAGAAGAAAAAGGGAAGAAAGAATATTTGAAGAAGTAGTGGTTTTAAACTTCCAAAATCTGATGAAAAATGTGAACATAAACATCTAAGACATTCAACCAACTCCAAATAAGATGAACTCAAAGAGACCTACACATTAAAATCAAGCTTTCAAAAAAAAAAACAAAGACAAATGGAATATGGGTGAAAGTGGCAAACATCACTTTTTATTAGAAGTAGTAGAGCGGTTAAACTCAAGAGGATGGATTTTGGGTTTGGAAAAGTAGAGCTTTAAAATCTTGTACAAGCCTAGATACTAATTTCCAAATTTTCCTTAGAAGCCTGAACTCCTTTGTGCTTTGAAGAAAAAATATATAAATCCGTAGAGAGAAAAGAGGCTAAGCATTAATGTGGAATTGTGTTATCTCATATGCCTACTTCTGAGATTAAATTAAAAAAAAAAAAAACACTAAGTAAAGACAAAGTCTAGAGATCTCCAGGTCATTTAATGGAATGAGATTTGGAGCAACATATTATCATTAGGGTATCTGAAACATTACTCTCACTTGTCTTTGAAGATTTGGGTGGAATTGGTTTCATGTAGATCTGCGTCCTTTTCAGGCTGTACTTTTACCCAGGGCATTTTAGCTTTCACTATGTTTCACATGACCATCATCTTGGTTGGGCAGAACTTGAGCTTAACCACTTCCAGAACTACTCCTGCCATATATGAAAGTGAACGTCGTTCAGTCGTGTCTGACTCTTTGCGACCCCATGGACTATACAGTCCATGGAATTCTCCAGGCCAAAATACTGGAGTGGGTAGCCAATCCCTTCTCCAGGAGATCTTCCCAACCCAGGGATCAAACCCAGCTCTCACCGCCCCCCCACCCCCCTGCCCATTGCAGGATGCTTCTTTATCATCTGAGTCACCAGGGAAGCCCAAGAATATTGAAGTGGGTAGCCTATCCCTTCTCCAGTGTAATTTTCCAACCCAGGAATCAAACTGGGGTCTCCTGGATCCCAGGCTGATTCTTCATCAGCTGAGCTACCAGGGAAGCCCCTGAACTTTCCTTGAATCAGTTGCTGGTTCTTCCTGCAACCTTAACTGACAGTGTGTTTGGGTTATGTTTTGTAAATCATGGCCACTTGTTCATCTTAGAAGGTGATTTACAGGTAAAGAGTTGTTCTACTAAGCAAAAATGATTCTATCAGAGTGTGCCCCTACAAGTATTTATGCCCCAAAATGTTGTACATGTAGCTGAAGAAGGGGGAAATTGCCCTTTACCTAAAATTTAAAATGATTAAAGCTTACCATTTAGAAATTCACTCACACTAACACACTAAAAGTAAGACTAACACAAATTCATAAACTTATTAGGCTTCTCTACAGTTGTTTAAATATTATTTTAACAACCCCATTGTTTTTCATGTGTGTTTATTTTTATAAGCTCCATGGCTGAAAAATCCTTTAAGACAAGAAACACATATATTACATCTTATCCCTGACAGCATTTAAGATTCTGTGCTCACCAAGGGTGATAATAAATGCTACTGAGTGACTGAACCCAAGGATCTCAGGGAATTATTGAATAGTTGACTTTAACTGCTTCATTAACTGTCCGTATCCACAGAGAGTTGAGATCAGCTATTTAAACTCATACACAAGAAAGATTTATGTTCTATGATAGCAATAAAAGATACTGAAATTAGAGTGGTGAGGTCCTAAATGTGAACCATAAAGGAAGTTATTTCTATTTTTATTTCTATTTTATTTATATTTTATTCTATTTGATCTGAATATTTCTTTTTGTAATCTAATAAAATATTTGTTAATAGGCCAATAGCCTGAATTGAACTTTTCTGGGCCCTAAATAAAGTTTACTTAAAGTAACCCATTCTTTGGGCTTCCCAGGTGGCACAGTGGTAAAGAATCCACCTGCCAACACAGGAAACCTAAGTTCAATCCCAGGGTTGGCAAGATCCCCCGAAGGAGGAAATGGCAACCCACTCCAGTATTCTTGCCTGGAAAATTCCATAGATGAAGGAGCTTGACGGGCTACCATCCATGGGGTCGCAAAAAGTCAGACATGACTGAGGGACTAAGCACACACACAACCCATTCTTGTTTACTGAAATTCTAGAGAAAAGTGAAGCGGGAAAAGGTTTTTCTTTTCAAGTCAGAGGCTTCCTCAATTACAATAAATTAAGCTTGTGTTTGGGATTTTGTGTTTTAGAAATATGCCAGTAGAAAGCCACTTTAGGCTTCCAGCAAACTCATCAATCTAGGTGAATCTGAATCAAGGAATAAACTTGGTTAAGGGCAGTAACCAACTCTCTTGGGTTGGAGCAAGTATATGCACCTTGTTCTCAAGCTTTGCAGGAATCAGATTTCTGAATAAAAACAGAAAATTTTTATATATACCACTTCAATTGTAAGGGCACATACATAAAAAATACTCTAGTTGTTTTAGGTAAAATTTTTCCTTAATAGCTATTTCCTCTTAAAGAGCTGTACAGTTTTTGTAAACTACTGAATAAAATAAAGTTGCAAATAAGTTTAAAAACAAGAAAGGAGCTGTACAGATTCTTTTAGCCCTAATTAAAACAGGTTTTCCCTATCGTTGTAGAAGATGATGGTGAGCTCTTTACCTATCAACTGAAAAATGTATGTGTGTGTGTTATCTTATTGATTCTATTTCTCTGGTGAATCTTAATATATTAGATGTGCTGCATGCTAAGTCACTTCAGTTGAGTCCAACTCTGTGCAACCCTATGGACTGTAGGCTGCCAGGCTCCTCTGTCCATGGGATTCTCCAGGCAAGAATATTGGAGTGGGTTGCCACGCTCTCCTCCAGAGGATCTTCATGACCCAGTGATGGAATGCAAATATCTTATGTCTTCTGTTTTGGCAGGCAGGTTCTTTACCACTAGCACCACCTGGGAAACCCCAGGATATAGATATCTTTGACATAGAGTCTTTTGTGGAGGATATCTACTAACATTTAGAAGGACTCCAGTGTCCTATGGAGCAAAATCTGAGAAATCTTCAGTTGTCTTGTTCAAGCCAATGTGCAGAGTTGAGAAGAAACGGCACAGGAACCAAGGAGACAATAACTCTGCCATAATTTGATTCACACGAGCTTGGGAAAGCTTCTTACTGTCTCTGAGCCTGTTTCCCCAAATGCAAACTAGGCAATGATGCAGGCTTCATAGATTCTTGTTAACTCTTAAGATAATATACTATACTGTTAGTCATTGAAAAAAAAAAGGTTTTCTATTCTTCTCCAAAGGAAGGATTCTCCATTCACCCTTAGAAAGAAGAAAAAGGAAGGTGGCATTCCCATGAGGATAGTAGTTACTTAGAGATGAGGGAAAATAAGGATCAGTTAAGAGAGAAGCAAAAAAGCAAAATGGCTGTCTGAGGAGGCCTTACAAATACCTGTGAAAAGAAGAGAAGTGAAAAGCAAAGGAAAAGAGGAAAGATATAAGCATCTGAATGCAGAGTTCCAAAGAATAACAAGGAGAGATAAGAAAGCCTTCTTCAGCGATCAATGCAAAGAAATAGAGGGAAAGAACAGAATGGAAAAGACTAGAAGTCTCTTCAAGAAAATTGGAGATGCCAAGGGAACATTTCATGCAAAGATGGGCTCGATAAAGGACAGAAATGGTATGGACCTAACAGAAGCAGAAGATATTAAGAAGAGGTGGCAAGAATATACAGAAGAACTGTACAAAAAGATCTTCATACCCAGATAATCACGATGGTTTGATCACTCACCTAGAGCCAGACATCCTGGAATGTGAAGTCAAGTGGGCCTTAGAAACCATCACTACGAACAAAGCTAGTGAAGGTGATGGAATTCCAGTTGAGCTCTTTCAAATCCTGAAAGATGATGCTGTGAAAGTGCTGTACTCAATATGCCAGCAAATTTGGAAATCTCAGCAGTTGCCACAGGACTGGAAAAGGTCAGTTTTCATTCCTATCAAAAGAAAGGCAATGCCAAAGAAATGCTCAAACTACCGCACAATTGCACTCATCTCACATACTAGTAAAGTAATGCTCAACATTCTCCAAGCTAGGCTTCAAAAATACGTAGACCGTGAACTTCCAGATGTTCAAGCAGATTTTACAAAAGGCAGAGGAACCAGAAATCAAATTGCCGACATCCAATGGATCATCGAAAAAGCAAGAGAGTTCCAGAAAAGCATCTATTTCTGTTTTATTGACTATGCCAACGCCTTTGACTGTGTGGATCACAATCAACTGTGGAAAATTCTGAAAGAGATGGGAATACCAGACCACCTGACCTGCCTCTTGAGAAACTTATATGCAGGTCAGGAAGCAACAGTTAGACCTGGACATGGACTAACACACTGGTTCCAAATAGGAAAAGGAGTACACCAAGGCTGTATACTGTCACCCTGCTTATTTAACTTATATGCAGAGTACATCATGAGAAATGCTGGGCTGGATGAAGCACAAGCTGGAATCAAGATTGTCAGGAGAAAATATCAATAACCTCAGATATGCAGATGACATCACCCTTATGGCAGAAAGTGAAGAGGAACTAAAGAACCTCGTGATGAAAGTGAAAGAGGAAAGCGAAAAAGTTGGCTTAAAGCTCAACATTCAGAAAACGAAGATCATGGCATCTGGTCCCATCACTTCATGGGAAATAGGTGGGGAAAACAGTGGAAACAGTGTCAGACTTTATCTTATTTGGCTCCAAAATCACTGCAGATGGTGACTGCAGCCATGAAATTAAAAGACGCTTATTCCTTGGAAGAAAAGTTATGACCAACCTATATTGCATATTAAAAAGCAGAGATATTACTTTGCCGACTAAGGTCCATCTAGTCAAGGCTATGGTTTTTCCCGTGGTCATGTATGGATGTGAGAGTTGGACTGTGAAGAAAGGTTAGTACTGAAGAATCAATGCTTTTGAACTGTGGTGTTGGAGAAGACTCTTGAGAATCCCTTGGACTGAAAGGAGATCCAACTGGTCCATCCTAAAGGAGACCAGTCCTGGGTATTCATTGGAAGGACTGATGCTAAAGCTGAAATTCCAATACTTGGCCACCTCATGAGAAGAGTTGACTCATTGGAAAAGACCCTGATGCTGGCAGGGTTTGCGAGCAGGAGGAAAAGGGGATGGAAGAGGATGAGATGACTGGATGGCATCACCAACTCGATGGACCTGAGTTTGGGTAAACTCTGGGAGTTGGTGATGGACAAGGAGGCCTGGCATGCTGCGATTCATGGGGTCACACAAGAGTCAGACATGACTAAGCGACTGAACTGAACTGAAGAGTCAGTTCTCTTTTTCTAATGTTAACCCCCCAAAATATAAAATGCACTGAAAAATAAAATGTCAGTCATGCTGAAAGAAGAACAATAGTAAAAGGAAAGAAAAAAAAAAGGAAGAGAGGAGATGTGAAGAAACCCTTTCCTGCCATGAACACTGAACCACAGGAGACTGTGTGTCTGGGGTTTGCACATGCACGGAACATCACTGGTCCCTGACTTAAATTCTCTGAATATCTCGCACACTTCAGAGTGGGACAAAACTGAACATCAGGCTTTTGTGATTTAACATTAGAGATTTAGGCCTATCTCTAATTTATCAACTGCTGAAATCCAGTCTAACCTAGATTTTCAATTTCTTTCTTGATGGCTTTGATGTGTGATAATAACCTCTCAGGTCTTGACAAAGAACAGCCAGCTTGCACTACAGAGAGAAAACTCAAAAATACTAACAATAGAGTGCTAGGTTAGAAAACTACAGTCACTCAACTTTCAACTCCTGCAATAGACTTGTCAGCACGTTTCACTGGGGTTTAATTTAGTAGCTTTTCAACATATGGGCAACAATATGGTCTCCGTAGTTCCCTACTACTGGTGTGGCTGAGGAGGAGGGAGAGATAATTAGACATCTGACAGGCAAGTGGCTGCTCTCAAAACTCAGCCAAGGCTTTTGCAGAGGACACTAGGTATTTTTAAACCACAGTTCCATCACAGCTAAAAGAAATTGTACATTTTTCTTTTGCTGACAAATAGGCTTTCGTTTGTTTCAGAATCTGATGGTAAAGAAGTAAGGAAAATCATAAATCCTCTGCTTCTAAGTCTTTGTTCCAGGTTCCTATGGAAAATTGTATGTGCAGTCTCTGATATATGCCATGGAATATAAGGAGCTCAAAGCATTAGTATTATTCTTATTCTCCTCTCCTTGAGAATGAACACATTCAAACAATTCGGTTTGTTGTTGTTACTAACATGTATTTTTATCTTAGCAAATAGATTTTTTCCCTGCAATTTAAACAATTTGTTTTTGATTGTCCAAATCTCCATCCTGCATATTAAATGAAGAGGGACCCAAGGATTCTGTATAAAGCCAGCAAAATAAACCATAAACACATACATGGGAAAAGGCTGGGATAATGAATGTTTTCCCCAACCAGCAGCTCAAAGTCAATGAACTCTCTTGATGCTCAACAATATTAGTGCTATGCAACACTATCATCATCTCAACCAGCCAACACAGTTCTTAGTATACAGCAGAAATTCATAAATGTAGGCCAACATACTAATAATTTTCCAATATGCAGTCTCCATGTTCATGATCGCTAGAAAAAACTGCAATAAAATCAAGCAGAAAAAACGCATAATTATTCCTTTGTGCTCACTGTCTTTGTGACACACAAAAGTGCCTGCCAGGAATTCAGTCCACAGGAAGGTTTGATTTATCTGAGATCAGACACTTTTTGGAAGCAAACATCATTTTCTCCAAAGAAATCACATATAAATATCAAGCAAGTTTTACTTCTTTTGCTTGTTTTTGAATAACCAAACATGTGTATGCTTATTTTCAAAGAAGAAAATTTCTTATTTAAAGCTGATCTTTTGTTTATATCCAGTGTTATAGACAACGTTTCTGCTTCTAAATGAACTTTGGAAAATTCTAAAAGAGATGGGAATATCAGACCACCTGACCTGCCTCTTGAGAAATCTGTATGCAGGTCAGGAAGCAACAGTTAGAACTGGACATGGAACAACAGATTGGTTCCAAATAGGAAAAGGAGTACATCAAGGCTGTGTATTGTCACCCTGCTTATTTAACTGATATGCAGAGTACATCATGAGAAACGCTGGGCTGGATGAAACACAAGCTGGAATCAAGATTGCCAGGAGAAATATCAATAACCTCGGATATGCAGATGACACCAGTCTCATGGCAGAAAGTGAAGAGGAGCTAAAGGGCCTCTTGATGAAGGTGAAAGAGGAGAGTGAAAAAGTTGGCTTAAAGCTCAACATTCAGAAAACGAAGATCATAGCATCCAGTCCCATCACTTCATGGGAAATAGATGGGGAAACAGTGGAAACAGAGTCAGACTTTATTTTGGGGGCTCCAAAATCACTGCAGATGGTGATTGCAGCCATGAAATTAAAAGACACTTACTCCTTGGAAGAAAAGTTATGACCAACCTAGAGAGCATATTCAAAAGCAGAGACATTACTCTGCCGACTAAGGTCCATCTAGTCAAGGCTATGGGTTTTCCTGTGGTCATGTATGGATGTGAGAGTTGGACTGTGAAGAAGGCTGAGCACCGAAGAATTGATATTTTTGAACTGTGGTGTTGGAGAAGACTCTTGAGAGTCCCTTGGACTGCAAGGAGATCCAACCAGTCCATTCTGAAGGAGATCAGCCCTGGGATTTCTTTGGAAGGAATGGTGCTAAAGCTGAAACTCCAGTACTTTGGTCACCTCATGTGAAGAGTTGACTCATTGGAAAAGACTCTGATGCTGGGAAGGATTGGGGGCAGGAGGAGAAGGGGACGACTGAGGATGAGATGGCTGGATGGCATCACGGACTCGAGGGACGTGAGTCTGAGTGAACTCCGAGAGATGGTGATGAACAGGGAGGCCTGGCGTGCTGCGATTCATGGGATCGCAAAGAGTGGAAACGACTGAGCGACTGAACTGAACTGAACTGAAAGTTCATAGGTTGAAGCCCTACCCCTCAATGTAATGTTATTTGGAAGTGGGGCCTTTGTAGGTAATTAGGTTTAGATGAGGCCATGAGGGTGGGCCCCCATGGCAGGACAAGTGACTTGATAAGAAGAGGAAGAGTGTGGTCCCAGTGGTTAAGACTGCACTTCCAATGCAGGGGGCACAAGTTCAATCCTTGGCAGGGGAACTAAGATCCCACATGCCACATGGCCCAAATAAATAAACAAATAAGATGCAACTTGACCTTAAAAAAAAAAAGAGAGAGGAAAAAGACACCAGATCTCATCACTCCTCATATGCACATACCAAGGAAAGGCCACATGAGGACACGGGGAGAGGACAGCCTTCCATAAGCCCAGGGGAGAGTCTTCACTAGAACGCAACCATGCTGGCACCTTGATCTCTGACTTCCAGCCTCCATAACTGAGAAAATAAATCTCAGAAAAATCATTTATGCCACTCAGTCTTTGGTATTTGTTACAGCACAGCCCAAGAAGACTAATACATCAAATAAAACAATAGGGATAAATGTGACTTAAAATAGACATAAAATGTAACTTGACTGAAAGAAGTCAAACACAACAGACAAACCTAACTGATGCCATTTGAAATCACAAAAGAAAGGAGAGTGATTGAAACTGGTTAAGGACATGAGGTGCTTCTCCAGTTCAACATTTCTTAACCCCAGTGGATATTATACGGGTATATTCACTGTGTGAAAAATCCATCTGTATGTATACAGATGATTGGTGTATTTTTATGCACATAGGTATAATTCAGTTTTTTTAAGTTTTGCTGGGGTCCAGCCCCAATGGATCCAGGAAATTCGAAGGGTGGATGGTGTTGGCGAGGAAAGACTTATTTATTTATTAATATAGAAATATAAGATAAGATTAGGAAGAAATAGTGTAGTGGGAAAATTAAGTGGAAAAAGAAGGCTAAATAACTTGGTTTACGAGGGAGACCAATAAAGTTCCAGACAAGGAGCTTGCACCATCTACGTGGGGCCACCAGTGCCTGCTTGAATCTCTAAGGGTGCCCTGCCTTAGGCTCCCTTTCATGTGGGTCTTAAAAGCCAGGACAAGTAAGTAGACTTGGTGAGCCGCCCGCTCCAGATGGGAATTCAACCTGAAATTAGAGGGAGGGAGAGGGAGAAAAAGAGAAAGAGAGAGACATAGGGGGAGCCAGTTTTCCAAGAAACTAGGCAGAGAGACTAGCCCAAGAAACTGGTCCATCCTTTATTGTTCAGAAGGCCTTTTATACTTTTGATAAAACATGGAGATCAATGGGTAACACAAAGTTATGCAGCATTAACAGCCCAAAATCATCAAAAACAGGCTTTTCTCTCTGCATACGTAATTGTATACACAAGTCTTAGGTAATGTTCATCATCTTCTGGCCAAAAGGGCAATTAACATTTTACAGCCTTTTTCTGATAAGGGTTTGTCAACCAGAAGACTTATTTGTGTTGATCTTCCCAAAGTCTGGTGCCACTCTCAGAAAAGCACTAAATAAAGTTACATTCTTACATAGCAAAGATATAGCAACTTATAACAAGTAAAGGGAGTACAGTGATTTACAACAAAAGAGAAGCAATTAACTCAAAATCTAGTGTTGCTAACATCAAAACTATTATACATCTTTTTCTACCTCTTGATTACATTGAGTAACATCCTCCCAGGTGCTGAAAAGATAAAGAATATGGAGGTCTGGCACCAATCCTTGAGTCAACAGTGAAAACCCATCCCCAATATGATTTTTAACTCTTTAGAAAAGGCTCTGTATCTTAAAGATGCTTTTAAGATTTGTGCCTCTCACAGTTGGGGGCTGTAAGCAATTCACAAGCTGTAAGAAGTCTGGGGAACCTGTTACGCAAGCTAAGGGCTATCAGAGGGGGTTTAACTGAAACATCCCTTTCAAATGAAGAAGACTAAAGCCCTAATTTTACTTTTTCCCAGAGAATATCAGAAGAGTGGAAAAGCAGAGTACAGAGGCCGGCAGATTCTTATTTTGAGGGGGTGGGGGGTGGACCCCTGAAGCTTGATCACGTCCTTGCGTATGTCAGGCTTCCTTCCGCATGACCTTGTCATGGGCGGGATTCCTCACATTGGCTCCTGGCAAAGTTTCTTTTTAGAGAATATGTCGCTCTCACTGTCTATTACTTTGGGGAAGACACGCCACATTTTGGAGCCCCAGTTTCTCTTGTAAAATGCTGCATGGATTTAAAAATATTGTCCATGGTAAAGCTATTCATAAAGTATAAGTTAATTATTATGATGTATACTTCACAGGATATGTACTCAATAAATGTGAACTGAATGTTAAGTCTAAAAAGAAAAGGAGCTAGTGATCATATGGGCAATGACAGCTGTGATACGAGGACACACATTTAGAAAACCAAAATATGTTTTCCTTTTTCTTTTAAAACATGGGATGCTGTGAAATTATCTGAGTCAGACAGGCTATGTCTACCCTTGTGAGGGGTCTAGGCTCTACTGCCATGAAAGTTAACAGACAGCTCCCCCAACGGCTCAGCAGGTTAAGAACCTACCTGCAATGCAGGAGACACAAGAGATGCAGGTTTGACCCCTGGGTCAGGAAGGAGGAGGAAAAAGCAATGCACTCCAATATCCTTGCCTGAAAAATTCCACGGATAGAGGAGCCTGGTGGGCTATGGTCCAAAGGGTAGCAAAGAGTTAGTCACAGCTTAACAACTGAACATGCACTGTGACAAGATACTAAGAACAGCCATCGAGGTTGAAGGTGAACAAGCAGTTTGCCAGTAGCAGCCCCATGAGACAGATACACACAGACAGCATTTGCAATCAGATATTAATTTTCAGACTTCTTGGAATTTAGTGCTATGAAGGCCAAAGTCCACTCAACTTTCAATAGGATGCAAACTTACTATAACTCTAGTCCCTAAGTTAGTAAAAGATTCCTTAGGTATTTTGGTGCTCTTCAGTTTCATCCCATGTGGCAGCTTGTAGAATTATGAAATATTTACAAGCTGTAACTTGAGCAATAGTAATAATAATAGCTCACACTTCCCACATGTCAGGTACTGTCCTTGGCACCTAGATTTCCCCATTACATTCTCATGTAGTGGTTGCTGCTATTGGTCCCTGTTTTACAAAGCAGGAAACTGTAGCACAAATAAACTAAGGAACTTGCTCAGAAGTCAGACTAGTAGATAGTGGCTGAGTTGGAACTGGAACTCAGTCTGGTTCCAGTCACCTCTTTCTGCCTCTACTAAACTGCAGTTTACTTATCTGCTCAGAGATTTACTGTATTGATGTACAGAATAAAGATAATGATTCTTCTTTGTAGAATTATCTTGGTATTAGAGCCAATGTAAAGCTCATAAGTGCCAGGCACACAGCTCACAGGTCCTAAGTAAACAGTGGTGGTAGAGGTAAAAATAGTAGTAGCTGTGGCTATCATCATTGTCAATGCTGTTGTGGCTAGAAAGTAGACTTTCTCTACCACCAAACTCATCTTGCACTCACTACTGAATTAACAAAATTTAAAAGGACATGTACCTATCACTTGGTTCATAAAATATATAGTAAAATGCACACTAACAAATGTGAATCAGACAGGCAAAGTAATCACTTCTAAATTGCTTGCCATGCCACTTATCCTTAATATTGTTTTAGACTAAATCTGCAGGACAAGCATAAGTGATTAAAGATAATCACAAATTCTTGCTATTGTTCTATTGAAGAACTAATTCTAATTCCCCTCTTCTTGAATCTGTGCTGGCTTTAGTGAATTGTTTGAATGTGACAAGATTGATGTTCTGGAAATTGTAAGACTAGGTCTTTGAAGGCTTTCATCTTCTGCCTGGTCCACTTGGAACACTTGCTCTAGGAGCCCTGAGCTCCAACCATCCTGAGACGCTAAGGCCAGCCTTCCAGGCAGGCCATCCGAGTGGCAGACATGGGAGCCACGCCATTTTGAATCATTCAAACCAGCCCATCTGCCAGCTCTATACCACCAAGAGACCTTCAGCAACACCACAGGGAACAGATGCATCACCAGAATCCACAAATTCCCCATCAACAATATAGTAAGATACAACAAAATATTAAAGCTGTTTTAAGCCAGTAAGTTTAGGGATAGCTTGTTAAATAGCAATAGTTAACTGGAACAGAAGGAATTTCAAAGTACCAAATGAGAAACCACCCAGCTCTATACCCTGGGAGAGAATAACTTTGGATTCAGCTGCCAATCAATAGACTGTGTGGTATTGAGTGGGCAGCCCTAGTCAGAGGAGAATATTTTTATTGGAAAAGAGGAAATGTATCAAAGTTAATTATAGAAATAGAATGTGTGATGTCAGTAAATTCAAGGTAATACAAGTTATCAAGACCTTGTGAAAATAAAGAAGAGAATCTGGAGACTATTTCCATTCTTGTTACAACAAAATTGAAACAAGTCAGAATAGAATTTGATGAGATGGAATAATGGTTCATCAGACACTAAAATGCATGTGCCATTGTAGATGCCCTTAGCAGCAGAATTTTCCTAGTTTACTGATATTAAGATGAGAAAATCACATACAAATTAAGCTTATAATAACTGTGTGAGCTAAGTCACTTCAGTTGGGTCCAACTCTGTGCAACCCTATGGACTGTAGCCTGCCAGGCTCCTCTGTCCATGGGATACTCCAAGGCAAGCACACTGGAGTGGGTTGCCGTGCCTTCCCCCAGGGGATCTTCCCAACCCAAGGATCCATCCAGCCCATGTCTCTTACGTCTCCTGCATTGGCAGGCAGCTTCTTTACCACTGTGTGTGCATGCTAAATCACTTCAGTCTTGTTCAACTCTTTGTGACCCTATGGACTACAGCCCACCAGGCTCTTTACATCTACACCTAATCCCATTGGGGAAGAATGCTGAGAGGAAGGAAACAGACTTCTTTGCAGGAAACAAGTGATCTTGAGGAAAAGAATTTGAATTATGCATAAGAAGATTAAATAGGACCCATGTGCTCAGAATTTTTATGTGACAAATCTTCTCACTTGGATCAGTGAGACATTGTGTGCATGCGTGCTCAGTCGCTCAATCATGTCCAATTCTTTGAGACCCAAGAGACAACATTAGACAACATGAAAGTATTATACACACATAGAAGCAACCTGGCCTAAAATCAGTGGAGAACAGCACTCACAATGTCTAAAAAAAAAAAATTGAAATTCCTTTTTTTAAATTTTAACTGAAATATAATTGACTACAATATTATATTACTTTCAGGCATACAACAAAGTGATTCCATATTTTTATATATTTTTAAAATTAATTTATTTATTTTAATTGGAGGCTAATTACTTTACAATATTGTAATGGTTTTTTGCTGTTCATTGACATAAATCAGCCATGGGTGTACATGTGTTCCCCATCCTGAACTCCCCTCCCACATCCCTCCCCATCCCATCCTTCAGGGTCATCCCAGTGCTCCAGCCCAGAGCACCCTGTCTCATGCATCGAACTGATTGGGTGGTGATCTGGACTGACTGGTGGCATCAATCAACTGGACTGGCAATCTATTTCACATATGATAATATACATGTCTCAATGCTATTCTCTCAAATCATCCCACCTTTGCCTTCTCCAACAGAGTTCAAAAGTCTGTTCTTTACATCTGTGTCTCTTTTGCTATCTCGCATATAGCGTCATTGTTACCATCTTTCTAAACTCCAAATATTTGTGTCAATATACTTTATTGGTATTTCTCTTTCTGACTTATTTCACTCTGTATAATAGGCTCCAGTTTCATCCATCTCATTAGAACTGATTCAAATGCATTCTTTTTAATAGCTGAGTAATATTCCATTGTGTATATGTACCACAGCTTTATTATCCATTCATCTGCTGATGGACATCTAGGTTGCTTCCATGTCCTGGCTATTGTAAACAGTGCTACAATGAACATTGGGATACATGTGCCTCTTTCAATTCTGGTTTTCTCAATGTGTATGCCCAGCAGTGGGATTGCTGGGTTGTATGGCAGTTCTATTTTCAGTTTTTTAAGGAATCTCCACACTGTTCTCCATAGTGGCTGTACTAGTTTGTATTTCCCACCAACAGTGTAAAACAGTTCCCTTTTCTCCTCACCCTCTCCAGTATTTATTGTTTGTAGACTTTTTGATAGCAGCCATTCTGATGAGCATGAGATGGTACCTCACTGTGGTTTTGATTTGCATTTCTCTGATATGAGTGATGTTGAGCATTTTTCCATGTGTTTGTTAGCTACCTATATGTCTTTTTGGAGAAATGTCTGTTTAGTTCTTTGGCCCATTTTCTGATTGGGTCATTTATTTTTCTGGTATTGAGCTACAGGAGCTGCTTGCATATTTTTGAGATTAATTCCTTGTCAGTTGCTTCATTTGCAATTATTTTCTCCCATTTTGAAGGCTGTCTCTTCACCTTGTTTACAATTTCCTTCATTGTGCAAAAGCTTTTTAGTTAGGTCCGATTTGTTTATTTATTATTATTTTTATTTCCATTACTCTGGGAGGTGGGCCATAGAGGATCCTGCTGTGGTTTATGTCAGAGAAAGTTTTGCCTATGTTTTTCTCTAGAAGTTTTACAGTTTCTGCTCTTACATTTAGATCTTTAATCCATTTTGAGTTTCTTTTTGTGTATGGTATTAGAAAGTGTTCTAGTTTCATTCTTTTACAAGTGGTTGACCAGTTTTCCCAGCACCACTTGTTAAAGAGATTGTCTTTACTCCATTCTATATTCTTGCCTCCACTGTCAAAGATGAAGTGTCCATAGGTGCATAGATTTATCTCTGGGATTTCTATTTTGTTCCACTGATCTATATTGCTGTCTTTGTTCCAGCACCATACTGTCTTGATGACTGTGGCTTTGTAGTAGAGCCTGAAGTCAGGCAGATTGATTCCTCCAGTTACATTCTTCTTTCTCAAGATTGCTTTTGCGATTTGAGTTTTTTTGTATTTCCATACAAACTGTGAAATTACTTGTTCTAGCTATGTTAAAAAGACTGCTGGTACCTTGATAGGGATTGCACTGAATCTGTAGATTGCTTTGGGTAGTATACTCATTTTCACTATATTGATTCTTCCTATCTATGAACATGGTATACTCCTCCATCTATTAGTGTCCATTTTGATTTCTTTCATCAGTGTTTTTTACTGTTTTATATATAGGTCTTTTGTTTATTTAGGTAGATTTATTCCTAAGTAGTTTATTCTTTTGTTGCAATGGTAAATGGAATTATTTCCTTAATTTCTCTTTCTGTTTTCTCATTGTTAATGTATAGGAATGCAAGGGATTTCTGTGTGTTAATTTTATATCATGCAACTTTACTATATTCATTGATTAGCTCTAGTAATTTTCTGGTGGAGTCTTCAGTTCAGTCGCTCAGTCATGTCCTACTCTTCGCGACCCCATGAATTGCAGCACGCCAGGCCTCCCCTGTCCATCACCATCTCCCGGAGTTCACTCAGACTCACGTTCATCGAGTCAGTGATATCATCCAGCCATCTCATCCTCTGTCGTCCCCTTATCCTCCTGCCTCCAATACTTTCCAGCATCAGAGTCTTTTCCAATGAGTCTACTCTTCACATGAGGTGGCCAAAGTACTGGAGTTTCTAGAATGGACTGCTTGGATCTCCTTGCAATCCAAGAGACTCTCAAGAGTCTTCTCCAAAACCACAGTTCAAAAGCATCAATTCTTTGGTGCTCAGCCTTATTCACAGTCCAACTCTCACATCCATACATGACCACAGGAAAAACCATAGCCTTGACTAGACGGACCTTAGTCGGCAAAGTAATGTCTCTCCTTTTGAATATGCTATCTATGTTGGTCATGACTTATTCCAAAGACTAAGCGTCTTTTAATTTCATGGCTGCAGTCACCATCTGCAGTGATTTTGGAGCCAAAAAAATAAATTCTGACACTGTTTCCACTGTTTCTCCATCTATTTCCCATGTAGTGATGGGACTGGATGCCATGATCTTTGTTTTCTGAATGTTGAGCTTTAAACCAACTTTTTCGCTTTCCTCTTTGACTTTCATTAAGAGGCTCTTTAGTTCTTCTTCACTTTCTGCCACAAGGGTGGTATCATCTGCATATGTGAGTTTATTGATATTTCTCCCAGCAATCTTGACTCCAGCTTATGTTTCTTCTAGTCCAGCATTTCTCATGATGTACTCTGCATATAAGTTAAATAAACAGGGTGACAGTATACAGCCTTGATGTTCTCCTTTTCCTATTTGGAACCAGTCTGTTGTTCCATGTCCAGCTCTAACTGTTGCATCCTGACCTGCATACAGATTTCTCAAGAGGCAGGTTAGGTGGTCCGGTATTCCAATCTCTTTCAGAATTTTCCACAGTTTATTCTGATCCACACAGTCAAAGGCTTTGGCATAGTCAATAAAGCAGAAATAGATGTTTTTCTGGAACTCTTTTGCTTTTCCATGATCCAGTGGATGTTAGCAATTTGATCTCTGGTGTCTCTGCCTTTTCTAAAACCAGCTTGAACATCAGGGAGTTCACGGTTCATGTATTGCTGAAGCCTGGCTTGGAGAATTTTGAGCATTACTTTACTAGCATGTGAGATGAGTGCAACTGTGTGATAGTTTGAGCATTCTTTGGCATTGCCTTTCTTAGAGATTGGAATGAAAACTGACCTTTTCCAGTCCTATGGCCACTGCAGAGTTTTCCAAATTTCTGGCATATTGAGTGCAGCACTTTCACAGCATCATCTTTCAGGATTTGAAAGAGCTCCACTGGAATTCCATCACATCCACTAGCTTTGTTCGTAGTGATGCTTTCTACGGCCCATTTGACTTCACAGTTCAAGATGTCTGGCTCTAGGTGAGTGATCACAGAATCATGATTATCTGGGTCGTGAAGATCTTTTTGTACAGTTCTTCCATGTATTCTTGCCACCTCTTCTTAATATCTTCTGCTTATGTTAGGTCCAGACCATTTCTGTCCTTTATCCAACCCATCTTTCCATGAAATGTTCCCTTGGTATCTCTAATTTTCATGATGAGATCTCTATTCTTTCCCACTCTGTTCTATTCCTCTATTTCCTTACATTGATCACTGAAGAAGGCTTTCTTATCTCTCCTTGTTATTCTTTGGAACTCTGCATTCAGATGCTAATATCTTTCCTTTTCTCCTTTGCTTTTGGCCTCTCTTCTTTTCACAGCTACTTGTAAGGCCTCTCCAGAAAGCCATTTTGCTTTTTGCATTTCTTTTCCGTGGGAATGGTCTTGATCCCTGTCTCCCGTACAATGTCACGAACCTCATTCCATAGTTCATCAGGCACTCTATCTATCAGATCTAGGCCCTTAAATCTATTTCTCACTTCCACTGTATAAGGGATTTGATTTAGGTCATACCTGAATGGTCTAGTGGTTTTCCCTATTTTCTTCAATTTGTCTGAATTTGGTAATAAGGAGTTCATGATCTGAGCCACAGTCAGCTCCTGGTCTTGTTTTTTTCACAGTATAGAGCTTCTCCATCTTTGGCTGCACAGAATATAATCAATCTGATTTCAGTGTTGACCATCTGGTGATGTCCATGTGTAGAGTCTTCTCTTGTGTTGTTGGAAAGGAGTGTTTGCTATGACCAGTGCATTTTCTTGGCAAAACTCTATTAGTCTTTGCCCTGCTTCATTCCGCATTCCAAGGCCAAATTTGCCTGTTACTCCAGGTGTTTCTTGACTTCCTACTTTAGCATTCCAGTCCCCTATAATGAAAAGGACATCTTTTTTGGGTGTTAGTTCTAAAATTTCTTGTAGGTCTTCATAGAACTGTTCAACTTCAGCTTCTTCAGCATTACTGGTTGGGGCATAGACTTGGATTACTGTGATATTGAATGGTTTGCCTTGGAGGCGAACAGAGATCATTCTGTAGTTTTTGAGATCATTCTGTCGTTTTTGAGATTGCACCCAAGTACTGCATTTCGGATTCTTTTGTTGACCATGATGGCTACTCCATTTCTTCTGAGGGATTCCTGCCCGCAGTAGTAGATATAATGGTCATCTGAGTTAAATTCACCCATTCCAGTCCATTTTAGTTCACTGAATCCTAGAATGTCAACGTTCACCCTTGCCATCTCTTGTTTGACCACTTCCAATTTGCCTTGATTAATGGACCTGACATTCCAGGTTCCTATGCAATATTGCTCTTTACAGCATCAGATCTTGCTTCTATCACCAGTCACAGCCACAGCTGGGTTCTGTTTTTGCTTTGGCTCCATCCCTTCGTTTTTCTGGAGTTATTTCTCCACTGATCTCCAGTAACATATTGGGCACCTATAACCTGGGAGTTTCTCTTTTGGAATCCTATCATTTTGCCTTTTATACTGCTCATGAGGGTTCTCAAGGCAAGAATACTGAAGTGGCTTGCCATTCCCTTCTCCAGTGGACCACACTCTGTCAGACCTCTCCACCATGACCCGCCCATCTTGGGTTGCCCCACAGGCATGGCTTGGTTTCACTGAGTTAGACAAGGCTGTGGTCCTAGTGTGATTAGATTGACTAGTTTTCTGTGGGCATGGTTTCAGTGTGTCTGCCCTCTGATGCCCTCTTGCAATGTAAAGGATCATGTCATCTGCAAACAGTGAGAGTTTTACTTCTTCTTTTCCAATCTTGTTTCCTTTTATTTCTTTTTCTTCTCTGTTTGCTATGGCTAAAACTTCCAAAACTGTGTTGAATAGTAGTAGTGAGAGTGGGGACCCTTGTCTTTTTCCTGATTTTAGGAGAAATGTTTTCTATTTTTCACCATTGAGGATAATGTTTGCTGTAGGTTTATCATATATAGCTTTTATTATGTTGAGGTATGTTTCTTCTATGCTTGCTTTCTGGAGGGTTTTTATCATAAATGGATGTTGAATTTTGTCAAAGGCTTTCTCTGCATCTATTGAGATAATCATATAGCTTTTATCTTTCAATTTCTTAGTGTGGTGTATCATATTGATTGATTTATGAATATTTTAGAATCCTTCATACCTGGGATAATGCCCACTTGGTCATGATGTATGATCTTTTTAATATGTTGTTGGATTCTTTTTGCTAATATTTTGTTAAGGATTTTGGCATCTATGTTCATCAGTGATGTTGGCCTGCAGTTTTCTTTTTTGTGGCATCTTTGTCTGGTTTTGGCATTAAGGTGATGGTGGACTCACAGAATGAGTTTGGAAGTTTACCTTCCTCTGCAAAGTCTGAGTAGGATAGGTATTAGTTCTCCTCTAAATTTTTGGCAAAATTCACCTATGAAGCCGTCTGGATATGGGCTTTTGTTTGTTGGAAGATTTCTTATTACAGTTTCAATTTTGTGCTTGTGATGGGTCTGTTAAGATTTTCTGTTTATTTTGGTTCAGTTTTGGAAAGTTATACTTTTCTAAGAATTCACCCATTTCTTCCAAGTTGTCCATTTTATTGGCAAATAGTTGCTGATAGTAGTCTTTTATGATCCTTTGTATTTCTGTTCTGTCTGTTGTGATTTCTCCATTTTCAGTTCTAATTTTATTGATTTGATTCTTCTCCCTTTTTTTCTTGATGAGTTTGGCTAATGGTTTCTCTTTTTATGTATCTTCTCAAAGAACCAGCTTTTAGCTTTCTTGATTTTTGCTATCATCTCCTTGGTTTCTTTTGCACTTATTTCTGCCCTAATTTTTATGATTTTTTTCCTTCTGCTAACCCTGGGGTTCTTCACGTCTTCCCTTTCTAGTTGCTTTAGGGGTAGAGTTGTTTATTTATTTGATTTTTCTCTTGTTTCTTGAGGTAAGCTTGTTTTCTATGAACCTTCCCCTTAGCACTGCTTTTACTGAATCCCATAGGCTTTGGGTTGCTGTGTCTTCATTTTCATTCTTTTCTATGCATATTTTGATTTCTTTTTTTATTTCTTCTGTGATTTATTGGTTCTTGCGAGCGTATTGCTTAGTCTCTATATGTTGGGTTTTTATCAAGATTGCTGGGAGAAATATCAATAACCACAGATATGCAGATGACACCACCCTTATGGCAGAAAGTGCAGAAGAACTAAAGAGCCTCTTGATGAAAGTGAAAGAGCAGAGTGAAAAAGTTGGCTTAAAGCTCAACATTCAGAAAACTAAGGTCATGGCATCTGGCCCCATCACTTCATGGGAAATAGATGGGGAAACAGGGGAAACAGTGTCAGACTTTATTTTGGGGGCTCCAAAATCACTGCAGATGCTGACTGCAGCCATGAAATTAAAAGACACTTACTCCTTGGAAGGAAAGCTATGACCAAACTAGATAGCATATTGAAAAGCAGAGATATTACTTTGTCAACAAAGGTCCATCTAGTCAAGGCTATGGTTTTTCCTGTGGTCATGTATGGATGTGAGAGTTGGACTGTGAAGAAAGCTGAATGCCAAAGAATTTATGCTTTTGAGCTCTGGTGTTGGAGAAGACTCTTGAGAGTCCCTTGGACTGCAAGGCAATCCAAGCAGTCCATTCTGAAGGAGATCAGCCCTGGGATTTCTTTGGAGGGAATGATGCTAAAGTTGAAACTCCAGTACTTTGGCCACCTCATGAGAAAAGTAGACTCATTGGAAAAGACTCTGATGCTGGGAGGGATTGGGGGCAGGAGGAGAAGGGGACGACAGAGAATGAGATGGCTGTATGGAATCACCGACCTGATGGATGTGAGTCTGAGTAAACTCCGGGAGTTGGTGATGGACAGGAAGGCCTGGCGTGCTGTGATTCATGGGGTCGCAAAGAGTCAGACATGACTGAGCGACTGAACTGAACTGAACTGACGTTGGAATTTTAAACAGTTTTTCTCTTGTAGTTGACATCTAATCTTACTGCATCGTGATCAGAAAAGATGATGAAATGATTTCAATTTTTCTGAATTTACCAAGGCTAGATTTGTGGCCCAGGATGTGATCTATCCTGGAGAAGGTTCCATGTACACTTAAGAAAAAGGTGAAATTCATTGTTTTGGGGTGAAATGTCCTATAGATATCAATTATGTCTAACTGGTTCATTGTAGCATTTAATATTTGTTTCCTTGCTAATTTTCTTTTTAGTTGATCTATGCATAGGTGTGAGTGGGGTGTTAAAGTCTCCCACTATTATTGTGTTACTGTTAATTTCCCCTTTCATACCTGTTAGCATTAGCCTTACACATTGCTGTGCTCCTATGTTGGGTGCATATATATTTATAATTGTTATATCTTCTTCTTAGATTGATCCTTTTGTGTCCTTCTTTGTCCCTTTTCATGGCCTTTATTTCAAAGTCTATTTTATCTGACATGAATATTGCTACTCATGCTTTCTTTTGTTCTTTATTTGCATGAAATATCATTTTCCACCCCTTCAGTTTCTGTACGTGTCTTTTGTTTTGAGGTAGGTCTCTTGTAGACAGCATATATAGGGGTCTTGCTTTTGTGTCCATTCGGCCAGTATTTGTCTTTTGGTTGGGTCATTCAGTTCAGTTCAGTTCAGTCGCTCAGTCATGTCCAACTCTCTGCAACCCCATGAATCGCAGCATGCCAGGCCTTCCTGTCCATCACCATCTCTCAGAGTTCACTCAGACTCACGTCCATCGAGTCCATGATGCCATCCAGCCATCTCATCCTCAGTCGATCCCTTCTCCTCCTGCCCCCAATCCTTCCCAGCATCAGAGTCTTTTCCAGTGAGTCTACTCTTCACATGAGGTGGCCAAAGTACTGGAGTGTCAGCTTTAGCTTCATTCCTTTCAAAGCTATCCCAGGGCTGATCTCCTTCAGAATGGACTGGTTGGATCTCCTTGCAGTCCAAGGGACTCTCAAGAGTCTTCTCCAACACCACAGTTCAAAAGCATCAATTCTTTGGTGCTCAGCCTTCTTCACAGTCCAACTCTCACATCCATACATGACCACAGGAAAAACCATAGCCTTGACTAGATGGACCTTAGTCGGCAAAGTAATATCTCTGCTTTTGAATATACTATCTAGGTTGGTCATAACTTTCCTTCCAAGGAGTAAGCGTCTTTTAATTTCATGGCTGCAGTCAGCATCTGCAGTGATTTTGGAGCCCCCAAAAAATAAAGTCTGACTCTGTTTCTACTGTTTCCCCATCTATTTTGCATGAAGTGATGGGACTGGATGCCATGATCTTTGTTTTCTGAATGCACCCATTTATATTTAAGGTATAAAGTGATTACATATTTTTATACATAACAAAATAATCACCACAATGTCTAGTTACCATCTTTGTGACCCCATGGACTATAGCTTTCCAGGCTCCTCTGTCCATGGAAATTTCCAGGCAAGAACAGTGGGGTGGATTGCCACTCCCTTCTCTAGGGATCTTCCTGACCCAGGGATTGAACCTGGGTCTCCTGAATTGCAGGCAGATTCTTCACCACCCTGAGCCACCAAGGACACCATAGTTGTCATCTATCATCATACAAAGTTTTTACAGTATTATTGACTATAAACCCTATGCTGTATGTTACATCCCTATAACTTGTTTTATAGCTGGAGGTTTGCACATCTTACTCTTCCTTGCCTATTCGTCTCATCCTTCACCTCTATCAACCACCAGTTTGTTCTCTGTATTTATGAATCTGTTTCAGTTTTATGTTTGTTCATTTTTTAGATTCCACACAAGTGAAATCATGAGGTAGTTGACTTTGTCTGATTTCATTTACTATGATAATTCTAGGGCCATCCATGTTGCTGAAAATGACATAATTTCATTTTTATGGCTGAGTAATATTTCATTGTATGTATACATCATGTCTTCTTTATCCATTCATCTGTCGATGGACATCTAAATTGCTTCCATGCCTTGTCTACTGTAAACAGTGCTGCAATAAATTTGTGGACTCTTCTGTTGTGACAGGGCTTACTACTGTGGGAATGCTGGTAGACGAGGCCCCTGGTCCAACTGGCTGCCAGACTCTACCTTGAATGGCCTCGCTGGCCTGAAGATGGGGGCTGGTTCCTGGTACATCCCATTGCTGGGCAGAGGAGGTCTTGGGACCAGTTTTATCCTACTGCTTATGGAGTTTGTCCTAGTGTGGCTGGTTTCAAGGCATTTCGGGAGTGCCCAGGGCTGATACAAATGGGCCAGGTACTGGTGAATCTGCCTGGGGAGGCAAGAAGAATCTGTGCAATTCTTTTACTTAACCTATACAATACCCTTCTGGGGACAATATCAGCCTTTTCATTTCTGGAGTTATGAACAGAACTATTAAACAACTTATTGAAAGTCATGTAACAGGTCATAAAAATTTCAAAACAAGGTCATTTATGATATGTAGAACTTCATTAATCTCTCTTGCTCTCTCTCTCTCTCTTCCTTCCTCGACTCTATTTCTTTTTTATCCCAGGAAGTTAAGAGATTTGATAAACTAAGAAAACCTTTGCTAAATACAGTCATGCAGATATTTCAAAGTATCCCTAGTTTTGTGTATTCTTAAACAGCACCATGGGCTTCCCAGGTGCTCAGACCGTGAAGAATCCACCTGCAATGCTGGAGACCCTGGCTCAACCCCTACCTCAGGAAGATCCCCTGGAGAAGACAATGGATACCACCTATTCCAGTATTCTTTCTTACAGAATTTCTTGGACAGAGAAGCCTGGTGGGTTACAGTCCATGGGGTCACAAAAAGCAAGACACAACTAAGCAACTAATCCTTTCACATTCAAACAGACCCAAAACAAGGAAAAAACATGAAACTATCCAAGGAAAAGAAACTAGTGAGGTCTTTATTCCATGACACAGTGTGAATATATTGATTCTAGGAAATTTCTGTCTGCAGAAAAGTCTGCTGTTGAATTCAGCACTGCTAGGTGGCATACTAAGGTTAAAAGCAACTGGAACAAAAGGAAAAAAAATATCATTCTGCTACAATCCAATATCAAATTATACATAATTTCCCAGCAGCATAAAACCTAAAGAAATTCTGACCCACAAATATTGACATCTTTTTGTTTCCTAAAAACAAAAATAAAGTTTAAAGACACAGTGCAGCTTCAGAGATGTCTGTCTTTTTATCTTTTTGTATTTAGTAAGCAAAGAGATTAAAGATTTTGTTAAAAGTAAAGACAGTCAACAGTACTTGAAACAAACTACTTTCTAAACAATTCATCCTGGAAAGTGTGTTGCTCCTTATGTAATTTAAACACAAACTAAAGACAACCCCACAGAGAAGAAAGATTTTATTTTATTTTTAAATGTTGAGTAGTTCAATATCTTGCTTTATCTTGTAACATAAAAATAAATAAACAAATAAACTGACAGTGGACAGAATCACCTCATAGGTAATTTTCTTCTTTTCATCCGTGATCATCAATTATATATATATATACATAGGCATGTATTGTGTCATGATTCTTTTGTCTCCAGGAGGGTTTTCAGTTCAGTTCAGTCACTCAGTCATGTCCAACTCTTTGTGACCCTATGAACCACAGCAAGCCAGGTCCATCACCAACTCCCAGAGTCCATCCAAACCCATGTCCATTGAGTTGGAAATGCCATCGAACCATCTCATCCTCTGTCGTCCCCTTCTCCTCCTGCTCTCAATCTTTCCCAGCATCAGAGTCTTTTCCAATGAGTCAGCTCTTCGCATCAGGTGGCCAAACTATTGGAGTTTCAGCTTCAACATCAGTCCTTCCAATGAACACCCAGGACTGATCTTCTTTAGGATGGACTGGTTGAATCTCTTTGCAGTCCAAGGGACTCTCAAAAGTCTTCTCCAATGCTACAGTTCAAAAGCATCAATTCTTCTCAGTTTTCTTTATAGTCTAACTCTCATATCCATACATGTCCACTGGAAAAACCATAGCCTTGACTAGACGGATCTTTTTTGGCAAAGTAATGTCTCTGCTTTTCAATATGCTAAGTTGGTCATAACTTTTCTTCCAAGGAGTAAGCGTCTTTTAATTTCATGGCTGTAGTCACCATCTGCAGTGATTTTGGAGCCAAATAAAATAGTCAGCCACTGTTTCCACTGTTTCCCCATCTATTTCCTGTGAAGTGATGGGACCAGGTGCCATGATCTTAGTTTCTGAATGTTGAGCTTTAAGCCAGCTTTTTCACTCTCCTCTCTCACTTTCATCAAGAGGCTCTTTATTTCTTCTTCACTTTCTGCCATAAGGGTGGGGTCATCTGCATATCTGATGTTATTGATATTTCTCCTGGCAATCATGATTCCAGCTTGTTCTTCCTTCAACCCAGCATTTCTCAGCATTTTTAAGAGTGTTTTAAATTCTCTTAAATTCAAAAACAGTTTCCTTTTGTATGCCTAACTGCATAAAGAACAGTTCTAAACATATGATAATCAATCTATTTCCTTAATCTGAAATGGACACAAAGGAACATGTTCTATGATATAGTGCATTTTCTTTCAAGCTTTATGCAAGATTTTTAGAAAGTTGATGAAGAATTGTTTTCACAATTGTTTGCAAACTTTCAACCTTGTTAATTAATAAGAAATTTATAAAAATGTGATTAATATTTTTATCCTAGAATATAAATGTTTCATAAAGATCAATTAGAGAGTGTTCCTAATTTCCAGAACATAGATCAAAGCATTGTTTTAAACTCTATATAGTTAGAAATGTATTGATTAAAATATCAGTAGAGAAAATGTAGGTGAGATATTTATACTCTAATCATTAATGAAAAAATGAGAAGTAAATTAAAGTATAGTAAGTTTCCAAAGAGATTTCTGAAAAAAGGGAGACATATATATCATTTTGTATTTGAAAGCATTAGAAATTACTGTATTTTGACTTCTAAGAAAATATGGCAAGAGATGATTACAAACATCAAATAAATTTTTTCTTAATTTTCTATCCTATTGAAACAAAAATTGTAAAAGCTGACTTTGGGACAAAATGATTAAAAAAAAAAAAAACTTGGAAAATCCTGGTGGAATTCTCACTAAATGCATCAATTATCCAAAATAGACTGAGATGTACATTGTTGAATCACGTACCCACCTCTATCCTCTGAAAGAGAAGGAAAAGTCACTCACCCCCAGAAAATCAGTATTGAAAATAAAAATGAGAAGAAACAATGGGAAAAGATAATACATGTGGAGGGTAGATGATAGAGTCAGTTAAGAGTGTAAATGTTCCAATGAAAGAAAAACTGACAATCAAGAACACAACTGACAATCAAGTAGGGAAAAAAATCTTCAGAACAGGAGAAAATAATGGCAAATTAAGCAACTGACAAACAACTAATCTCAAAAATATACAAGCAACTCCTGCAGCTTAATTCCAGGAAAATAAAAGACCCAATCAAAAAATGAGCCAAAGAACTAAACAGACATTTCTCCAAAGAAGACATACAGATGGCTAACAAACACATGAAAAGATGCTCAACATCACTCTTTATCAGAAAAATGAAAATCAAAATCACAATGAGGTACCATTTCACACCTGTCAGAATGGCTGCGATCCAAGAGTCTACAAGCAATAAATGCTGGAGAGGATGTGGAGAAAGGGAACCCTCTTACACTGTTGGTGGGAATGCAAACTAGTACAGCCACTATGGAGAATAGTGTGGAGATTCCTTAAAAGCTGGACACAGAGGTATAGAGCGGACTTTTGGACTCTGAGGGAGAGGGAAAGGGTGGATGATTTGGGAGAATGGCACTGAAACATGTATACTTTCTTGTAAGAAACGAAGTGCCAATCTATGTTCAATGCAGGATGCAGGATGCATGGGGCTGGATGATTCAGGTAGAGGATGTGGGGTGGGAGGTGGGAGGGGGCTTCGGCATTGGGAGATTGTGTTCACCTGTGGCTGATTCATGTCAATGTATGGCAAAACAAATACAGTATTGTAATAAATAAATAAATAAATAAAATAAAAAAAAAGGCTGGAAATAGAACTGCTTTATGACCCAGCAATCCCATTGCTGGGCATACACACCAAGGAAACCAGGAATGAAAGAGACATGTGTACCCTAATGTTTATCGCAGCACTGTTTATAATAGCCAGGACATGGAAGCAAAATAGATGTCCATCAACAAATGAATGGATAAGAAAGCAGTGGTACATATACACAATGGAGTATTACTCAGTCATTAAAAAGAATTCATTTGAATCAGTTCTAATCAGGTGGATGAAACTGGAGCCTATTATACAGAGTGAAGTAAGCCAGAAAGAAAAACACCAGTGCAGTATACTAACACATATATATGGAATTTAGAAAGATGGTAATGATAACCCTGTATGCGAGACAGCAAAAGAGACACAGATGTATAGAACAGGCTTTTGGACTCTGTGGGAGAGGGAAAAGGAGGGATGATTTGGGAGAATGGCATTGAAACATGTATAATATCATATACGAAACGAATTGCCAGTCTAGGTTCAATGCATGATACTGGATGCTTGGAGCTAGTGCACTGGGACAACCCAGAGGGATGGTACAGGGAGGGAGGAGGGAGAGGGGCTCAGGATGGGGAACACCTGTATACCTGTGGTGGGGTCATATCGATGTATGGCAAATCCAATACAATATTGTAAAGTAATTAACCTCCAATTAAAATAAATTTATATTTTTAAAATACATGAGCCTAAGTATTTGTGGGATTTTAGAAAAAGAATAAGATAAAATGCACACACACACACACACACACCATTCTGTAGTTTCAAAGATAAAAACAGACTCTACAAGTATCCGGAAAATATCTGCCTCTTATTTTTCTCCAACACAGAAATCAGATTGATTATATTCTATGCAGCCAAAGATGAAGAAGCTCTATAAAGTCAACGAAAGCAAGACCAGGAGCTGACTGTGGCTCAGATCATGAACTCCTTATTACCAAATTCAGACTTAAACTGAAGAAAGTAGGGAAAACTGCTAGACCATTCAGGTATGACCTAAATCAAATCCTTTATGATTATACAGTGGAAAATGAGAAATAGATTTAAGGGCCTAGATCTGATAGATAGAGTGCCTGATGAACTATGGAATGAGGTTCGTGACATTGTACCGGAGACAGGGATCAAGACCATCCCCATAGAAAAGAAATGCAAAAAGCAAAATGGCTGTCTGGGGAGGCCTTACAAATAGCTGTGAAAAGAAGAGAGGTGAAAAGCAAAGGAGAAAAGGAAAGTTATAAGTATCTGAATGCAGAGTTCCAAAGAATAGCAAGAAGAGATAAAAAGCCTTCTTCGGTGATCAATGCAAAGAAATAGAGGGAAAGAACAGAATGGAAAAGACTAGAGGTCTCTTCAAGAAAATTGGAGATGCCAAGGGAAATTTCATGCAAAGATGGGCTGGATAAAGGACAGAAATGGTCTGGACCTAACAGAAGTAGAAGATATTAAGAAGAGGTAGCAAGAATACATGGAAGAACTGTACAAAAAGATCTTCACGACCCAGATAATCACGATGGTGTGATCACTCATCTAGAGCCAGACATCTTGAACTGTGAAGTCAAGTGGGCCTTAGAAAGCATCACTACGAATAAAACTAGTGGAGGTGATGGAATTCCAGTTGAGCTGTTTCAAATCCTGAAAGATGATGCTGTGAAAGTGCTGTACTTAATATGTCAGCAAATTTGGAAAACTCAGCAGTGGCCACAGGACTAGAAAAGGTCAGTTTTCATTCCAATCCCTAAGAAAGGCAATGCCAAAGAATGCTCAAACTATCACACAATTGCACTCATCTCACATGCTAGTAAAGTAATGCTCAACATTCTCCAACAGGCTTCAGCAATACGTGAACCATGAACTCCCTGCTGTTCAAGCTGGGTTTAGAAAAGGCAGAGAAACCAGAGATCAAATTGCCAACATCTGCTGGATCATGGAAAAAGCAAGAGAGTTCCAGAAAAATTTCTACTTCTGCTTTATTGACTATGCCAAAGCCTTTGACTGTGGAAAATTCTGAAAGAGATGGGAATACCAGACCACTTAACCTGCCTCTTGAGAAATCTGTATGCAGGTCAGGAAGCAACAGTTAGAGCTGGACATGGAACAACAGACTGGTTCCAGAAAAAGAAGTACATCAAGGCTGTATATTGTCACTCTGCTTATTTAACTTCTATACAGAGTACATCATGAGAAACACTGGGCTGGAAGAAACACAGGCTGGAATCAAGATTGCCAGGAGAAATATCAGTCACCTCAGATATGCAGATGACACCATTCTTATGGCAGAAAGTGAAGAGGAGCTAAAAAGCCTCTTGATGAAAGTGAAAGAGAAGAGTGAAAAAGTTGGCTTAAAGCTCAGTATTCAGAAAATGAAGATCATAGCATCCGGTCCCATCACTTCATGGGAAATAGATGGGGAAACAGCAGAAACAGTGTCAGACTTTATTTTGGGGGCTCCAAAATCACTGCAGATGCTGACTGCAGCCATGAAATTAAAAGACGCTTACTCCTTGGAAGAAAAGTAATGATCAACCTAGACAGTATACTCAAAAGCAGAGACATTACTTTGCTGACTAAGGTCCGTCTAGTCAAGGCTATGGTTTTTCCAGTGGTCATGTATGGATGTGAGAGTTGGACTGTGAAGAAGGCTGAGTGCCGAAGAATTGATGCTTTTGAACTGTGGTGTTGGAGAAGACTCTTGAGAGTCCCTTAGACTGCAAGGAAATCCAACCAGTCCATTCTGAAGGAGATCAGCCCTGGGATTTCTTTGGAAGGGATGATGCTAAAGCTGAAACTCCAGTACTTTGGCCACCTCATGCAAAGAGTTGACTCTTTGGAAAAGACTCTGATGGTGGGAGGGATTGGGGGCAGGAGGAGAACGGGACGACCAAGGATGAGATGGCTGGATGGCATCACAGACTCGATGGACGTGAGTCTGAGTGAACTCCAGGAGATGGAGATGAAGAGGGAGGCCTGGCGTGCTGCAATTCATGGGGTCACAAAGAGTCTGACACGACTGAGCGACTGAACTGAACTGCAAATATTACAGAAGACAGTAGAATAATCAAACCCTACCGAACAATCAGTACCAGTTTAGAACTGTGACCCAAGAATTTTATAGCCATCCAAGTAATTATTCATTTGTGACAGCAGCAAAAGACTTCCTCAAATAACACTAAAAATGTATTACTGAAATATTCCCTTGCTAAATTTAAATAAGACAATATTCCTGAGATCTTTGTTTAAATAAGAAATTTGCAGAATAATTTTATTTTACCTCAAGCATGTGAAATAAGAGGGAAATAATAATGATCTCCTTCAGAATTCACAGATCTCACAAGTTTTATACCTTGTAGAAAAAGGTGATGCCTACATCAAAATTATAACCAAGGCAACACATTATTAAGCAAAACAACCAATCAAAATTACTGACCTTTCAGAGATTAAAGGCTATTATCAACAGTAGTTAGCAACAATCTCAGAAATCCAGGTATCTTATAAAATCCTTATCCAAAATTAATATAAGCAAGAATAGTTCCTGTTTTTCTCTGCATGTGCAAAGAAAGAAGAAAGAAACATTTCCTTCTTATATGACACTGTCTTCTCTTCTTCATGATTAGGAGGGCCTGTGTTTCAAGACAAAGTAATGGATTTCCTTTGGTTAAGACTGACTTAAAAAAAAAAAAGCAAGCCTCGGAATCTCAAAACATATATTATGGAAAAGAAAAGACAAAACAGCATTATTAGCCCTGGAATGTGGAATGTTTAATGCTTGGTATCTCACTCTGCCAGAGACATCAATAAGAGATTTACTCTGTCTGAAGAATGAGTCAATGTAGTATGGACTTCTGCATTACAATCCCAGAGTAAGGCTTCTCACTTAACTTAAGCAAGTTACATAAGCTCTCCAAGACTCCATTTCCTCCTGTGCAAAATAAATATATAATTGAACTTATACCATTAAATCCCAATAAGAATCAAAGAAGATAGTGCAGGCAAAATATTTAATCAGTGTCTGAAAAACAATAATAACATATTATACATTTTAATATAATAAATATTATCTAATAAGGTTATTCTTATAGAGAAACATGTTTATATTAGTTATCTACTGCTTCTTTATAAATTACTCCCAAATCTCAGTGGCTTAAAACAAGAAGCATGTACTATCTCACATGAGTTTCTGAAGGTCAGGAAGCCAGGAACAGCTTAGCTGAGTTTTTCTGACTCCACATCGTTTGTGGGGTTGCAGTCAATGTCAATTGGGGATGCAGACATCTGAAGATTGTCAGTACAGGAGGATTTGCTTCCAGGAGGACTTACTCACACAGCTGTTGGCTGCAGGCCTTGGTTAGTCACTGGATAGTGGCAGGAGGCCTCAGTTTCTCATCCACATGACCTCTGTTCAGGACGAGTCAATGAACTTCACCCAGAGTGAGCACTTCAATAGGAAGAAAGGAATGACAGTGCCTTGCATGACCTAGTCTCTGAAGTCCAACATCACCACTTCTGCTTTTCTCTATTCATTGCCAGCACATCACTAAGTCAACTCAAACTCAAGAGAAGTTGAATTAGGCTTCACACCTCTTGAAGAGTATTAAACTTGTGTGGAAAATGTTTAAACCCACCACAATTTTATTTGTGTATCATGTGCATACATCTCTGAGAAATAGAAAGCTATAATACAAAAATTTTCTTCATATAGAAGAAACCAACACAACACTGTAAAACAATTATCCTCCAATTTAAAATAATCTTTTTAATTTCTTTTTACTGATGCAATTGACATAAAACAACTTGTAAGTTTAAGACATACTACACATTTATTTGATATATTTATGTGTTGAAAATCAAAACAGCAATAAGATACCATCTCACCTATCAGAATAACTCTCGTCAAAAAGTCTATAAATAAATGCTTGTGAGGATGTGGATGAAAGGGAACCCTTGTACTGCTGATGGGAACGTAAGTGGGTACAGCCACTATAGAAAACAGTATCAAGTTTTCTCAAAAACTAAAAATGTATTGCCATGTGACTCAGCAATTCTACTTCTGGATATATATCTGAAGAAAATGAAAACACTAATTCAAAAACACACTTGCACACTAATGTTCATAGAAGCACTATTTACAATATCAAAGATGTGGAAGCATGCCTAGTGCCCATCAACAGAGGAACAGATAAAAAGATGTGGTACACACAGTGGAATATTGCTCAGCCATAAAAATAAAAGAATGAAATTCTGCCATTTGCAGCAACATGGATAGAACTAGAAAATCTAATGCTTAGTGAAATAAATCAGAAAAAGACAAAAACTGTATAATATCATTTATATCTGAATCTAAAAAAATACAAATGAATGTATTTAGCAAAACAGGGACAGGCTCACAGATATAGAAAACAAACTGGTAGTTACTAGAGAGGAGAAAGAAGAGGAAAGGGGCAAGTTGGGGGTTATGGGATTAAAACACAAACTACTATGTATAAAATAAATAAGCAACAAAGATACATGGCATAGCATAGGGAATTATAGCCATTGTTTTACAATAATTTTTAATGGAGTATAATTTGTAAAAATACTGAATCAGTCTCCTGCACACCTGAAACTAATATAACATTATAAATCAACTATAATTTTTAATAAATTAAAAATTAAATTTTTTTAAAGAAAGGGAGAAGATAAAAATAAAGAAGAGAAAGAGGAAGATGAAGAAGGTCTGTTAAATTTAGGGTGTTATGGGAAATCTGAGACATAAATAGAATAGATATAACTGCTAAGCCTGAGCTGCAGAAAACAGCTAGCAGACATCAAGCATTTGCTCAGGAAATACCAAAAGCTGTGTTACTTCATTTAATCCTCATAATATTTCTAGAAGTTAGTTATTATTTTCATTCTAATGGGAAAACTAGGACTCAAAGGAAATAAATAATTTACCTTTAAGGTAAATAGTGATATATATCAGCCAGATAGTGATAGACCCAAAATTTGAACCCAAGACTCTGACTCCAAAGTCTCTACATTGCATCTCACTGATGACTTGGAACCATGCCAAGGCCAAAATGGGAAGTCCAGATCAGTGGCTCAGCAGTAAAGAATCCTCCTGCAATGCAGAAGACTTGGAGGTAGCGTGGGTTCAGTACCTGGATTGGGAAGATCCCCTAGATAAGGAAATGGCAATCTACTTGAGTATTCTTGCCTGGGAAATCTCATGGACACAAGAACCTGGCATCCTGCAGTCCATCAAGTCTCAGAGAGTTGGACATGATTAAGTGACTAAACAGCAAGGAAAAAAAAAAAAAATCTAGGTTTTTACCATTGTATGCAAGAAGCTATAAGACCAGTTTTAGATGGTGTTGCATTTTGATCATCCTAGTGCAGAACTGAAAAGAGTAATTTTCCCACTTATCCCAAAATAATATTGACATGAACTGAATTAGTTATGTCTCTAGACAATAAAAGAGAATAAGCTGACTTTTAAAAGGAAAAAAAATCTATTTTATTTTTTTAATTAAATTTATTTATTTTTTTAATTACAATACTGTATTTGTTTTGCCATACATTGACACGAATCAGCCATAGGTGAACACAATCTGCCAATGCCGAAGCCCCCTCCCACCTCCCACCCCACATCCTCTACTTGAATCATCCTGTGCATCAGCCCCATGCATCCTGCATCCTACATTGAACATAGATTAGCGTTTCGTTTCTTACAGGAAAATATACATGTTTCATTGCCATTCTCCCAAACCATCCCAACCTTTCCCTCTCCCTCAGAGTCCAAAAGTCCACTCTATACCTCTGTGTCTCTTGTTGTCTCACATATAGGGTCATCATTACTGTCTTCTAAATTCCATATATATGTGTCAGTATACTGTATTGGTGTTTTTCTTTCTGGCTTACTTCACTCTGTATAATCGGTTCAAATTTCATCCATCTCATTAGAACTGAGTCAAATTTATTCTTTTTAAGGGCTGAGTAAAATCTATTTTAAAGCAGCTTTATCAAACAAGTACACATTGTCTTTATTCCAAGGACAAGAACCAAACATGCCTAATAATCTTTGACTCATAATTTTGATACCTGATATGATCCTTGAAAGGAAAACTGTTACAAACCTAGACAGTGTATTGAAAAACAAAGACATCACTTCGCTGACAAAGTCCATATAGTCAAAACTATGGTTTTTCCAGTAGTCATGTATGGATATCAGAGTTGGACCATAAAGAGGGCTGAGTGCTGAAGAACTGGTGCTTTTGAATTGTGGTGTTGGAGAAGACTCTTGAGAGGTCCTTGAACTGCAAGGAGATCAAACCAGTCGATCCTAAAGGAAATCAATCCTGAATATTCATTGGAAGGACCGATGTTGAAGCTGAAGCTCCAATACTTTTCCCACCTGATATGAAGAGCTGATTCATTGGAAAAGATCCAATGCTAAGAAAGATTGATGGCAAAAGGAGAAGCAGGTGGCAGAGGATGAGATGGTTAGATAGCATCACTGACTCAATGAACATGAATCTGATTAAACTCTGGGAGATAATAGAGGACAGAGGAACCTTGTGTATAGAAGTCCTTGGGGTCACAGAAATACACTTGACTTAGTGACTGAACAACAATAACAAATACTTCTAAACATGCAAGTCATATTCCACAGTCCTGATAAGGCAAGGAATAGTGAATAAAATTAATTGTATCACAATATTTTTCCTTTTGTAAAGTTAATTCATATTAATAATGGTTATTCTGATTAGCGTTACCATTATTACCTTACAGCATTTGATTGCCATTTGAGAGTCAGAGAAATATTATGTGTGTGGCATTGTGCTACATAATCACCTAGTTACCCATGAATACATGGTGGACTTTCAAAAAAACACAAAAAGATAGTATTCTTTACTCAATTATTATGCCATAACTGAATAATAATGTTAGTACACTGTCTCTCTGGATGATCCCATCGTACTCCTGGGTTTTATATACCACCTCCATGAGGATAATTTCCAAATTCACATCTTCAGCACTGAACTCTCTCTTGAGATCTAATTATCATATCTTATTGACTAGATGTCAAATATGATTCTCAAATTTAATAATTGCAAGATAGAACTATTGATCTGTTTTCCCCAGTCTTTCAGGGCTCTTCTACTTAGTTGCTCAAATCAGAAACTTAGGAGTCTTCTTTTCTTCTGCTTATCAACTATATCTAGTTCACTAGCTAGTCACCTCTGAAATATACTGAGAGCTTATTTCCAGCTACACTACTACCTTCCTAGTCCACAAAACCATCTCACCTACACTATTACAATAGAACTGTGTGACTTGCTAATACCCATAACTCTCCTAAATTCAGTCTCATTAGAACAAGCTGTTTAAAGCTATTTAAAAGATTCTTAATGCATTTAAAATAAAATCAGCACTCCTTATCTTAGCCTGTTAGTTCTAGTTTGAACTGTTTCTGTATATCAGTTGGAGCTTAATCAAAGAAATCTGTTATAAGTGATACAGAGTAAGATTTATCATGGAGGCTTGACAATGAGCAATGTGAGAGCTAGTACAAGAGTCTAAGTAAGGATGCTGTTACTATATCTGATGCTGGGCCTGAAAGGAAGGGTGAACGTGAAGTGAGGGAGGGCTGGAAGCCATGAGGATGAATGAGAACTTGTATCTGTCTCAATTTCAGTGATGTGAGTGACCTGAAGAAGCTGACACTCTTCATCATGGCTTTGCATGCATACCTGACCCACGATTAGGAGGGACTGAAGGAGGCCCAGCAGCAGCTGGAATACCAGAAACTGCTGTTCCATGACACCACCATGAGCCAGCGGGTCAGAGACAATGCATCTGAGCTGTAGGAGGACATGATCCTACACATGGATTCCTGAACACAGAGGTGGCTGCTGCTTTACTTACACCTTTCTAACCTCATGTCAGTGTCTTCCCTAAGCAAGGGACTGATCATCTTCACCAAGCACTTCCTGAATACCTCTCAGTGCCATCCTCTGCAATAGCTCTCCTCTCTTAGCAGAGTCAATATAAAATTAAATCATGTAAACCTATGTGGTGCTAGTGCTAAAGGACCTGCCTGTCAATGCAGGAGACATAAGAGACATGGGTTTGATCCCTGGGTCAGGAAGATCCCCTGGAGGAGGGCATGGCAACCTATTCCCATTGACAGAGGTGCCTGGTGAATCTTGCCTGAAGAATCCCATGGACAGAGGTGCCTGGTGGGCTAGAGTCCATAGGGTCGCAAAGAATCAGACACAGCTGAAGTGACTTAGCACAAACTTGTCTTATGTAAACTTACACTGTATTTATATATTGTACAATATATACATATTATACAAGTTAAATACCTGAGGAGAGGTGAATTATGAATTACAAAGTCGCTCAGTCATGTCCGACATGGAATTCTCCAGGCCAGAATACTGGGGTGGGTAGACTTTCCCTTCTCCAGGGGATCTTCCCAACCCAGGGATTGAACACAGGTCTCCTGCATTACAGGTGGATTCTTTACCATCTGAGCCACAAGAAAGGCCAAGAATACTGGAGTGGGTAGCCTATCCCTTTTCCAGTGGATCTTTCCAACCCAGGAATCAAACCGGGGTCTGTTGTTGCAGGCAGATTTTTACCAACTGAGCTATCAGGGAAACCCTGAAGAGAGGTGAGGAGAGCCTAATATTCTCTTGGAAAAGAAGAGCTGCTTCTCTGAGTGAGGGTAAACACAACATAATTTAGAGCTTAAAGGGCCCCAGCTTCATGAGAATTTCCCCATATATCTTCTCTCTCAATTTTCAAGGCCCCATTCTTTCCCAATCAAAGTCCCAAATTGACACAAAAGACTTTGAGAGACTGAGCATTCAGTTTATCCTGTTATTCGGCAGCCATATACGAGCTTGGACTTTGTGGGTGTCTATTTTCAGAAATCTCAGTCCTGCACCTACAGGAGATAAGTGGATTTTTTTGTAACAATAATAAAAGTTTTCTGGAAATTTGAAGTCGTAAACTCATTACTTTCTTTCTATTTCTATTCCCATACATATATAAGCAACCTCTCAATCCCATTCACTCCCTCTTTTCATTAAGCATTTTATGGCAGCAAATACTTGACCCCCTAAGGACTTGCCTTCTACGTACATTTGATCACAGGTAACTACAGGTAGTCATTTTGTTAACTGTTTTCCTCTGCATGCTGCAAACTACCATTCTTTCCTTCATCACTGAAGACAGGATTATTATGTCTCTATATCTAGTCAGATTAGAGAAACATTTCCTGAGAATCCAGAACTAATTCAGAGAACCAATTCAAAAATTTTCCTTTGGGTGTTATTTTTCTGGAACCACTTCCTGTACCAAATTCCATGTAAGTTAGACTTTTATACAAAGCTATTGCATGAGTTTGATATTAAGCAATTGTTAAATAATATATGCAGATAACACCACCTTCATGGCAGAAAGTGAAGAGGAATTAAAAAGCCTCTTGATGAAAGTGAAAGAGGAGAGTGAAAAAGTTGGCTTTAAGTTCAACATTCAGAAAACGAAGATCATAGCATCTGGTCCCATCATTTCATGGAAAATAGATGGGGAAACAGCGAAAAGTGTCAGACTTTATTTTGGGGGGCTCCAAAATCACTGCAGATGCTGACTGCAGCCATGAAATTAAAAGACACTTACTGCTTGGAAGGAAAGTTATGACCTAGAGAGCATATTAAAAAGCAGAGACACTACTTTGCCAACAAAGGTCCATCTAGTCAAGGCTATGGTTTTTCCAGTGGTCATGTATGGATGTGAGAGTTGGACTGTGAAGAAAGCTGAGCACCAAAGAATTGACACTTTTGAACTGTGGTGTTGGAGAAGAATCTTGAGAGTCCCTTGGACTGCAAGGAGATCCAACCAGTCCATTCTGAAGGAGATCAGCCCTGGGTGTTCTTTGTAAGGAATGATGCTAAAGCTGAAACTCCAGTACTTTGGCCACCTCATGCAAAGAGTTGACTTACTGAAAAGACTCTGATGCTGGGAGGATTGGGGGCAGGAGGAAAAGGGGACAACAGAGGATGAGATGGCTGGATGGAATCACGGACTCGATGGTCGTGAATCTGAGTGAACTCTGGGAGATGGTGATGGACAGGGAGGCCTGGCATGCTGCGATTGATGGGGTCGCAAAGAGTAGGACACGACTGAGCGACTGAACTGAACTGAACTGAACTGAAACAATATATATAAGACTACTGCTTCCATATTTGGTACCTGGCTTGAAGTTAGCAAGGTAATTGGTTGGGGAGGGAGACAAGAAGAAGAGAGCAAGGACTAAGAGTTCAGTTCAGTTCAATCGCTCAGTCATGTCCAACTCTTTGCAACCCCATCAATCGCAGCATGCCAGGCTTCCCTGTCCATCACCATCTCTCAGAGTTGACTCCAGACTCACCTCCATCGAGTCCGTGATGCCATCCAGCCGTCTCATCCTCTGTTGTCCCTCTTCTCCTCCTGCCCCCAATCCTTCCCAGCATCAGAGTCTTTACCAGTGAGTCAACTCTTGGCATGAGGTGGCCAAAGTACTGGAGTTTCAGCTTTAGCATCATTCCTTCCAAAGAAATCCCAGGGTTGGATCTCCTTCAGAATGGACTGGTTGGATCTCCTTGCAGTCCAAGGGATTCTCAAGAGTCTTCTCCAACATCACAGGTCAAAAGCATCAATTCTTCGACACTCAGCCTTCACAGTCCAACTCTCACATGCATACATGACCACTGGAAAACCACGGCTTTGACTAGACAGACCTTAGTCGGCAAAGTAATCTCTTAGCTTTTGAATATACTATCTAGGTTGGTCATAACTTTTCTTCCAAGGAGTAAGCGTCTTTTAATTTCATGGCTGCAGTCATCATCTGCAGTGATTTTGGAGGACCCAAAAATAAAATCTGACACTGTCTCCACTGTTTCCCCATCTATTTCTCATGAAGTGATGGGACTGGATGCCATGATCTTCGTTTCCTGAATGTTGAGCTTTAAGCCAACTTTTTTCACTCTTCTCTTTCACTTTCATCAAGAGGCTTTTTAGCTCCTCTTCACTTTCTGCCATAAGGGTGGTGTCATCTGAATATCTGAGGTGATTGATATTTCTCCCGGCAATCTTGATTCCAGCTTGTGTTTCTTCCAGTCCAGCGTTTCTCATGATGTACTCTGCATAGAAGTTAAATAAGCAGGGTGACAATATACAGCCTTGACATACTCCTTTTCCTATTTGGAACCAGTCTGTTGTTCCATGTCCAGTTCTAACGTGTTGCTTCCTGACCTGCATACAGATTTCTCAGGAGGCAGGTCAGGTGGTCTGGTATTCCCATCTCTTTCAGAATTTTCCACAGTTTATTGTGATCCACACAGTCAAAGGCTTTGGCATAGTCAATAAAGCAGATATAGATGTTTTTGTGGAATTCTCTTGCTTTTTCCATGGTCCAGCAGATGTTGGCAATTTGATCTCTCGTTCCTCTGCCTTTTGTAAAACCAACTTGAACATCAGGGAGTTCATGGTTCACATATTGCTGAAGCCTGGCTTGGAGAATTTTGAGCATTACTTTACTAGCATGTGAGATGAGTGCAATTGTGTGGTAGTTTGAGCATTCTTTGGCACTGCCTTTCTTTGGAATTGGTATGATAACTGACATTTTCCAGTCCTGTGGCCACTGCTGAGTTTTCCAAATTTGCTGACATATTGAGTGCAGCACTTTCACAGCATCATCTTTCAGGATTTGAAACAACGCCGCTGGAATTCCATCACCTCCACTAGCTTTATTCGTAGTGATGCTTTCTAAAGCCCACTTGACTTCACATTCCGAGATGTCTGGCTCTAGATGAGTGATCACATCATCATGATTATCTGGGTCGTGAAGATCTTTTGTACAGTTCTTCTGTGTATTCTTCCCACCTCTTGTTAATATCTTTGCTTCTGTTAGGTCCTGACCATTTCTGTCCTTTATCCAACCCATCTTTGCATGAAATATTCCTTGGTATCTCTAATTTTCTTGAAGAGATCTCTAGTCTTTCCCGTTCTGTTCTTTTCCTCTATTTCTTTGCATTGATCGCTGAAGAAGGCTTTCTTATCTCTCTTCTTGCTATTCTTTGGAACTCTGCATTCAGATGCTTATATCTTTCCTTTTCTCCTTTGCTTTTCACCTCTCTTCTTTTCACAGCTATTTGTAAGGCCTCCCAGAAAGCCATTTTGCTTTTTGCAGTTCTTTCCATGGGGATGGTCTTGATCCCTGTCTTCCGTACAATGTCACGAACCTCATTCCATAGTTCATCAGGCACTCTGTCTATCAGATCTAGGCCCTTAAATCTATTTCTCACTTCCACTGCATAATCATAAAGGATTTGACTTAGGTCATACCTGAATGGTCTCACGGTTTTCCCTATTTTCTTCAATTTAAGTCTGAATTTGGTAATAAGGAGTTCATGATCTGAGCCACAGTCAGCTCCTGGTCTTGTTTTAGTTCACAGTATAGAGCTTCTCCATCTTTGGCTGCACAGAATATAATCAATCTGATTTCAGTGTTGACCATCTGGTGATGTCCCTGTGTAGAGTCTTCTCTGTGTTGTTGGAAGAGGGTGTTTGCTATGACCAGTGCATTTTCTTGGCAAAACTCTATTAGTCTTTGCCCTGCTTTATTCCGCATTCCAAGGCCAAATTTGCCTGTTACTCCAGGTGTTTCTTGACTTCCTACTTTAGCATTCCAGTCCCCTATAATGAAAAGGACATCTTTTTGGGTGTTAGTTCTAAAAGGTCTTGTAGGTCTTCATAAACCGTTCCACTTCAGCTTCTTCAGCGTTACTGGTTGGGGCATAGACTTGGATTACTGTGATATTGAATGGTTTGCCTTGGAAATGAACAGAGATCATTCTGTCATTTTTGAGATTGCATCCAAGTACTGCATTTTGGACTCTTTTGTTGACTGTGATGGCTACTCCATTTCTTCTGAGGGATTCCTGCCCGCAGTAGTAGATAACAAGCTAGGCACCATAAGTATGAACTTGGAGTCCCCTGCTGTCTCTCACTACCTCCAGGTCTCCATCTTGGATGAGGTCAGTGGTCTGCAGGAGGTGCTTCTACCCTGACCATACATACACATGGTACAAGGTTCCAGAGATTCTTAGGGAACAGTCTTGCCAGAGCTAGAGGCACTTTGCAAACATGCCAAGTGCCCCATACTACCCAGGTGAGTCATTAGACCAGTCACAAGAACATGGGAAATGCAGTAGTGCCTTGGTGCATCAGCCCTCTGGACATAAACATGGATTGTTGTTGTTGTTCAGTCGCTAGTGTGTGAGTGAAGTCGCCTCAGTCGTGTCCGACGCTTGCAATCTCATGGACTGTAGCCTACCAGGCTCCTCCCTCCATGGAATTCTCCAGGCAAGAGTACTGGAATGGGTTCCCATTTCCTTCTCCAGGGGATCTTCCCAACCCAGGGATCAAACCCAGGTCTCCCACATTCCAGGTGGATGCTTTAACCTCTGAGCCACCAGGGAGCCCTGTTCAGTTGCTAAGCTGTGTCCAAGTCTTGCAACCCCATGGACCGTAGCCTGCCAGGCTCCTCTGTCCATGGACATCTCCAAGCAGGTACACTGGAATGGGTTGCCATTCTCTTCTCCAGGGGATCTTCTCAACCTACAGATTGAACCCGGGTCTCCTGCATTATAGGCAGATTCTGGCTGACCCACCAGGAAGCCCCATAAACATGGATACCGCTTTTCAAAGACTGTTATGAAAGTGAAGTCGTTCAGTCGTGCCCAACTTTTTATGACTCCATGGTCAGTAGCCTGCACCAGGCCCCTCCGTCCATGGGATTCTCCAGGCAAGAGTACTGGAGTGGTTTGCCGTTTCCTTCTTAGGGGATCTTCCTGACCCAGGGATTGAACCTGGGTCTCCCGCATTCCAGGCAGATGCTTTAACCTTTGAGCCACCTCTAATCTAAAACTGTACAGGGAAGGGAATTCTGGCAAAAGTAGTTACAGCTTAGCTAAACTAACAAATTCTAAATCACCACATTGCTCCACCTCTGTGACATCACACTCTGCTACATATTTGCTCATAAAATATATAACAAGTCATTTCTACCTCAGGGCCATAAAGGCCAAGTATAAAACTTGGTGCTTCTTCTGCCTGAAGTGCTCTTTCCCCAGATATCAGCACACCTAGCTTCTTTCTTGTCATTCACTGCTCCACTCACTTCTTCCACTATGAAGTATCTCTTGGTCCTGGTTACTTTCTGTAGTGAACATTTTTAGGTACTTGGCCAGCATCAATACCTCCTTGTTTTCTTGCTTATAGCAGATGTATCTTTTCTAGTATCTACCCACTCCCATGCAGCCCCTCTCTCCCAACTCTAGGAATGGGACTTGACTGGCTTACAGTAACCTGATTTTATTTCCACCTTCAGTCACCATTACAATAATGGGAAAGAGCCCTAAGTTAATGAATCTCAGCACCTTTAACTAGAATGCAGGAGCCCAGCTGCCTGTGAACAGGGACACATGGTACCTGACTCCAGCTAGTAGACCTCCTCCTCCCCTTAGGGTACCCATCTCTAAGATGAAGCCTCTTCTGTGGACTACAGAACAGAAGGGTGAGAAAACTGGGTCAGTATTGACACTGCTTATCTCCTGGATCAACTAAGTCCCCAAATCATCCATACCTCTAAACAGCTACCTGAACCAATAAATTCCCATGTTGTTTAAATCACTTTGATTGGGGGTTTTGTTTTTTGTTTGGGGTTTTTTTCAACAGAGGTATAATTGGCACATAACTTTAAAAAAAAATTGTTGTAAATGATGCAACCATATCATACTGTACTGTTTTATTGGCTTCAAAGCAAGTGTTACTATCTGTAATTATCTTGTTTGTTTATTTTTTGTCTTTTTTTTAATGTCTGCTTCCTCCTCTAGGATATAAGCCTAGTGCAAGTACAGGCAGACAGTTTTATTCCAAACTCTTAGAGCAATGTCCAGAAAACATAAGAACTCAAAAACACAAATAGGGGATGTACCTGGAGGTCCAGTGGTTAAGACTCTTCACTTCTAATGCTAGGGGACCCAGGTTAGATTCCCTGGCCAGGAAACGAGATCCATATACTGTAACTAAGATCTGATGCAGTCAAATAAATAAGTAAATGAATATTAAATAAAATAATTACCTAAAAATTTTAAAACCTATGGAATTAATGAGTAAAATGGATCTAAATAGTCTTCTCTGTCTATAGAAGGTAAAATACAGGACTAGTATTAATGCTGCCATCTAACAATTCATTGTGTGTTTTAATTCAGTTGGACCACCAATCCGAAATTTGCTTTGCTTTTGTTCTGCCTTGATCATTTTGTTTAGAGCAGAGCTCTAGATGGAATGGTGATGAGTATAACACAATTGCTAAATGACTAGCATATTTGACTCTGAAAAGCATCACGGGTGTTCAACTGAAAATTTATAGCTGATGATTGAGATTGCTGAGTTTCAGTAAGCTTCAGGAGTTGGTGGTGGACAGGGAAGCCTGGCGTGCTGCAGTCCATGGGGTCACAGAGTCAGACACAACTGAGCGACTAAACTGACTAACTGAGATTACTATGTAATGCAACAGTTAGCTGCTTAATATGTCTCATTTCCTAAGTAAGAGATACTGATTTTCCACTTAAACATACCAGAAACACAGCCACTGTTTTCCTTTGAAGAGTCTTTAAAGAGCAGTCTAACAATTCACCAGTGGGCTGTGAGGGTTATAGTTTTGAAAAGGAAAACAACAACAGAGCTAATCCATAGGAAGATAAAGAAATAAACCTGCTCACCCATGCTGAGGATTTATTTTCTAATTTTCCTTCTGCTCTTCCTCACTTGGTTTTTCACAGCTTAAAAAAGTGTGCAGTACAGAGAGTCATAGTTTCTGAAAGGCATAGTTTCTCATGCAATCTGTAATATGCAGGAAGATATGGCAACTAGAAGTGGAAAGTCCAGAAAACTGGCTTTATCCAGCTGGATTTCTCTGCTACAGGATTCTGTGAAGGAGAGTGTTGCTAAGCTGGGTTTTTCTCTCATGTTTGCAGAGTTTTAAAGCACAAAAGAGGCCCTGGTGGTTCAGATGGTAAAGAATGTGCCTGCAATGCAGGAAACCTGGGTTCAATCCCTGGATCAGGAAGAACCCCTGGAGAAGGAAATGGCTACCCACGTCAGCATTCTTGCCTGGAGAATGCCATGGACAGAGAAGCCTGGTGGGCTACAGTCCATGGGGTCACAAAGAGTCAGACAAGACTGAGTTGTGACTAACACAAAGCACAAAGAGATTGTTATGGAACACCTAAAACGTATGTAACATTTGGTAATCATTAGCAATCCTTATCCAGAGAAGGCAATGGCAACGCACTCCAATACTCTTGCCTGGAAAATCTCATGGACGGAGAAGCCTGGTAGGCTGCATTCCATGGGTTTACTAAGAGTTGGACACGACTAAGTGATTTCACTTTCACTTTTCACTTTCATGCATTGGAGAAGGAAATGGCTACCCACTCCAGTCAATATTCTTGCCTGGAGAATCCCATGGACAGGGAAGCCTGGGGGGCTGTGGTCCATGGGGTCTCAAAAAGTTGAACATGACTGAACAACCAGTACTTTTTGCTTATAGAGAAGATGAGCTACCATTTGTGTTTAAAAATATTTTCCTAAGTAACTGTTATGGAATGAAACTTTGTGTTCCCCCCACCAAATTTATAAGCCCAGTATGGTCATATTTGGAGATGAAGCTTCTAGTGAAGTAATTAGGATTAAATGAGGCCTTAAGACTGGGGTCTAATCAGATAAGATCAATGTCCTAGTGAAAAGAGACACCAGAAGTTTGCTGACTCTCTTTTCAGCAGTGTGAGGACACCATCAGAAGACTGCTGTCTGCAAGCCAAGAAGAGAGCCCTCTCAAAATCAGCCCTACCAGATCTTAATCAGGGACTTCAAGCCTCCAGAACTGTGAAAAACTTAGTTTCAATCTAAGCCACCCAACCTGTGGGTTTTTAATAGTAGCCCAAGTTAATAAATACAGTAACCATTATCAGTTTCATTTTACTGTTAGGAATTGAAGCCCTGCAACTGAGTTAATATATTTGAAAGCATCTTGAATAAAGAACCAATATAAAAATGGAAAGTGACTTAATATTACTTGGAAAGTGTGAATTTGTTCACTTTTCCTTTTCTTTATTAAAGCACTGTATTTTAAGATACAGACCCTTTGAAAGGTTTTCATTAGTAAGTAGTGGTTGCAATTTCTTTCAGGTGAGCTTTGGTTCCTCTTCCTGTGTGATTATGTACTTTCATCCTGGCCCTGCAGAAAATCATTTGTGTAATCTAAAATTATCCTTCCAGTACAAACAATGGTATTCAGATCTACTGCTGTCTCAGCTGAAGGACTTGAGATTGCCCGAATGAAGTCATATAATGAGGGCTTTAAAGCTCAGAACACACACTTCACCAGCTTTAGACACATTGAAGACATTCTAAAGAGACTTAACAAGAGTTACATTATTCAGCCGTGCTCTGAAAACAGCCCATGCTTTTCTGTCTGAGAGATATTTTCAGAATTCAAAGCATCAGGTTCTTTGTATGAATTGTGGTGAGGAATAAATCAGATAATGTGTGTGAGATAAAGTAGCAATTACTCAGCAGTGAAGTTATTGACATTGTGGAGATACTAGTAATAGATGCAAAAATAGGCTTTACCATCAGTGGTAGTGGTAACATTACTCCACCATTATTCATAATAATGGCTAACATTTATCAAGCATTTACCATGGACTGCACACTTTGTTAAGGGCATTCCAAATTTTAATGCATTTAATCCTCATCACAACTCTTCTGCAAATAGTATTACCCAATTTTAGAGACAAAGCACTAACACAGAGAGAGATTAAACAGCTCCTAAGTGTCATTGTGCTAGAAAATAAAGTAATATACCATAAGAAATTAGACTTCATCATAGGAGGAGGTCAGGGAATTACTGTCCTGAAATTACATATAGCAGATTTCACTGGTGCTTGTGTCACATCACCTCTACATGGGCTTAGACTCAACTACTGCCAGCATCCTGCTTCAAGCCTGGAGACTCTTATCTTTCCACATTCTGCCCATGGACCCTCTCCTAGGAGACCAGAGGTCACTTGGCCTCTCTTCCAGGTAAGCTGAGAACCAAAGACATTCAAGAGGCAACCCTCAACCAATGTTGGACAGAAGTAGTGGATAAATGCCCTGGCCTCCATCTTTCAGAGGAGCAAATCTCCCTTCCCCACCTCACTCTGCCAACTATCCCTCCTGATCTGTTTGCTTAATCACCTTCCAAATAAACCACCTCTCCTCCAAGTTCTTTTATTAGGCTTTGCCTTGGGGAAAGCCAACTATAATGCATTTGATCCTTCTAACTGAATAACTGATGTAAGGAGCATAGGTTTAACCTCATCACATTTATTAATGAGCATGTTACGCAGTTCTGATTGTTTTTAAAATTTGTTTTAAAAATCTTAGGAACTAGCAGATTTGGGGACAGAGATTGCAGGGCTTGAGAAAACTATTTTTAACACGTGCTGAAATGCTTCATACTGAAGAGAAAATCCTTTCATTCAACAAGACACTGATTAGATCTTTAGGTAACTGTTCCTATAGCAACATTCGACTCTGCAATATTCTATTATTTTTCAAGCCCATTGCTTCAACCAGAGACTAGAGTTCATCATATATAGCCATCCTTTCCTACTCTGCCATTAAATGAAGTGCTTTCTATTTGTCAGCTTATGTCTACAATTTTCCTTTATTTCTTTCACCTTATTTCAATAGTGAATTTAGTTAATTGAAAACATTTCACTAAAGCTGTTCTGCATATTAGTATTGGCTATTTAATGATACAAGAGTAATAGGAAATTCCCTGGCAGTTCAGTTGTTAGGACTCTGTGCTTCAACTACAGGGCGCATGAGTTTGATCTCTGGCCAAGGAATTAAGATCCTACAGCTAAAAAATAATTACAGAATTTCTTATTAACCAAATATTCAAGACTTTCCACAGATGTACTCCAAACCTACTCTTTGCTAGCAGTTGCTCTTCTTGGAGGCAGGAGACGTGAGCTGTAATATAGGCTAGGGTTCTGTCAGCAGCCATATTTTCATTTTCCATTTGGAGCATAGCAGCAGAGGAAGTCAATCAGCAATGAGGAGGCAGTTGGGCAGAGGGGAGCAGAGAAAGAAGGCTCTTAAGGTGTTCAATTTTGGGTTCCAGTTCTATCCTAAGACTTGAGTGCAGCTCTGCTCTTGTGATCTATGAAATACTTTGTGCCCTTTTTCACTTGTGTCCTTTCTTACTGAAGGTATTTGAAAGAGTTCATTGCTTCAACTAAAAGAATCTTAACCTAACACAGGAGCCTCTAGGCAGTCATTAAATCTGCAGCAAAGAAAAGCATTTCCAGTGAAATTGGCCTTGGTAAATCCTGTATCTGATATGAGAGAGTATCCCATTTCACAAAAACCAAGTGCTGGAGACCATCTTTGAAGACATGGAGCTTGCAGACGCCCAGAGCTCTTTAGTTTGTCATGAAATGTGATATCTTTCTTAGCATTTTGTTTAAAGGAAGGAGAATTAGAAGTGAAGTGAGGAATTTAGGTGAGGGTATCACAGAAAAAGGGAGGACATACTGTCCCCACTTCTTTCCTCCCACCTTATGCTTCACTCAAGATTCCGAGGTATACATCTTAAATACAATTGTTCTTAAAATCACCTCTTCAGACTGCTTTACACCACTTCTTTGGAAATCAGTCATTTGGTGATTTTCAGAGAAACATTCATTAAACAAATGAAAACCCAGAGATTTCTTCTCAATCTCCTCTGCTATGAATTTTGAAAACAAACATACATCATGAAGATACAATCATATTACCCTGTTTACAGCACAAATACAGCTGAATGTAGGGCAATTCACAAAAGGCATTTGGAACTCCATATCTGCCACTCTCTAACAATGTCATTTTATGCAAAGGATTTAAATTCTACAGAACAGATTTCCTCAAATTTAAAATGAAAAAGTTGGATTAGACGATTTTTAAGGCATCTCCCAGCAACAAAAATCACATTCTACCTAAATCCGTTGGCCAGACACCAATCTCAGACATGATGATACTGGAGGAGCCAATATAACAGAGAACTGACTTGTGGAGTGGGCTTCATCCTGAGAACCACACGACATTGATTGCAACACCCTAAGTGACCACCCAGGCTGCTTTGCAGCTACTTCCATCTACAGCTAAGACCATGCTTTAGCAACTTTGCCTGCACCTGAAAGTAGAGCATTGATAAGGGTGAACTACCCAGGTTTAAGAGCTTCCCTTGTGGCTCAGACGATAAAGAATGTGCCTGCAATGCAGGAGACCCAGGTTCAATCCCTGGATCAGGAAGATCCCCTGGAAAAAGCAATAGGTCCCCATTCCACTTTTCTTGCCTGGAGAATCCCACGGACAGAGGACCCTGGCAGACCACAGTCCTGGTCATGGAGCAAAGGGCATTTTGTTTGGAGAGAATCAGAGAAAGGGATCTATTTGCCTGCAATAACAACCATAACCACAGCATTCCTCAGAAGAAGCTTTAGTCTATAAACAGCTTTTCCAAACTCTGTCTCATTTGAGCCTCACTGGGTGATTATTTTGATTTTACAATGGACATACTTGAGAATTGGAAATTAAATTCATTTCCCATGATCTTACTGTTAATTCGTGCTTCTCACTTTAGCTAAACTGTTCTTTCCTCTATCATCTTCCCTCATGCTATCTTACTAAATCTCTAACCCAAACTCATCTGTGCATCTGCTTTCCTTCCACAGGGCAAAAGAGGAATATTGTTTCTTTATTTCCTAAGTACTTTCCTGGATGCTTTGTTTTACATGTAAATCATATCCTTAAAAATGATATGAGTAAGGAAATATATATATATTTAAGTCACCTTTTTTTCATACTCGTGGATTTGATCCCTGTTGGCTCAGACGGTAAAGAATCTGCTTGCAATGCGGGAGACCCAGGTTCTATCCCTAGATCAGGAAAATGCTCTGGAGAAGGGAATGGCTACCCACTCCAGTGTTCTTGCCTGGAAAAGCCATGGACAGAGGAGTCTGGTGAGCTACAATCCATGGGATCACAAAGAGTCGGACACAACTGAACATCTAACACCTCACTTCACTTTCTCATATTTAAACAAATATGAAATGAGGACGTGTTTTGGAACTGCTACTGACCAGCCACAGTTCTTGCACAATCTTGTTTACAGAAAGGGTATCAGTGGCTTAATAAAGCATTCTTTTAAGAAATGTCGGGTCACTAGTGCTGTGGCACAGAGAAAAATAATGCTTGCAAGTCTTACTTAGACACTGACAACCTAGTCAAAACACAACTCAGAATCTAACTTTTAATGTGAAGAAATTTTGAGAATATCTTAATTTGTTTTCCTTATGTTTTTCCTTTATGAATACACAGTGAGTGATTGCAAGAATTGTTATTGTTGTTTAGTCACTAAGTTGTATCTGATTATTTGCGACCCCATGAACTGTGGGCCCTCCAGACTCCTCTGTCCATGGGATTTCGTAGGCAAGCATACTGGAGTGCATTGCCATTTCCTTCTCCAGGGTATCTTCCTGGCCCAGAGATGGAATCTAAGTCTTCTACATTAGCTGCTGCTACTGCTGCTAAGTCACTTCAGTCATGTCTGACTCTGTGTGACCCCACAGAAGGCAGCCCACCAGGCTCCCCCATCCCTGGGATTCTCCAGGCAAGAACCCTGGAGTGGATTGCCATTTCCTTCTCCAATGCATGAAAGTGAAAAGTGAAAGTGAAGTCGCTCAGTCGTGACCGACTCTTCCAGACCCCATGGACTGTAGCCTACCAGGCTCCTCCATCCATAGGATTCTCCAGGCAAGAGTACTAGAGTGGGGGTGCCATTTCCTTCTACATCTACATTAACAAGTGGATTCTTTACCACTGAGCCACCAGTGCCCAGCCACCAGGGAAGCCTGGATTGCATGAATTGCAAGAAAAATCCATGCAAGATATGTCAAAAATACCCTTTCAATTAGCATAAGATAAAAATTATAAGTAATAAAACATCTTACTGTGGTTCAATTGGCAACATTATTTTCTTAATAGCATGTAAAAAGAAGGGTGCATCTTAAAATTAACGTGTCTTAAATTTGATAAATAAGTTAGTAACTAATTTAGCTTAGACTCACACTTGAAATATAAAGGCCTCCAATCACCTCTTCTCAAGGTTATCCTTTAGAACTTTGTGGGAAGAGTTGAGAGTACAGAGCAGATCCATTGCCAGGCAACTGGAGGTTGTGGTCGCCTCTCACAAGAAAGAAAGAGCTGCCCCATGACCCTCCAGGCTCATCTTTGAATGTAGTGAGTTCGGGTTATTGAGAGTTTTCCCATTTCTTCAATCAAATGAATTACTATCCTTTAAAGATGGGGCAACTCAGGGTATAAGGAGAATGAGGATGATACTTCCCCAAAATATTTCAAAAGATAAGAATGTTAAAAATAACCCTTTTGAGAGTCCCTTGGTAGTATGGGATTTGGTATTTTCACTGCAGTGGCCCAGGTTCAATCCCTGGTCAAGGAACTGAGATTCCACAAGCTGCTCTGCACAGTCAAATTTTTAAAAAAAATTTCTACCTTGTTTATCACATTTGTGCTTGTGCTTTTAGCTCAGCTGTGTCCAACTCTGCAACCCTATGGACTGCAGCCCACCTGGCTACTCTGTCCATGGGGATTCTCCTGGCAAGAATACTGGAGTAGGTTGCCATGCCCTCCTCCAGGGGATCTTCCCAACCCAGGGATCGAAGCTAGGTCTCCTACATTGCAGGCAGATTCTTTACCATCTGGGCCACAAGGGAAGCCCATTTATTAGATTCGTGTGGGATATTTGTAGAGTATGTGGCACATAATAGGCTTAATTCAAAAAGAGGCATGTACACCAATGTTTACAATAGCCAGGACATGGAAGCAATCTAGATGTCCATTGACAGATGAATGGATAGAATAGATGCGGTACTTATATACAATGGAATATTACTCAGCCATAAAAAGGAGAAGAATTGGGTAATTTGTAGTAATGTGGACAGACCTAGAATCTGTCATACAGAGTGAAGTAAGTTAGAAAGAGAAAAACAAATCTAGTATATATATGGCAGAGAAGGCAATGGCAACCCATTCCAGTACTCTTGCCTGGAAAATCCCATGGATGGAGGAGCCTGGTAGGCTGCAGTCCATGGGGTTGTGAAGAGTTGGACACGACTGAGCAACTTCACTTTCACTTTTCACTTTCATGCATCGGAGAAGGAAATGGCAACCCACTCCAATGTTCTTGCTTAGAGAATCCCAGGGACAGGGGAGCCTGGTGGGCTGCTGTCTATGGGGTTGCACAGAGTCGGACACGACTGAAGCAACTTAGCAGCAGCAGCAGCAGCATATATATGGAACCCTTATCTGGAAATTCACATATATGGAATCTAGGGGCTTCCCAGGTGGCACTAGTGGTAAGGAACCTGTCTGCCAATGCAAGAGACATAAGATATGTGAGTTCAATCCCTGGATCAGGAAGATCCCCTGGAGGAGGGCATGGCAACCCACTCCAGTATTCTTGCCTAGAAAATCCCATGAACAGAAGAGACTGGTTGGCTATAGTCCATGTGGTCACACAGAGTCAGATACAATTGAAGCAACTTGGCACACACACGCACATATGGAACCTAGAAAAACAGTATTGATGACTCTATTTTCAGGGCAGGACTAGAGATGCAGACATAAAGGATAGGTGTGTGGACACCGATGGGGAAGGTGTAACAAATCGAGAGGGTAGCACTGACATGTATACACCACCAGGTTCAATGCATCATACTGGATGCTTGGGGCTGGTGCACTGGGATGACCCAGAGGGATGCTACAGGGAGGGAGTAGGGAGGAGGGCTCAGGGATGGGGAACATGTATATACCTGTGGCGGATACATGTTGATGTATGGCAAAACCAATACAATATTGTAAAGTAATTAACCTCCAATTAAAATAAACAAATTTATTAAAAAAAAAAAAACAGATCACCAATGGGAAGCACAGGGAGCTCAACTTGATGCTCTGTAATGACCTAGAAGGGTGGGATGAGGGGGTGGGAGGGAGACTCAGAGAGGGGGGGATATATGTATACTTACAGCTGATTCACATTGTTGTACAGCAGAAACTAACACAACATTGTAAAGCAATTTATCTTCCAATTAAAAAATGATACAGGGAGGGAGGTGGGAGGGGGTTCAGGATGGGGCACATGTGTATACCCATGGTGGATTCATGTTGATGTATGGCAAAACCAATGCAATGTTGTAAAGTAATTAGCATCCAATTAAAATAAATACATTTAAATTTTTAAAAATTATCTTTAAAAAGTATCCTATAATAAAACATAATGGAAAAGGATATTTAAAAAGAATCGACACTTTGCTGGAATCACCTTGTTATAAAACAGGAATTAACAACATTGTAAATGTTAATAATGGAATCACTTTGCTGTAAAACAGAAATTAAAAACATTGTAAATTATATATCAATAAAACAAATTAGAAAAAATGAAAATTTTAATTTAAAAAATAAAAATTCTGCCTTGTTTATGAGATTTGTGGGCTGTTTGTAGAGTATGAGGCTTAATAAATGGTCATTATTGTTGTCAGCACTGTTTACTAATTCAAATATGCATCTCGTATTTACTATGCATACTTCCTAGGTACTTGGAAGAGATGACTGAAAGAAATACAAGACTCTTTTCATGGGGTTTACATTCAGGCAGAGGAGAGAGAAACAATAAACAACAAATGAGTAAGTTAAGTAGCAAGTCGGAAAGTGATAAGAAGTGAAGGGGAAAAATGCAGAAAAAAGAAAATCCTTTCATGTTACGCTCTTAAGCAAAAATTTTGAGAGAGACAAAAAAAACACACCACTACAAAAATCACACTCAAAGTTCACAAGTGAGGAACACTGATAAAATTCATGAGAACCTAAGACACATAAATAAAATATAAAGCATTATATCAGCAGTTGGGGGCTTCCCAGGTGATTCAGTGTTAAAGAAGCCACCTCCCAATGCAGAAGACACATATTAAATCCCTGGGTCAAGAATGTCCCCTGGAGGAGGAAATGGCAACCCCCTCCAGTATTCTTGCCTAGGAAATTCCACGGACAGAGGAACCTGGCAGGCTACAGTCTATGGGATCACAAAAAGAGTCTGACACAACTTAGCAACTAAACAACCACAACAACAATCAGAAGTTGATAGCCAAAATGTTTCAGTTCAGTTCAGTTCAGTCACTCAGTCGTGTCCAACTCTTTGCAACCCCATGAATCACAGCACGCCAGGCCTCCCTGTCCATCACCAACTCCCAGAGTTCACTCAAACTCATGCCCATTGAGTCGATGAAACCATAGTCTTAATAGCTAACCTAATCCCTAAATTTAACTCCCCATGGATCGTAGCCCACAGAACTTTCCAGGCAAGAGTACTAGCAAAGTAATGCTTAAAATTCTCCAAGCAAGGTTTCAACAGTATGTGAACCATGAGATTCCAGATGTTCAAGCTGGATTTAGAAAAGGCTGAGGAATCTGAGATCAAATTTTCAACATCTGTTGGATCATAGAAAAAGCAAGGAAATTTCAGAAGAACATTTACTTCTGCTTTATTGACTATGCCAAAGCCTTTGACTGTGTGGATCACAATAAACTGTGGAAAATTCTTCAAGAGATGGGAATACCAGACCACCTGTCCTGCCTCCTGAGAAATCTGTATGCAGGTCAAGAAACAAGAGTTAGAACTGGACAGGGAAAAACAGACTGGTTCCAAATTGGGAAAGGAGTACATCAAAGCTGTATATTGTCACCCTGCTTATTTAACTTATATGCAGAGTACATCATAGAAAACACTGGGCTGGATGAAGTACAAGTTGGAATCAAGATTGCTGGGAGCAATATTAATAACCTCAGATATGCAGATGACATCACCTTTATGGCAGAAAGCAAAGAAAAACGTTCTAAAGAGCCTCTTGATGAAAGTGAAAGAGGACAGTGAAAAAGATGGCTTAAAACTCAATATTCAGAAAACTAAGATCATGGCATCTGATCCCATTACTTCACAGCAAATAGATGGGGAAACCATGGAAACAGTGACAGACTTATTTTCTTGGGCTCCAATATCACTGCAGATGGTGACTGCAGCCATAAAATTAAAAAACACTTGCTCCTTTGAAGAAAAGCTATGACAAATCTAGACAGCATATTAAAAAGCAGAAACATTACTGACAAAGGTTCATCTAGTCAAAGCTATGGTTTTTCCAGTTGTCATGTATGATTATGAGAGCTGGACCATAAAGAAAGTTGAGTGCTGAAGAATTGATGTTTTTGAACTGTGGTGTTGGAGAAGACTTTCGAGAGTCCTTTGGACTGCAAGGAAATCAAAGCAGTCAATCCTAAAGGAAATCAGCCCTGAATATTCATTGGAAGGACTGATGCTGAAGCTGAAACTCCAGTATACTTGGCCACCTGATGCGAAGAGACGACTCATTAGAAAAGACCCTGATGCTGGGAAAGATTAGAGGAAGGAGGAGAAGGGGATGACAGAGGACAAGATGGTTGAATGGCATCCCTGATTCAATAGACATGTGTTTGAGCAAGCTCTGAGAAATGGCAAAGAACAGGGAAGCCTGGCGTGCTTCAGTTCATGGGGTTGCAAAGAGTCAAACAGGAATGAGCGACTGAACAACAAATAGTTTTCGTCCTTCCTGTCTCTCTGAAATGCCCTTCTCCATATAGATAAATTATTTTCAACTTTCAGGATCTCTTTTCTATGAATAGTACTTATCCGTCTTCTACAAAATTTTTCCAACTCCGTAAACAAACAAGTTACCCCCTTGTCTATGCTCCAACTCCTCTATATTTCTATCTCTATTACCTATTATATTGGTTTGAAACAGTTTGCTTACAAAATTGTCTACTTTGCCTTCTCTATTTCTTCAGAGTCTGGCCTATAGTAGCATCTCAATAAATAAAAGATCAAACTTGGGCTTGAAAATTGATTTTTGCAAGTGTATCTTCTTGATTTCCATCTTTCATAAGATTACCAAAAAAGTCTGAAACTATGGAACTACTGAAGGAAAACTATTTGAGAATATTAAATTAAAATCATGAAGTCTTCTCTAAATCTTAGAATTTTTAACTCTAACTTTGAAGAATAGAATGATGGAATTTGACCACTTGGAGAAAAAATAATTTTATTGATACTATACATGCATTTTTAATTAGTGAAAATGTTTAGCTCATTCAAAAGTCTGAGTCAGTTAAAATGCAGGTAAAGAAGCTATTTGAAACATGAGAATGCTACATTTAAAGTTATTTTGTGTCAGTCCTTACTTTGAGAAAAAATTTTAATATATTTGAGAGTAAATATTAAAAATCACCTGAAATTTCCAAGAAAATATGCTTCAGTTTTAACCTTTGTTTTTTTAAAATAAGTCAGATTCTTCAGAAAAGTGTATTTCCCCAGAGTAGCCTTAAAACTTCAATGTAGCCACTTGATTGTCAATTCTAATTTTAAAGCCAACACCATCTGCTGAAGATCTGGAAAGAGGACTGTTGAAGAAATAACTTCACTGATTCTTCATAAAGGGTGACATTGTCATCATGCACCTGCCACCCTGGAGAAGCTCAACTCGGTTGCTGGAACAGAGATTATGCTGTGCAAGCGTGCAAATGGGGTTAGACAGCTCAATAGCAAAGCTCAAAACAACTGAGGAGAAATCAGTCAAGTTACAAGTACTGCTCTTTTCTCATGGGCCAAAGAAAAATGACATTATAAAAGAAATGAGGACAATTCAGGGCTGAAGACATCACTGTAGTCATAGACCACTGTTGGTATATCAGTCAATACATTCAAATTAAAAACAAAAAGTCCTAACACCAAAAAGAACATAGAAAATAAGCCAAAGATACTATATAGTTTATACTGATCAATATTGTATTAAAATAAAAATAGTTAAGGGCAAGGGAAAACAAGAAGGTGTGGGATGGAGAGAGAAGTTTGCTCTTCAATTGTTGTTATGAAGCTAGTATTTAACTTTTAACAATAAGACGTTGAGATATGCAGGTACATAAATATTGGCCCCAATGGCATGAAGCTAAATTCCGAGTCCCAATCAATAATTTAGTATAGATACTGTGTGGCAGATACTGTCTTTATGTTTTCAAAAATGGCCACAGCAATATTTCTAGTCCTACTTGGTCTCCAAGAACTTTGCACTCTTTTTGGATCTGGGCAGACTTTGTTCCTGCATCAGTGAATGCTGTGCAACGAGAGTGCTGCAGCATGACTTCTGGAGTCTAGCTAACATAGTTGATGAAGCCCAAAATAGTCCACACAGAGAGTCCATAAGGGAGCAGCTAACATCTTGGGACTTCAACATTAGGTAAGAAAACGTAAGAATCAAGCAATGTCATAGTAGTTATCTACTGCATCAGAACAAACTATGCCTACTTAAACCTATAAATGTTTATTATTTCATGCAGCTTCTATGGTTTAGCAATCCAAGAGAGGTTTAGCTGAGTGACTCTAGTTCAAGGTCTCATTAAGTTGCAGTCAAGATATCAGCTGAGGTTCAATCATCTGAAGGCTTAACTAGGGCAAAAAAATCTGCTTCCAGTGTTGCTCATTCCCATTCCTGGTAAGTTAATGCTAGATATTAGTAGGGACTTCAGTTCCTTACCTGGCTGTCCCCTCCACAAGGCTACTTGAGTATCCTCCCAACATGACAATTGACTTTCTCTGAGCAAATGATTCCAGATGGGGCAAGACGAAAGCTATGATGTCTTTTATGACCTAACCTAATAATGTACACTTCATCATTTTCACACTATCTGCTTTGTTACACAGATCAGCCTAATTTAGTGTGGGAGGGGAATTCACAAAGGTATGAATAGCAAGACTCAAAAATCATCAAGAGCCATTTTCAGTTCAATTCAGTTCGGTTGCTCAGTCGTGTCTGACTCTTTGCAACCCCATGAGTCACAGCACGCCAGCCCTCCCTGTCCATGACCAACTCCCGGAGATCACTCAGATTCACGTCCATTGAGTCAGTGATACCATCCAGCCATCTCATCCTCTATCGTCCCCTTCTCTTCCTGCCCCCAATCCCTCCCATCATCAGAGTCTTTTCCAATGAGTCAACTCTTCTCATGAGGTGGCCAAACTACTGGAGTTTCAGCTTTAGCATCATTCCTTCCAAAGAAATCCCAGAGTTGATCTTCAGAATGGACTGGTTGGATCTCCTTGCAGGCCAAGGGACTCTCAAGAGTCTTCTCCAACACCACAGTTCAAAAGCATCAATTCTTCGGCACTCAGCTTTCTTCACAGTCCAACTCTCACATTCATACATGACTACAGGAAAAACCATAGCCTTGACTAGATGGACCTTGGTTGGCAAAGTAATATCTCTCCTTTTAAATATGCTATCTAGGTTGGTCATAATTTTTCTTCCAAGGAGTAAGCGTCTTTTAATTTCATGGCTGCAGTCAACATCTGCAGTGATTTTGGAGCCCCCAAAATAAAGTCTGACACTGTTTCCACTGTTTCCCCATCTATTTCCCTTAAAGTGATGGGACCAGATGCCATGATCTTCATTTTCTGAATGTTGAGCTCTAAGCCAACTTTTTCACTCTCCTCTTTTACTTTCATCAAGAAGCTTTTAGTTCCCCTTCACTTTCTGCCATAAGGGTGATGTCATCTGCATATCTGAGGTTACTGATATTTCTCCTGGAAATCTTGATTCCAGCTTGTGCTTCTTCCAGCCCAGCGTTTCTCATGATGTACTCTGCATAGAAGTTAAATAAGCAGGGTGACAATATACAGCCTTGACGTACTCCTTTTCCTATTTGGAATCAGTCTGTTGTTCCATGTCCAGTTCTAACTGTTACTTCCTGACATTTTAGAGGCTGCCAATTATGACAGAGGTTTAACATTAAAATAATAAGAATCCCTAAAAAGAGAAGTGATGGAACAAATCATCAAAGAAATATTATAAGAAAAAATGCCAAAATTGAAAACTGTGAATGTCCAAATTGAAATGATTCACCATCCACCCAACACAACAGATGAAAATAGAACCCCATCAGTAAAAACCATCGTGAAATTTCAGGATACTAAGAATGTAAGCAATCCTCCAGGTAGGGGACTGGAAGAAGGAAGCCCACCTACAGAGGACCAGGAAACAACAGCTTCATATGATCAGTAGCTAGAAGCTAGAAGCCGGTATCCAGAAGTCAATGCCTGTAAAATTCTCAAAGAGGATTTCCTTGGTATTCCAGTGGTTATGACTCCACGCTTCCACTAAAGGGGGAACAGATTCAATCCTTGGTCAGGGAACAGCCCTTATGTGACATGGCATGATCAAAAAAAAATAAAAAATTCTCAAAGAATTTCCAGCCTGAAATCCTATACTTAATCAAACTGCCACTTAAATATAAAGTAAAGGGATCTTTTGAAGGAGGTCACCATAATCTTCATTACCTCCACCATAGTTTGGCCTCAGGTCAAATAACAGGGAGGGAACACAGCCTTGCCCTCAACAGAAAATTGGATTAAAGATATACTGAACATGTCCCCATCCATCAGAATAAGACCCAGTTTCCCCTCAGTCAGTCTCTCCCATCAGGAATCTTCCATAAGCCTTTTATCCTTCTCCATCAGAGGGCAGACAGACTGAAAACCACAATCACAGAAAACTAACCAATCTGGTCACATGGACCACAGCCTTGTCTAACATAATGAAACTATGAGCCACGCTGTGTAGGGCCACCCAAGACGGATGGGTCATGGTGGAGAGGTCTGACAGAATGTGGTCCACTGGAAAAGGGAATGGCAAACCACTTCAGTATTCTTGCCTTGAGAACCCCATAAGCACCATGAAAAGGCAAAAGGATACGACACTGAAAGATAAACTCCCCAGGTTGGTATGTGCCCAGTACGCTACTGGAGATCGGGGGAGAAATAACTCCAGAAAAAATAAAGAGCCAAAGCAAAAACAACACACAGTTGTGGATGTGAGCAGTGATGGAAGCAAGGTCCAATGCTGTAAAGAGCAATATTGCGTAGGAACCTGGAATGTTAGGTCCATGAATCAAGGCAAATTGGAAGTGGTCAAACAGGAGATGGCAAGAGTGAACATCAACATTCTAGGAATTGGCAAACTAAAATGGACTGGAATGGGTGAATTTAACTCAGATGACCATTATATATACTACAGTGGGCAAGAATCCCTTAGAAGAAATGAAGTAGCCCTCATAGTCAATAAAAGCAGTCTGAAAGGCAGTACTTGAGTGCAATCTCAAAAAGAACAGAATGATCTCTGTTTGTTTCCAAGGAAAACCATTCAGTATCACAGTAATCCAAGTCTATCTGTCAACCAGTAATGCTGAAGAAGTTGAATTTGAACAGTATTATGAAGACCTACAAGACCTTCTAGAACTAACACCCCAAAAAGATGCCATTTTCATTACAGGGGACTGGAATGCAAAAGTGGAAGTCAAGAAATACCTGGAGTAACAGACAGATTTGGTGTTGGAGTACAGAATGAAGCAGGACAGAGGCTAACAGAGTTTGCCAAAAGAATTCACTTGTCATAGCAAACACCCTCTTCCAACAACACAAGAAAAGACTCTACACATGGACATCACCAGATGGTCAATACTGAAATCAGATTGATTATATTATTTATAGCCAAATATGGAGAAACTCTATACAGTCAGCAAAAATAAGACTAGGAGCTGACTGTGACTCAGATCATGAATTCCTTACTGTCAAATTCAGAATTAAACTGAAGAAAGTAGGGAAAACCACTAGACCATTCAGGTATGACCTAAATCAAATCCCTTAGGATTATACAATGGAAGTGACAAATAGATTCAAGGGATTAGGTCTGATAGACAGAGTGTCTGAAGAACTATGGATGGAGGTGACATTGTATAGGAGGCAGGGATCAAGACCATCCCCAAGAAAAAGGAATACAAAAAGGCAAATTGTTGTCTGATGAGGCCTTAAAGATATCTGTGAAAAGAAGAGAAGTGAAAAGCAAAGGAGAAAAAGAAACCGATTTGTATGCAGAGTTCAAAGAAATAGTGAGGAGAGATAAGAAAGCCTTCCTCAATGATCAATGCAAAGAAATAGAGGAAAACAATAGAATGGAAAAGACTAGAGATCTCTTCAAGAAAATTAGAGATACCAAGGAACATTTCAAGCAAAGATGGGCACAATAAAGGACAGAAATGGTACGGACCTAACAGAAGCAGAAGATATTAAGAAGAGGTGGCAAGAATACACAGAACTCTACAAAACAGATCTTCACAACCCCGATAATCATGATGATGTGATCACTCACCTAGACCAGACATCCTGGAATGTGAAGTCAAGTGAGCCTTAGGAAGCATCACATGAACAAAGCTAATGGAAGTGATGGAATTCCAGTGGAGCTACTTCAAATCCTGAAAGATGATGCAGTGAAAGTGCTGCACTCCATATGCCAGCAAATTGGAAAATTCAGCAGTGGCCACAGGACTGGAAAAGTTCAGTTTTCATTCCAATCCCAAAGAAAGACAATGCCAAAGAATGTTCAAACTACTGCACAATTGCACTCATCTCACACACTAGCAAAGGAATTCTCAAAATTCTCCAAGCCAGGCTTCTGCAGCACATGAACCATGAACCTCCAGATGTCCAAGCTGGATTTAGAAAAGGCAGTGGAATAAGAGATCAAATTGCCAACATCTGTTGGATCATCAAAAAAGTAAGACAGTTCCAGAAAAACATCTATTTCTACTTTATTGACTATGCCAAAGCCTTTGACCGTGTGGAACACAATAAACTGTGGAAAATTTTTAAAGAGATTGGAATACCAGACCACCTGACCTGCCTCCTGAGAAATCTGTATGCAGGTCAAGAAACAAGAGTTAGATTCAAGTTGATGTATGGCAAAATCAATACAACATTGTAAAGTAATTAACCTCTGATTAAAATAAATAAATTTATATTTTTTTTTAAAAAAGAACTGGACAGGGAAACGACTGACTGGTGCCAAATTGGGAAAGGGATACATCAAAGCTGTATATTGTCACCCTGCTTAATTAACTTATATGCAGAGTACATCATGAGAAATGGCAGGCTGGATGAAGCACAAGCTGGAATCAAGATTGCTGGGAGAAATAGCAATAACCTCTGATATACAGATGACACCACCCTTATGGCAGAAAGTGAAGAAGAATTTTCTGAAGAGCCTCTTGATGAAAGTGAAAGAGGACAGTGAAAAAGTTGACTTATAATTCAACATTCAGAAAACTAAGATCATGGCATCTGATCCCATTACTTTGTGGCAAATAGATGGAGAAACAGTGGAAACAGTGACAGCCTTTAATTTTGGGGGCTCCAAAATCATTGCAGATGGTGACTGCAGCCATGAAATTAAAAGACGCTTGCTGCTTGAAAGTAAAATTATGACCAACCTAGACAGCATATTAAAAGCAGATACATTACTTGCCAACAAAGATCCATCTAGTCAAAGCTTTGGTTTTTCCAGTAGTCATGTATGGATGTGAGAGTTGGACTATAAAGAAAGCTGAGCACCGAAGAATTGATGTTTTTGAACCATGGTGCTGGAGAAGACCCTTGAGAGTCCCTTGGACTGCAAGGAGATCCAGCTAGTCCATCCTAAAGGAAATCAGTCCTGAACATTCATTGGAAGGACTGATGCTGAAGCTGAAACTCCAAAACTTTGGCCACCTTAAGTGAAGAACTGACTCATTTGAAAAGACCCTGATGCTGGGAATGATTGAAGATGGGAAGAGAAGGGCTCAACAGAGGATGAGATGGTTGGGTGACATCAGAGACTCAATGGACATGAGTTTGAGTAAGCTCTGGAAGTTGGTGATGGACAGGGAAGCCTGGCATGCTGCAGTCTATAGGGTCGCAAAGAGCTAGATATGACTGAGTTACTGAACTTAACTGAAAGTAGAGTAAAGATACTCAGAGTTTCAAAAATGTACCTCCTTGGTACTTTTTCTCAGGAAACTACATAAAGAAGTTTCTCTATAAAATGAGAGAATAAAATAGGTAGGAATATTCCAAGAGTTACAGTAAATAGTAAATAGCAAAGAGGAGCAAAAGGGTTCCCCAGAATAATAGCAGAGGAAGATCAAATAAAACATAGAAGAGAGAAGTGAGCCTGGAGAAAAAGAGAGCTAAAACTTCATTTTCCACTTTGAGAAATCAATATATAAGGGCTAAAGACTAAAAATCAAGAATCATGTAACACAAGCTTGTTATTTAGAGACATGGTGGTAAAGATTAAACTAACCGTCAGCTAAAAGAAATCAAAGTAGGTAGCCTTTGGGGAGAAGGGGGACAATGGAAAGGAGCTGAGCTCGCTTTTGTGGGGGGGTAGAAAATGTTTTCTTGGTTGTGCTAAACAGCATGTGGGATTGTGGAATCTTAGTTTCCTGACCAGGGATCAAAACTGAAACCCCCTGCATTGGAAGTGTGGAGTCTTAACCACTGGACAACCAGGGAAGTTCCAAGTTTGTTATTTAAAAGTAAATTTTATCAAACTATTTGATTCTTTAAACTATGAACATACGTAAGTTTGGATATCTTTTAGAAGAGAAAAATATCCTAGGAAGAGATAGTAGTCCACTTCTACCTCTAGATATATTGATGCTCTAGACATGAAGTCTTGAACTACGGCAGCTCCTCCCTTGACGGATGCACGTCCACACACTGAGGGCTGCAAAGCAGAGTTCCTGGAAAGACCCAAGTCCTGGATGGCATTAGTGAACCACTGAACTAATCAACCTTGAAGAACACTGTGCTTGAAATTCTTAATCTGTGAGATGATACCTTTTTTATGTTTGAACTTTAACTTTCACCCAAGCATTCTTATTAATAATGTATAGTAAGATTAGTGGAACAAAAGAGTGATTAGGCAGCAATGGCTATACAAGTCAAAATGCAGTAACTTTCTAAAACACAGGGGAAAAGCATACTTCAAGACTGCAGAAGTCCAAAACGTATGTTCAAGGACTGAGAGGTAGTGTCAGATACGCGATAAGTTAAAATTTATTTCCCTGATAGATACCCTTTCTGTGTTCATTCATTTTTCCTGTATGTTTTCAGCCAACATCGGGACACTGGTCTAAGCTTGGGATCTGCATGGGTGAAAGATATGAGTTCTTTTTTTTTTTTTTCAAGTAGTTTCCAGCATGTGGAAAGATGACCAAGCCAAAGGGGGGGGGGGGGGGACGAAGTAATGAATGTGACCTCCAGCCTGGAGTGTCCGGAAATGGCCTCAGGTAACCTGGAGGTCACTCCTAAGGAATCAGGAAGAGTGAGTTATGCTTAGGCTACTTTTGAAGATAAGAAGGGTGTCTAGTTGAAACAGCTCAGGAATAACTCAAATGAATTGCCCTTTTCAACATGACCTAAGAAAAGGAATAAAAGTTCATAGGTTTCAACTTATAAACTCCATGGGTTGAAGTTTAAGAATAAATAGGAAAATGTTATAGCACACAGTGTTATATTATTTTCTCTTCCAAAAAAGTGTTACTGGGATGAAGAATTGAAAACTAGAAAAAGAAAAGTCAAGAAACTTCAAAACTCTAACTCTGAATGGCTTGTAATTCACTAGATAAATGTGTTTCAAGCTATTTAGAAGGGAAGAAAAATCAAGTCACATTTGCAGTTATAGCTTAAACTTAGCTATTGTATTAGTCAAAGAAAATCAGGGATTGGTATATTATTTATTAAAGATTACTTTTAAATCTCTTCATAAATAATTTTTCAAATCTAAGGGTATAGTTTAAATATTTTTCAGTGCACAATCTTGTTTTTCTTTGACTTTGAAATTATTTAAAGACAACTCATTTTTCTATTGCTACAATAGTTGCAGAGAAGAACATGCAGGCTAAGGCCAGAAGACCATTTATCAAAGCTAATAATTAATGCTTTGCTGTCTGATTTGCTTAAACTACATAAAGTGTTTTACATATCATAATATTCCATTATTATTTTATGTACTCATTAGTTGCCTGGGTCTCTAATCAGTGGAATGTCAGCCAGCTTTTCACTTTGCCATCAAAATGAGTTTGCCCGTTTAGTTCTTAATTTTGTTACCTTGCAAACAAAGTCAACAGATTGGTATAACTCATATTTTTCTCCAAAATTTCTGTAAAAAAACATGTGCTTTGTTTAGAATGGCTAGAAAAGCAAATATTCTTCTGGTTGATATGATGCTTTCAACTGTTTAATAGTGAAATCAGTTTTCTCAGAAGGAATAACCGGAAAAATCTGAAGAAATCTAATGGAAATAATTGATTCAATGTTTCATTATCTATATCTCATCATGCATACAAAAGGTATCTGCTAAATTACATTCTGTATGTAATATTGGCATAAGCAATAATAATCAACTATCTTACATATAGATTGTCCCAGATTTGGTGCAACATTTCAGCAATGTCATCAAAGACCTCTAACTCTGGCATCCTCAATGTGTTAATTTTTAGGCCTTTAGACTTTTAAGATCTTGTCAACTGATAGTCACAAGATGGCTGCAGGTCCAGGCTCATATTCTCACACCAACATTCCAAGAAGAAGGGAAAGGATGGATGGATCAGAAAGCAAAAAGCTTGCCAGCAATTGGAAACTGACTTTTCCTTATGGCATATCACAAGGGATAATAGGCAAAAATCACTGGAATTCCCATAGTTGATATAAACAAACTGTGATTCATCTTCTAGGGCTATGTATTAGTTTCCTATTGCTGATGTAGCAAAGTACCACAAACTTAGAGCTTAAAACAACACAAATTTATTTTCTTACAGTTCTGGAAGTCAGAAGACCACAAGGGGTCTCACAGGGCTATAATCAAGGTGTTGCGAGAGTTCGGTTCCTTCTGGACACTTAGGAAGAGAATTTCCTTGTGTTTTCCAGGTTCTAAAGACTTTCTGCATTTTTAGTTTATGATCCCTTCTTCACATCACTCCAGCCTCTGCTTCTGCCATCATACTTCCTTCTCTGACTCTCCTGCCTCTCTTTTTCCCTTATAATAACCTTTATGATCACGTTGGACCCACCCAGATACCAGATACTCTGCAATATTCTCTCCATGTCAAGATCCTTAACTTAACCCCATCAGCAAAGTCCCTTTTGTAACAAAGGGTAACATATTTACAGGTCCTGAGGATTAGATAGTGGACAACTTGAGGTTAGGGGAACATGATTCTGCCTACCACAGTAGAAAGTGAAGAATGACTATGGGGTCAGCAACTATCAGCATTTGCCACCTTCTGTCTATATGCCTACACTGCTCATCAGGTTCATTCCCTCCCCTCTACAAGTGTCAGAAAGGAGAGGAAAATAAGTGCTTTGCTTGTATTTCAGTTCAGTTCATTTAGTTATAGATAAATATAGTCTCTAAAAGTTATTGGTGATTATAATTTCACTGCAGCAGAACGAGTCAAAAGTCAGACTTTCAAACGTGCCTGTTATTTTCTATATGCTAGCATAAGAGTGTTAAAATGCATAGAAATTCAAAGTAGAACAGAAAGAAGGGGTAAGAGTTCTTTAGATAGTTCCAATTGCATTGTTTTGCATACAGACTGGTATGATCCATTCCAAATGATTGTATATTTTTCCATCCTCCTTTTATTTTTTTGCTTTCTTTGAAGAGTACTAGTAACTTGACAGCTCAAACCTACAGTAGCTTAAAGGTCAAATATTGACTTTGTACCAAGTCTTCTATTTTAAGAAATAAAATAATAAAATCTCTTTCATAGCCAAAATAATTAGCACAGGCCAAACTTATTCTCCCTGATATATGAAGATGCCTTGAAAAGGAGATTCAGAATGTTGTTGTGTAAGACCTCGCGGCCTTTTCTCGGGAACCGTCACCCCAAAGACCACAGTGACTCGAATTCGATGCAATCAGCAAGAGGATTTATTAGGCCGGGCGCGCCGGGGTTCGATCTCCTTAGGAGGGGCGAACCTCGAACGCCAGTCGTGAGGGACTTTTATACAAAAAAAATCACAGGTAGGTGGGGATGAGGTCAGGGTATGGGATACAATGAAGTAGGGGCCATAGGTGAGGTGGAGACATTTGATTGGTGGGAAAAGTTTGCAGGTAATTAAGTTGAAACGGTTGGCTGATCACCCTGCGGCATTTGGTCAGTTTTTACCCAGAAAAGTCCGACAGAGAGATACATTCTTGGGAGGGGGTTTCCTTGACCAGGTCATAAGTTATCTGTTAAGAATCGGTCAGGAGGCTCTGAGTCACCAGATAAGGAGTAAGCTATTTTCCTTGAGGCACAGCCTGCCTTCCGGGCTTAAATTTTAACCTAAGTCCTTCAGTTGCTAGCATGAAATCATTCTAGAAGACCAAAAAATAACTTCCCACAGGGTTTGTTTATAATCATCATGAGGTGTTTCCTAACCAAGATGTTCTTCAATAAACGATGCTTTAGAAGTGGGCATGCCAACAAGGTAGTAGTTAGCCAATTCACGATGTAGCCATGACCAGAGAAATGCAGAATGCAAAGTGTATGAGGAAATAGACAGAGAAAATGTACTGACACAGCCCAATTTTTCAAAAGCAAGTGGAAAACTTTATTCATGGCAGGAGGCTTTTTCAACACCCTCCCTGGTATGCAGTGTTAGAGTTGTAAATCCTTTGGGGAAAATTCTTAGAGTCCAGCAAAACTGAACAAGACATACTGATCTGGGCCTCATTTCTACACTCACTCACTTAGATGGTAATAAGCCCATCCCAAGGCCTTCCTCTCTTTGTCTCTCTTTCCCCCAAGGCGTACTGCTAGAACATTATTTTTGTCTTGTCATCATTTCACTCCCTCCATTTCACCTCAACCCACAGATCTTCTTTTCTTAAAGGCTAACAGCCATCAGTTCTCCCACCTTTTCAAGCAATTTAGTTTGATCTTCATACTACTGGCTTAGAAGTCCCCTGGGCCACGGGATCTGCAGTGTTCCTAGAAGCTTTGAAGCAAAGCTACTCTTTAAAGAGTCCTCGTTTATTTTACCTATCCAGTCCTGGGTCTTCTTATAGTCCTCTCTCCCACCTCCATCTGACCCCTCCTCCTCACATGCAGACAATCTTCTCCTTAGCAAACTCAGCAACATAATACTCAGAAGAGGGACTCATCACTGCCTGAAGTCACTTTCTTAAGAAGGCAAGAGTTAAGCAACATGTAATATTATATATGAGCTTCAATGGTGGCTCAGCAGTAAAGAATCTCCCTGCAATGCAGGGGACGCAGGAGATATGGGTTTGATCCCTGGGTCATGAGGATCCCCTGCAGGATGACACAGCAACCCACTCCAGTATTCTTGCCTGGAGATTCCCATGAACAGAGGGACCTACAGTCCATAGGGTTGCATAGAGTCAGACGTGACTGAAGTGACTTATCACAGCACATACACAGTATAATATATATATTTGCAGTGAAACTACCTATTGACAATAAGACCATGAAAAACTCATCCCTACATACAATGTTCTAAATTGTTTACATAGAAAGAATCTCCAAATTGCTTCAGATGGTCTTCGTGCCAAAGTAAGGATCCTATTCCTCAAAACTCTTAACTTCGGTTTGAATGTTTAAAAAAATTGATTGTAAAACAATTCTTAATCCTTTGAAGATAAAATCACAACATGCTGAATATGAGAAATCAGTTTTTAATATCTTCTTTAAATAAGAAGTGGATATATTGCCCCAAGGGTCTTCCCAGGTGACCTCAGTTTAGTTCAGTTCAGTTGTTCAGTCATGTCCAACTCTTTGCGACCCCATGGCACGACAGGGAGGCACGCCAGGCCTCCCTGTCCATCACCAACTCTGGAGTTCACTCACATTTACATTCATCAAGTCAGTGATGTCATCCAGCCATCTCATACCCTGTCGTCCCCTTCTCCTCCTGCCCCCAATCCCTCCCAGAATCAAAGTCTTTTCCAATGAGTCAACTCTTCCCAAGAGGTGGCCAAAGTACTGGAGTTTCAGCTTTAGCATCATTCCTTCCAAAGAAATCCCAGGGCTGATCTCCTTCAGAATGGACTGGTTGGATCTCCCTTGAAGGCCAAGGGACTCTCAAGAGTCTTCTCCAACATCACAGTTCAAAAGCATCAATTCTTCGGCACTCAGCTTTCTTCACAGTCCAACTCTCACATCCATACACAACTACTGGAAAACGATAGCCTTGACTAGACGGACCTTAGTCGGCAAAGTAATGTCTCTTCTTTTCAATATGCTATCTAGGTTGATCATTACTTTTCTTCCAAGTAGTAAGCGTCTTTTAATTTCATGGCTGCAGTCACCATCTGCAGTGATTTTGGAGCCCCAAAAATAAAGTCTCACACTGTTTCCACTGTTTCCCCATCTATTTCCCATGAAGTGATGGGACCAGATGCCATGATCTTCATTTTCTGAATGTTGAGCTTTAAGCCAACTGTTTTCACTCTCTTCTTTCATTTTCATCAAGAGGCTTTTTAGTTCCTCTTCACTTTCTGCCATAAGGGTGGTGTCATCTGCATATCTGAGGTTATTGATATTTCTCCTGGCAATCTTGATTCCAGCTTGTGCTTCTTCCAGCCCAGCTTTCTCATGATGTACTCTGCATAGAAGTTAAATAAGCAGGGTGACAATATACAGCCTTGACGTGCTCCTTTTCCTATTTGGAACCAGTCTGTTGTTCCATGTCCAGTTCTAACTGTTGCTGCCTGACCTGCATACAGATTTCTCAGGAGGCAGGTCAGGTGGTCTGGTATTCCCATCTCTATCAGAATTTTCCACAGTTTATTGTGATCCACACAGTCAAAGGCTTTGGCATAGTCAATAAAACAGAAATAGATGTTTTTGTGGAATTCTCTTGCTTTTTCCATGATCCAGTAGATGTTAGCAATTGGATCTCTGGTTCCTCTGCCTTTTCTAAAACCAGCTTGAACATCAGGAAGTTCACGGTTCACATATTGCTAAAGCCTAGCTTGGAGAATTTTGAGCATTACTTTACTAGCATGTGAGGTGAGGTGAGGTGAAGTCGCTCAGTTGTGTTCGACTCTGCAACCCACTGGACTGTAACCTACTAGGCTTCTCCGTCCATGGGATTCTCCAGGCAAGAATACTGAAGTGGATTGCCATTTCCTCCTCTAGGTGATCTTCCCGACCCTGGGATTGAACCCGGGTCTCCCACATTGGAGGCAGACGCTTTAACCTCTGAGCCACCAGGGAAGCCCTGGATGAGTGCAATTGTGCGGTAGTTTGAGCATTCTTAGGTACTTCTCTAGTGACTCAGACGGTAAAGCGTCTGTCTACAATGTGGAAGACCTGGATTCGATCCCTGGGTCAGGAAGATCCGCTGGAGAAGGAAATGGCAATCCATTCCAGTACTATTGCCTGGAAAATCCCATGGACAGAGAATCCATGGGGTCGCAAAGAGTCGGACACGACTGAATGACTTCACTTTCACTTTCACTTTGAGCATTCTTTGGCATTGCCTTTCTTTGGAACTGGAATGAAAACTGACCTTTTCCAGTCCTGTGGCCACTGCTAGTGGTAAAGAATCCACCTGCCAATGCAATCCCTGGGTCAGGATGATCCCCTGGAGGAGAAAATTGCAACCCATTCCAGTATTCTTGCCTGGGAAATTCCTCCAGACAGAGAAGCCTGGTGGGTTATAGACCATGGGATGCAAAAGAGTTGGACACGACTTAGCAACTAACCAACAATAATAACATATTGCACTGAAAACAATACTGGGAAATCCAGTATTAGAGAATTGATTTCAGGTGTTGAGTGAATTCAAGATAAATTTACACTTGATTATTTGAATGTACAACAAATGATCCTGATATCATCTAACTTGTAACTGGATATATGTTTAGCTTGCTATAGACTGCTTTATAGGAAGTCACTTATTGTATTCTTTGATTTTTTTCCATAGTCCTTGAAGTAATTTGTCTAACATAAGGGTAATGCCTTAACAATCCACAGGCAGTGCTGTTTCATTAAACATGTAATGTGGAATTTGGAATCAGAATTTAGCCAGATTTTATCTTTCCTGTTATTATAACCAATTCAGTTCAGTTCATTTCAGTTCAGTTCAGTTGCTCAGTCGTGTCCGACTCTTTGCGACCCCAAGAATCGCAGCAGGCCAGGCCTCCCTGTCCATCACCAACTCCTGGAGTTCACTCAGATTCATGTCCATTAAGTTAGTGATCCCATCCAGCCATCTCAGTCCTTCCAATATCCAAATGCTTAAATAACTTACCAACTTTTTCTTAGATTTTAGCAACTTAGAAATTTGTTACGAAATAAAACGTGAAATATTGATTTTACAGTATTAACTTACATAGAAATGTTATCAAAAAACAGCTTAAAATGTAACTCTTTGCAGATGATGATATTATATACAGGAAACTCTAAAGACTCTACCAAGAAACTGTTAGAACTAATAAAATAATTTAATAAAGTTGCAGGATACAAAGTCAATATACAAAAATCTGTTGCATGTCTGTACACTAACAATGAATTATCAAAAAGAGAAATTAAGAAAAGAATCTCATTTCCAATTACATGACAAATAAAATATTTAGGAATTAATGTAACCAAGGAAGTGAAAGATCCATGCATTTAAAACTATAATACATTGACGAAATAAACTGAAGACACAAAGAAATGGAAGGATATTTGGTGTTCATGGATTGCAAGAATTAACATTGTTAAAACAGCCATGCTATCTAAAGCAATCTACAGATTCAATGCAACCTATATCAAAATTCCAAGGGCATTTTTCACAAAAATAGGGAAAAAAAAAAAAAACCTAAAATTTATATGAAACCAAATAGCCAAAGCAATCTTGAGAAAGATGAATGAAGCATCACACTTTCTGATTTGAAACTATATCACAAAGCTATAGCAATCAAAATAGTATAGTATTAGCATTAAAACACACAAGTCAAAGGAACAGAATATAGAGCCCAGAAATAAATCTCCACATATAGGGTCAATTACTTTGTGACAAAGAGCCAAGAATATGCAATGCATATCTTCAATAAATGATAGAGGGAAAACTGGATAGCTAATACAAAAGAGTGAAACTGGAACCCTATATTATACAATACACAAAAATCAACTCTAAATTGATTAGAAATTGAACATAAGACCTGAAGCCATAAAACTCCTAGAAGAAAGCATAGATGTAAATTCCTTGACATTGGTTTTGGTGATATTTTCTTGGATTTGATCCCAAAAGCAAAAAATAACAAATGTGACCACATCAAACTAAAAAGCATCTACACAGCAAAGGAGAGCACCAGCAAAATGAAAAAAACAACTATCATGAAAAAAAAACACACACAAAATAGAAAGTATTACTGAGCATATAAAGAAAAGGGAACCCTTGTGTAATCTTGGTAGGAATGTAAACTGGCACAGCCACTATGAAAAACAATATGGAGATTTTTCCAAAAATTAAAAGTAAAACTAATGTATGATTCAGCAATTTCATTTCTGGGATATATCTGAAGGAAATTATTGAATACTACAGGAGGAAAGGAAGGATGGAAAGACAGGGGAACGGGATACTTAGGGAGTCTGGGACTGACATGAACACACTGTTGTATTTAAAACTGATAACCATCAAGATCTACTGCATAGCACAGGGAACTCTGCTCAATGTTACATGGCAGCCTGGCTGGGAGGGGAGTTTAGAGGAGAAAGGATACATATATATGTATGGCCAAGTCACTTTGCTGTCTACTTGAAACTACAGCAACGTTGTTTATTGGCTATATTCCAACAAAAAGTAAAAGTTTTTTAAAAAACAGTCAAAAAATGCTTTGCTGAAAACTTTTGGAAAGTTTGGGGTTTTTGGCGGGGGTGGGGGGAGTATGAGCCACTGTTGGAGAAGGCAATGGCACCCTACTCCAGTACTCTTGCCTGGAAAATCCCATGGATGGAGGAGCCTAGTAGGCTGCAGTCCATGGGGTCGGGAAGAGTCGGACACGACTGAGCAACAACTTCACTTTCACTTTTCACTTTCATGCATTGGAGAAGGAAATGGCAACCCACTCCAGTGTTCTTGCCTGGAGAATCCCAGGGACGGGGGAGCCTGGTGGGCTGCCGTCTATGGCATCGCACAGAGTCGGACATGACTGCAGCGACTTAGCAGCAGCAGCAGCACCATGAGCCACTGTCTCCTTGAATGCCTCCACAATAAGCCTTTCTCTGTTCCAAAAAATAATACTATAGAGACATTAAAAGAAAATATGAAGAGTTTTTAAACTATTCTTGAGATTGAGAAAGACTTCCAAGTATGCCACAAAATACAGAAACTGTAAAAAGAAAGAAAAAGATGATAAACATGACTATATGTCATAAAAAGTGTTCTACCTAGAAAAAAAGCATAAAGTCAAAGGTCAAATAACAGAAAAATATTTGCAACATATATATTACAGACAAAAGTTGTCTTCATTAGCATGCGTGTGTGTGCTCAGACACTCAGTTGTGTCTGACTCTTTTGTGACCCCTTGGACTATCCCATCAGGCCCCTCTGTCCATGGAATTCTCCCAGAGAGAATACTGGAGTGGGATACAATTTCCTCCTCCAGGGGATCTTCCCAACTAAGGGCTCAAAACTGCATCTCTTAGATCTCCTTCATTGACAGGCAGATTCTTTATCACTAGTGCCACCTGCATTAGCTTATGTCTCTACAAACCAATAAGGGAAAACCAACAGCTTCAAAGAAAATAGGGGAGAGAAAAAAAGGGGAAGGACATCATTCACAATAAAATAAACAGATGGCTTTCAAAGACCTGGATTGAGGTTCAGCATTATACATTATAGACATTTGAATTTAAAAGTACAGTGAGAAACCATTTTTCACGTATCATATGGCTAATGATCCAAAAGTGTGGTAACACTGTGTTACCATCCTATCTCAGAGGAAACAAACATGCCAAATTGTGGTTGGTCAGTTGCAAACAGTACAACCTCTGGAGCAAACATTTTGGCAATATATATCAGAATCTCAGACTCACATACCCTGAGATCCAGCCCCAGAGAAACAAAACCAATAGGAGATATATAGATATACATATAGATACAGATATAGATATAAAAGGAGACATTATAAGAATTGGCTCACACAATCTGTAATCTGCAAGCTAGAGAAACAAGAAAGCCAGTGGCATGATTCAGTCCAAGTCCAAAGGCCTATGGGCCATGGAGTTGTGATGTAAATCCTGGAGACCAAGGCCCAAGAACCAGGAGCTCCAAGTGGAGATGATGGATGTCCCAGCTCAAAAAAGAAGAGAAGGAATCCACCCCTTTCTCCACCTTCTAGTTCCATTTGGGCCCCAGGGAATGGATGACACCCACATTGGTGAGGGTGATCTCTTTACTCTTCACTGAATCTAATGCTAATCTCTTCCAGAAACACCCTCACAGGTACACCCAGAAGTAATGTTTTACCAGCTATCTGGTCAACCCTGAGATCCTTCAAGTTAATATATAACATTAACCAACACACCTGCCTTTCCAAGGTCATGAGAATGCCATCATATACACAGTCACCAAATTTGCAGTGAAGAAGAGGGAAAGGAAATAATTCTGGAAGTCTGATACTTTATCTAAAAGAGACTGGGCTTTTGGCATGCAAGATCTTAATTCCCCAACCAGGGATTGAATCCAGGCCCCAGCAGTGAAAGTATCAAGTCCTAATCACTGGACTACCAGGAAATTTCCTGCAAGAGATTGTTTTAAAAGAAAAAATAAAAATTTAACCAGAAAAAACCTAAGTCACTCTTATTTGGGAAATTTAAGTTATAGTTTCCATATTAGTGTGATAGAGGCTTAAAACCTTCATGATTTGGGATCTGTTAAAGTTTAACCTCAAAGCCTAGATAATACATAGAAAAGATCTGAAATGAAAAGATGGCAGTGAGAATGGACAAAAATATTCAGGAATCCAGCTGAATGTAGACAGTATAGGAAAAAAAGAAATCTAGGTTTCAAGGTTTCATGTCTGGATACCTTACTTGACCATGGTACTAGTCCTTGATATGTGTCCTGGTCTCTTCTGAGCTCATGATTGAGGGGTGGAGCTGTTAACTATGAATCTTCTAACTATGTGACAGGGAAGATGTAAGAAAGACAAATAGCATCTCTTTCCCCACCAAATTTACTATCCTTTTCAGGGCTGAAAACTGGTCTCATGGAAATATTACTTTTCCAGAAAATGCTGACCTAAGCTTGACTCTGTAGTTCATCTGTGAAAAATCTAGGGTAAGATTTCAATAATGACAAGAAACTGGAAAACTTAATCTATAAGAGCTGAATCCCTCTCTAAAGCTTGAAGAATCCAGTTTATTCTGGGTCTTGTAGTGGGTACCAAATTAGTGATCCTTCTCACTTCCTGCTTAAAAAAAAAAAATTCAGTAATTCCTGGTGGTCTAGTGGTTAGGACTCAACTTCCACAGCTGGAGGCCAGGTTCAATCCCCGGCCAGCAAACTAAGATTCTGCAAGCCACACAGTGTAGATAAAAAACAAAATTTTTTAAATAAAACATTTTTTAAAGTTCATGCCTAGGTATCTACTTTTTTTTATATTGAAAAATCCCCTTTTTTCTGCTACAGGTTTGCAGTCCATGTACTGACTTCCATTGAGAACACACTGCTGCTGCTAAGTCACTTCAGTCGTGTCCGACTCTGTGTGACCCCATAGACATCAGCCCACCAGGCTCCCCCATCCCTGGGATTCTCCAGGCAAGAACACTGGAGTGGGTTGCCATTTCCTTCTCCAATGAATGAAGATGAAAAGTGAAAGTGAAGTCGCTCAGCCGTGTCCAACTCCTAGCAACCCCATGGACTGCAGCCTACCAGGCTCCTCCATCCATGGGATTTTCCAGGCAAGAGTACTGGAGTGAGGTGCCATTGCCTTCTCCAGAGAACACACTACTTGCCTTTATAACAATAGTGACATGATCTTACCCACAAGGATATCTCTCACTCCATGGTATCAACCAACAAATTATATCAGAATGTATCACAAGCCCCTTTACATCTATACAAGACATAAATGCACATAATACTGATGAACAGGAATAGTTTCCTTGCAGTTTGCTGATTCAAAGCAAAGAAGAGGGATGATAACTTTGACATGTTAAGAAGAAATTCATTGTACAAAGACCTGTGATAATAATTTAGGTAAGAAACAGAACAGGTCCATGAAGAAAAAGTGGATCGAATTTGGAAATGGAAACTCACGTTTACTGAGAATGTCAAGTTGAATGTGTTAATCAAGTTTCTTGTTTAAGATCAAGTAAACTGGAGTCCTTACATACTAAGCAAGAAAAATAGGGGTAGATATGTGAGGTGGTGCATCTCTGAATTTTGCTTCCACATCTTCCCAAGTGTCCAGTTTTGGTCTAAGAACAGATGTGAACTTCATAATGAAGTTGTATGACACTGACCTGTGCCCTCTTCATTTTCTCTGCCTCCACCCAAGCATCACAGATTTTGCCCCCACAGATTTTGAATGCCTGAAATTATAGATAATGACTTCATTCAAGCTGATTCCATGAACAGAAACAAATTCTACCAAGTTTGCACTAGACAACAATCATCTTAACTGTGGGATGAGATTTGACATAATTTTTCCAGTTATAGCAGTCTGATTTAACCAAGAGATAATTTAGGTTAAGTTGCCCCCTAGAGGCAGCCGGGGGAAAAAAAAAACCTAAAACTGTCAAGAAATAATAAGAGAAAGTCCAAATAAAAATATATGTTAGTAAACAGAAAATACAAAATGGATAACAGAATTCTTCCATTTTACATATTTCCATTTTTCAGAACAAAGAATAGAGGTAGGATCTCTAATCATCTGTCGTATATAAATATTTACTCCAATTGCTGAGATACAATTTTTTTTAAATTATGTTCTCCCAAAAATGATATTCTGGTAAATCTGTATCACTCAGTAATTAAACTACAAATGAGATTGGTAGAGGATAAATAAAGACAACAGACAATCAGAATAGATGACTTTCCCAGAAATAAATATCCATTTCTGCATCCACATTTGATTTAACAAACAGTGTGACTTTTTTATATTGCTAAAATTTTTTAAGTTTTGTTTTTATGTCACTGCTGCTGCTGTTGGTAAGTCACTTCAGTCGTGTTCAACTCTGTACGACCCCATAGACGGTAGCCCACCAGACTCCCCTGGCCCTGGGATTCTCCAGACAAGAGTACTGGAGTGGGGTGCCATTGCCTTCTCCGTTTTATGTCATTAAGAACCCTTTTGAGTGTCACTTCACTATCCCCAGTGATCCAATTTTATGGCTTTTAGGGGATTTCTCTGGTGGTCCAGTGGAAATATCCACTGACAATACAGGGAGCCTGAATTTGATCCCTGGTCAGGGGAACTATTAATAAATCCCACGTACCGCAACTAAGAGTTTGCCTAAAGCAACTAAAGATCCTGCATGCTGCAACAAAGATCAAAGACCACATGTGCCACAACCAAGACCTGGCATAGCCACATAAATAAATAATTTGTAAAGGCTTTCAATCAAGGCCAACAGGGAGGTGTTGATGCTTTGCTTTATTTGGCATGCATAATGTAGCTGGAATTTTCCATCTCCAAGTAAAAATCTAGTGCAATCTTCATTCCCTGATAAGAGTTCTAAAGGAAAGAAAAGGACAAGTTTAATGATCACTGAAGGCAGTCGGCTTGCACCACTGTTGACTACAGTTTAGATCAGGAAGCAGCCTGCAGAGGAAAGCAGGTCTGGTTCCATCACAATTATTGATATTTTCAATCAACAGCATTTTTGTTTGTGGAAAAAAATTAATGCCAGGTGTAAAAGAGGAGTTCAAAAGCTCAAACTGAAGTTAAGAAATGATTTAGAGAAAACAGCATAAAGCTGATTTGAAGATGGTGAATATTAAAATCTAGAAAAAGTAAGCTTTGAAGATGATGAATATTTAGAAAAAATAAGCCTTAGAGTTCATGAGCTGGGAGAAGAGACAAAGCTGGTAATTGACCATTTCTTGGGTAATGATTAATGTATATGAAATGTAATTTACTAACTGGTAAATAGTCACTCCTTTCATAGTATAATAGTTTCCATATTCTAACAGAGATCTCTAAAATTAAATCATCTAATGAACATTTCTTTAAAAACAAAAAGTCACTACACATTAAAGTTCATATTCTATTGTGTTTCTACACAATTATGTCACACATCTCAATAAATTTTTAAGATCAATTGCTTACCTGCACAGTTTGTGTCTGTCAGTTTGGGTTACTTATATACCACACATCACTTAGTGTGTTAAGTGATCAACAACTTGCATGCAAAGCAGCAATAAATATTTAAAAAAGAAGAATACATTCTTGCAATTGTTAAAATTGGATAACTTCAAATTACAAAGAACAAAAATTAATATAATTTGTTCTATGCTTTTAAAATTTCTTTTATGTAGCTCAGATTGAGGTTTCATAGGGGAATTCCCTGGCTGAACAGTGGTTAAGATTCCATACTTCACTGGCCCAGCCAAAAATTTAAATTAGCAAATTTATAAAAAGTAAGATTTGATGGATGGCAAAACTTCTAGGCCTCACATTTTATCTAAGATTTTGTTAGTAGCCTAATTGTGAACTGTTTAAGTGATACCTGGAAAACCCATTTCATCTAAAGTTTTCTTTTAATTTTCTGACATAATCCTTGCAACCTCCCCATTCAGACACTGCACTCTGAATTCGCAAGGGTTTTAGGCAGTTTTCACTCATGCTAGATGTCAACTGCAGTTTAGCCAGGTGCTCTGCTCCATATCTTCTCATATCTGACCCAGGCTGATGGTGGGGTTTGCACTTCAAACACTGCCAGTTGTTATGATGGAGAGGAAAAAGCTATGGAGGGTCTCACATTGGCTATTAAATGTCTCGAGCATAAAGTGATACATATCATTTCTGCTTACAACTAATTCATCTCTTGGCTTGGTTGGGTGAGGGCCCTCTTCTGGGTCACAGACTTCTCCTTGTGTCCTTACAGAATGGAAAGACTTGGGATTTTTCTGGAGACTCTTTTAATTTTATTTTTTTAAATATAAATTTATTTATTTTACTTGGAGGCTAATTACTTTACAATATTGTATTGGTTTTGCCATACATCAGCATGAATCTGCCACGGGTGTACACGTGTTCCCCATCCTGAAGCCCCTCCACCTCCTTCCCCATACCATCCCTCTGGGTCATCCCAGTGCACCAGCCCCCGAGCATCCTGTATCATGCATCAAACCTGGACTGGTGATTCATTTCACATATGATATCATACATGTTTCAGTGCCATTCTCCCAAATCATCCCACCCTCGCCCTCTCCCACAGAGTCCAAAAGACTGTTCTATACATCGTGTCTCTCTTTGCTGTGGAGACTCTTTTATAAGGGCTAATTCCATTCATGAAGGCTCTGTCCTCATGACCCATTTCCTCCCTAAAGTCCCCACCTCCTAACACCATCACTTTGGACATTAGGATTTTAAGAGCATACAAACATTGAAACCAGTAATCACCTCACAGTGTTTGTGGAATCTGGGAGTGGCTTAGATGGGTGGTTCTGGTTCAGAATCTTTCATGAGGTTTGCTGTTGTTGCTGTTGTTCAATAACACAGTTGTGTCCGACTCTGTGACCCCATGGACTGCAGCACACCAGGCCTCTCTGTCCCCTCACCATCTCCCAAGTTTTGCCCAAGTTCATCTCCATTGCATTGGTGATACCATCCAGCCATCTCATCCTCTGATGCCCTCTTCTCCTTTTGAGAAGAAGGTTTGTTACTTTTGGTAAGCTCTTTTGAGGAAAAACAAACCCATGGTCTAGAAGGAGACAATGGTCAATGGTTGCTGCCTAGTTCCTTAACAGCTGGGCCATACACAGGACCAGCCTTCTCATGCCCCAGTTCCCCTTATGTAATCTCCCTGCTCTTGAAGAATAGTTTCAGTTCCGTTCACTCAGTTGTGTCCAACTCTTTGCAACCCCATGAACCACAGCACACCAGGCCTCCCTGTCCATCACCAACTCCTGGAGTTTACCCAAACTCATGTCCACTGAGTCAGTGATGCTATCCAACCATCTTATCCTCTGTCATCCCCTTCTCCTCCTGCCCTCAATCTTTCCCAGCAGCAGGGTCTTTTCAAATGAGTCAGCTCTTCGCATCAGGTGGCCAAAGTATTGGAGTTTCAGCTTCAACATCAGTCCTTCCAATGAACACCCAAGTAATGAGGGTGTGAGGGTCATAGGGGAGAGGAAGCACTTGGATGGGACTGCTCCCTGAGGACAAAGTGGTGGGAATGAGGACTGGATTAAACTATTCCACGTGATCCAGTCCTCATTCCCATCACTTTGTCCTCAGGGAGCAGTCCCATCCAAGTGCTTCCCCTTCCCCATGACCTTCATACCCTCATTCTAATAAGCAAATGTTTGTCCTCAAAAGAAAGAATTCTAAAAACAAAAAACAAAAAAACTTTCAGATGAATGTGTAAGGAAGTTGTGATACATATACACAATGGAGTATTCAGTTCAGTTCAGGCACTCAGTCGTGTCCGACTCTTTGTTACCCCATGAATCGCAGCACGCCAGGCCTCCCTGTCCATCACCATCTCCTGGAGTTCACTCAGTCTCATGTCCATCGAGTCGGTGATGCCATCCAGCCATCTCATCCTCGGTCGTCCCCTTCTCCTCCTGCCCCTAATCCCTCCCAGCATCAGTCTTTCCCAATGAGTCAACTCTTCTCATGAGGTGGCCAAAGTACTGGAGTTTCAGCTTCAGCATCATTCCTTCCAAAGAACACCCAGAACTGATCTCCTTCAGAATGGACTGGTTGGATCTCCTTGCAGTCCAACGGACTCTCAAGAGTCTTCTCCAACACCACAGTTCAAAAGCATCAAGTCTTCAGAACTCAGCTTTCTTCACAGTCCAACTCTCACATCCATACATGACCACTGGAAAAACCATAGCCTTGACTAGGACCTTTGTTGGCAAAGTAATGTCTCTGCTTTTGAATATGCTATCTAGGTTGGTCATAACTTTCCTTCCAAGGAGTAAGCGTCTTTTAATTTCATGGCTGCAGTCACCATCTGCAGTGATTTTGGAGCCCAGAAAAATAAAGTCTGACACTGCTTCCACTGTTTCCCCATCTATTTCCCATGAAGTACTCAGCTATAAAAAGGAATGCATTTGAATCATTTCTAATGAGTGGATGACCCTAGAGCCTATTGTACACAGTGAAGTAAGTCAGAAAGAGAAAGACAAATATCAAATATTAATGCATATATATGAAATCCAGAAAGATAGCACTGATGATCCTACATGGAGGGCAGCAAAGGAGATGCTGACATAAAGAACAGACTTTTGGACACAGTGGAAGAGGGTGGGGTGATTTGAAAGGATAGCACTGAAACATATACATTACCATATGTAAAATAGATAGCCGTATGATGCAGGGAACACAAAGCCAGTGCTCTGTGACAAATTAGAGAGGTGGAATGGGAAGGGCAGTGGGAGAGGTGTTCAAGAGGGAGGGAACATATGCATACCTATGGCTGCTTCATGTTGATACATGGCAGAAATCATCACAATATTGTAATTATCCTCTAACTAAAAATTTTAAAAAAGAGAAAGAAAGAAAGAATTCTGAGAACGGGAAGATACCAGCTGAAATAAATAACATTTTTTTCACTCCTGAAATTACTACCATAAAACAAGATAAAATCTTAAGAGCCATGTGGAGGATTTAAGTGCACAAATGGTTAATTATCACAAACTTATAGCAAGACGCCTATTGATTTACTGTTTAGGTTAAATATTATTTAAATAGATTAAACAATATAGCTTCACACGGCTTGTGAAAAATGCTAGGGGTCTCAATGAATGTCTGAATAAAACAGAGAGGAAAAATTCTCATCCAGGATTTTCAGGCAAAAAGGATCCTATCTTTAAAGCCAGAGCAAATTTGCATAGTATTAGGGCAGGACCAAAGAGAAGGCCACCTTGGTGAAATAGTAAGCTAAACTAACTGAAGAGGGCAAATTACACATGGAAAGTTATTTCTGTTAACAAAAGTAGAGTGTTTTTGAAGGGAAAAAAGTACTCTTGAAAAAGGACTTTGTCAAAGAAAAACAGCTATGCCAGAGAGTCACTCACAAGCGTCACTCTCTTATCTGGTATCAGTGTTACAGATGATTTAGGATAAAAAAAAATTGTGCAGTTACATGAAAATTCAGCCCTAATATGGAGGAAAAACTATTTTTGAAGATTGCTTCAGTCACCATTTTGTGCCAGTTGTTGAGGATTAGCTAAAACAAGCATCATTAAACCTCAGTAGTGTTCTGGCCATCAAACATCCTTAAAAAATATATATAAAATAAATAGTTTAATCCAGAAATAAAAAAAATTTAAAATAGACATATTTAAATATACAAGTGTTCAGGCAAGAACACATTAGAAGATATAATGAGTAAGTTAGACGTTTACATATTTCTATCTATATTTAGTGCTATGGACTGAATTGTTAGTCTTCAAATTCATACGTTGAAGCTCTAACACCAAGGTGACTATATTACAGTAAGGAAGCAATTAAGATTAAATAAGGTCGTAAGAGTAGAGCTCTGATCTTAAAGGATTAATGTCCCTATAAGTGGTGACACCAAAGAGCTGGCTCTTTCTACCTCTCTGCCCTATAAGGACACCACAAGACAGGAAGTTCTCACCAGAAACCAAATCAGCTGGCTCCTTGATCTTGGACTTCATAGCCTCCAGAACTGTAGAAAATAAATATCTACTGTTTAAACCACCTAGTCTATGGCATTCTGTTACGGCATTCAGAACTAACACATTTTAAGTCACCATGAAAGAGACAGCTACGTACAGAGACAGATTCCAGCATGTTGTACTGGCCTCAGAAACCGCAAACATATTGCAGTCAGTAATAATCGATTTTCTGAAATGGTTTCCCTTTCTCTGAGGAAAGTTCCAAACGAAAAATACCATCGTCTTCACTAGATTTACTTAGTAATTGTATTCCTGGAAAATTCAGAATTTATCTCAATGATGCAAAAAGTACATAGAGTTTATATGTAAAGTGAATTTTGTTCTAGACTAAGCATGTGCAAACATCTTTTAACTGTGCATGACATTCAAAAGTCACACAAAGGTGGGCAGCTCTTCACTGGGTGCGACTTGTGCCAGCATACTAGTTCCCTTCTCAGAAAGTTCTAGTAACACCTCATTGTGAAACAATTTAAAAAAGTCTCCATTAGTTTCACACTATCCCCCTGGAAGCAATACTGTCCCCACTGAAAATCACCATTTCAGGGTTTAGAAAGAGGGCAATCTGACACAGCTCTAGGGCCATAGGAAATATCAACAGAGAAAGTCACACCAGCTAACTGAGCCAGTGGGCAAGGTGAGTGCACAGGGCTAATGGTGAGAAGGATCAAAGGTGAAAGAGGGCACAGCATATTCAGAACACTGAAGGCATATAACATGGCTGGGACATTCAGTCAGTCAGTCAGTTCAGTCGCTCAGTTGTGTCCAACTCCTTGTGACCCCATGAATCGCAGCACCCCAGGCCTCCCTCTCAATCACCATCTCTCGGAGTTCACTCAGACTCACGTCCATCGAGTCCGTGATGCCATCCAGCCATCTCATCCTTGGCCGTCCCCCTTCTCCTCCTGCCCCCAATCCCTCCCAGCATCAGAGTCTTTTCCCATGAGTCAGCTCTTCGCATGAAGTGGCCAAAGTACTGGAGTTTCAGCTTTAGCACCATTCTTTCCAAAGAAATCCCAGGGCTGATCTCCTCTAGAACGGACTGGTTGGATCTCCTTGCAGTCCAAGGGACTCTCAAGAGTCTTCTCCAACACCACAGTTCAAAAGCATCTGTTCTTCGGCACTCAGCTTTCTTCACAGTCCAACTCTCACATCCATACAGGACTACTGGAAAACCCATAGCCTTGACTAGACAGACCTTTATTGGCAAAGTAATGTCTCTGCTTTTCAACATGCTGTCTAGGTTGGTCATAACTTTTCTTCCAAGGAGTAAGCGTCTTTAATTTCATGGCTGCAGTCACCATTTGCGGTGATTTTGGAGCCCAAAAAATAAAGTCTGACACTGATTCCACTGTTTCCCCATCTATTTCCCATGAAGTGATGAGACCAGATGCCGTGATCTTCATTTTCTGAATGTTGAGCTTTAAACCAACTTTTTCACTCTCTTCTTTCACTTTCATCAAGAGGCTTTTTAGTTCCTCTTCACTTTCTGCCATAAGGGTGGTGTCATTGCATATCTGAGGTTATTGATATTTTTCCCTGCAATCTTGATTCCAGCTTGTGCTTTTCCAGCCCAGCATTTCTCATGATGTACTCTGCACATAAGTTAAATAAGCAGGGTGACAATAAATCGCTTTAATATACACTTGCCAAACCGACTCGTAGATATAAAGAACAGATTTGTGGTTGCCAAGGGAGGTGGAGTGAGGAAGGGATAAACTGGGAGGTTGAGGTTAGCATTACACCCATAAGATTTTCCAGGCAATAACACTGGAGTGGGTTGCCACCTCCTTCTTCAGGGGATCTTTCCAACTCAGGGATCAAACCCACATCTCTTACATCCCCTGCATTGGCAGGCAGATTCTTTACCACTAGTGCCATCTGGGAAGTCCTTTGATATATATATGTACACATTATATGTATATATATAGGCATATATATGTGTGTATATATACGGGTCACCTTGCTGTGAAGCAGATATTAACATAGCATTGTAAACCAGCTATACTTCAATTAAAATATAAAATAAAAATCTAAATGGACTTTCACTGCCATTTAAATAATGAAGAAAAAGAATCAAGCCTAAAAATCCTATTGAAATGATACAGAAATAATTGGTTTCTCTATGGCTGATTCATGTTGATGTATCGTAGAAACTAACACAGTGTTGTAAATCAATTACCCTTCAGTTAAAAATAAATCCATTTGTATACATAACAAAAATAAATTAAAGTGAAACAGACAATAATACCAAAAAAAAAAAGAATCAGTTTCTGACTGCCTTCCAAAGGTCTGACACTGATGCAGCAAGTATTTTTGTACAATTCTCAACTTAAAATTTTTATCAGAGAACATCAAAAGGAAGCCGAACTTTCAAACTTAGAAATGGAGTGTCTCATTAAAGAGCGAAGAGTAGCAACTCAAAGGTAATATTAGCATCTTTCTTCCTATCTCAGTTGACATTAGATTCAGCACCTCTGTCATCTCTGGGTTGAGAGGTTTCTCTGCCTTCTCATCAGAGCCCTCTCTGAGCATTAGACTGGAACAAGAGGTCACAAGTGACAGCTTTGCTAGATCTGACCCACAGGCGGATTTTTTTTCCCCACAGTGTTACCTACTAAGCATGCTTTTAAAGCTATAGTTACCAACACGTGAAAATCTATATTTTGAACTCCTCTGGAGTTATCAGAAGAATTGGCAACTGTGGGTCTACATGACCTCGTGTCAACAGAAGCTAGCACTGACAAAGGGCGGGCCGCTTCAGTAAGGAAACGTGTGCTCGGTTTCCACTCCCTCATCTCTTCTGCTGTCCACCACTTAGGTCTGGTCTCAGTTATTATTTGTCATTGGACTATGGAGTGTTTTTCTTACAGCTGGTGTGGTTGCCTGAATGAGAATCCTCAGGAAGAAATGTCCACATCCTAATTCCCAGGCCCTGTGAATCACCTTCTTTGAAAAAGAGCCTTTTCATATGTCATTTAAGTTAAGTATCCTGAGATTAAGCAACATCCTGGACTATCCAAGTGGGTCCTAAATCCGATGATAGATGTCTTTTAGGAGAGAGACACGCAAAGCAGACAGAAGAGGAGAACACAGACACAGGGAAGAAGGCAATGCGAGACAGAGGCAGAGACTGGAGTGATGTAGCCACAGACCGAGGAAGCCAAAGGATACTGGAAGAGACAAGGAAGGCGTCTCCTCTGGAACTTTGGAGGGACTGAAGCTCCACGGACATCTTGATTTCAGACTTGTGGCCTCCAGATGTGTGAGAGAGTACACTTCTCATGTTTTAAACCACTCAATTTGTGGTATTTTGTTATGGCAGCCCTAAGATATTTCAGAGGTAATGGAAAAGTCAGAGCTAATGGCAAAGAATGTGGCTTGCAATCACATAATTAAAGTAAAATATACAGCTAAGGTCTCGAAAAGAATAATTTAGTAAGGAAAAATAAAATAAATGAAGAGGTGAGACCCAAATGCTAGCATAAGGAATACCCATAATTATTAAGAAGAATTCAGAGGAGAATGAGGATACAGACAAGGATTTGAGAAGCAAGAGAACACAGTCATTTTCATTGAGTGCTGACCCAGTCAGTATAGCAGTGAAAACTGATAAAAACATAGTGTAAATGAGTACAAGTATGTTTAAAGTGTTCGAGATACATACACAAGCCACTCACTTGAGAAATTTCTACCCAAGGGGAAAAAAAGCTAAAAGTGTCTGGAAATGGCAAATAGTTTCACTGAATGAACAATGTGTTTGCTTGTCTTCTTGTTTCTGTTTTGCGTTTTCTTTTTTTTTTTTTAATATAAGGAAGATATAATTGAAGGGAAATTTTTCTTTCCTCTGTATTGTACTTTTATTCTCAGAGGTTAAGGCAAATATTGAAAAATTTAGGACTAATCATTAAGTTGTGGTCATTAAAACAATGGATTTTATTAAGTCTTTCAAATCATTGAGATACAGTTGATATAATTGCTTATCATAGTTAGCTACAAAGTAAATATTACAAACAAAAATTGAATATATATTATTCACCAATCCAGCATTTTACATATTATTTACCTATTACATTTACAATAGATATTCAGACCAAGTTAATGACCTGCATAATTGTTTACTTACTATTTAAAATAAGTGGGATACTCACATAGTTTAAAGAAAGATATGATGCCCTGTGTTCCTCAAGGCTGAAAATACTATGGATGGATTTGGAAAAGAACTGTCACCACTATCTAGTACTGCAGCTATACAAGTACATAATTTAGTAATTACACGTATAAAATTTAATTTTGATAGCAATACATAATGTATATCTGATATCAATAATAATAGCTAACATCTATTAAGTGTTTGCTGTATGTTAGCCTTACGTAAATTAATTCATTTCGTTCTTCATGATTCTGATAGACAGGTACAATTATCATTCCCATTTTGCAGATGAGGAAATTAAAGCACAAAGAAGTTGAAGGTGTTACTTAAATCACACAGCAAGAGAGAGTGTTGGAAAAAAAGAAAGAGAGACTGTTGGCGTTTGCATCAAACCCATGCATTCTGACTCGAGTTTGCACTGGCAACCACAAAGATCTAAAATGCAAATCTCAGATGAAAGTATAATAATTTTCATTTACTCAAATAGAACATCTATGTATTGATCCAAGCACTGGAATTTTCATATTAGCTTCTATATTAACTAACTAGGTCATCAGAATTAACATATGCATCAAATTTAGGATACACTAAATAAAGCCACAATTGCTTTAATGTATTTATGATTCATTACTCTCTTTTCAAAATGTTGACAACTCACTGGACTTTTATCTATAAAGAAGCCAAGAAGAGTTTCAAAAGAATAGAGCCTCTTTCATAACATGGTTTATTAAGACTTGTTTGCATATACCATATCTCTCAATATCTAGCAATAACACATTATCAGAAGTTACTATACACCCTTTGCTGACAATAAACAAATCAGTACTTACGTCCATCTAAATAGACACACACAAACAAACACATATCTATGCTCTTGTGCAGTTAGTATAATATATGTAAATGTATTTCTTAGGGAAAAAATATAGAATGGATGGAAATGCTTCTGCTGTATTTGATGGGATTTCAATTCTGCCAATTGACAGGTGTTCACAGTTCAAAAGACTCATAGCTTCAGCTAAGGGTGGAATTTGGCTGCGTGTATTTTAAATAGCATCCTGAGGGAGTACTGTCCTTGTAAATGTACAGTATAAGAGCAATTCTAAGCTCATAATTAGATCTGGCATGTGGTGATCCATTATCATCCTCTGAAAGCAGGCATCTGCTACTTAGCTTTAAGAGCCATGACAAAACTGATTATAAAATTGTGATCATTAATACAATAGCTTTTATCAAATATTCAAATAATTGCAATCAGTAGAATTAATGTGGCAGTTAACAGCAATTAGCAGTGAAATAAATGCTCAAACAGAAAACTTGAAGGAACAGAACAATTAGTTACCAAGTCCTGTGGATTCTGCCACAGCTGAAAGATGCCATATGCTATAACTAAGACCTGGTACAGCCTAAATAAATAAATAAATATTTTTAAAAACATTTTCCTCTTCTGTACTCTAAGTTTTCCATCTCTAGAACTCTGCATACAATACCCTGCTGCTTAGAATGTCTTTTTCTCTCCACCTCTAACATTCCCCCTCTGTATAAACCCAACTCGGATTTCACCTCCTCTTTGTAGATTTTCTTGATCTCCGCACACTGCTAACCTCTGCCTTTGGACACTGAGTTTCACATCCACCTTCCCTGTGAAAATTTGCTATTTTCTGCCCTGAATTCTAGTTAGAATGGGCCCTATCTATCAGCTAGTTCAGTAGCCATGGATTCAACCAACTGCAGATGCACAGTTGATTGAATCTGGGGACACAGAACACGCCAATATGGAGAAATATGGAGGGCCCACCGAACAAGAAAAACTGGGGAAATCTGAGTAATATCATAGACTCTATTAATGTCAGTACCTTGACTATAATATTATACTGTAGTTTTGCAAGAAGTTACATTGAGAAGGCAATGGCGCCCACTCCAGTACTCTTGCCTGGAAGATCCCATGGACAGAGGAGCCCGGTAGGCTGCAGTCCATGGGGTTGCTAGGAGTTGGACATGACTGAGCAACTTCACTTTCACTTTTCACTTTCATGCATTGGAGAAGGAAATGGCAACCCACTCCAGTGTTCTTGTCTGGAGAGTCCCAGGGGCTGATGGGCTGCTGTCTATGGGGTCGCACAGAGTTGGACATGACTGAAGCGACTTAGCAGTAGCAGCAGCACATTGGGGAAAACTAGGGAAAAGGTACAAAGGATCTCCCTCTACTATATATTTCAACTACATGTTTAATATGAATCAACAATTATCTCAAAATAAAACATTAAATTAAAACACTAATACCCAGGGTAGCTTCTCAGAGAGTAAAAATGAAAATAACATTTTCAGCTTCTCTGCAGAGCAGAAGCTTGAAACTGCCCTTTCTATTGCACCTCTGATACAGTGGAACCTGAGAGAGAAATCACTCTGTCAGGTGCCTGAAAGAAATGGGTACCAAAAGATGTGGTACCCATTCATTGCATGAACCCCTATGATACAGAAATTCATTTGGTCTGCCTGGTTTCAGGAAGTGTCCACTTCAGATTAAAAGCTGATTTGCAAATAGGTTCACCTGTATCATTTTTCTAGATTCCACACACATGTTTTAATATATGAAATTTGCTATTCTCTCTGACTTACTTCACTCTGTATGACAACCTCTAAGTCCATCTGCTTCTCTGTGAATGGCACAATTTCATTCCTTTGGGCTGAGTAATATTCAACTGCATAATATGTGCCACATCCTCTTTATCCATTTCTTTGTCGATGGACATTTAAGTTGCTTCCATGTCCTAGCTATTGTAAACAGTGATGCAATAAACATTGGAGTGCATGTATCTTTTGGAATTATGATGTTCTCTGGGTATATGTCCAGGAAGAAAAGTTAAAAAAAAAATAGAAAAGCTGATGTGAGGGTCAAAGGTATACAGGAACTCCCTACACCATCTTTGCAATAGTAGTGGGTTGAATAGTATCCCCCAAGAACTCAGGTCCACCAAAACCTCATAATATGACCCTGTTTGGAAGTAGAGTCTTCACAGATGTAATTAAAGACCTTAAGATGAGATCATTCCAGGTTTAGAGTAAGCCCTAAATCCCATGACTGGTATTTTTACAAGAAGAAAAAAAGGGAAAATGGAGAATAAAGAGGTAATACATGTGAGGTCAGAGACAGAGATTGTATCAATAGTCATGCTGCCACAAACCAAGGAATGTCAGGAGCTGCTAGAAGCTGAAAGAAGCAAAGAGGTGTTTTCCCCAGAGCCTTCAAGCCTCAAGGAAGCATGGCTCCTTGATTTTGGACTTCTGGCCCCTAAAACTATGAAAGAATAAATTTCTGTTGTTGTAACCCACTAGGTTTGTTGTAGTTTGGTGCAGCAGCCTAGAAATCAAAGCAGCAAATTTTCTGTAAACCTAAAATTATTCTGAAATTAAAAATTTATTTTAAAATAGTTGATGTGAGGTCTGAGAGGCCATCAGCAACTTAGGTCTAACCCTTCAGAGAAGAGTTAGAACCAGAATCTTAGACTACAGGGGTGAGAAGAAAAGTAGGCAGAGGCAGGTCCTGACCTGGCCAAGCAAGTGGACCCTGGAAAGAAGGCCTGGAGTGGCACAAGTTTAGTCCTGATCCTAGAAGTAGTGGAATTGGATGGTCCAAGCCAATGGCATTGGAATCCAAGGGAAAGATTAAACTCAGGAGTTAGAAGAGGCTTTAGCAGCAGGAGATGCTAATGTTTCTGTTATGCCCATCTCATGTCAGGCTCTTACAATTTCCTTGTGATATATAAATATTCTGGAAGGTCTACAAGAATAGAGTTCAGCCTGATGAGGAGTTGGTTAGAACTAAGGTCTTCTTAACAGTCAAACTGAGAAGGGGTTCAGAACAGAACTCCAGGTAGACCAAAGGAAAGGAAACAACTGATTTGGTAAAATCAGCAGAAAGGCAGTCTTAGGATCTGGATCAATGGAGTGAGGGATGGAGATAGGAGTAGAGAGGAGAATCGAAAGTACTGACCTCTGAGATGACACTTGTCTTTAACAAATATTTATTGAGTATCTTTTCTGCATGTACAGAGCTAAATAAGATACAGGTCTTGCCTCCAAGGAGATTTCAGACCTTCAGGGCTTGACCTCAAATCTCAGGACTGTGGGAAAAGATATATGATTTTCAATCTCTCCGTAGTTTGATCAGTTCCCCAAACAGGGACTGAACCTGAAATCCGTAACCACCAGGCCTCCACGGAACTGAAATGCTTCTGTCATAAGAAAATACTTCCCTCACCTTATTCAGATTCTGTATCAAGTGGTTGAATGCGACACTTTGTAAATGGGAAGAAAGAAACTATCCTGTTTCATTTGGAAGGAGTATGATATGAATTACACATTTTACAACTCACTCTCTCCCTCTTTAATTTCCAGTCTCTTTGTCAGAAATAATGTGTTACCAGGACTTCCCTCCCTGTCCCCGCTCCCAATGCAGGGGGCCCAGGTTCGATCCCTGGTTGGAGAACTAGATCCCATATGCTGCAACTAAAACTTGGCACAGACTAACGAATAAATAAAAGTAAATACAAAAAAGAAGAAAAAAGAAATAATGTGTTATTGCCACAAATTGATAATAAATTTATTTAATCTTTAAAATATTCAGAAGCAAAATAATAATAAAAGGAAAATAATCTTCTAGGATTAACCTTACCCTAGTCATAACTCAGGTTCTACATTTTTCACTTGCCTATCATTTCTATTTAAAGAAATATGTCATTTTCTCCCTTGTGCTTATCCTGAACTCCTTAAGAGCAAGAGTGTATCTTTTTCTTAATGACTAGATCCAAACTCTTAATCAAAAGGTCTATGAACCTCTGAAACTGTGTGAATTTTTAAGTGAATGTGCACCTTTCCTATAAGAAAGTCAGTAACTTTCATCATATTCTCAAAAATTTTAAACCAAAATACTCAAGCAGTTTGGAAGCACGTACTATAAACTTAATTAATGTTTGCTGAACAAACTAATTTATTTGTATATTCTGTCAATGTCCTTCAGCCCAAGAACCCTTGGGAACACAACTGTAGGTGCACAAGTAGGGTTTATTCTTGGTGCAGAAAGGAAGAATATGCATCATGGGGAATCATTAAGGTGTCTTAGTAGGAGAGTGGTAGAAAGAACTTGTTACAGAATTTGGACTTCAATTCCGTAACTTGGGGGAGAGTCTGTGATTAAGCCTCTCCATCAGTCTTATTCTGGGGAAAAGAGAATAGCACAGGATAAAGCTGTAGTTAGTAAAGAAGTAGCAGTCATTCATTTTGGCTGAGAGGGGTGTTTTGTGGGTGGCACAGTGACCTTAGGTCCGTGGTTAGACAAAGCTGTGAAGTATCCTTGCTCTGTCTCATTTTATCATGGTCTGAGTGATCTCGTCTGAGGTTGGTGTTCTATGAGATCATTTATGTCTCATAAGAGAATAATACAGCTTAGTTATGAGTGCCAAACCAGCTTCTGAATGACAGGAGCTGTTCTTTTTCCCTTTCTCAGTTCCTAGTAATGTAAAGATTTCCACAATGTAAAACAAATCAGGAGAGTGTTGTTAAAGGTTCAGAATTTACTCAGCAAATATTACAACTGGAATCTAAGATAGAGAATTGTACTTATGATAAAGTGTACAGATTTCCTATCTACATGATGAATTTATACCCACACAATTAGGCATTTTAGTCAGTATTTCCTTTTGTTCACTTCACAAATACTTTCCTTTGGAAGGTCCATCAGGAAGTGGTTTTACTAATCATTACATAAAGTTTTACTACACAAAGCTGGACATTTTATGGGTGTGAAATTAAAAAAAAAAATTAAGGCCAAACAGGCATCTAATTGAACATATCATTTAAAGTTTCTTTTTTCAAACTAATAGCGAAGAATATATTGGAATGTCTATAAATTTATGTTTATATTTTCAGTTTGTGTTAATCTAAAGAACAATAGTAAAAGAAGCTTGGATGACTATCTCATCACTAAGTATTACCAGGTGATATCTGTCTTCTTGTGTATCTCTAAAAGTAGAATCTCTTTTGTTCCAAGGGAAAAAAGATGACAGCACAAGGCACTGTGAAACTGAACCAGTACTAGCTGAAGCAAGAACCGAGTTCATCCCACACACACAAGCACAAAATGATACAGGTGCAAGAAACTCCAAAGAACCTGCATCTAACTCAAGGAATAACAGATTATAGACACTTTACAAAATCTAAAGAGGATGAGGAAGGGAGGGAGAAGGAAAGAAGATATTTACTAGAAAGTGAACAGAGATGGTTTTTACAGTAGTCATGTAGGGGCGTGAGAGTTGGACTATAAAGAAAGCTGAGTGCTGAAGGACTGATGCTTTGGAATTGTAGTGTTGGAGAAGACTCTAGAGAGTCCCTTGGACTGCAAGGAAATCAAATCAGTCAATCCTAAAGGAAATCAGTCCCGAATATTATTGGAAGGACTGATGCTAAGGCTGAAATTCCAATACTTTGGCCACCTGTGAAGAACTGACTCATTGGGAAAGACCCTGATGCTGGGAAAGATTGAAGGCAAGAGGAGAGGGTCAGATGACAGATGATGAGGTGGTTAGATGGCATCACTGATTGGATGGGCATGAGCTTGAGCAAGCTCCAGGAGTTGATGATGGACAGGGAAGCCTGGCGTGCTACATTCCATGGGGTTGCAAAGTCAGACACGACTGAACAACTGAACTGAACTGAACAGGGATGGTGTTAGGTGACAGGACTAACTAAAGGCTTTTTAGTCATTTTATCTTTCTAACAGAGCTGAATTTTCTTTAATAAGCACATAAAATTATACATTCATACTCTCTGTATTATCCAATATAATGCTACTAATGAGTTATTTTTATAACATTTGAAGTGCCTGATACTTTTTTCTTCTATCTTTTCTTGAAGGATAATTGTTTCACCGAATTTCGTTGTTTTCTGTCAAACCTCAACATGAATCAGCCATAGGTATGCATATATCCCCTCCCTTTTGAAACTCCCTCCCATCTCCCTCCCCATCCCACCTCTCTAGGTTAGTACACAGCCCCTGTTTGAGTTTTCTGAGCCATATAGCAAATTCCCATTGGCTATCTATTTTACATATGGTAATGTAAGTTTCCATGTTACTCTTTCCATCCATCTCACCCTCTCCACTCCTCTCCCATGTCTATAAGTCTATTCTCTATGTCTGTTTCTCCATTGCTGCCCTGTAAATAAGTTCTTCAGTACCATTCTTCTAGATTCCATATATATGGTGTTGCTGCTGCTGCTGCTAAGTCACTTCAGTCATGTCCAACTCTGTGTGACCACCTGGACGGCAGCCTACCAGGCTCCTCCATCCCTGAGATTCTCCAAGCAAGAACAATGGAGTGGGTTGCCATTTCCTTCTCCAATGCATGAAAGTGAAAAGTGAAAGTGAAGTCGCTCAGTCCTGTCCGACTCTTGCAACCCCATGGACTGCAGACTACCAGGCTCCTCCGTCCATGGGATTTTCCAGGCAAGAGAACTGGAGTGGGGTGCCATTGCCTTCTCCAATATATGGTGTTAGAATACAATATTTGTCTTTCTCTTTCTAATTCACTTCACTCTATAGAATAGGTTCTAGGTTCATCCATCTCATCAGAACTGACTCAAATGTGTTCTTTATTGTGACTGAGTAATATTCCATTGTGTATATGTACCACAACTTCTTTAGCCATTCATCTGTACATGGACATCTAGGTTGCTTCCATGTTCTAGCTATTGTAAATATTGATTCTATGAACAATGGGATACATGTGTCTTTTTCAATTTTGGTTTCCTCAGGATATATCATAGGAGAGGGATTGCTGGGTCACATGGTGGTTTTATTCCTAGGTTTTTAAGGAATCTCCATACTGTCTTCCATAGTGGCTGTATCAGTTTACATTTGCACTAACAGTGCAAGACCATTCCCTTTTCTCCACACTCTCTCCAGCATTTACTGTTTGTAGACTTTTTGATGGCCATTCTGACCAGTGTGAGGTGATATCTCATTGTAGTTTTAATTTGCATTTCTCTAATAATGAGTGATGTTGAGCAATTTTGATGTTTATTAGCCATCAGTATGTCTTCTTTGGAGAAATGTCTCTTTAGGTCTTTTTCCCACTTTTTGATGGATTGTTTATCTGGCATTGAGTTGTATGAACTGCTTGTATATTTTGGAAATTAATCCTTTGTTTGTTGTTTCATATGCTGTTATTTTCTCCCAATCTGAGGGTTGTCTTTTACCTTGCTTAGAGTTTCTTTTGTTGTGCAAAAGCTTTTAAGTTTAATCAGGTCCCATTTGTTTACTTTTGTTTTTATTTCCATTACTCTAGAAGGTGGGTCATAGAGGATCTTGCTTTGATTTATGTCATCGAGTGTTCTGCGTATATTTTCCTCTAAGAGTTTTACAGTTTCCTGTCTTACATTTAGGTCTTTAATCCATTTTAAGTTTATCTTTGTATATGGTGTTAGGAAGTGTTCTAACTTCATTTTTTTACATGTAGCTGTCCAGTTTTCCCAGCACCATTTATTGAAGAGGCTGTCTTTGCCTCATTGTATATCCTTGCCTCTTTGTCAAAAATAAGGTATTCATAGGTGCATGGGTTTATTTCTGGCTTTCTATCTTGTTCCATTGGTTTGTATTTCTATTTCTGTGACATTGGCATACTGTCTTAATTACTGTAGCTTTGTAGTATAACCTAAAGTCAGGAAGATTGATTCCTCCAGCGCCATTCTTCATTCTCAAGACTGCTTTGTCTATTCGTCTTTTGTGTTTCCATATGAATTGTGAAATCTTTTGTTCTAGTTCTGTGAAAACTGCCATTGATAATTGACAGGGATCACAATGAATCTGCAGATTGCATTTGGTAGTATAGTCATTTTCACAATATTGATTCTTCCCACCCAGGAACATGGAATTTCTCCATCCATTTATGTCATCTTTGATTTCTTTCATTAGTGTCTTATAATTTTCTGTACAAAATTCTTTTGTCTCCTTAGGTAAGTTTATTCCTAATTTAATTCTTTCTGTTGCCATGGTGAATGGGATTGATTCCTTAATTTCTCTTTTTGATTTTTCATTGTTAGTATATAGAAATGCAAGCAATTTCTGTGAATTAATTTGTATTCTGCAACTTTTAAATTCACTGATTAGGTTTAGTAATTTTCTAATATGATCCTTAGGGTTTTCTATGTATAGTATCACATCATGTGCAAACAATGAGAGCTTTACTACTTCTTTTCCTGTCTGGATTCCTTTTATTTCTTTTTCTTCTCTGATTGCTGTAGCTAGGACTTCCAAAACTATGTTGGATAATAGTGGTGAAATTAGACACCCTTGTCTTGTTCCACATCTTAGGGGGAATGCTTTCAGTTTTTCACCACTGAGAATAATGTTTGCTTTAGTCTTATCATATATGGCCTTTACTATGTTGAGGTAGGTTCCTTCTATGCCCACTTTTGAAGAGTTTTCATCATAAATGGGTGCTGAATTTTGTCAAAGGCTTTTTCTGCATCTATGAGATTATCTGAGGTTACCAGATCTGCCTCCTGAGAAATCTGCATGCAGGTCAAAAAAGCAACAGTTAGAACTGGACGTGGAACAACAGATTGGTTCCAAATCAAGAAAGGAGTACACCAGGGCTGCATATTTTCACCCTGCTTATTTAACTTATATGCAGAGTACATCATGAGAAGTGCTAGGCTGGATAAAGCACAAGCTGGAATCAAGATTGCTGGGAGAAAAACCTCAGATACGCAGATAACACCACCCTTACAGCAGAAAGAGAAGAGTCTCTTGATGAAAGTGAAATAGAGTGAAAAAGTTGGCTTAAAACTCAACATTCAGAAAACTAAGATCGTGGCATCTGGTCCTATCATTTCGTGGCAAATAGATAGGGAAATAGTGGAAACAGTGAGGGACTTTATTTTTGGGGGCTCCAAAATCACTGCAGATGGTGATTGCAGCCATGAAATTAAAAGATACTTGCTCCTTGGAAGAAATGTTATGACCAATCTAGACAGCATATTAAAAAGTAGAGACATTAGTTTGCCAACAAAGGTCTGACTAGTCAAAGCTCTGGTTTTTCCAGTAGTCATGTATGGATGTGAGAATTGGACTATAAAAAAGCTGAGTGACGAAGAATTGATGCTTTTGAACTGTGATGTTGGAGAAGACTCTTGAGAGTCCTTTGGACAGCAAGGAGATCCAACCAGTCCATCCTAAAGGAAATCAGTCCTGAATATTCATTGGAAGGACTGATGCTGAAGCTGAAGCTCCAATACTTTGGCCACCTCATGCGAAGAACTGACTCATTGGAAAAGACCCTGATGCTGGGAAAGATTGAAGGCGAGAGGAGAAGGGGATGACAGAGGATGAGATGATTGGATGGCATCACCGACTCAATGGACATGAGTTTGAGTAAACTCCAGAAGCTGATGATGGACAGGGAAGCCTGTCGTGCTGCAATCCATGGGGTTGCAAAGAGTCAGACATGACTGAGCGACTGAACTGAACTGATTATCATATGATTTTTATCTTTTAATTTGTTAATATGGTGTATCACATTGATTGATTTGTGTATATTGAAGAATCCTTGCATTCCTGGAATAAACCCAACTTGATCATGGTGTACGAGCTTTTGATGTGTTGCTGAATTCTGTTTGCTCACATTTTGTAGAGGATTTTTCCATCTATGTTCATCAGTGACACTGGCCTGTAGTTTGCTTCTTTTGTGTTGTCTTTGTCTGGTTTTGGTATCAGAGTGATGGTGGCTTCATATAATGTGTTTTGAAGTATTCCTTCCCCTGCAATTATTTGAAAGAATTTTAGAAGGATAGGCATTAGCTCTTCTCTAAATGCTTGATAGAATTCTCCTGTGAAGTCATCTGGTCCTGGGCCTTTGTTTTTGGGGAGATTTTTTTATCACAGCTTCATTTTAGGGCTTATAATTGGATTGTTCATAATTTCTATTTCTTCCTGGTTCAGTCTTGGAAGATTGAACTTTCCTACAAATCTGTCCATTTCTTCCAGGTTATACATTTTATTGCCATATAGTTGTTCATAATAGTCTCTTATAATCCTTTGTTTTTCTGCATTGTCTGTTGTAACCTCTCCTTTTTCAATTCTAATTTTGTTGATTTGATACTTCTCTCTTTTTTTCTTGATGAGTCCCACTAAAGGTTTGTCAATTTTGTTTATCTTCTGAAAGAACCAGCTTTTAGTTTTATTAATCTTTACTTTTGTTTCTTTCATTTCTTTTTCATTTATTTCTGCTTGAATCTTTATGATCTCTTTCTTTCTACTAATTTTGGGGGTTTTTGTTCTTTTTCCAGTTGTTTTAGGTATAAAATTAGGTTGTCTATTCGATGTTTTTCTTGTTTCTTTAGGTAGGATTGTATTGCTATAAACTTCCCTCTTAGAAATGCTTTTGCTGCATCCCATAGGTTCAGAGTTGTGTTTTCTTTGTCATTTGTTTGTAGAAACATTTTGATTTCCCTTTTGACTTCTTCATAACCTGTTGGTTATTTAGAAACGTGCTGTTTAATCTCCATGTAATCGTGTTTCTTTGTCTTTTTTTCTTGTAATTGATATCTAGTCTTATAGCATTGTAGTCAGAGAAGCTGCTTGATATGATTTCAATTTTCTTAAATTTACTGAGCTTTGATTTGTGACACAAGATGTGGTCTATCCTGGAGAATGTTCCATGTGCACTTGAGAAGAAGGTGTATTCTTCTGCATTTGGATGGAATGTCCTGAAGATATCAATGAGATCCATCTCATCTAATGTATCATTTAAGACTTCTGTTTCCTTATTAATTTTCTGTTTTGCTGATTTGTCCATTGGTGTGAGTGGGGTGTTAAAGTCTCCTATTATTATTGTGCTACTTTCAATTTATCCTTTTATGTCTGTTAGTGTTTGTCTTATGTATTGAGGTGCTTCTATGTTGGGTGAATAGATATTTACAATTGTTATGTCTTCCTCTTGGATTGATCTCTTGATCATTATGTAATATCCTTTTTCTCTCTTATAATCTTCTTTAAGATCTATTTTGTCTGATATGAGGACTGCTACTCCAGCTTTCTTTTGCTTCCCATTTGCATGGAATATATTCTTCCATCCTTTCAGTTTCGGTCTATATGTGTCTTTAGGTCTGAAGTTTCTTGTAGGCAGCATATATATGGGTCTTGGTGTTGTATCCATTCAGCCAGTCTGTGTCTTTTGGTTGGAGCATTTAATCCATTTACATTTAAAGTAATTATTGATATATATGCTTCTATTGCCATTTTCTTAATTGCTTAGGGTTGATTTTGTAGATTTTTTTCTCTTGTATTTCTTGACTATATAAGTCCCTTTAACATTTATTGTAAAGCTGGTTTGGTGGCACTGAATTCTCTTAACTTTTGCTTGTCTGAAAAGCTTTTTATTTCTCCATCAGTTTTGAATGAGATCTTTGACAGGTACAGTAATCTTGTTTGTAGACTTTTCCCTTTCAGTACTTCAAACATATCCTGCCATTCCCTTCTGACCTGCAGAGTTTCTGCTGAAAGATCAGCTGTTAAGCATATGGAGTTTCCCTTGTATGTTACTTATTGCCTCTCCCTTACTGCTTTTAACATTCTTTCTTTGTGTTTAATCTTTGTTAGTTTGGTTAGTATGTGTCTTGGTGTGTTTCTCCTTGGGTTTATCCTATATGAGACTCTTTCTGCCTCTTGGACTTGATTGACTATTTCTTTTTCCATGTTGGGACATTTTCAGCTATAATCTCTTCAAAAAATTTTCTCATACTCTTTCTTTTTCTCTTCTTCTTCTGGGACTCCTATCGAATGTTGATGCATTTGATATTGTCCTAGAGGTCTCTGAGACTATCCAAAGTTCTTTTCATTCTTTTTACTTTATTCTGCTCTTCAGAAGTTATTTTCACCATTTTATCTTCCTGCTCACTGGTTTGTTCTTCTGCTTCAGATATTCTGCTATTGACTCCTTCTAGAGCATTTTTATGTCAGTAATTGTGTTGTTTGTCTCTCTATGTTTATTCTTTAATTCTTCTAGGTCTTTGTTAATTGATTCTTGCATTTTCTCCATTTTGTTTTCAAGGCTCTTTTTAAAATCACCTTTACCATCATTATTATGAATTCTTTTTCAGGTAGTTTGCCTATTTCCTCTTCATTTATTTGGACGTCTGTGTTTCTAGTTTGTTTCTTCATTTGTGTAATATTTCTCTGCCTTTTCTTTTTTTTTTTAACTTATTGTGTTTCAGGTCTCCTTTTCCCAGGCTTTGAGGTTGAATTCTTTCTTCCTTTTGGTTTCTGCCCACCTGTGCTGAGTTTTTGTTTGTTTGTTTGCTTTTCCTCTGATGGGCAAGGTTGAGTGGGGTGGTAATGCTGTCTGCTGATGATTGGGTTTGTGTTTTCGTTTTGTTTGTTGTTTAGATGAGGCGCCCTGCACAGGGTGCTCCCAGTGGTTGAGTGACGCCATGCTGGGTCTTATATGCAAGTGGTTTCTTTTGTGTGAGTTCTCACTATTTGATTCTCCCTAGAGTTAGTTCCCTGGTAGTCTAAGGTCTAAGAGTCAGTGCTCCCACTCCAAAGACTCAGGGCTTGATATCTGGTCAGGAACAAAGATTCCACAGGTGGTTTTCTATGGCATTAAGTGAGATTAAAACAAATACCCAAAAATGAGAAACCAAAGATGAACCTCAGACAAATGGCAGTTACAAAATCAGGCAAATAATAATTAAAATAATGAAATATACACATATACATATACACCCATGAGCAAAGTAAAAACACTCCAACAAAAATAAAGTACAGTAGACTGATCTGGCGAACAAAGGAACTCAAAAATTATATTTACCAGTTAAGAACAAAACTAACTAGAGGCCAAACTGGAAAACAAAACAAAAGCAAGGTGCCAAATGGGGGAATAAAGCAACGAAAACAAAGCTAATAAATATGTTGAGAGGAAAGGAAAGAAAGAATAGATATGCAAAGTTAAATAGAGGTAGATGAAGAAGATTTATATACACTAAAGATTAATTGCAAGGGGAAAAGAACAGTAGGAAAGCCAAAGAAATAAATGTAGAAAAATAATAATAGGTTTAAAAAATTTACAAAACAGAAAAGAAAAACTTGACAGAACTACAAAAGTCCAACATAGAAACAGAGGTTTATAACAACAATAAAAAGTGTGACTGAGGGGAAAAAGCTCAAAAGCTTAATTAGATTTCATAGTGCCAATAAAATCAACAACTACAACATGGTGGGGGGGAGGATCCAAAGGAATCTACAGAACAAGTCAGAACATAAGAATAATAAATGTTTTTCTTGAGTCACTGCTGTCAGAGTCCTTTCCCTCTTTGGGAGTCACAGCCCACCTCACCTCCCTAGGATGCCCTCCAACACTGTGCTGATCTCTGAACCTGCTGTGGGGGCAGCTCAGATTTTGATCTGGTCCTACTCCCACGTGTTCTTGCCTCCAATGTCCACAGCTATCAGAATTAGTGTATTTTCTTTTGTGGGGGCTTTCAATGACCTTTTATATAGACACAGAGTCTGCCTAGTTGATCATGTGGACTTAATCTGCAGCTTATACAGGTTTTCTGTCTTCTTCCACAGCCACACTGACCCTGGGTTTCAATTGTGGTTTTATTTCCACCTCCGCAAGTGGGTCATCCACTGGGGTTTGCTCCTGAGGCTGCCCTGGAGGACCTGGGTTTGCCCCTGTGAGGGCCAGGTGTGGAGGTGGTGCAGCTGCTTGGGTTGCAGGGGTTCTAGCAGCACCAGGGACTCAGAGGAGTTAGTGGCTAGGGCAGTGGAAATATAGTAGGGTAGAAGGGTATGGCAACCGGATTGGCCAATATCCTCCAGTATTCTTGCCTGGAGAACCACTTTCCCTGACAGAAAAGCCTGGCAGGCCACAGTCTACAGGTTTGCAAAGAGTTGGACATAACCGAAGCGACCCTGCATGCATAGACACAAGACTTTCTGGCCTGTGGCAGCTCTGCCCCAGTGAGAGTTGTGTGTGAGGGTGATGCAGCTGTTTGGCTTGTGAGGACCCTGGTGGTGCCAAGTGTGCAGGGACGTGGACTGTCTCTGCTGCAGGAGTTATGGCCCTATCAGAGTCTTTTTTGAGCCTCTTGTAGCTGGTGATCAGAAGCCCTCTTTGGCCAGTCTTTCTCCATGGCTCTGCCCATTCAGGCACTCACAGGGCTCCCTTTCCTAGGGTCCTCTGTTGTTCGGCACATCAGGCACATAGAGGGTCCTATGGCTGGGGTCCTACTCTGTAGTTCAGCACATTAGTCACTTAAAGGAGCACCCTGGGTGGGGCCCTACTTTGTAGTTCAGTGTGTCAGGTGTTTGATGGGACAGCCTTTCTATTGTTCAGCTGCTGATGCAGGCATGTGGGGAGAGAGAGGCTATGGCGATAGCTTCACCTCCTAGGCATGACTCAGCAGTATCACCTGGCTTCCATGGCTGCCCACCTTTCCCACCACAATCTCCTCCACACATCCCCTTGATCCATCTCTCTGCAGTCAACAGCAGCCCTCGCCCTGGGATTGCTCCACAATCCCTAAACTCCAGCTCCCAGCCGCTGGACCTTCCAGGGGACCTACATCCCTGTCTGGGGTATGTATGGCTGCGGCAAGGACTGTCTGGGTCTCATTCCATTTAGGCTGCCACAGGTCAGCTGTTTCACTCTCAGCCTTAAATGTTTCTCCTCCGATTCAGACAATTGCCCCGATGTGGAGATCAGACCCCTGCTTCAGTTTCCTCACCAGCAGAGGGCAGGTCCAGTCCTACAAACACTCCTGTTTTTCCCCCTAGTTCCTTCATTCTACTGAGTTTTGCATGGTTCTGTATATTCTTTTGGAGAAGGCAATGGCAACCCACTCCAGTACTCTTGCCTGGAAAATCCCATGGACGGAGGAGCCTGGTTGGCTGCAGTCCATGGGGTCACTAGGAGTTGGACAGGACTGAGCAACTTTACTTTCACTTTTCACCTTCATGCATTGGAGAAGGAAATGGCAACCCACTCCAGTGTTCTTGCCTGGAGAATCCCAGGGACAGAGAGCCTGGTGAGCTGATGTCTATCGGGTCGGACAGTCGGACACGACTGAAGCGACTTAGCAGCAGCAGCAGCATATATTCTTTTCCACTGGTCAGGTACTCCTGTCCACTCTCAGCTGGTGTTCTTCATGCACTTCTGTGTCTGAAGGTGTATTCCTGATGTATCCATGGAGAGAGATGTACCCCACATCCACCTACTCCTCCACCATCTTGTTCTCTCCTGAGGTGCCTGATACTTTGTAAAATAGTGTGAGCCTTCTAGTTTCCAGTCCGACATGTAAAGAGCTTGGAAATTATAAAACCCATCCTTCCATCTGAAAAAAAAAAAAAGAAAAATTGAACAAAGTGAAAATCAACAACTCCGCTTGATCCACCAGAGAACTGAAATGACAAGGCAAACCACTGCCCTGAAAACTGGAGAAACCGAGAATCACAGCTTATTAGAGCAGAAGCTGCTGCCAGAGCCTGGAAGCACCACTTGCAGGCCAACTCACTAACTTCTGATTACTGAGTTTGGGTTGACTTAAGAGAGGAAAATTCCAGGGTGCCGAATTTCAAGGGAAACTTCACATTTTGTGAGTTCTACCTCCAGGAGCCCTCCCACATTCTTAGGGTAAAGATCATTTGCGCTTGTGGCAGGGGAAGGAAAAAATTAATCATTTTGAAATAAACCCAGGGCATTTCTTTTTCCTTAGCAACTGCTTTTCCCCAAAGAAAACTAACATATGCCAACTGCTTTCCTAAATGCCAGCAATGAAAAACTGGAATTTAAAATTAAAAACACAACATCATTTATACTCAGTTCATTCGCTGAGTTGTGTCCGACTCTTTGCGACCCCATGGGCTGCAGCATGCCAGGCTTCCCTGACTATCACCAACTCCTGGTGCCTGCTCAAACTCATGTCCATCAAGTCAGTGAGGCCATCAAACCATTTCATCCTCTGTCATTCCCTTCTCTTGTCTTCAATCTTTTGCAGCATCAGGGGCTTTTCCAGTGAGTCAGTTCTTCACTTGAGGTGACCAATGTATTGGAGCTTCAGCTTCAGCATCAGTCCTTCCAATGAATATTCAGGACTGATTTCCTTTGGGATTGACTGGTTGGATCTCCTTACAGTGCAAGGGTCTCTCAAGAGTATTCTCCAACACCACAGTTCAAAATCATCAATTCTTGAGCACTAAGCCTTCTTTCTGGTCCAACTCTAACATCCATACATGACTACTAGGAAAACCAGAGCTTTGACTAGATGGACCTTTGTTGGTAATGTCTCTGCTTTTTAACATGCTATCTAGGTTGGTCATAGCTTTTCTTCCAAGGAGCAAGTGTCTTTTAATTTCATGGCTGCAGTCACCATCTGCAGTGATTTTGGAGCCCCCACAATAAAGTCTCTCACTGTTTCCATTGTTTCCACTCTATTTGCCATGAAGTGATGGGACTGGATGCCATGATCTAAGTTTTTGAATGCTGAATTTTAAGCCAGGTTTTTCACTCTCCTCTTTCACTTTCATCAAGAGGCTCTTGAGTTCCTCTTTGCTTTCTGCCAAAAGTGTGGTGTCATCTGCACATCAGGTTATTGGTTTTTCTCCCAGCAATCTTGATTCCAGCTTGTGCTTCATCCAGCCCAGCATTTTGCATGATGTACTCTGCATGTAAGTTAAATAAGCAGGGTGATAATATGCAGCCTTCACATACTCCCTTCCCAATTTGAAACCAGTCTGTTGTTCCATGTCCAGTTCTAACTGTTGCTTCTTGACCTGCATACAGATTTCTCAGAAGGCAGATGAGATGGTCTGGTATTCCCATCTCTTTATCCATACAAAGGCTTTACCATAGTCGATGAAGAAGAAGTAGATATTTTTCAGGAATTCTCTTGCTTTTTCTATCGTCTGATGGATGTTGGCAATTTGTTCTCTGGTTACTCTGCCTTTTCTAAATCCAGCTTGAATATCTGGAAGTTCTTGGTTCACATACTGTTGAAGCCTAGCTTGGAGAATTTTGAGCATTACTTTGCTAGCATGTGAGATGAGTGCAATTGTGCAGTAGTTTGAACATTCTTTGGCATTGCCTTTCTTTGGTATTAGAATGAAAACTGACCTAGCACTCAGAAAAAGAAATATATTGGGGCTTCCCAGGTGGCACTAGTGTTAAAGAACACACCTGCCAATGCAGAAGACACAGGAAACTCGGGACTGACAATACCTTACTTTAGAGGCTTACTATAGAACTGCAGTAATTAAGACAGTATGGTGTTAATGGGGTTGCTGCTAAGTTGCTTCAGTCATGTCCGACTTTATGCGACCCCATGGACTACAGCCTCCCAGGCTCCTCCGTCCATGGGATTTTCCAGGCAAGAGTACTGGAGTGGGTTGCCATTGCCTTTTCTGATTAATGGAGAAAAAGACAAATCAATCAATGAAACAGAATAAGGAGCACAAAAATAGATCCACATAAATATAGACAACTGACCTTTGACAAAGAAGCAAGAGCAATTCAATGAGCAAATGATAGTTGTATTAGTTTTCTAGGACTGTCATTACAAAATATCACAGACTGGATAGCTTAAACAACAGAAATTTATTTTTCACAGTTCTGGAGTCTAGATGGCCAAGATCATGGTATCAGCAGGTTTGGTTTCTTTTGAGGCCTCTCTCCTTGGCTTTCAGATGGCCCCTTTCTGACTCTGTCTTCATATGGTCACCTCTTGATCTGTATATGTGTCTGGTGTCTGTAGTCCCTTTTATAGAGATAGCAACTGTACTGGACAAGAGCCCACTCTAACAACCCATTTTAACTTAGTTACTTCTTTAAAAGCCCAGTCTCTATATATGGTCACATTCTAAAGCACTGAGTTAGGGTTTCAACATATGAATCGGTGGGAAGGGACGAAATTCAGCCCATAACAACGTGGTTTGATTTTTGTTTTTGTTTTATATAAATAACATTGTGACAACTGAATCTCTACATCCAAAAAGAGAAAAGAAAAAGATTAATCTAGAAGACCCTACATCTTTCACAAAAAATTAATTCAAAATGGATCATAGACCTATATGTATAAAACATAAGACTATAGAACTTCTTAAAGGCAACGTCAGAGAAAATACAGGTGACCATGGACTTGGTAATGAGTTTCCTGATACAACACCAAAAGCACTATGAAAGACACTGTTTAAAAGAATGAGAAGACAAGACATGGGCTGAGAGAAAATCTTTGTAAAACATATTTGATAAAGTACTTGTTTCTGAATATATCAAGAACTCTTAAAACTTAACAATAAGAAAATATAGGGGCTTCCCTGATGGCTCAGTGGTAAAGAATCTGCCTGCCAATGCAAGAGATACAAGATTCATCCCTGGTCCAGGAAGATCCCACATGTGGCAGAACAACTTAGCCCATGTGTCACAACTATTGAGTCTGTGCTCTAGAGCCCAGGAGCCACAACTACTGAGCCCAGCACACCCTAGACCCAGTACTCTGCAACAAGAGAAGCCACCACAATGAGAAATCCACACACTGAAACTGGAGAGTAGCCCTCACTCGCCACAACTAAAGAAAAGCCCAAGCAGCAATGAAGACCCAGCACAGCCATAAATATATTAATTAAATTACCAAAAAAAAAAATCTTAAGAAAAGAAAACATACATCCTAATCTAAAAGAAGATAGCGAGTTCCCTGGTGGTCCAGTGGTTAAGATCCACCTTTCAACGCAGGAGATGCAGGTTTGATCCTTGGCTGGGGAACTAAGATTCCAGTGCCACACAGTGCAGCCAAATTAAATTAATTAATAAAGTAATAAAAAGATATGTGCTATCAAGACACAACAAGCTGTGGAGGAAACATAAATGCATATTGCTAAATAAAGAAACAAGTCTGAAAATGTAACATATTGTATGATTTTAACTACATGGTGTTCTGGAAAAGGGAAAACTATAAACACAATAAAAAGATCAGTTGGTTGCCAGTGACTTGAGGGGAAAGATGAAAAGATGAAGTACAGGAGATCTTCAGGACAATGAAGCTATTCTGTATGATACTACAATGATGGACATGATGTTATACATTTGTCAAAAACTTTACAACTATACCACACTGCTATGAACGCAACTGTGTCCCCCAAACCCTAGCCCCCAATGTGACTGTTTTTGAAAATAGGGCCTATAAGTAGGTAATTAAGGTTAAATGAGGTCTTAAGAGTGGGGCCCTGGTATTATAGGATTAGTGTCCTTATAAAAAGAAATACAAGAATCTCTCTCTCCTCAAGCACCAAGGAAAGGCCATGTGGGCACACAGACAGAAGCCAACCATCTATAAGCTAGGAAAAGCTCTCACCAGAAATGGAACCCTACTGGACATTAATCTTGGACTTCTAAGCCCGAGAACTATGCACAAATAAACATTGATATTTTAGCCAACCAGTATATGAGATTTTGTTATGGAAGGCAGAGCAGACTAACACAAACACAGAATGAACTCTAATGTAAACTATGAATTTTATTAGTATATAAATATTGGTTTGTTAATTGTGATAAACTTACCCACACTAACGGAGATGTTAATAATAGTGAAGACTCAATAGGATAGGAGATGTGGATATAAGAGAACTCTACTTTCTGCTCTGTAAACCCAAGAGCTGTTAAAAAAAAAAGTCTCAATTTAAGAAAAACACTTAGGTGGCTTTTACTTTATAGCACATGTTTTGTAAAGATTAAGAGCTGACCGTGCTCTATAGCTATAAATATATCACCAGAGATTGATAGCCGTCTATGTTCATAAAGTTTTCATCTTTTTGGGAATTCCCTGGTGGTCCAGCAGTTAGGATTCAGCACTTGCACTCCTGGGACCCTGGTTCAATCTCTGGTCAGAAAACTAAGATTCTGTCAAGTCACGCACTGTGGCCAAAAAAGTTTTCATCGTTTTGGTCTTCAATGAAAATGCTGATAAGAAGGAAAGTGCTAAAATAGTTTTTAAATATTAGTCAGAGGACTTCCCTGGTGGCCCACTGCTCCCACTCCAAGCTGCCAATTCAGGGGGCACAGATTCAGTCCCTGGTCAGGGAACTAGATCCCACATGCTGCAACTAGGACCCAGAGCAGCCAAATAAATTTTTTAATTAAAAAAATAAATAAAAATTAAAATGCTAGTCAAGATTCAATCTGAGAAGCAGAAATCCACAGCCGCTTCACCTTCTACCTCATAATAAAGAATTATCTAGTCAAAACTCTAGATATTTCAACCTCCAAAATTAACATTTGGGACCAGATAATTCTATGTGTGTGTGTTAGGTGGAGGGGTGGGGGTCCTTGGGGTGCTGCCATGCACATAGTGGGTTATTTAGCCATGTACTTGAACTCTGCCAACTAGCACCCCTCTCTACAACTCTTACCTCCTCCCTTCTGTCATGATAATCAGAAACATCTCCAAAGATCACCAGATTCCCATGGGGTTCAAAATTGCCCTCAGTTGAGGATATCTTGAATGAAGGGATTTGATACTGCTATTGCAGAAGCTGTGGCATGTAAGATCAGGATCTCAAACTCTGCTGAAGGAGCTTGAAGTCCCCGGTAGTCAGGAAGGGAAGATGGACATAGAGTGGGGAAGAACAGGAGCAAACTAGAACTCACCAGCATGAGTTGGATTCCCACAAAGATGGACTGACACCCATGTTTTTCTTGCTGCCTCTGGTGTTGATGACAGAGGTATCCTGCAGAAACTGGGGCTCTTGGTTTCAGAATTAAACACGCACCTGGGTCAAGAATAGAGAAACTGAAACAAGACCTAGGGAAAGGTAGAGCAGTTGAAGTTTCAGCCATGTGAACTGGCGGATATGCAGCATGTGTGTGAGTTACAAAATGATCAGGACTTCATTTCCACCCCACCAGTCTTCCACAAGAATCTCTTCTGTGGCTTACCCTAACCGGAAATATCTAGGAAACAGCATTGTACAAAATGGTTCAGCCTCATCACTGCATTACAAAACCACTCCAGAGGGCCTCTTTTAATGTTGTAAGATGAAAGTGTTTAAAACAAGTTGAATAAGCTCATCACAGATTTTATTATTTCTTATTTTCAAATGAGCCTCAAAATATATATATACAGAAACACCCTGGTGAATCTGCAGGAGACTTCAACTAATCATACATTTTCCCCAAAATATTTATTCCATTCAGTTTATAATCATATTCTGCTTCAGACATTACTTGCACTGTGACCATATAAATCGGACTTTTTAAATCAATTGGAAACTTGATATAATACCTGTAGAATATTTATAATTTATAGCTGCAAAAGACAGATGCTAATGATAAGAACTAATAACAAAATATTATCTAAATGAAACTCTAATCTGCTCCCAGCCTCCCCTTTCTCTGCTAAGTATCTAATTTTATCTCTTCAAGACAGGGTAATCTTAAATGGCCTGGATTTACATAATGCATTGCCTTAGATTTTTTTCATTCCCAACTAATCAGTTTAGAATCCATCTGCTGGAAGCTGAAGGTGTTCTTGCTGGGGCTGGTTACAGACCCCTCCTTGTAAATGACCATGTTGATTAAGAAAGATGAAGTATGTCCTCTCTTTGATACAGAAAATCTAGATAATTTAGAATGGTTTCTGACAATAGCCTATTTATAACATTAAAAGATAAGACGTGTGTGCGCTAAGTCACTTCAGTCGTGTCCAACTCTTTGTGACCCTATCAATTGTAGCCCATCAGGCTCTTCTGTCCATGGGATTCTCCTACAGATAACAGCACAATCTCTCCTGTTGCCACTTTGTTAGGTTTCCAGGATAACGAGATGGTGCTTAACTGGGAAACATCTTAGAAGATACTATCATATTATTGTATTGGTTCAATAAAGACTTTGTGAAGACATCCCTTTCTGCAACATGATTGGACTGAGCTCTGCCCTTTTCTAACTGGCTGGATACCCATGGAGTAAACCATACCTCCTCTAAGATCCTATGAGCCAAACATTCTTGCTGCTGTGCTATCCCCAGAGCCTTAAAAGGTCTTGCCCCCAGAGGATGCATGTTCTGAGATCAGCAACATCTTTTAGACTAATAGATATTTCTCTCTACTAACGAGAACATATTGTTTATCTGTCTCCCAGTGAGATTATAAACTTCCACATAAAAGTATACAAATAATTCCAAATTCACGTCTCGTCTTTTTAACTGCAGGAAGTCATTTCTTCTCAGAAACTTTCAGAAAGAATCAGAGATATTTTCACTAACCAGTGGGGCAGCTACTACAAATAACCAGGCCAAACCCCCACAGCTTCAAGCCTCAAAAGTCTCTCAGAAGCATCAGTTTGAGATGGAACTCTTCTCCCAACGTGTGCTCCAAACTGGGTAATCAGTCTACTGTGAGGATCCTGGAAGACGGCACTGATGCTTGTGCGACATATAGAGACTATTCTTTCCGTATTACACCCAAAGAAGGTGTCCCACAATGAACTTGCTTGAGTCCTAAAGTTAGCAATCTGTTACCATTAGTAACACAGACGCTTTCTCCTGAGATGCACAAACCAAAGTTTGATCTCTAGACTGTTGCTGGAACCTCTTCAAGGTGGACTGCCCTTCCTGAGTATGACCTAACCTAGACATCTTCCTGTCTTTCAAAGAATTCTCTCTCAATGTCCTGGTCATGCTCTCAGTAGCCTAACACTCCCATTGAGGTCCTCGCCCTCTTTTGGCAATAGTGGGGTTTCCATCTTTTCCACCAGAAAGAAATCAGCTTATGTAAATAGTTCAGGGAAAAAGAGGTTATGTCTCCTAATTCCACCCAAGAAGAGTCTGTTTGAAACCAAGATAATAAAACTGCAGGGCCATGTCTAAAGATGTGCTTAGAGGTAGTTGCATGCTCAAGAAGTCTTTAAGCAGCCTATTTACTGATAGGTAGGGCTCTCCAGTTAGTTTGGCCTGAGGTTTCCCAGCACTGGAGCCTATAGGTCTTGGTATTAATGAGCTAGAAGAAAGACCTCACAATGGCACCCACCAATATCAGTATCCATGCAATAAAAGGACCTCCCAAATACGACTGACTCCAGTGTCTATGTCCCTAGGGTGAGCTACAGCTCACTAACATCTCTATTTTTCTTTAGGACTCCCAAAATTAAGCCCCACTGGGCTTCAAAGACACATGTCCTGGGAGCTTGGCTTCCCAATGCAGGACCCCCACGCTGGGAGCCTGATGTGAGGCTCTGACCTCTCTCTCCAGTGGGAGAACCTCTGCAACATTGTTATTGTCCAGTGTGTGGATTTCCCACCCAGGAATATGGAACTTAATTAGACCACAAGGCTGCCCCTCCCACTCATCATGCTGCTATTTCCTTTAAGTCTTCAGTAGCAGAAGACCTTTTCTGGTAGGTTCTGGTCTTTTTCATCAATGGCTGTTTTGCAAATAGTTGTGATTTTGGTGTGCTCATGGTAGGAGGTGAGCTCAAGTTCTTTCCACTCGAAGGTCTTTGGCCCTCTCAGCCAAACTCCATCAATACATTCTTTAAAATACAGTAAACCATCGTCCAAAACACAAGAACACAACAGAGAGTAGATGCTTAATGATGTTGGTTCCTTGTGTGATGGGCGACTGGAAACCTCAATAATTTAGTAATCAATAAAAATGATAATTGGGGCTTTCCTCGTGGCTCAGAAAGTAAAGAATTCACCTGCAATGTGGGAGACCTGGGTTCAATCCCTGGGTTGGGAAGATTCCTTGGAGGAGGGCATGGCAACCCACTCCAGTATTCTTGCCTGGAGAATCCCCATGGACAGAGGAGCCTGGAGGGCTACAGTCCATAGGGTCACAAAGAGTCGAACACAACTGAGCGGCTAAGTATAGCACAGCACAAAATGATCACTATATTTCAAAATATTGAAGACTATGCAGTGACTCATCAAAAAAGAGAAATATTTATAGCATAGCAAGTTTGCATATTTTTATATTCCATGTATGATCATCATTTTTTATGTTAATGTATCAAGAATCTCTGTATTTGCATAAATAGAATCACCAGTCCCAGGTCTGCCAGATAATAAACAGTTTAGTGAACCTAAAATTCGAATTTATAGGTCTAAATTTTATTTTAGTGATAATTCCTTTTAAATCAAGGCCTGAAACTGTAGTGCTTTAAAGAATGGGGCATGAGTGCCCTCTTGTGATAGAATAAGCATTTAAATGTATTTGTAAATATTTTTCAGTTGCATATGAAGTAATTTGCACTGAGTCATTTCACAAACACAAAATGCCATCTATCGTTAGGCCAATCTTGCCAGTGCTCTTAAATGTGGAAACAATAAATATCTGAAAAACTTGGTTAATGTTAATAGACAATATGAATAATTCACATAGAAATACTATTCCTCAATTATTCTGGTAGCTCCAATAAAAGCCAGATATGACAGAGCCTCTTTCAACTGATCACCACTTAACTGTCTCACAAATGCTCTCCATTCTTTCTTAGTAACTAGACATGCTCCCAGAGCAAGAGGAAGTCTCAGGACCATGCAGGCAGGCTCCTGTATGCTCCCACTATTTAGCGCTCCAATGAATGATGTACCCACTTTCCACAGGTCAGTTGTTTGATCCCAAATCAACTTACATCAATTGTATTTGTACTCAAATTACATAAATAATTAAATAATGGAAAATAATGATTTATTAAAAGAAAAGAAAGTTCTAAATAATGGAAAATAATGATTTATTAAAAGAAAAGAAAGTTTTTAGGTAAAACAAAACTAAGTTGGATGCTTTGAAGTGACTTCAGAAAATGTAATCAGGAAAAACCTTTTCAGATTGTACATGGGCAAGAAAACTAAAAAAATCAAGAATAGAAGTCATACAAATACAGAAGAATTATAAATTCAGCAGCATCAGAATATTAGCAGGCAACTCTAAAAATAATTTTTAATAAAAGCTTTAGCCTAAAATCAAAAGGCTGGTAAAAGCACTTCTTTTTACATTTTATACTAAAATAAAACATTTTAGATGCATGTGATCTTTCTGAATGATGCCCTAATTAACTCTTCTGATTCACTGAGTCTGAAGGGTACTTTGCCCCCAACTGCTCATAATTTTTTTTCAGTGGTTGTATTTATTTGTTTATTTTTGGTTGCACTGGGTCTTCATTGTTGTGTGGGCTTTTCTCTAGTCACAGTGCGTGGCTGTCTCACTGTGCTGGCTTCTCTTGTTGTGGAGCATGGACTCTAGGGTGAGCAGGCTTCAGCAGTCATGGCACGAGCACCCAGTAGTTGTGGCTCATGGGCTCAGGTGCTCCGCTACACGTGGGATCTTTCCAGACCAGGGATCAAACTTGTGTCTCCTGCATTGGCAGGTGAATTCTTTACCACTGAACCACCAGGGAAGCCCCTGCTAATATTTTATATGTATTAACTTAAAAATTGTATGGAATGTGAATTTCGCCAGATTCTACAATGAATTTGGGTGTGTGTGACCTGAAAAACAGGAAATTTGTCTCTGGTTAAACATCAAACCATAGCATTTGGCAGAGACATCTGGGAATATTTGTATAAATGTTTGACTCCTAAAATTACACTTCTTTTACATTGCTAAAATCAATGTTTTGTATAAAGGTTTATGTACATTACAGTCATCTGGAATCTTCACCAAAGAAGGGCATTCCACACTCATTTTAAGTAAAGCAAAATAACTTGTTATCTGCAAATCAGAGCATAACTTTTCACGGTGACATGATCAACTGATCAGCATCAGATCAGAGGGCTTCCATCTCATTTTTTAATGATTTTTGTTTAATTTCCTAGGAAATTGTGAATTTACGTAGCTCAAAAAATGTAAATAGCCACTGTTATTCTGAATTACATTTACTTTAAAATTTTAAGCACCTACTGTGCATTTCTTCTGTTTTTTGTTTGAACTTACACAGCAGTCTCAGTAACTGTCTCACTGATTAGCAGATTTTAAAGCATAATTGTCTTATTTTGGATCCCATGATAGAATGTAATGGTAATGTACCAGAATGTAATGTACCTAATACATGTATTCACATATCATGTATTCAGATATTATTTAGCATGTTCTATGTGCCAGGCTCTGTTCTTAGCCAAACTGAGAACAAAACAGATAAAAACTCCACATGTTGAGCTTACATGTGGTAGAGGAGAATATAAAGATCAATAAACAGAGTTGATGCGCGTGGAAACTAGGGTCATGGCTGCCCCCGGCCCAGCGCTCTGCCTCTTCGACGTGGACGGGACCCTGACGGCCCCGCGGCAGAAAATTACCAAAGACATGGATTGCTTTCTGCAAAAACTGAGGCAGAAGATCAAAATTGGGGTCGTCGGTGGGTCGGACTTTGAGAAAGTAGAGGAGCAACTGGGAGATGACGTTATTAAAAAGTATGATTATGGGTTTCCAGAAAATGGCTTGGTAGCATACAGAGATGGGAAACTCTTGTGTAAACAGAATATTCAAGGTCACCTGGGTGAAGCCCTAATCCAGGATTTAATCAACTACTATCTGAGCTACATCGCAAAAATCAAGCTCCCGAAGAAGAGGGGCACCTTCATAGAGTTCCGTAATGGGATGCTGAACGTGTCGCCAATTGGAAGAAGCTGCAGCCAGGAAGAACGCGTTGAGTTCTACGAGCTTGATCGGAAAGAAAACATAAGACAAAAGTTTGTGGAGGATCTGCGAAAAGAGTTTGCTGGGAAAGGCCTCACGTTTTCCATAGGAGGCCAGATCAGCTTCCCTTGCATAGGTACATGTTTACCAGAGCATAGCTGTTAAAGCCACAGCTTTAGAAGAATGGATAAAACATGTGATAAACCCTTTGAAAATACAGTAAGTTCTTATTGAGAGATCAGGGACGAGCCAGATTTTTGAGAAATTCTTCTGTAGGTGTGGGAAGGCTGCTCAACCACTGATTTGTTGAATAACCTCAGATAAACTCCTTTTTCTGCATCTATTCTCCCATTTTTAAAATGTGGAAATAATAAAATATGTTTTACCCATTACACAGTATTAATGTTAGACAACATATGTTAAAAGGCTTTCACCAATATAAAATACTATACATTGTCAACATCATAAGGCTGAAACTCCAGTACTTTGGCCACGTCATGCAGAGTTCACTCACTGGAAAAGACTCTGATGCTGGGAGAGATTGGGGGCAGGAGGAGAAGGGGACGACCAAGGATGAGATGGCTGGATGGCATCACAGACTCAATGGACGTGAGTCTGAGTGAACTCCAGGAGATGGTGATGGACAGGGAGGCCTGGCCTGCTGCGATTCATGGGGTCACAAAGAGTTGGACACGACTGAGTGACTGAACTGAACTGAACTGAACTGAACTGAACTGAATGAGCTACTATAATTAAAGCAATATGTGGTGTGTGTGTGTGTGTGTGTGTGTGTGTGTGTGTGTTAGTCGCTCAGCCATGTCTGACTCTTTGCAACCCCATGGACTATAGCCCACCAGACTCCTCTATCCATGGAATTCTCCAGGCAAGAACACTGAAGTGGCTAGCCATTCCCTTCTCGAAGGGCTCTTCTCTACCCAGGGATCAAACGCAGGTCTCCTGCATTGCAGGCAGATTCTTTACCGTCTGGGCCATCAGGGAAGTTTATTAGAGAGTCAAGATATAAAAACAAAAGCAAAACCAGCATAATATTGTCCTTACTCATGGAATGAGATTAGAATTTATGAATAACATGTACTTTATAGAAATACATGCAAGTACTCACATTGTTTTAAATAAAGCCAAGCACTTAGTAAAGATTACAACTTGAATATATTACTAAATAGTGCTGAGGTTTTGAAGATTATCAGTTGATGATGTAAGTTTTCCAGGAACAGTCACTGAAAGGATTCAGAGTTTTATGACAGAAAGGTGAGTTAGTACATAACAAGAGAAAACAAAGAATAAACAGGGGAAAAAAATAAGAAAAATTACTTTACAGGTTCAGTAGAGATCGAACCAAAACAAAATTTGAAATAATGAGGATTTTGTCACTTAAAGGGGAGAAATTCAGTCTTGTGCACATTTAATTTAGCTTGGTATAGTGGCCACAGGACTGTAATCGAGGTCCCAGGTGGTGTTAGATCATTGAATTGGAAGAGCAAGATCATATCTAGGTTGTAAAAGTGTTAACCTAATAAAAATTTCTCCTGGTGTACCTAGGTAAAGTGAAGTGAGATTAAAATAACTGTTTTAGGCCTGCCCTGATGGTCCGGTGGTTAAGAATTCACCTGCCAGTGCAGGGGACATGGGTTTGATCCCTGGTCCTGGAAGATTCCACATGCTGTAGACTAACTAAGCCTATGGACCACAACTACTGAGCCTGCATGCTCCAGCTACTGAAGCCCACAGTGCCTATAGCCCATGCTCTGAAACAAACAAGCCATAGCAATGAGAAGCTGGTACACTGCAACAAAGAGTAGCCCACACCTGAGTGATCACACCATCGTGATTATCCGGTCGTGAAGATCTTTTTGTAACAGTTCTTCTGTGTATTCTTGCCACCTCTTTTTAATATCTTCTGCTTCTGTTAGGTCCATACCATTTCTGTCCTTTATCGAGCCCATCTTTGCATGAAATATTCCCTTGGTATCTCTAATTTTCTTGAAGAGATCTCTAATCTTTCCCATTTTGTTTTTCTCCTCTATTTCTTTGCATTGATCACTGAAGAAGGCTTTCTTATCTCTCCTTGCTGTTCTTTGGAACTCTGCATTCAGATGCTTATATCTTTCCTTTTTTCCTTTGCTTTTTGCTTCTCTTCTTTTCTCAGCTATTAGTAAGGCCTCCCCAGACAACCATTTTGCTTTTTTTGCATTTCTTTTCCATGGGGATGGTCTTGATCTCTGTCTCCTGTACAATGTCACGAACCTCATTCCATAACTAGGAATTCAGAGCCAGAGAAAAGCTTATTTTTAGTACCTAGTATATTAGATAGGCAGTGTGATATAGGGTAGGGCTTCCTCAATTTTTCTGCACAGTAAGCTCAGCTGGTAAAGAATCCAACTGCAATGCAGGAGACCTGGACTTGATCCCTGGGTTAGGAAGATCCACTGGAGAAAGGAATGGTTCCCCACTCCAGTATTCTGGCCTGGAGAATTCCATGGACTGTACAGTCCATGGGGTCACAAAGAGTCGGACACGACTGAGAGATTTTCACTTTCAATTTCAAAGTCACATAAGGATCTTAATAAACATAAAGATTCCTGGGCTCTACGCCAGACCCACTGAACCAGAATATCTAAAAAGACAGACCTGGAAATCTGTGACTTTAACAAGTATCTTATGAACAAACAAGGTTGAAGGAAAAAATGGTATAATAGTGTAAAGGACAGGCTTGGGAATCAGAAAATACCTGGGATTGAACCCTTCTTCATCATGATATGGGCTTACCTCCCTCAGTGGTTGTGGTATGGCCAAAATGAAATAATACACATAAAGTGCCTGGTATACACAAATGTTCAACCTATATTTAATATCTATTTTTAAAAATAAAACTTGTTTTAGAAAACTCCACTCCCAAAACCCAAATGACTGCCAGTGAAAACTCTAGTGATCTCTAATGAACCAGATTTTATTTAAAATAAAGCTAGTCTGAGGATTACATAACCAGTCTCTCTTCCTATCACGTAGTCCTAATGAGAGTGAATCTTTGAATTAGCCTGCAAGGGGCCTTATGCCCTTGCAGCAAGATTATAATAAAACTTCAACATTGCTCCTAACTAAAATTTTTAATGAGATTTCTCTATCGCAACCCTTCAAGTCTGGTGAATTTTCCCAAAACCTGAACTGTGTTTACTTCCTGGCACTAATGTTTTTACTTTAGCACCATTCCATATATTCTGATATTGCCATAAAATGGTCTCCCACAGCTAACCCACTTGGAAAGATGGAACTGTACAGGCTTTTATTAGAGGAGAGTAGTGAATCTGAGGAGGGCCATGTGGTCCTTTCAAGGACAGGAATTCAAGACCACGGACTTTGACTTACGGGTATGTTACAGCAAAGCAATAGACAAAGCATTCAGTAATCCTGATGCTGGAAATTGGTACAAGCCATACAGAGAGAATTGTAAGTAGGATCTTTCTAAAAAGCTAGAATATCATATCAAACATCAGGGACTGAGTGAAGCCCTAAACAGAGAACAGAGCATAGGATACAAAAGTTGGAATTAAAGATCAGAGCTGAGCAAGTGGAACTGATTGGATATCTCCTGGCCTAAAACCACCTTGCTGAATTTAAAGGAGACTCACCCCAGGGAGTAACGCTGGGCCTGATAAATGAGTTTAAAGCTTGAGGGTGTTTTTGAATATCAGTAATAGATCAGGATTTTGGCTTTGATTTTCCTGCTTCTCCTTTTGTTTATTTATATAGTTGAAATATCTGCACTCCTTTATTTTCACTTAGTAAAGAGGGACTGATTTGGTCACTTTATTAGACTCTGCTTCACTTTGAACAGCTTTGATCTAACTGGCTCAGCTTTGGGGTAACGTTGTTAAAGAGATGGGATGAGGCATATGGCAGCAGCAATCAGGGACCAAGATGGCAGCGTGGCTGAGGACACAAGCTAGATGAGCAGAAGGAGAGTAGATGTGAAGCACCTTGGGAAAGAAGATGGAAACAAAGGCCTAAAAGAGTAGGTCACTCCAGTGCAACCATCCTAGAATGCAGAGGGGGAAGCTAGTCAGTTAAGGGAGAGAAATGGTGGGTCAGTGAGAAGCAGGAAAAGACAGATCCAGATAAGCAGGTACTCAAAGAGGTCTCCAGTAACCCAAATACTGGAAGCACTAGAAAACACTTTGAACAATGATTCCTTCCCTCTGCCCAGAACGCTTTTCTCTGAGACATCCACAGGACTTACTCTCTCTTATCTCCTTCAGACCCTGATCAAACATGTCCTTCACAGCAAAGCCCTCTCTGGTCATCTTATCTAAACTGCCAACACCTTCACAAATATACACACAAACATGTACACTCTATCTCCTTTTCCAGCTGTCTTGTTTTTTCTGGGTTTGTTGGGTGTTTTTATTTTTATTTTTGGTATTAGTATAGATATACATTTACTTCTTAAGGTTTCACTAAGAAGATAAAACAATTCTGTATTTGCATGCACCTAATAACATGGCCTCAATTATATATAGCAAAATTCACAGAACTATAAATAGTAATGGGTAATTCAATAATTATTGATAGAACAAGCAGCTAAAAATTAATTAAGAGCAAGGTTTTTACAATGCATTAAAAACTTAATCTAATGGCTTCTTCTAGATGATGCAGAACACATTCTTCTCAAGTGTAGAACATGTCCTTCTCCAACCCTCACTAAGGCCAAGCATACACTGGGCCACAAGCAAATCTCAACAAACTTCAAAGGACAGCAATTACATAGAATATGTTTCCTTATCATACTGTGATAGCAAAAATATGCCTAAGAAGTTCCTACATGTATAGAAACTAGGAATACACTTTAAATAACCTATGGGGACTATTATAATTATTTATGCTTTCTGTTCTTTGTTTAGCTCACCAGAGGTTTAAATTAACACTCAGCAAATACTTCTTACAATAAATATTGAAGAGTTTGTTAGCTAATCATGAGGATAACTTGATAAAAAGTAATTAGAAGTACCAGATCACAATTTATGCACTCTGTTGTGGGGAGGTGGGAGGGAAAGACAGTACTGAGAAAATAATTTAATAAAGAGCATCATGAATCTTAGAATTGAAAATGAATCTTGGAAAAAAGTCCAGTTGGAAACTATCCTTGTTATGGACTGACTGTGCCCCCAGCATCAAGAATTCATATTTTGAAGTTGTAACCTCTGGTGTGATGGTGTTAGGAGGTGAGGCCTTCAGGAGGTGCTTAAGTTTAGAGGTTATGAAGACAGAGTGCACATGATGGAATCAGTGTCACTAGAAGAAAGGAGTTAGTATCCCTAACAGTGTCCTCTCCACATAATGAGAGGACACATAGAGAAGCAAGCCAGAAAGAGAGCCCTCACCAGGAAGTGAATCTGTTGGCTCCTGGATCTTGAACTTCCCAGACTCTAGAACTGTGTGAAATAAATATCTTTTGTTCAAGCCATCCAGGCTGTGATATTTTGTTCTAGCAGTCCAAGCTAAGACAATCCTAATGAACTTTAGTAAAATATTGGTTAAATAAGTTATGGCATAGGCATATGAATGAATACTATGCAACTGTTGAAGAATAAGGAAGCTATATGATATAGAAAGATCTCAAAATGCATCATATTAAAAGAAAAAATCAATGTGAAAACAGTATAGATGAATACTGCTTTTTGTATAAAAGGAGTAAAACCAAAAATGTGTCTTTTTACATGTTAATATAAGAATAAAGAAACATTTGAGGATATGTAAAAGGGAGGTAAATAAGGTAGGAACTAGAGAGATGGTGGACAAGCATGGAAGAAACACTTTGCACTTCATAATATTTTTATTTTTGAACTATAGTAAGTCCCTCTACAAACAAATGAGTGTGTATTCCAAGAGCACGTTGGTAAGTCTAATTTGTTCCTAAGACCAACAAACTTAGCCTAGGTACCCAATTAACACAATTGGCTATTGAACTATAATATTGAACTGTATTGAAATGTAATTGGTTTATAATAATTTTTCACAAGACACAAATAATACATTAAAAATATATATATATAAGGAAGGACTTCTCTTGTGATCCAGTGCTTAAGAATCTGCCTGCCAATGCCGGAGACATCGGCCCGATCCCTGGTCCAGGAAGATTCCACAGGCCGTGAAGTAACTAAGCCCTTGCACCACAACTCTGAGCCTATGCTCTAGAGCCTGTTCTCTGCAACAAGGGGACCACAACTAGAGAAAGCCCTGCACAGCAACGAAGATGCAGCACAACTAAAAATAAACAGATAAATCGTGCTCTATCGCTTAGTCATGTCCAGCTCTTTGTGACCCCATGGACTGTAGTCCACCAGGCTCCCCTGTCCAAGGAATTTCTCAGGCAAGAATACTGGAGCAAGTTTCCATTTCCTACTCAGGGGATCTTCCCAACCCAGGGATCAAATCCCCGTCTCATGCGTCTCCTGCATTGCAGGAGGATTCTTTACCACTAGATAATGGCTCAGATGGTAAAGAATCCGCCTGCAATGTGGCAGACCTGGGTTCGATCCCTAGGTTGGGAAGATCCCCTGGAGGAGAGCATGGCAACCCACTCCAACCCACTCCAGCATTCTTGCCTGCAGAATCCCCATGAACAGAGGAGCCTGGTGGCTATAATCATAGGGTAGCAAAGAGTCAGACCTGACTGAGTGACTCAGTCAGTTCAGTTCAGTTCAGTCGCTCAGTCGTGTCCGACTCTTTGCAATCCCATGAATCGCAGAACGCCAGGCCTCTCCGTCTAAGCACACACAAATAAATATTTTAAAAAGTAAGGAAAACATTTTTAATCTTACAGTACAGTACCTTGAAAAGTACAATAGTTCAGTACCAGAGCTGTTATACAGGGGCATATTTGCATCTTTGAAAGTTTGCAACTTGAAAGTTCATGTGTAGGGGCTTACTGTACATGAAAAAAAATGCCTTTTCAAAAGAATAATTTAAAAAATATGAATCCCTGACCTCTTTCTGGAATTCAAGACTGCTTGCCCAACATCTCCCCTGAAATGTCTAATAAGCTTCTCAAATATGACATATCCAAAACAGAATATTTGATTTCCGTCCCCTCAAACCTCCTTCTCTCCCACCGCTTTCTAACTCAGTAAAAAAAACACCCCCATCCACAGTCATATTCAAGTTCCAAATCTGAGAGCTATCTTTAATTTCTTTCTCCTATTCCAGTGAATTGGTGAACATGTCCCATAGATTTCTGCCACCATGGCAGAACCATAATATGCCCACTTCTTACTACTTCTACCATTATCATCCCCGTCCTAACCACTGTCACTTGTCACCTGGACCTCTGCAATAGTCTCAGAGGTATTAATTCAAATGACACTCACAGACAAGAATTGCTTGTTTCTAGTCTATGACGACATAAGAAATTCATACTAAAATGAAATACAACTACTTCACTAAGCATGATATTAACATTTAGATCAACTAACAATTTTTCATAGCCAAAACTTTCTTGATGAAAGAGGGGACCCATTGGTTTGTACTCTGGAGGAAGCTCTGAATTTCTTTGCAGAGCAGCCCTCCAAGTGATACCACTGCTGATGTCATTCTTGCCCACTTAATCATATACCCATTCTACGTATAGTACCCCAAAGTTGTTTTTAAAATATTTATCACAGCAGGACTTCCCTAATGGTCCAGTGGCTAAGACTTCTCATTCCCATTACAGGGGGCCTGGATTCTATCCCTGGTTAGGGAATTAGATCCCACATACCACAACTAAAAAAAAAAAAAAATCAGAGTGCCACACTAAGAACTGGAACAGCCAAATAAGCACATGAATATTTAAGCAAAAACAAAAAACATTGGACTTCCCTCAGGGCACAGTGGATAAGAATTCACCTTGCAATGCGGGGGACACAGTCTCAGTCCTTGATCAGAGGTTTCCACATACCTCGAGGCGACCAAGCCTGCATGTCACAGCTATTGAGCCAATGCTCTGGATCCTATAAGCTACAACTACTGAAGCCCCACATACTGAAGCCTGTGTTCTGCAACAAGAGAAGCCAACAGAATGAGAAACCTGCACACTGCAACAAAAAGTGACCCTTTCTCACCACAGCTAGAGAAAACCCTCTAGCAGCAACAAAGACTCAGCACAGCCAAAAATAAAATATAAACGTTAATCACATCATGTTGCCCCCAGCTTAAAACTCCCCAGAGCCTTCCCATGGCAACTAGAGTAAAATCTAAGTCCCTTACCAAACTCTAAATGGACTTACATGACCTGGCTCATCTCTCCATTACACACCAGTTGTTTTCCATCTCTGGGCCTTTGGTCCTTCTATCTGAAATTACCTACTCCTATATCTTCTTGTGGCTGATAGAGTGTCATCATTTAAGTCTTAGCTCAGATTAATGGTGATAGGATGAAGGTTATAAGTGATCTTATCCACCCAGCTTTTTATTTATTTTTGTTTTTAGGAAATAGAGAATGAAAGAGATGACTCTTCTTGAAATTGGACAATATCTTATGCTATAGATCATTGTGTGTTATAAGCTGAATTGTGTCTCCCAAAAATTCCTACAGTGAAGGAAGGTAACCCACAGTACTTTTGAATATTAATGTACTTGAGATAGGATCTTTTAAGAGATAATTAACTTAAAATGAGGCCATGAGGGTGGGCTTTAATCCAATATGCCTGCTATCCTTGAAAGAAGAGGAGATTAAGACACAGATACATAGAGGGGGAAAATATGTGAAGACAACCAGCTACAAGCCAAGGAGAGGGCCTAAGAAGACACCAACCCTGCCAACATTTCTCAGATTTCTAGCCTCTGAAATTGTGAGAAAATACATTTGTGTTGCTTAAACCACCTAGTCTGTGGTACTTTCTTATGGTAACCATTGTAGACTAATACAATGTATATTAACACCTCCCTGCACTTGCTTTGTGGAGAAGGCAGTGGCACCCCCACTCCAGTACTCTTGCCTGGAAACTCCTATGGATGGAGGAGCCTAGTAGGCTGCAGTCCATGGGGTCGCTGAGAGTTGGACGCAACTCAGTGACTTCACTTTCACTCTTCACTTTCATGCATTGGAGAAGGAAATGGCAACCCACTCCAGTGTTCTTGCCTGGAGAATCGCAGGGACGGTGGAGCCTGGTGGACTGCCATCTATGTGGTTGCACAGAGTTGGACACGACTGAAGCGACTTAGCAGCAGCAGCAGCACTTGCTTTGAGTGTTGCATCCAATTTTTCTTTTCCTCTGATATTTTGTTTTAGTTTTATTTTCTATCTGTGTTTACCTAATCACCTCAAATCCTATTTGGAATCTATCAGCCCCTGATGTATGAGTCTAAGGATCCTCTCTTAAAAAGTGGAAAGTGAAAGTTGAGCTGCCTGTCTGACTCTTTGCAACCCCACAGACTATATACAGTCCATGGAATTCTGTAGTCCAGAATACTGGAGTGGGTAGCCTTTCCTTTCTCCAGGGGATCATTCCAACCCAAGGATTGAACCCAGGTCTCCCACATTGAGGGCAGATTCTTTACCAGCTGAGCTACAAGGGAAGCTTAAAAAGTGGGATTAAGATTAATTTCCCATCACTAGTTCTTAATAAATCCTCCTGGATCCTGATCTACACTGCTTCCCTTTCTAAGTGGTTGTTTGTCAAATGTCTAAGGATCTTTTCAGGAATGTTGACAAGGATCCACACCAGATTGGGGTCAAGGGTAGCATCTAAAGAGTCTGGAGCCAAGAAGCTGGAGTTGCCACTAAGTACCAAGTACCAAGGACCTAAGGAGTGACTTTGGAAATCTGAGCACTGCTTTTAACAAAATTTGTCAAAGAAATTGTTTTCTGCAACTATCTGTATGCTTAAAAGTGTATGTACAATTGCTGAACACATTGCTAACCATGGGTGCATACATGCTCAGTCGCTTCAGTTGTGTCCAATTCTTTGCAACCCTATGGACTGTAGCCCACCAGGCTCCTCTGTGCATGGTATTCTCCAGGCAAGAATACTGGAGTGGGTTGCCATGCCCTCCTCCAGGGGATCTTCCCCAGTCAGGGACTGAATCTGCATCTCCTGGATTGCAGGCAGGTTCTTTTCTTCTGAGCCACCAGGGGAAGCCACTGGGTTATTTAATTCTCACCACAATCTTATGAAGCAGATACTAACATCTCCATTTTAGAGATGAAGAAATAGAGGCACTAAAGAGTTCAGGAACTTTCCCAAGGTCACAATGCTGGGAAGAGACACAGCCTGTTTGGATAATTAGGCTGCTGGATAACACTACAGACAACAAACAGACACACAGTCAATTCAGCTGAGCAAACATTACTGAGCAGCTACTATACCCAACCACTGTGTTTGGACAGTAGATCACAGCAAACTGGAAAATTCTTAAAGAGATGGAATACCTGACCACCTTACCCGTCTCCTGGGAAACCTGCATGCAGGTCAAGAAGCAACAGTTAAAACCAGGCATGGAACAACAGACTGGTTCAAAACTGGGAAAGGAGTATGTCAAAGCTGTATATTGTCATGCTGCTTATTTAACTTATGTGCAGAGCATATTATGTGAAATGCCAGCCTGAATGAATCACAAGCTAGAATCAAGACTGCTGGGAGAAATATCAATAACCTCATTTTGCAGATGATACCACCCTAATGGCAGAAAGAAAAAGGAACTAAAGAGTCTCTTGATAAGGATGAAAGAGGAGAGTGAAAAAGCAGGCTTAAAGCTCAACATTCAAAAAACTAAGATTATGGCATCTGGCCCCACCACTTAACAGCAAATAGATGGAGATAAAATGGAAACTGGTAGATTTTATTTTCTTGAGCTCCAAAATCACTGCAGACAGTGACTGCAGTCATGAAATTAATAGATATTTGCTCCTTGGAAGAAAAGCTATGACAAACCTAGACAGCATATTACTTTATTACATTATTACTTTTACTTTACATGTTATTCAGTTCAGTTCAGTCACTCAGTCGTGTCCAACTCTTTGTGACCCCATGAATTGCAGCACGCCAGGCCACCCTGTCCATCATCAACTCCCAGAGTTCACTCAAACTCACATCCATCAAGTCAGTGATGCCATCCAGCCATCTCATCCTCGGTCATTCCCTTCTCCTCCCGCCCCCAGGCCCTCCCAGCATCAGCATCTTTTCCAGTGAGTCTACTCTTCGCATGAGGTGGCCAAGTTTCAGCTTCAGCATCAGTCCTTCCAAAGAACACCCAGGACTGATCTCCTTTTCGATGGACTGGTTGGATCTCCTTGCAGCCCAAGAGTCTCTCAAGAGTCTTCTCCAACACCACAATTCAAAAGCATCAATTCACTCAGCTTTCTTCACAGTCCAACTCTCACATCCATACGTGACCACTGGAAAAAGCCATAGCCTTGACTAGATGGACCTTTGTTGACAAAGTAATGTCTCTGCTTTTAAATATGTTATCTAGGTTGGTCATAACTTTCCTTTCAAGGAGTAAGCATCTTTTAATTTCATGGCAGCAATCACCATCTGCAGTGATTTTGGAGCCCAAAAAATAAAGTCTGACACTGTTTCCACTGTTTCCCCATCTATTTCCCATGAAGTGATGGGACCAGATGCCATGATCTTCATTTTCTGAACATTGAGCTTTAAGTCAACTTGCTCACTATCCTCTTTCACTTTCATCAAGAGGCTTTTTAGTTCCTCTTCACTTTCTGCCATAAGGGTGGTGTCACCTGCATATCTGAGGTTATTGATATTTCTCCTGGCAATCTTGATTCCAGCTTGTGCTTCTTCCAGCCCAGCGTTTCTCATGATGTACTCTGCATAGAAGTTAAATAAGCAGGGTGACATTATACAGCATTGATGTACTCCTTTTCCTATTTGGAACCAGTCTGTTGTTCCATGTCCAGTTCTAACTATTGCTTCCTGACCTGCATACAGGTTTCTCAAGAGGCAGGTCAGGTGGTCTGATATTCCCATCTCTTTCAGAATTTTCCACAGTTTATTGTGACATACTATTACATATTACTTTATTATATTACATATTACATTACTTTGCTAACAAAAGTTTGTAGAGTAAAAGCTGTGGTTTTTCCAATAGTTCATATACAGATATGAGAATTGGACCATAAAGAAGGCTGAGCACTGAAGAACTGATGTTTGCAAATTGTGGTACTGGAGAAGACTCTTGAGAGTCCCTTGGACTGCAAAGAGATCAATTGACTGATCAAACCAGAAAATCCTAAAGGAAATTAACCCTGACTATTAATTGAAAGGACTGATGTTGAAATGCCAACATTTTAAACACCTGATGCAAAGAGCCAACTCACTGGGAAAGACCCTGATGTTGGGAAAGTTTGAGGGCAGGAGGGGAAGGGGGCAACTGAGGAGATTTTGAATGGCATCACCAACTCAATGACATGAGTTTGAGCAAACTCTGGGAAATACGGAAGGACAGGGAAGCCTGGCATGCTGCAGTCCATGGGGTCCCAAAGAGTTGAACACGACTATTATACTGAACAACAACAATGATGTCCAAACATTGTTCTGGAGATACTAAAGATACAAAGATGAATAATACGTAATTCTGCCCCCAAAAGCTCTTGGTCTTGCTGGGCAAAAACAAGAGCCATGCAAATAAATAAATTACAGTATTGTGTGATAGAGCAATGAAAGAAAAGAAGCTCATGCTTCAGAAGTGTTAGAGGGGAGGCAATTTTCCTCAGTTCTAGGGATAGTTTTCCAAGGAAGTTAACCTTTGATCTAGGTTTTGAGAAAAGAGCTGGCATTCACCATGCAGCTAAAATAGAAAAGGGAATGTCAAGCAGAGAGCCCAACATGGTAAGTCTGAAGAACAGCCTTATTGCTGGAGATAAAGTGAGAGGGGAGAGATGGTAAAGGAGACTAGACATATTGACATTATGCTACCCCTAGGTGTCTTTCTCATTTCACATTTACCCAATATTCATCATAACTTCTCTTGACTTTTTTGACCGTTTAATTTGTTATACTTTACCCCACTTGGAGGATAAATTACTGGAGTATTGTATACTTTACCCCACCTGGAGCTACAGCTAATTTTCTTCTCTGGTTGAGTGGATTCAACACGTCTCCTTATTACCTGTCTGGATTCTGCATTCCTTTCATATCTTTTGGTGCAACATCAATTCTATAACTACTTAATTGGCAGGCTAGGAGACATGGATATGAACAGGTAATTCCTATCCAGTGACAAAGGGTAATTTTAGACACATGTACCTCACACTGTGGTAGCAGGATCCAAGGCATGTTCTACGCCAATTGAGTAGGTGACTAAACTGAATCTTGAAGGATGAGCAGGTATTCCAACAGAGGTATTGTACAGAGGCATGAAGCACAGATTGCATGAGATACCTGAACTAGTTTAACCAAAGTATAAACTGTACCTGGGGAAATGGGGAGAAGTGAGATGCAGATAAGCAAATACCCACAAGGGAGGGTTATATATTTCATTCAAGGAGTTTGTTTTTTTCTGATAAAAATTGAGCCTCACTAATGAGTTTTAAGAAGTAGAGTAACATGATTAGAGTTTCATTTTAGAGATTGCCTCTGGCAGCATCATGGAGGGTGAAATCAAAGCAGAGAAATCAGTAAAGGACTACAGAAAAAAAAAAAAAGAAGGGCAATTTGGCAACATCTGTCAGCACTAAAAACCTACATACCTCAGCAATTTCACTTGGGGGAATTTATCCTATGGGTACATTTGCACATGCATAGAAGGTCACATACAAGGTTATTCATAACACCTGAATGATCAATAGTCACCCATGTATGAAATAAAGCTATACAAAAACATTTATGTATTGACATAGATTATCATGTTAAATTACTAAATTACAAAAATTTATTTGCAGAACAACAAGCAGTATATCCCACCTTTTAAGTAAAAAGAACAAACAAAAGTATCTTATGTGTTTAATATGCATGCAGCAGATGAAAAAAAAATAACATATGTATAAAATATCTCTGGAAGGAAACACTAGAAACTGATAACATTTAGTAGCTTCCAGAGAGGTGAACTGGGTGAATGAGATGAGTGGGTATAGCATTTCACTAGAGCTTTTGAGTCTGGAATCATGTGAGTGAGTGTATTACCAATTCCTAAATAAATAAATTCAGTGTTAATTTAAGGGAAGGAGGAATACTAGTAGATAGAGAGGGTTTCCAAAACAAGACAGTACCAATCACAGGTGGGGGAAAAAAGGAATAGATAAGAAAAATGTTAAGGAAATAGAAACAGAAGAATTTCTTGACTCTTTTTAGAGAGAGAACATATTAAAGAGCTTACATGCATGCTCTGCTGCTGCTGCTGCTGCTGCTGCTAAGTTTCATCCAGATCTTTTCAACCCCCAAGAACTGTAGCCTGCCATGATCCTGAGTCTATGGGATTCCTCCAGCAAGAATATTGGAGGGGGTTGTCATTTCTTCCTCCAGGGAATCTTCCTGACCCAGGGATTGAACCCTGTCTTCTGCATTAGCAGGCAGATTCTTTACCACTGAACCGCCTGGGAATCCCTAAAGAGGTTATAATAGCCTCTGATTTCCAACCTGGGAAACTAAATGGCTATATTGGTGCCACTTACCAAGTTAATGAATGCAGAGAGAGTAACAAGTTTAAAGAAAAGATAATGCGGACAATTGTAGACATGTTATGTTTTAAGTGTTGTGGAACTACATATCTAACTGCCTACCAGGTAACTTATTCATCCAGTAAACTATGTTACGGAGAAGGCAATGGCACCCCACTCTTGCCTGGAAAAATGCCATGGATGGAGGAGCCTGGTGGGCTACAGTCCATGGGGTTGCTAAGAGTTGGACATGACTGAGCGACTTTACTTTCACTTTTCACTTTCATGCATTGGAGAAGGAAATGGCAACCCATTCCAGTGTTCTTGCCTGGAGAATCCCAGGGACGGTGGAGCCTGGTGGGCTGCCATCTATGGGGTCGCACAGAGTCAGACATGACTGAAGTGACTTAGCAGCAACAGCAGCAGAACTATGTTAACTAAGGACTATGAAAAGACTCTGATGCTGGGAAGGACTGGGGGCAGGAGGAGAAGGGGACGACAGAGGATGAGATGGCTGGATGGCATCACGGACTCGATGAACGTGAGTCTGAGTGAACTCCAGGAGATGGTGATGGACAGGGAGGCCTGGCATGCTGCGATTCATGGGGTCGCAAACAGTCGGACACGACTGAGCAACTGAACTGCACTGAACTGATGTTAACTATAAATGGTGGGAAAGGGACCTGTCAGAGATGTACTGGGCAAGAGACACAAAAAGATTTTGGAGTCATTAGAACATATGTGGTTGATATAAGTCGAATTGTGTGTTCTCCATCCATCCCACCTTCTCACCCCTCCCACTAACAAATTCATCTCTTGTGTTCCTAATCCCCAGTACCTTAGCATGTGACTGTATTTGGAGATAAGATCTTCAAAGAGGTAATTAAGTTGAAGTGAGGTTATTAAAATGGGCTGAATTCATTATGACTAGTGTTCTTAAAAAGAAGAGGAAATTTAGACACAGACATGAACAGAGAGAAGATGGTATGAAGACATAGGAGGAAGGAAGACAGCCATGCAAAAGTCAAGGAGAGAGGCCTGGCAACCCTAAGAAACTAGTACAGTGACTGTAGGCAGTAGAAGCCATACGAGTGGCTTTAAATTTTTTTAATACAAATCATAGAGGATTCTAGGAAGATGGCGGCAGAACCAACATAGCTTTTGGACTTCCCCAAATCTCAGCATAAAAACAAATACAGCAATTAAGGTAGCAATATAAAAAGCCCACAGACAACATCTACAACAAAACTAGGTTAAAGGTAGCTTTACAAATCCAAAATGTAAGTATGTAAGCATAAAAATCAACAAGTACACAAGATGCATGGTATCAATAACAGAGGAAAGTAAAGAGAAGCAAAAGACAGCTGACTGACCCAAGAATTTAAAAAAAAAACAAACAAACAGATGTTCACTAAAAAGTTCAAAGGGTCAGTTTAAGAATAACAGCTGAAATAAGGAAGGGTTTTGCCCACTGTAATATCAGGGGTCCATATTAAGGTCTGAAGGGGGTGGAACAATCTTGACAATATGATCTTTCAAAACTAATCAGCTATAAGGACCCTCAAATACAACCTAACAAAGTCTTCTCAAACTCTTCCAAAAGAAGAAGAGCGAATACCTCAAATCCATTTTATAAGGCCTACATAACTAATACCACACCCAAACAAGGATGCTATAAAAATATCAGGCCAATATCCCTAACAAACTTGAGTGCAAGATATTTCAACAAATTATTAGCAAACCAAATTCAGGGCTACTCCAGGGATGCAGGGCTGTTTCAAAATTCACAAATCAGTCAATGTAATATACCATATTAACAAAATGAAGGATAAAAATAATATAGTTATCTCAATAGATGCAGAAAAAGCATTTGACAAAACTCAATATCTGTTCACTATTTTAAAAAATTCTTTTAACAAACGGTGTAGAGAGAACAAATGTCAACCTAATAAAGACCATATGTGACAGAGCTAACATTATACTGAACAGTGGAACACTGCAAGCTTTCCCTCTAGGATCAAGAATAAGACAAGAATGGCTACCCTCATCATTGCTATTTAATATTGGTAGTCCTAGCCAGAGCAATTAGATAGGAAAATGAAATAAAAGGCATCCAAATCAGAAAGGAAGAAGTAAAATTCTATCTGCTGCAGATGATATGATATTATATATACTCTACCAAAGATCTATTCAAATTAATAATTCAGTAAGGTTGCAGGATCTAAAAACCAATATTCTAAAATCAGCTGCATTTCTATATATGAACAACGAACTATCTGAAAAAGAAGAAAGCAATCTCATTTACAATTGCATAGCCACGGTAAAGAATTTGCCTATAGTGCAGGAGACCTACGTTCAAAACCTGGGTGGGGAAGACCCCCTGGAGAAGAGAATGCAACCCACTCCAGTAGTTTTGCTTGGAGAATCCCACAGACCGAGGAGCCTGGTGGGCTATAGTCAATGAGGTCATAAAGAGTGGGACACTTTCACTTTCACTAAAAAGAATATTTAGGAATAAATTTAACCAGAGAGATGAAAGATCTCTAAACTGAAAACTATGAGACATTGATGAAAGAAAGAAATGGAAAGATAATTGGCACACACGGACTGGAAGAATTAGTATCATTAAAATGACCTAGTCATGACTGTGACTTTTTGGATTTCACACCAAAAGCAAAGACAAGCAAGCGGTACTATGGCAAACCAAAAAACTTCTGCACAGCACAGAAAACCATCAACAAAATGAAAAGGCAAACTACCAAATGGGGGAAAAATATTCAAATCACATATCTGATAAGGGGTTAATATCCAAAATATATAAAAAACTCAAACAACTCAACAGGAAAAAAATCCATTTGAAAAATGAACAGAGGAACTAAACAGACATTTTCCCAAAGACGACATACAAATGGTCAACAGATACGTGAAGAGGTGCTCAACACCACAACCATCAGGAAAAGGTAAATTAAAGCCACAGTGAGATATTATTTCACATATTCTAGAATGACTATTTTTAAAAAGACAAGTTATAGTAAGTGTTGATGCGGATATGGAGAAAAGGGAACCCTTGTGTTCTATCAGCAGAAATAGAAAGTTGGTGCATCCTCTATGGAAACTCCTCAAAAAATTTAAAATAGAACTACCATACAAACCAGCATTACTTACATACTTCTGGGTATATGTCCTAAGGTAATGAAAACATGATCTCAGAGAGATATCTGCACCCTCTTGTTCACTGCAGAACATTATCCATAGTAATTACGTGGCTTCCCTGGTGGCTTAGAGGTTAAAGCATCTGCCCACAATACAGGGGACCTGGGTTCGATCCCTGGGTCAAGAAGATCCCCTGGAGAAGGAAATGGCAACCCACTCCAGTATTCTTGCCTGGAGAATCCCATGGATGGAGGAACCTGGTGGGCTACAGTCCACGGGGTCGCAAAGAGTCGGACACGACTGAGCGACTTCATAATCTAATAATCTAAGATATGGAAACAACTTAAGTGTTCTAAGTGTCCACCAACAGATGAAGGAAACGTTGTACACACATGCAATGGACTATCATTCAGCCATTATACAGAAGGAAATCCTGTCATTTGTGACAACATGGATGGACTTTGAGGGCATTATGCTAAGTGAAATAAGTTGGACACAGAACAATATTTTATGCTATCTCTTACATGTGGAATAAAATGATGGTTTCCAGGAGCTGAGGTTGGGGTAAAGGAAAAATATTGATCAAATAAGATGTTTCCAATTAAAAAGTGAATAAGTTCTTGGGTTCTAATGTGAAGCATGGTAACTATAGAAATAATAAATAAAACATACTTGGGCTTCCTAGATGGTGCTAGTGGGAAAGAACCTGCCTGCCAATGCAGGCAAAACCTAACAGACACTGGTTTGATCCCTGGGTTGGGAAGATTCCCTGCAGGAGAGCATGGCAACCCACTCCAGTTTTCTTGCCTCGAGAATCCCATAGACAGAGGAGACTGGCAGGCTATAGTCTATAGGGTCACAAAGAGTCAGACACGACTGAAGCAACTTTGCAAGCATAACATATTTGAAAGTTACCAGAAGGATAAATCCTAAATGTTCTCATCACACACATAAAATGGTAAGTGTGTGAATAACAGAGGTATTAGCTGAATGGTGTAGTGGTAATCATTTTGAAATACATGAATGTATCAAATCAATACCATATATACCTTAAACTTTCACAATGTTATATGTCAACTATATCTCAATAATACTGGGGAGGGGAGAAATATATGAATAAAATTACCGGACTTTAAAGAAATGGGGAAAAAATAATTTTTGGCATTTAAACAAAGGGCAAAGTCACTTAAATAAGGAAGAAATTCAAATTGTCATTAGACTTTTCAGCAGTAATGTTTTATGCCAAAAGAAAATGAAATAACATATTTAAGGTACTCGAGGAAAGAAAATATGACCAAGGTTTACATACTGCCAAACTGATTTTCGAAATTACATACTGCAAGTAAACTGCTTTCGACACGCAAGAACTCACAGAATATTGTTCAAAACATTGAGCCTTTCCTGTCAAATCTACTAGAGAATGAGCTTCAGATATCATAATGACTAGAAAAATATTGATGTAAGAGCTGTTGATTGGATTTCCCTGGTGGTAAAGCAGATGGAAGTCTGCCTGCCAATGCAGGGGGACACGAGTTCAATCCCTGATCTGGGAAGATCCCACATGTCTTGGAGCAACTACACCCATGTGCCACAACTACCAAGTGCTGTGCTGTGAAGAAAGCTGAGCGCCAAAGAATTGATGTTTTTGAACTGTGGTGTTGGAGAAGATTCTTGAGAGTCCCTTGGACTGCAAGGAGATCCAACCAGTCCATTCTGAAGGAGATCAGCCCTGGGATTTCTTTGGAAGGAATGATGCTAAAGCTGAAACTCCAGTACTTTGGCCACCTCATGCGAAAAGTTGACTCATTGGAAAAGACTCTGATGCTGGGAAGGATTGGGGGCAGGAGGAGAAGGGGACGACAGAGGATGAGATGGCTGGATGGCATCACTGACTCGATGGGCGTGAGTCTGAGTGAACTCCGGGAGTTGTTGATGGACAGGGAGGCCTGGTGTGCTGCGATTCATGGGGTCGCAAAGAGTCGGACACGACTGAGCAACTGAACTGACTGAACTGATGCTGTAACTGCTGGAGCCCACATGCCCTAGAACCCGTATTCCACAGCAAGAGGAGGCACTGCAATAAGACCATGTACCACAATGGAGAGTAACCCCCTGGCCACAGCTAGAGAAAGCCCAAGAGCAGCAATAAAGATCCAGCACAGCCAAAAATAAACAAAGAAAGAACTATTGATTAACATCAAATATTTACTTATATGTAGAACTAAGATTAGAGGAGGAATACAAGAGAGTATATCATATGTAACAGTTACATGCATTTACAGTGTTAATCCCCAAAATCATTATGTACTACTATGCCATATACCTATTTATTAAAGGTGGGGACATGAGCAGAGCATACACAAAATTTAATTTTTTTCAGCATAATGAATGGTGGTAGTGTTGGTGTTGTTCTGAGATTATTATGTGTGTATATGAAATAAATATTTATGTGATAGTATGTCATCCCCAGCAATCTTGAGAATTAGGATTATTCCTGGTGTGTAAAGAAGATTTAGAGATCACAGTTTTATAATCCTTAAAATGTTAGTGGAGTTAGGCATTGTTTCAACGTCTGCTTCATGAAAGAGAAAACCAGACATTATGTACCTATTGAATGTGTATAAAATTCTAGATTCAATGAATTAAAAATATAAAAGATCAAGGAACATGTTAACATATACTATGGGGATATAATCCACAAAATCAAGACTGTAAGAAACTATAAAGGTCAAATATCTCAATTTCCTCAACAAAAAATATGTGGGAAAAGATACAGAGAGACAGATTTTAAAAAGACTTGAAAGAACTAAACAACAATGTTTAAGGATACACACATGGAGATAAAATTATAATTAACAAAATAAAGAATTGGTCACAATAAAAATTAATGATGGTTGTTATGTCTATAGGGGTAGAAAGGGGTTTGTGATTAAGTCACGGCACATACAAGGCATCTGAGGTAGCAGGCAAAACACTATGTCATAACCTTAGTAGGAGTAACCAGGATGTTCAAGTTTTAATAATTCATTAATGTACATATTGATTTTATATAGTTTTCTGTCTGTAATATGTTGGACATAAAAATATTTAAAATGAGAAAAGGAATGCTCCTACATTGTTGTGGGAATGTAGACTGGTACAGACACTATGGAGAACAGTATGGAGATTCCTTTAATAATTAGAGTTACTGTATGATCCTGCAGTCCCACATTTGGGCATACATACAGATAAACTTCCAGTTTGAAAAGATACACACATTCCAATGTTCATTGCAGTACTGTTTACAATAGCCAAGACATGGAAGCAACCTAAGTGTACGTCAGCAGATGGATGGATAAAAAAATATATGGTATATTTAAACAATAGAATGGGCTTCCTTTGTGGCTCAGCTGGTAAAGAATCTGCTGGCAATGCGGGGAGACCTGGGTTCAATCCTGGGTTGGGAAGATCCCCTGGAGAAGGAAAAGGCTACCCACTCCAGTATTCTGGCCTGGAGAATTCCATGGACTGAGTGACTGAGTGATTTCGCTTCACTTCACTTTAAACAATAGAATACTACTCAGCCATTAAAAAAGAATGAAATAATGCCATTTGCAGCACCTAGATATTATCACACTAAAAGAAGTAAAACAGACAAAGACCAGTGTCATATGATATTGCTTATATGTGGAATCTTAAAAAAGAATGATACAAATGAACTTATTCACAAAACAGAAATAGACTCCCAGAAATAGAAAACAAACTTATGGCTTCAATAAGAGATAGCAACAGGGGATAGCAGAGCATGGCGGGGTAGATAAATAAGGAGTTTGAGATTAACATATAACGGAAAGAATCTGAAAAAGAGTATACACACACACACACACACACACACACATATAACTGAATCACTGTTTTGTATCCTTGAAACTAATACAACATAGTACATTAACTGTACTTCAATTTTTAAAAAGATTAAAAAAACAAATTTGTAAATGTAAATTTTATTTTTTGCTCTTCTGCTGGAAATCCTCCAATGGATTCAGAACAAAATCATATTCAGAACAAAATCAAAATTCTTTCCTTCCAATCTCATCTCCTCCCATTCTCTGCCTTTTTAAAAGCACTCCAGGCTCATTGGCCTTCTTTCTTTTTCTTGACTATGCCAACTTTATTTTACACTAGCTCTTCCGACTGTTCTGGGGACTTCACACCAACTATTTCTCATTTGAATTTTTAGAGCAATCTCACCCCACATTTTGTAGGAAGAGTCCCTCTGCTCTCCAGAATCTATTCTCTGTTACTTACATCATCCTGCTTTATATTCTTCCTCATATTTACAGTTATCTGAAATTACCCTACTTCACTACTTACTTTTTCTGACTGTAATTTCCAAGAATAAATCTTAATGAGTATGAGGACTTGTCTGATGTATTCACTGCTGTAATCCCTGCTTCTGACATTCTTGGGATTAAATCACTCAGAAGAAGTAAGTAGTATAAGAAGAGATCCAAGTACATGGCCCTAGGTAACACCTACACTTAAGAGACAGGTAAAGGAAGAGGAAGGCAGCAAAGAAATAATCTGAACCAGAGAAAAGAGGTGGCCCAGGAGCCAGACAGCAAAATGTCTCGGTCAGTTTGGTTCTTGAATCCTTATGTCAGTTGTTGCTTAGAGCTTAGAACTTGCTCCTTGGACCTGATGCTTGATACTCTTTTGCTTCTGGACGCCCCTTGCTCCAGTTACCCCTTGAATTGAGAAGTTTCCAACTTACTCCAGTAAAAGCTGATCAAGCTTATATCCCTGAAGCCCCCACTATTAGGACAGCCCTATGCGGCTCAAATTCCTAGCAGAGTCACCCCAGGAATAAGGCCTAAATAGATCCAGACTGACTATATGGTAAATGATATAAAAAAAAAAAAAAAACTTCTCAAATGTCTCCATAATCATCACTTAAACAAACCACCAAGGGTAAAGACCAAAGTTAGGCGTTGAAAACACAATCCCACATACAGAAAGAGGAGCTCAATGAAGAAATCAGAAGTGACAATTTAACAAAGAAATATTTGCTGAAGAATTAGAAATGTTAGGTATCCAACATGAAATGGAGAATAGATAAGATCTGAAGTATCATATATTCAAACTGACAGAGTTGTCAAATTTCATACTTGGCAAAAGCATATATTTCATCAGGGAAGAATTAGGATCCTAAGGAAGAAATAATGAAAAATAATGACAAGCAAGATCTATACAGAAGCAAGGGAACAAATGATGAGGGAACATAACATTGTGCAAAGATACATAACAGGATAATCCATTGATTTATTAATTTGCTTTTTCAGCTGAAGGTATTTTTGCCTCCTCCACTCTAGGCAGGGAGAAAACTTCAGTTTCACTTGCCATAAAGACTTTTGTATTTGCTTTTAGGAAATAACCTCAGTCAGACTTTTCTAAAAAGCTAAGTCTTCTGTAAGAGGGAGACACAGAGACTAATACCTTGAGTGTGTAAAGCAGTATCAGGCCAACCAGAGGCCTGGAGGGGATGCTCTAAGACAAAGGGAAGGGACAAGGTTCGGAAGTGAGATCAAATATGGAAGAGAGCTGTCCCTACATGGAAGAGCTGCATGTGAAATAATTCCAGTGTCACAGCTACAGAGGAAGACAGACACCAAGCACCACACAGTTGACAGTGACAGTTCAGCTCCTTTCAAGACGATCTGTGGTCACTGTGAGAGGCACCTAAGTCATCTCAAAGGAGAGTGTTTGACTTAAACCAGAGGACCAGGGATTTGGTCCTCCAACCAATCCCCTGATGGTCCAGTGGTTAGAACTCAGCACTCTCACAGTCTTGGGCCTGGGTTCAACTCTGGGTTAGGGAACTAAGATCCAGCAAGCCCGTGGTAAGCCAAAAATACAATAATAATAGAGGACCAGCAGCAGAAATTGCATCAGGGCTTCTGTGGTGTTCCAGTAGTTAAGAATCTGCCTGCCAGACAACTGAAACAGACATTTCTCCAAAGAAGACATAGAGATGGCCAGTAACACATGGAAAGATGCTCAACATTCCTCATTATTAAAGAAATGCAAATCAAAACAACAATGAGGTATCACCTCACACCAATCAGAATGGCCATCATCAAAAAAAAACAAACCTACAAGCAATAAATCCTGGAGAGGATGTAGAGAAAAGGGAACCCTCTTGCCTTGTTGGTAGGAAAGTAAATTGGTACAGTCACTACAGAGAACAGTATGCTAAGTCACTTCAGTCACATCTGACTCTTTGCAACCCTATGGACTGTAGCCCACTAGGCTCCTCTGTCCAAGGGATTCTCCAGGCAAGAATACTGGAGTGGGTTGTCATGTCCTTCCTCCAGGGGATCTTCCTGATCCAGAGATCAAACTCTCACCTCTTTACATCGCCTGCATCGTAAGGCAGATTCCTGACCATTAGCACCACCTGGGAAACCCAGAGAACAGTATAGATTCCTTAAAAACACTAGGAATTAAAAACTACCATGTGACCAGCAATCCCACTACTAGACATACACTCTGAGAAAACCACAATTCAAAAAGACACATGTACCCCAATATTCACTGTAGCACTATTTACAATAGTCAAGACATGGAAGCAACCTAGATGACCATCAACAGATGAATGAGTAAAGAAGTTGTGGTACATATACAAAATAGAATTTTGCTCAGCCATAAAAAGGATCAAATGTGAGTCAGTTGTATTGAAGTGGATGAACCTTAGAGCCTGTTATACGGAGTGAAGTAAGTCAGAAAGAGAAAAACAAATATCATATATTAATGTATATATATGGAATCTAGAAACACAGTATTGATGAATCTATTCACAGGGAAGGAATGGAGATGCAGATGCAGAAAATGGACTGGTGGACCCAGTGGGGGAAGGAGAGGGTGGGATGAACTGTGGAAGTAGCAATGACATACGTACGTTACCATGTATGAAATAGATAGCTGGTGGGAAGCTACTATATAGCACAGGGAGCCCAGCTTGGTGCTCTGTGACGACCTAGAGGGTGGAGTGGGGTTTGGGTGGGAGGAGGCTCAAGAGAAAGGGGGACATATACACATATACGCCTATGTGTATGTGTGTGTATATATATTTAGTTGGTCTTCCTTGGTAGCTCAGCTGTTAAGAATCTGCCTGCAATGCAGGAGACCTGGGTTCGATCCCTGGGTGGGGAAGATCCCCTGGAGGAGGGCATGGCAACCCACTCCAGTATTCCTGCCTGCTGCTGCTGCTGCCGACTCTGTGTGACCCCACAGACGGCAGCCTACCAGGCTCCCCTATCCCTGGATTCTCCAGGCAAGAACACTGGAGTGGGTTGCCATTTCCTTCTCCAAGGCATGAAAGTGAAAAGTGAAAGTGAAGTTGCCTAGTCGTGTCCGGGACTCTTTGTGACCCCATGGACTGCAGCCTACCAGGCTCCTCCGCACATGGGATTTTCCAGGCAAGAGTACTGGAGTTGGGTGCCATGGCCTTCTCCGATTCCTGCCTGAAGAATCCCCATAGACAGAGGAGCTTGGCAGGCTACAGTCCATGGAGTCACAAAGAGTCAAACACAACTGAGCAACTAAGCACAGCACAGCACATATATAATTATGACTGATTGGTGGTGTTGTACAGCAGAAACCAACACAACATTGTAAAGCAATTGTCCTCCAATTTAAAAATAAATTAAAAAAGAAAAGAATCCCCCAGCCAATGCAGGCAACATGGGTTCAGTCCCTGGTCTGGGAAGATCCCACATGTGGGAGGCAACTAAGCCAGTACACCACAGCTACTGAGCCTGCACTAGAGGCCACAGGCCACGAGAGAAACCACTGCAATGCAGATTCCGGAGGCTGGCAACCCAAAACCCGAGGGCAGGGCAGCAGAATCAGAGACTCAGAGGAGTTGCAGTTTGAGCTTGAAGGCAGTTGGCTGGCAGAATTCATTCTCACTCTACAGAGACCAGTCTTAAGCCTTCAACTGATTGTATGAGACCTACCCACATTATGGAGTCCCACACAAAGTCCACCATTTTGAATGTAAATCTCATCTAATACAGAGTTTCACAGAAATATTCAGAGTAATGTTTGACCAAATATCTGGGCACCATGGCCCAGCCAAGGTGACGTGTACAATGAACCATCATATCACATCTTATATCCCTTGAATGCCAGGGCCACTTCCATTTATCTATATAAGGGACCTTCAGCTGTGAATACCTGAGAATCCACTTTAGAGATGTTAAAACTTTAAAACGACATAAAACAGAGGAAAAGATGTGATTGAAAATATTTCTAAGAGAAACATTTGTACTTAAGGTTCTAGTGCAAAAATTTAAACGAGGTAAATGAAAAACCCTTTCAAATACTGGAAAAATCTAAAGTTGGTTTTAAAATAATATATCTTATAAGCAGTTACTTTGTGTAAAGTCATTCTGTCTTTTCTAAAACTGAAGGCAGAGGGCAAGAAAGCAGCGAAAGGATCACAGACTGGAAAACTAGTATAATTCTCTCCCACCTTACTCTTCACCAGACACTAACTTGATTCTTTGTTCTCCTCAGCATTGAGAAGCTGAGTCAGAGGAAATGAAACAAACCTACTGTACTTCACCAAGGTGGCCCCCAACTAACATTTGACAAGGACCAAGAAAGATTTTCTGCTGGGTATAATGAGCCAGCCAGAGTAGCCTCAACTGTGTTCCCAACAAGTTTGGGCCTTGAAACCTGGTAAAACTCAGAATATTAAAAAAACCTTGAAATTTGCACTGGCATTATCCCATTTCTTCTTTCTAATGGAATAAGGGTCAGTAGACTGGCTCTTAATGTATAAAATGCTCTAAGAAATCAAATGGTTTCCCTGAACTGCCAAGAAGCTAGAGCCTATACTATTGTTCTTTAGTTTTTCAGTCCAGATTTTGGGTTTGCTCAAGCACATTTCCTAATTCTCATCAGAATGATATGCATGTGTTAAAGATCTTTGTGTGTGTGCTCAGTCATTTCTGATTCTTTGTGACTCCAAGGACTGTAGCCTGCCAGGCTTTCTGTCCATGGGAATTTTCCAGGCAAGAATACTGGAGTGGGTTGTCATTTCCTTCTCCAGGGGATCTTCCTGACCCAGGGATTGAACCTGTGTCTCTTGCCTCTCCTGTATTAGCAGATGGATTCTTTACCACTGCCCCATCTGGGAAGCCATTCAAGGTCTTTATCTTGTTAGTACTGTTTCCTATTTTTTCTGTTAGGATTAACCTTAGTTGAATATGGGAAACCTCGAATTAAGAGTGTCTTAAACAAATAGAGCCTATTTCTCTCACACATAGCAGAAACCCAGAGTTGGACAGTTAAGGGTTGGTAAAGTTGATCCACGGTTGCTATCTGAATGTTTGTATCTCTCAAAATCTTTTTTTTTAAGATAAGTATATTATATATAATGTTAGTCATTTAGTCCTGTCCAACACTTTGTGGCCCCATGGACTGTGGTTTGCCAGGCTCCTCTGTCCATGGAATTCTCCAAGCAAGAATGCTAGAGTGGGTTGCCATTCCCTTTCTCCAGGGGCTCTTCCAGACCCAGGTATTGAACCCAGGTCTCCTGCAGTGCAGGCAGATTCTTTACCATCTGAGCCACGAGGGAAGCCCCATGGTTGATTTCAATTTATTATTTTTTAATCACATTTTATTTTCTTATTTATTTATTTGGCTGAGTCAGGTCTTAGTTGCATCACGCAGGACCTTTCATTATGGCACACAGACTCTAGTTGTGGCCTGTGGACTCAGTAGTTTCTTTGTAGTATGTGGGATCTTAGATCCCCAACCAGAGATTAAATCCCTGTCCCTTGCATTGCAAGGCAGATTCTTACCCACTGATCCACCACAGAACTCAACAAAATTCTTATGTTGAATCCTAATGTCCAGTGAAATTATTGGTGCATTATCAAGAGATGGGGAACTTGAAGGGGGGTTAAGTCATGATGGCAGAGTCTTCACAAATGGGGTTAGGGCCCCTAAAAAAGAAGTCCAAAGGAGCTCCCCTTGCTCCTTCTAACATGTGAGGACATAGTGGAAAGGTGCTGCTATGAACCAGGATGTGGGCTCTCTTGAGACACTGAATCTTTTGACAAGTTGTTCTTGGGCTTTCCAGCCTCCAGAACAGTAAGATGTAAGTGTTTTATTGTTTATAAGCCACGCAGTCTCCGGTGTTTTGTTGTAGCAGCCTAAACAGACTAAAAGTCCCACATTTCTATCTTTCTGCTGCTTGAACTCGGTATACGCTTTCACCTTCAACGTTATCTTATGGCCTTAGGTGTTTCCTGTAGCCCAAGTCATTGTGTCCATATTCCAGGCAGTAGGAAGGACAAGAAAGTCTGAAGAATGAAAAGATGTGCACTCTGCATTTTAAGATGTCTTTCCCAAAATCCTTCCCCAAAACTCTCCACTTAAATCTCACTGGCTAGAACATAATCACATGGCCACACTCAGATTCAACAGAAAGTAGGAAGGCATCTTGCCACTCCAAATAAATTCAGAACTCTGTTATTAAGGAAGAAGATGAAGGAAGAAGGAGAAAATAGAAAAATAGCTATTTCCCGCACATCCTACCACAGGGATTCCCCACCTTCTAGGGTTTCCTCCTCACCCTCTTCTTTTAAACATACAGAAAAACTGAAAGGATAATTCAGTTAATAACCTTATATGCACCAAATACAGTCCATAATTGTTAATAATATATTGTGTGTGCATGTTTGTGAGTGAAAGGGGAAGAGAGAATATGGTAAAAAAAAATACACATATGTCAGTGTGTATACACACATACATATATATCTCACATACACATTGCTGAACCATTCGCCATGCATTATCCACTGAAACAAAGCAAACACATGAAATATACATGTGTGAATATTTGTCCAAACCATACGAAAGTGAGGAGCAGACATCATGAACCTTTGCCTTTTAATATTTCAATATGTATATTCTGAGAATTAGGAGACTCTCCTCTATAAAAATAGCATTAACAAATTTAAGAAAATTACAATACTCTAACACCATATAATGTTCTGTCAAAATTCAAATTTCTTAGCTGTCAAAAAGTGCCCTTTGATGTTTTTCAACAAGAATTTATTAAGTTTTACTCACTTTATTTGGTTGCTATATTTTAAGTCAATTTTAACTCATGAGGGTTTTCTAGTGACCATGAAAGATAAATTATACCTGATGTCTGATATCTGTGTTCAGAGCATGCAGTGTGTTTGTCAGTTCTATCCATGATGTATATCATGGTTCATGAATTTTGAATTTAATTAAACCATTTCCAAATAAGTTGCTTTCCAACGTGTCTTTATTAAAAAGTTATCTTTTATTTTCTATTCTTACAAGTAAGTAACTCCCAGAAATAAACTTTTTCCTTCCATTTCAAAACCCTCATTGTATAATAATTTCACAAAGTTGACATGGCTTAATTATCTGCACAATATGAGTTGGGAAAATTCTATGACCAACTATTAAATAACATTTCTGAGCTAAAGCCTCCTGATCCATGGTCTTAGAAAGCAATGGCATTGAAAGACAGTGCCTACACTTCGGTTCCCTCCATACACCTGAAATAACCATTCCAGACATCACAGGAAAATTCCAGTGTGGCAAGAGCAAAGTAAAATGTGCATCTAGGAAGCCACACACTATAGTCCCATTCCCAAATCCACTTTAATTTTTTTAAGAAATTTTTTTAAAGAAATTACTCAGCAACACATGACATTTGATACTTAATAACTGAAACATTTCCCTGTGTTGGGAAGATCCCCTGGAGGAGGGAACAGCTGGCTATCCACTCCAGTTTTCTGGTCTGGAGAATTCCATGGACAGAGGAACCTGGCAGGCTACAGTCCATGGGGTCACGAAGAGTCGGATACAACTGAGCAACTTTCACTTTCTTCAGCTGAAATATTTTTACAAAATACAGTCAGTCATCATATTGCTTCTATGATCAAAATAACTGGCAACACTTTGTACTATGTTGTATATTTAATTTACTAACGTGAAGAACTTTAGTCATGATTTCATCCTCTTAAAATACCTTTAAGAAATGTATAATAGCAGTTTATCATTTAGCTTTTTGTCATTTAGAGAATTATAAAATTCTCTTAAAAACAGAGTTTTTAAATGACACATGGTTGTATATTGTAAAGCTAAAGTGTGTAAGGGTTGTAAACCTTACTTTGAGGATTTAGGATTCTAGGATTATGTCCCTGAAGCCATTATAAAATGAAAACTAACCTACAGCAAGTGTATAAAATTTACTGACAAGGTATGGAATTCAGTTATTATAAGCATGCCCAGCCAGTTTCTAGGCAATTATTTGCTTGCCTGCTATTCTAAGCAGTGCTTAAAAATGATCCAAACATCTTATTTTAAACTGTCTATAATTTACTTGTGAGAAGCTGAAGTAAAGGGGGCAGTTGTAAGGTGCTATTCACAGATGCACTGTAAGTTTTCCTTTAGACAAGATTGCAAAACCTTGCTAGAGAAGGCACTGGCACCCCACTCCAGTACTCTTGCCTGGAAAATCCCATGGGCTGAGGAGCCTGGTAGGCTACAGTCCATGTCGGACACAACTGAGCGACTTCACTTTCACTTTTCACTTTCATGCATTGGAGAAGGAAATGGCAACGCAATCCAGTGTTCTTGCCTGGAGAATCCCAGGGATGGAGGAACCTGGTAGGCTGCCATCCAGAGGGTCATACAGAGTCAGACACGACTGAAGCAACTTAGCACCAGCATAACCTTGCAGGATGAGGTAAAAAAGCATACTAGCCATCAGGTCAGGCTGGTATATAGAATCAAAATCTTAATTCAGTCTGGCAAAACTGACAAAATAAGGATATTCTTTATCATATATATGAGTACATGCGCACTTTCAAATGCACTTAAGTCCTAATTCATTACAGCAGGATTGTATAGGTAAATATTTTTGACAGTCCCAACAGGAAACATATGGATAATTAATAAAAAGTTCAATAAACAAGTTATTTACCAGATGGACAACATATAGGAAAACCAAAAGGATAAAAGAATATCCTGGGCCTAGCTGGGCTTTACTACCGTTAGTTCTGAAGGGGCAAAGGAAGAAAGAGAAGAGTGGAGAGAGCCACCTTAACAGAAACTATCCCTTCAGTGGAGGCCAACAGCCACCCCCTACTCCCTCTGATCTGCTGGGCCAAACCAGTTCACTGATGCTGTCCATTTAGGGCAGTCCCCCGAGCACAGAGCAAGATGGAGAAGATTAAAGAGTAGATTTAGAGTGGGAAATATAAGATATTTAGCATAGCAGACTTTTTTTTAATGAGATAAACTGAAGTTGATATATCACTTTAGTCCATGGATGAGCTTCAAGTGATCTAAGAATTAGTAGAAGCAGGTGGTTGTATATCAGTAGAGTAATAGCCCTGATGAGTCACACCTCTCAGTACCCACACTCCTGTATATACCTCTGCATACTGACTCTAGGCTTGGCCATATGGCCTGATATGAACAATGGAACATTGGCATACACCATATAAGCAAAGGCTTAATAGGTAACCTTTTGGAATATGGCCCTGATACTTCTATGTTGTGAATAAGCCTATGAAACACCATGTGAAAACAGAGGCCCAGCTAGCCTAGTCATCCCAGCTGAGCCCCATCACCAGCATATCTGTTAGCTGAATGCCTCAGCAAAAATAAGCTCTGTCAAAAACACTGTCCAGGAACTTCCCTGGTAGTTCAGTGGCTAAGACTCCATGCTCCCAATGCAAGGGGCTCAGGTTCAATCCCAGGTTGGGGCACTAGGTCCCACATGCCACAATCAAGAATTTGCATGCTGCAACTAAAAAGATCCTGCATGCTACAATGGAGGTGGACCATCCCCTGTGCCACAGTTAAGACCCAGCACAGTCAATAAATGAATAAATAAGTCTCTTTCTTTTTAATGTAGTCAAAAAACAGTTTCCAGTCAACCTATAGAATCACTAAAATAAGAATTAATTCTGTTTTAAGGTCCTAAGTCTGGGTGGTATTATGCAGCAACAGATAACTGAACACAACCTGATTTCTCTTTAGTTCAGTTCAGTTCAGTTCAGTTCAGTCGCTCAGTCGTGGCCAACTCTTCGCGACCCCATGAATTGCAGCACGCCAGGCCTCCCTGTTCATCACCAACACTCAGAGTTCACTCAGACTCATGTCTGTCAAGTCAGTGATGCCATCCAGCCATCTCATCCTCTGTCGTCCCCTTCTCCTCCTGCCCCCAATCCCTCCCAGCATCAGAGTCTTTTCCAGTGAGTCAACTCTTCGCATGAGGTGGCCAAAGTACTGGAGTTTCAGCTTCAGCATCCAAAGAAATTCCAGGGCTGATCTCCTTCAGAATGGAGTGGTTGGATCTCCTTGCAGTCCAAAGGACTCTCAAGAGTCTTCTCCAACACCACAGTTCAAAAGCATCAATTCTTTGGTGCTCAGCTTTCTTCACAGTCCAACTCTCACATCCATACATGACCACTGGAAAAACCATAGCCTTGACTAGACAGACCTTTGTTGGCAAAGTAATGTCTCTACTTTTGACTATACTATCTAGTTTGGTCATAACTTTTCTTCCAAGGAGTAAGCGTCTTTTAATTTCATGGCTACAGTCACCATCTGCAGTGATTTTGGAGCCCCCAAAATAAAGCCTGACACTGTTTCTCCTTAAGGAATGACTAAAACTCCAGTGCTATAGGAATCAATTTGTTCAAATGATATTCTTACAACCCAACTCTCTCTGCCTTTCAACTCAGCTTTACTTTTCTTGCCTTCTGTGTATTGACTTAATTCTCAGATTTGTTCTCCTCTTAGGTCAAAAGGTGTTTGCAGCAGTCCCAGGTTTCTCATCCTCTATCTCAATATGCAAAAGAAAAGAGAAAGCTTTTTCCCAATAGTTGGACAGAGTCAAGTCTCACTCTCATCGGCTCCAACTGGGTCATTTCCACCTGCAGACCTAGCTAGTGGTAGCACTTGGGTGGTTAAGCCAATCAGGCCTCCCTCTAGAGCTGAGAGTACTAACTGCAGCCAAATAACATGAGCTGAGAGTAAATGATGGACAGATCACAAAAAGAAAGAGAACATGGAAGAAGGGGGATCATTGTGGATGCTAGGTGGCCAAAAGCTGATAAATTTCTATTAGAAATCTTAAACACATATCTCCATTCTCCACCTTTCTCCCAAATTCTAGGCTTGAATATTCAGTTGCATACTTGGAATCTTCTATTGGATGTCTGCAGACATCTTTAACTGTCCCAAACTGAACCACCCATGGAATTCAGACTTGGAGGTGGAGGGGCATCCCTTTTGCTCTTAATTGTAGCTCCCAAATCCTATCCTCTCTTTCCTCCTTCAAAAGCCCCATAATCTTTGAAGCAGGACAATATATTTTAACACTAGCTCTTTCTCCTTGTTACTGTCATCTTTCAAACCCTTGGGTCACACCTCGCTCATTCACTAATGACTCTAGCACGTTTCTGTAGTCCCACCACTTCTCTGTCAACTATTGCATCAACATGCACAGTGACGACCCACCAGCCACCTTAGACTCTCAGTTCCCAACCTCCTTCCCTACAGTGATCACTTCATCTTTCCACCATCAACCACCCACTCCCACAGTAACACTGTTGACTCTGGCTTTACCAAAATTACAACATTTCCAAAATCTCAAATTCCAGAGCCCTATTTTCTAATACCTCCCCCAATTTCCCATCTCATCTTATCTAGGCTTCCCACTGCAGCTCTTCTTTCACTTGAAAGAAACCTCCAGTCCATGGACACCATCACTTTCTCACTACAGATGATCCCCTCTCCCAGTTAATAGTTCCTTATTCATTGCTCAAATCATTTCTTTGCAAACATCCTTAACACTCTCAGTCAATCCTTTCTTCTTTTATTATCTTGCCCAGTAAAGCTTTAAACCTAATTAATCCCAGTTAATCCCACCTACTCTGTGCCTGCATCCAAGTGTCTGAATATCTCTAGAAATAGAAGGGTTACAGCTTTACTCACTATAAATGTACAGCCATAAATTTCATGAGCACTCCACACTGCCAACCAATCCTATTTCACTTTCCTGATCTGCTTGCTTTTCTACTCTGCATACTGACAATTTTGCATACCTTTTTCTTTAAACCTCTTATACTTCCCGATTTTCCACTCTCAGTTAATGACCTTGCTCATAGTTACTTGAGAAAATAAAAAAGAGAGAGAGAGAGAGAGTCAGGATCTCCATTATCTACACACAGATACTTTCTGCTATTGAGCAAGTGACATCTGTTGCTCACCCCAGGAACAGCCATCTCAAGATGTCAGCCTACATGGTTTGCAGGTGTCGGGGTCACCAAAAAGAGACAATTCACACTAGCACTGGATGGAACAACATTTTACTCTCAGAGAGAATAGACAGAGCAAGATCAGCTTCAATAATGAGTGTTGGTCCCCCATGGCCAGCACATCTTACCCCATAGCCAAAGATGGTCTACATACACCACACCTGTGCTGCAGGTAAAGGCGCTCCTTCTCTCCCCGACAGATTCAGATACAGCAGTTTGGTTGGCCAGGTGCCTTATTATGCACACATATTGTTGTTGCTGTTTAGTCTTTCAGTCAATCTGGCTCTTTGTGACCCCATGGAGTGTAGCCTGCCATGCTCCTCTGTCCATGGGATTCTCCGGGCAAGAAGAATGGGTTGCCATGTCCTTCTCCAGGGGATCTTCCTGACCTAGGGATCAAACCTATGTTTCCAGCTTTGGCAGGGAGATTCTTTACCATTGAGCCACCAGGGAAGCCCTGCACACACTTTAGGCAAAGAATTATGTATCAAACCCATAACAGGGAAAGATACTCCGAGACAAGATCACATTCCCAATGACATGCAGCCATACAAGGGTCAATAGGCTATGCATGACTGTCTTTCCCAGTAGTCCAACCCCCAACCCTTGCTTGGCCACTAAAATAGCAGATAAAACACATCAAATATGGTAGGACCACCGTCTGCCACCAAATTTGGAGATGGAACTAGGCCCACTGGGGCCCTGAACAATTTGCATGGATGCTAAGTCTTCATACGGAGCTGCTGAGGTTCCCTGTCATTTTGGGACAGCAATTCATCCAGGTCAAAAGAAGAACCAGACCCAGGAGGATGATCAGGCCTCCCTCAAGGATGTTCCCCTAATCAAGGATAACAAGTGTCTGGAATAAGTTAAATCAAGAGTTTTTGTAAAAGAGTCTGGGGGCCCTACAGGTGTACAGCTAATAACTATCCTGCCTGAGCATGGATCCTCTCTAGCTCAATTTTTCCTTCCCTTAATTATTGATATATACACAACAAGAAGTATTGGCAATAAACACAAATGCCACACTGTTCCACCAGCAGGTAACAGACTCTTCGGTTGTCCACTACCACCACCAGCATAGCTAGTGAGTTCAGTGAGTCTTATTTGTTCTGGATTGCTTGGAGAGTGTCTGAGTCATTTTCTACCAGCTAATCCAGCACAAGGGAAATATAGGATTTGGGTTTAACTTCTAATTTAGAGGGACTTCTGCCCATCCAATAGCATTAGTAGAAGTCTTCTGTAGGGATCTCATCAATCTCTGCATTGTCTATCCAGTTTTAAAAATATTTTATTTGGCTGCATCAGTCTTTGTGGTGTCACACGGGTTCTTCGCTGCCCCATGCAGGCTTCTCTAGTTGTGGCATGGGGGCTTAGTTGCTCCAAGTCTTGTGGGATCATAGTGCCCCAACCAAGGATTGAACCTACATCTCTCGGATTGGAAGATAGATTCTTAACCACCAGGCAACCAGGGAAATCCCTGTCTATCCAGTGTTAACTACCAAAGCCATATTGCTCTGTGGGTCAACTCTGTTCTCTCCTGTATTCCTCGCTTGTAGGTCTCTTGAGTTCCCTTTTGGACCCTGGGCACGGCTTCCCATTGTTGGTTTCTCTGTTCAGCCCAAGTTGATGGAAACTACTGAAACCATTCTTCTGTTTTTATCTCAAACAGGACATTCAGTGGAACTTTTCTACTTCTTGCCCATAGCTCTTTTAGAGGACAAGAGTAAGGATAATAGAGTCCTCCTGGAGAGGCCCTTGTCGCATGAAGGCCTCCACTGCATTGTCCGACATTCCCGGGTCAGGGCTCTATAGTCAGTCAGTATCTATGGCTTTTACCTGAAATGGAGCTATGGTTGTATGAATGTTTTTCCAGGAGCTCCTAGTTTTAGGGACATTGTCACTGTTGGGAACACCATGCTCATACTCTGCAATACAGATCTAGAGCAACACTGGGGAGTTCTCTGGTGGCACAGGGGTCAGGATTCTGAGCTTTCACTGCCATGGCCCACGTTCAGTCCCTGGTCAGGAAACTGAGATCCCACAAGTTGTGTGGCATAGCAAAAGAAAAAAGGAGTTACATTGGCTTACCTCTATCTCTGCCCTGTTAGTTGCCATGTTCCAAAAACACACTGTAATAAGAGGTCAGTAGTTAGTTTTCCTGGACTGCAGCACTCAGTCTGAGATATGTAGGGCTGCAAGGCCTCCTTATCAAACAGGTACCCTAAGTCACATGAGCCTCACCTGGCCTCTTCCCTTATCTGTTTTGCAGTTTTCACATTTCATTCTCAGAGAAGGACCTCATTTCATGAGTTACATTTTTCAGCAACACCGTGAGTGGCTTTGTGTTGAGTGAAAACTAGCTTTACTTGGGGCTTTAAGAGATAAAAAAGAGAGAGACCTAGATCAAGCAGAGCTTCCTAAACAGGGGCCTTTGACTCCCCTTGGGTGTCATCTACAACCCTTGCATGTGGAAGTTAGAGGCTGGTGTGGGAGTATGAAGGTGGCTAGAAGCTAGGTTAGTTTTCCAAAAAAATTTTAGGGCCCACCTCTTGCATTCTGCCCTCATCCATCACCCAGTTTTTCCTTGTTGACCAGGAGACTGTCAACATCTTATTTACCTCCAGTCAACAAGAGTCCATCTCCTGCAGGGAGGTGGCACCAGCCTGAATGGCTGCACGGATGAAACTTGTGCCATGTTGTACTTTGCAGGTGACTTTGCTCACTGCACCTGACTGTCAAGCAAGTGTTGTTACCTGCTGCCTACCATCAGAAGAAGCAGTAGCAAGACGTCAACTCACTACAGAGTTTGCAGCCATCGGAGCTGTGTCTACAGCTCACAGGCACTGGATGAAACACTTCACTCATACAGAGAACAGAGCAAGGTCAGCCTCAGTAGTGAGTGCGGCTCTCCCACAGCCAGCACCTCTTGCCCCTTAGCCAACAGAGGGAAAATGGTCTACGTGCACCCCTCCTGTGGTGGTGAAGAACCCCTTTCTCTCTCCATGAGGAATAGATACAGCAGCGGGGTTGCCTGGGAGTCACACAACGCACATGCTTAAAGTGGAATGAAGAAAGTTCAAATCATAGCCGGCACAGGCTGTGAGGACTTCCTATTTCCATGTAAGAAAACATTCCAAGCCCAAGGCATGCTCTTATGCAGTTATGCAAGTTTCAACAAGCTACCTGTGACTGCTTTTTCCAATATCTACCTTAACTCTGTTCTAATATTCAAAGGCTACAAAGATCTCCATTTGTACTCTGGAAAAGATCTCCTCATCTTCTTAAAGATTTTGCCCCTGTAACTTTTGCCTCATTTTCCAGCATCATAATCTTCCACCCTCTACTAAATCAATCCCAGAAACATATAAAGATCCTCAACCATCTCCAATTTAAAGGAGTTCCTCCATTTAATTTCCAAATACATGGAGTTTTTAAAAGTATATTTAATATTAATTTCTCATGCGGATATTAGTTTCTCATTTAAATATTTTCTTCTCTGCAATCACTCTCTGTGTTTTTAGTCCTCTAACTTTATTGAGGCTTTCATTGGCTAAGTCAAAGATCTCTCTTGGTAAACATCACATTGCACATGAAAGTTTGTGGGCTGTTTTCATGTTTCTTTTGATATTGATATCTAACATAATTTCACAGTGATAAGAAAACAGACTCTGTATGATTTCAACATCTTTAGACTATGACACTTTTGCACCTTGTTTTATGTCCCTGGATATGTTCCAGAGTCTCCTGGTTTACAGTCTTGAATAGAATAGAACTTGAATAGAATTTGTATCGTACTGTAAAGTGAAAACTGTGTAAATCTGAATTATATTGAATTGGTTCAAGATGCTTTTCAGGTCTACTATATCCTTCTACTTTCCTGTATACCCACTCTATTAATTTTTGAGAGTTTGATATTGAAACTCCAACTAAAAATCTTATTATCTACTTAAAAAGAATTGTAATATATAATGGAACTATATGTAACTGTGTTCTGTATTTTTAGTTCTCCTGTAAATGTGTTATCAAACTTTCATAATTTAAAAAGAAAAAGAAAGAGAAAATAAAAAGCATCCCCTCAACCTTACAATTCTCTGTCTCCAGGTACAGAGCCATTTTTTGCGTTCTCACCTCACTTACTCTCAGTCCTTTTCAACTGTGCTTCCCTTAACTGCTATTCCTCTTGAAACTATTTACTGGTGATCCTCACCTTCCAAACCCAAGGGTCATTTCTGTTATCTTATTTGACTTTTCAGAAGCATTCATGCTAACTGACCTATCTCTCCTTGAATCTCTTCACTTTCTTTCTGAGATATCCCACTGTACAGCCTTCCCACAAGGCACTTTCTTTTCTGGCATTTCCATGTCTGCTAGAACTCTCAAGTGCTACAAGACTCTGTCTTGGGCTTTCTCTTTGTTTATATTCTTTCCTTGATGATTTCACTGTCTTGATTTAAATACCTTATTCAAGCCAATGACACTCAAGTCCTAACCTCTCCTGTGGATTTCCAGCTAAGGTATCAAACTGCCTTATTGATTTTTTCACATATATGTAATTTCCCCTCAATTTAGCTCTTTAGCTTTACTATTTCATATACTTAACATTCTACTATTTCATGAAGTATTCACAAGATTTTCTTCAATTTACAGTGGCCTGTCCTACAATTCAGAGAGGGCAATGGCACCTCACCCAGTACTCTTGCCTGGAAAATCCCATGGATGGAGGAGCCTGGTAGGCTGCAGACCATGGGGTTGCAAAGAGTCAGAAATGACTGAGCGACTTCACTTTCACTTTTCATTTTCATGCACTGGAGAAGGAAATGGCAACCCACTCCAGTGTTCTTGCCTGGAGAATCCCAGGGATGGGGGAGCCTAGTGGGCTGCCATCACAGTCAGACACACCTGAAGCGACTTAGCAGCAGTAGCAGCAGCAGTCCTACAATTAAACCTAGAGTTTACTAGTTCAGTTTTAGACACCAGAAAAAAGAATATTATACTAAGAAATAGATTATTTAATTCTCATATTTTAAATTTTTTTATTGAGGTACAACTGACAAACAACATTATATTAATTGCAGCTGTACAACATAAAAATTCTGTATTTGTATGTACTGCAAACTGATCACCCATAATGAACCTAGTTGACATCTGTCACCATACAGCTACAGAATTGTTTGTCTAATAATAGGAACTTTTAATATCTACTCTCTTCAGTTCAGCTGAGTCACTCAGTCGTGTCCGACTCTTTGCGACCCCATAAATCGCAGCATGCCGGGCCTCCCTGTCCATCATCAACTCCCGGAGTTCACTCAAACTCACATCCATCGAGTCAGTGATGCTATCCAGCCACGTCATCCTCAGTCATCCCCTTCTTCTCCTGCACCCAATGCCTCCCAGCATCAGAGTCTTTTCCAGTGAGTTAACTCTTCTCATAAGGTGGCCAAAGTACTGGAGCTTCAGCTTTAGCATCATTCCTTCCAAAGAAATCCCAGGGCTGATCTCCTTCAGAATGGACTGGTTGGATCTCCTTGCAGTCCAAGGGACTCTCAAGAGTCTTCTCCAACACCACAGTTCAAAAGCATCAATTCTTCAGCGCTCAGCCTTCTTCACAGTCCAACTCTCATATCCATACATGACCACAGGAAAAAACCATAGCCTTGACTAGACGGACCTTAGTTGGCAAAGTAATGTCTCTGCTTTTGAATATGCTATCTAGGTTGGTCATAACTTTTCTTCCAAGGAGTAAGCGTCTTTTAATTTCATGGCTGCAGTCAGCATCTGCAGTGATTTTGGAGCCCCCAAATTAAAGTCTGACACTGTTTCCACTGTTTCCCCATCTATTTCTCATGAAGTGATGGGACCGGATGACATGATCTTCATTTACTGAAAGTTAAGCTTTAAGCCAACATTTTTACTCCCCTCTTTCACTTTCATCAAGAGGCTTTTAGCTCCTCTTAGCTTTCTTTCTTTCTTTTTTTTTTTACTTTATTCTACGTTACAATACTGTATTTGTTTTGCCATACATTGACATGAATCAGCCACAGGTGTACATGATCTCCCTGTGCCGAAGCCCCCCTCCCACCTCCCACCCCATATCATCTCTCTGGATCATCCCGTGCACCAGCCCCAAGCATCCTATATCCTGTATTGAACATAGACTGGCGCTTCGTTTCTTATATGATAGTATACCTGTTTCAATGCCATTCTCCCAAATCATCTCAGCCTCTCCCTCTCCCTCAGAGGCCAAAAGTCCATTCTATACCTCTGTGTCTCTTCTGTTGTATCTCATACAGGGTCATCATTACTATCTTTCTAAATTCCATATATATGTGTCAGTATACTGTATTGGTGTTTTTCTTTCTGGCTTACTTCACTCTGTATAATCGGCTCCAGTTTCATCCACCTCATTAGAACTGATTCAAATTTGTTCTTTTTAAGGGTTGGGTAATACTCCATTGTGTATATGTACCACTGCTTTCTTATCCATTCATCTGCTGATGTACATCTAGGTTGCTTCCATGTCCTGGCTATTATAAACAATGCTGCAATGAACATTGGGGTACATGTGTCTCTTTCAATTTTGGTTTCCTCGGTGTGTATGCCCAGCAGTGGGATTGCTGGGTCATAAGGCAGTTCTATTTGCAATTTTTAAGGAATCTCCACACTGTTTTCCATAATGGCTGTACTAGTTTGCATTCCCACCAACAGTGTAAGAGGGTTCCTTCTCCACATCCTCTCCAGCATTTAGTGCTTGTAGACTTTTGGATCACAGCCATTCTGACTGGTGTGAAATGGTACCTCATTGTGGTCTTGATTTGCATTTCTCTGATAATGAGTGATGTTGAGCATCTTTTCATGTGTTTGTTAGCCATCTGTATGTCTTCTTTGGAGAAATGCCTATTTAGCTCTTTGGCCCATTTTTTGATTGGATCATTTATTTTTCTGGTCCTCTTCGCTTTCTGCCATAAGGGTGGTGTCATCTGCATATCTGAGGTTATTGAATTTCTCCCGGCTGTCTTGATTCCAGCTTGTGTTTCTTCCAGTCCAGCGTTTCTCATGATGTACTCTGCATAGAAGTTAAATAAGCAGGGTGACAATATACAGCCTTGATGCACTCCTTTTCCTATTTGGAACTAGTCTGTTGTTCCATGTCCAGTTCTAACTGTTGCTTCCTGACCCGCATACAGATTTCTCAAGAGGCAGGTCAGGTGGTCTGGTATTCCCATCTCTCTCAGAATTTTCCACAGTTTATTGTGATACACACAGTCAAAGGCTTTGGCATAGTCAATAAAGCAGAAGTAGATGTTTTTCTGGAACTCTCTTGCTTTTTCCATGATCCAGCGGATGTTGGCAACTTGACCTCTGGTTCCTCTGCATTTTCTAAAACCAGCTTGAACATCAGGAAGTTCACGGTTCACGTATTGCCGAAGCCTGGCTTGGAGAATTTTGAGCATTACTTTACTAGCGTGTGAGATGAGTGCAATTGTGCGGTAGTTTGAGCATTCTTTGGCATTGCCTTTCTTTGGGATTGGAATGAAACTGACCTTTTCCAGTCCTGTACCCACTGCTGAGTTTTCCAAATTTGTTAGGAACCTTCAAATATGCAATAAAACATTATTAACTATAGTCACTACACTGTATGTGACATCTCCGTTACTTATTTATAACTGGAAGTTTGTATCTTTTGAGCTCCTCCAGCCTTTTCACCCACCCTCCATCCCCCACCTCCGGCAACCACTGATCTGTTCTCTGTCTTTTTGAGTTTGAATTTTTTCTTTTTCTTTTTTTCAGATTCCATATATAAGTAAAATCATATAGCACTGGTCATTGGTCTTACAGTATGGCCCTTCAAGGTCCATTTAGGTTGTCACAAATTGTTAAGATTTCATTCTTTTTGTGGCTGAATAATATTCCATTGTGTACATATACTACATTTTCTTTAACCATTCATCCACTGATGGACACTTGAATTGCTTCCAGATTTTGGCTGCTGTAGGTAATGCTGTTCTGAATATTGGGGTGCATGTATCTTTTCAAATCAGTGCTTTTGTTTTCTTCAGGTAAATATCCAGAAGTGGGATTATTGGATTATATGGCAGTTCTATTTTGAATCTTTTGAGGAACCTCCATACTGTTTTCCATGGTGGCTGTACCAATTTACCTTCCATCAACACTGCACAAAGCTTCCTTTTTCTCCACATCATCACTAGCATTTTTCACCTGTTGTCCTTTTGAGAACAACCATTCTAACAGGTGTGAGGTGACTTCTCACTGTGGTTTTGATGTACATTTCCCTGATAATTAAGTAAAGTTGTTAAGTTGTGTCCGACTCTTTGAGACCCCATGGACTATACAGTCCATGGAATTCTCTAGGCCAGAGTACTGGAGTGGGTAGCTGTTCCCTTCTGCAGGGGATCTTCCCAACCAGGGATCGAACCCAGGCAGGTCACCAACATTGCAGGTGGATTTTTTAGTGATGTTGAATAACTTTTCATCTACATGTTACCAATCTGTAGATCTTCAGAAAAATCTATTAGATCCTCTATCCATTTTAAATTGGATTGTTAGGGGGTTTTTGCTATTGAGTTGCATGAGTTCTTCATATTTTTTGGACATTATCTCTTAGCAGATAGTTCTTGTTTCTGAAAGCTGACTTTTTTTTCTACCCCAAAACAAGTTAATTATGTTTATACTACTTAACATAGCCAGGTGGCGCTAGTGATAAAGAACCCACCTGCTGATGCAGGGGACGTAAGAGATGTGTGTTGATCCCTGGATTGGGAAATCCCTGGAGGAGGGCATGGCAATTCACTTCAGTATCTTTGCCTGGAGAGTCCCATGAACAGAGGAGCCTAGCATACTACAGGCGATGGGGTCACAAAGAGTCAGACACAACTCAAGTTCAACCCAGCATGCACACAAGCACTTAACAGCATACATATATTTCCCATGACTTAACCAAAAACTAAAAGTGAACTTTTTCTCATACACTCATGATCTAACCAAATCTTTATGCGTATTGACTAGGTGTGTTCAAATGTTATCTACTGCAGGATATCTGCACACACTATGGTGCTGATTGTAGGCCCCTTTTTTCCCTCCCTACACTCATTTGTGCACGACTTCACTCATCATCAACTATTAGTTTGCCAAATGATCCTTCTCTAGCCCTGAGTCTTCTCTTGGGCTTCAGTTCTACATTTCTGATGGTCCACTGGACAAATGTAACCAAGTGTTCTCTCTAAAAATCTAACCCAACCAAAACAGAATCTTCTTTTTCCTCCTCCCAAATCAGTAGTATCTACTTGCCTCTTTCTGTCATTGAAGCTGCCATTCTCTTGGCTCCCTAGGTTGCACTCCACCTCCTCTCTTGCCCCACAGATCACCACATCCTATCATTTCCTCCTTCAGTACCACCAAATCATGTTCCAGGGTCAGGATTATTTGTCTAGAGTCAGAAAGACCTCAGGATTAGTTAACTGAAATTTCTGTACCTCCCTTTTCTCATCTTTAAAGTACAAACCAGGACTGTCTTGAAGTTTACATGATCCAATGCATACAAGAACCTAGTGGCACTCAAGTTCTCACTTTATGATGTTTTCTTCCCTGCCTTCCATTCCTATGGTCAATATTACAGTGGTGTCCTTCATAATATCTCAGCTAAATGATTGCACTAAATTTTTAAATTCTGTTTTTTTTTAATCTTTCCCTCCCTCCAAACACTTCATAAAACTCTATTAGGTTCATACTATAATCTTACTCAAAGTTTTAATGAATGTCTGATTTTTAAAGCAGACATGTCTACACTACTATATATAAATAGATAACTAATAAGGACCTATCGTATAGCACAGGGAACTCTTCTCAGTACTCTCTAATTATATGAAAAAGAATCTAAAAAAGAGTGGAATATGTATACATATAGCTGAGTCACTTTGCCATACAGCAGAAACGAAAACAACACTGTAAATCAACCATACTCCAATAAAATTAAAAAATAAAGAGGCAGAAATGTCTAAAGTTGGGTGGTTACTACTTACTAAACTAACTCTTTAGGGAAGAGCAAGGACTTCTGTGTATTCATATTAACTTTCCCTGAAGCACAATGCATGCACCAGGGGTCAGTGGACATTTCCTCCAAAAAATGATTAAAATGATGATCTTAGAAAGTTTGCTACAGAATATGAGAAGCTATTTTCAGTATGCTAAATTCTTCTCCCTGTGGCTCAGTGGTCAAGAATCTGCCAGCAATGCAGGAGACCTGGGTTCAATCCTGGGTTGGGAAGATCCCCTGGAGGAGGGCATGGAAACTCACTCCAGTATTCTTGCCTGGAGAAACCCCCATGGACACAGGAGCCTGGTGGGCTACAGTCTATAGAGTAACAGCCAGACACAACTGAGTGACTAACACTTTCACTTCAAATTTTTCAAGGACACATCTAATTTCATTTCTGACCTTATATGGTCTTTCTTAACTCATTTCAAATATCTGGAAGCATTTTGCTTGTCAACTTTAGGTGTAGGAGCAAAAATTGACAGCTTCACTGGTCAGTACCTTTTTCTGGTCCTTGAAGAGACAGAAGTCTTGAATGACTTATGTACTGGCTTCATGGCCATCACCCATATTCACTGGAGGGCAGTGTTGTCAATAATCAAGCTCTAAATTCATTCCATTTTGCATTGCATTTGTTAGTTATTCATTTATGAGTCAAAAGGAATATGGAAGTTATTTTTTTAAGCCTACAATATATGGCAGGTGGGCAGTACTGCACTTACCCTCATACAGTGATTCTCAAATTTATAAATGTGTATGAATCAACCTTGACCTGGGCTGTCCAGTACAACAGCCACTACCCATGTGGCAATTAAGCACTCGAAATGCCGGCAGTCAAACAGAGATGTGCTGTGAGTGCAAAACATACAATGGATTTCAAGAAGTGAGTACATAACTTAGGTTGATCATTTGTTGAAATGAAAATATTTTTGGTTCTATTGGGTTAAATAAACTGTATTGGAATTAATTTCATCTGATTCTATCTGCTATCTTTTATAAGTAGCTACTAGCATAGTTAAAATTACATATGCAGCTCAGACTTGTGCCTTATAGTCTACTTGTGGCTGTAGGCCTCCTAGCACTGTCCCAAATGCTTGTTTAAAATGCTCCCTGGATCCCAGTTTTGAAAATTCTGCTTTAGTACCTCCAGGTTAGGGACTAGAAATCTGATACTTCTTAGCTCTCTAAGTAATTCAATTGCTAAGTCAAACTAGAGAATCATTGCTTTATACTTCTTTTGACCAGATAAATTTGAGAGCCCTCAGTACAGTAAACAGTGATTCAAAGAGATAGTTTTCAATTTTGATTGCATGACAATGGCCACCCACAACAATCACGCATATTTCCCAATTAGCAAAACACATATTATTCAGCCATAAAAAAGAATGATTTGAGTGAGTCCTAATGAGGTGGATGAACCTAAAGCCTATTATACACAGTGAAGTAAGTCAGAAAGAGAAAAACAAATATCGTATATTAAAGCATATGGTATTAATTAGGACTATTAGTACCAAAGATGGTACTAATGAACCTATTTGCAGGGCAGCAGTGGAGATGTAGACATAGAGAACAGACTTGTGGGCACAGTAGGGGAAAGGAAGGATGAGAGAAATTGAGAGAGTAGCATGGAAACATATACATCACCATATCTAAAAGAGATACTCACCTAGAGCCAGACATCTGGAATGTGAAGTCAAGTGGGCCTTAGGAAGCATCACTACGAACAAAGCTAGTGGAGGTGACGGAATCCCCAGTTGAGCCATTTCAAATCCTAAAAGATGATGCTGTGAAAGTGCTGCACTCAATATGCCAGCAAATTTGGAAAACTCAGCAGTGGCCACAGGACTAGAAAAGGTCAGTTTTCATTCCAATCCCAAAGAAAGGCAATGCCAAAGAATGCTCAAACTATTGCACAATTGCACTCATTTCACATGGGGTCACACAGAGTCGGACACGACTGAGTGACTTCACTTTCACTTTTCACTTTCATGCATTGGAAAGGAAATGGCAACCCACTCCAGTGTTCTTGCCTGGAGAATCCCAGGGACAGGGGAGCCTGGTGAGCTGCCGTCTATGAGGTGGCACAGAGTCGGACACAACTGAAGCGACTTAGCAGCAGCAGCAGCAGCACATGCTGGTAAAGTAAGGCTCAAATTCTCAAAGCCGAGCTTCAGCAATACATGAACCGTGAACTTCCTGATGTTAAGGCTGGACTTAGAAAAGGAGGAAACAAAGATAAAATTGCCAACATCCACTGGATCATAGAAAAATCAAGAAAGTTCCAGAAAAACATCTATTTCTGCCTTATTCACTATGCCAATGTCTTTGACTGTGTGGATCACAACAAACTGTGGGAAATTCTGAAAGAGATGGAAATACCTGACCTGCCTCTTGAGAAACCTATATGCAGGTCAGAAAGCAACAGTTAGAACTGGACATGGAACAACACACTGGTTCCAAATAGGAAAAGGAATACGTCAAGGCTGTATATTGTCACCCTGCTTATTTAACTTATATGCAAAGCACATCATGAGAAATGCTGAGCTGGAAGAAGCACAAGCTGGAATCAAGATTGCCGGGAGAAATATCAATAACTTCAGATATGCAGATAACACCACCTTTATGGCAGAAAGTGAAGAAGAACTAAAGAGCCTCTTGATGAAAGTGAAAGAGGAGAGTGAAAAGGTTGGCTTAAAGCTCAACATTCAGAAAACAAAGATCATGGCATCTGGTCCCATCACTTCATGGGAAATAGATGGGGACACGGTGGAAACAATGGCTGACTTTATTTCTGGGGCTCCAAAATCACTGCAGATGGTGATGGCAGCCATGAAATTAAAAGATGCTTACTTCTTGGAAGGAATGCTATGACCAACCTAGACAGCATACTAAAAAGCAGAGACATTACTTTGCCAACAAAGGTCCATCTAGTCAAAGCTATGGTTTTTCCATTAGTCATGTATGGATGTGAGAGTTGGACTGTGAAGAAAGCTGAGCACCGAATAATTGATGCTTTTGAACTGTGGTGTTGGGAGAAGACTCTTGAGAGTCCCTTGGGCTGCAAGAAGATCCAACCAGTCCATTCTAAAGGAGATCAGTTGTGAGTGTTCATTGGAAGAACTAATGCTGAAGCTGAAACGCTAATACTTTGGCCACCTGATGTGAAGAGCTGACATTTGAAAAGACCCTGATGTGGGAAAGATTGAAGGCAAGAGGAGAAGGGGACAACAGAGGACGAGATGGTTGGATGGCATCACCGACTCAATGGACATGAGTTTGGGTAAACTCTGGGAGTTGGTGATGGACAGGGAGACCTGGCATGCTGTGATTCATGGGGTCACAAAGGGTCAGACACGACTGAGCAACTGAACTAAACTGAGTGAGAATTTGGTGCATGGGAGCTCAACCCAGTGGTCTGTGACATGGGTGGAAAGTGGGAGGAAGGTACAAGAGAAAAGAGGTATATGGATACCTATCTACTGCTGATTCATGTTGAGGTATGGCAGAAAGCAAGATAATGTTGCAAAGCAATTATTCTTCAATTAAAAATAAATAAAATAAAAAATTAATTAATTAAAAATTAAAATCACAATATACCATTTTACTGAAGAAGGAAATGGGAATCCACTACAGTTTTCTTGCCTGGAGAATCCCATGGACAGAAGAGCCTGGCGAGCTACCATCCATGGGGTTGCAGAAAGTCGGACACAACTGAGCAACAAACACACACATCATTTTATGGGACTGGAAGTAAGGTGAGGACAATTAAGTTATACATATCACAAATGTAAGGGCATATAACCTTTGACTGTGTGGATCACAACAAACTGTGGGAAATTCTGAAAGAGATGGAAATACCTGACCTGCCTCTTGAGAAACCTATATGCAGGTCAGAAAGCAACAGTTAGAACTGGACATGGAACAACACACTGGTTCCAAATAGGAAAAGGAATACGTCAAGGCTGTATATTGTCACCCTGCTTATTTAACTTATATGCAAAGCACATCATGAGAAATGCTGAGCTGGAAGAAGCACAAGCTGGAATCAAGATTGCCGGGAGAAATATCAATAACTTCAGATATGCAGATAACACCACCTTTATGGCAGAAAGTGAAGAAGAACTAAAGAGCCTCTTGATGAAAGTGAAAGAGGAGAGTGAAAAGGTTGGCTTAAAGCTCAACATTCAGAAAACAAAGATCATGGCATCTGGTCCCATCACTTCATGGGAAATAGATGGGGACACGGTGGAAACAATGGCTGACTTTATTTCTGGGGCTCCAAAATCACTGCAGATGGTGATGGCAGCCATGAAATTAAAAGATGCTTACTTCTTGGAAGGAATGCTATGACCAACCTAGACAGCATACTAAAAAGCAGAGACATTACTTTGCCAACAAAGGTCCATCTAGTCAAAGCTATGGGTTTTCCATTAGTCATGTATGGATGTGAGAGTTGGACTGTGAAGAAAGCTGAGCACCGAATAATTGATGCTTTTGAACTGTGGTGTTGGGAGAAGACTCTTGAGAGTCCCTTGGGCTGCAAGAAGATCCAACCAGTCCATTCTAAAGGAGATCAGTTGTGAGTGTTCATTGGAAGAACTGATGCTGAAGCTGAAACGCTAATACTTTGGCCACCTGATGTGAAGAGCTGACATTTGAAAAGACCCTGATGTGGGAAAGATTGAAGGCAAGAGGAGAAGGGGACAACAGAGGACGAGATGGTTGGATGGCATCACCGACTCAATGGACATGAGTTTGGGTAAACTCTGGGAGTTGGTGATGGACAGGGAGACCTGGCATGCTGTGATTCATGGGGTCACAAAGGGTCAGACACGACTGAGCAACTGAACTAAACTGAGTGAGAATTTGGTGCATGGGAGCTCAACCCAGTGGTCTGTGACATGGGTGGAAAGTGGGAGGAAGGTACAAGAGAAAAGAGGTATATGGATACCTATCTACTGCTGATTCATGTTGAGGTATGGCAGAAAGCAAGATAATGTTGCAAAGCAATTATTCTTCAATTAAAAATAAATAAAATAAAAAATTAATTAATTAAAAATTAAAATCACAATATACCATTTTACTGAAGAAGGAAATGGGAATCCACTACAGTTTTCTTGCCTGGAGAATCCCATGGACAGAAGAGCCTGGCGAGCTACCATCCATGGGGTTGCAGAAAGTCGGACACAACTGAGCAACAAACACACACATCATTTTATGGGACTGGAAGTAAGGTGAGGACAATTAAGTTATACATATCACAAATGTAAGGGCATATAACCTTTGACTGTGTGGATCACAATAAACTGTGGAAAACTCTGAAAGAGATGGGAATACCAGACCCACCTGACCTGCCTCTTGAGAAACAGTTAGAACTGGACATGGAACAACAGACTGGTTCCAAATAGGAAAAGGAATACATCAAGGCTGTATATTGTCACTCTGCTTATTTAACTTCTATGCAGGGTACATCATGAGAAACGCTGGGCTGGAAGAAGCACAATCTGGAATCAAGATTGCCAGGAGAAATATCAGTAACCTCAGATATGCAGATGACACCACCTTTATGGCAGAAAGTGAAGAGGAACTAAAAAGCCTCTTGATGAAAGTGAAAGAGAGTGAAAAGGTTGGCTTAAAGCGCAACATTCAGAAAATGAAGATCATGGCATCTGGTCCCATCACTTCACGGGAAATAGATGGGGAAACAATGGAAACAGTGTCAGACTTTATTTTGGGGGGCTCCAAAATCACTGCAGATGGTGACTGCAGCCATGAAATTAAAAGAGGCTTTCTTCTTGGAAGAAAAGTTATGACCAACCTAGACAGCATACTAAAAAGCGGAGACATTACTTTGCCAACGAAGGTGCATCTAGTCAAGACTATGGTTTTTCCAGTGGTCATGTATGGATATGAGAGTTGGAGTATGAAGCTGAGGGTCAGAGAATTGATGCTTTTGAACTGTAGTGTTGGAGAAGACTCTTGAGAGTCCCTTGGGCTGCAAGGAGTTCCAACCAGTCCATCCTAAAGGAGGTCAGTCCTGGGTGTTCTTTGGAAGGAATGATTCTAAAGCTGAAACTCTAATACTTTGGCCACCTATGCAAAGAGTTGACTCATTGGAAAAGATGCTGATGCTGGGAGTGGTTGGGGGCAGGAGGAGGAAGGAAACGACCTAAGATGAGATGGCTGGATGGCAACACTGACTCAATGGACATGAGTTTGAGTGAACTCCAGGAGTTGGTGACAGACAGGGAGGCCTGGCATGCTGTGATTCGTGGGGTCGCAAAGAGTCAGACATGACTGAGCGACTGAACTGAACCCGAACCTTTGACTCACTTGTAGAAACGGATCCTGCAAATCTTCTCACAAGTTCATTAGGATATATCTATAATTCACTTTGGTAGTATTTGAAACAGTGAAAAGCTATAAAGTTATGAAATTATGACACATCCAACTGAACACTCTGAAGGCTATAAGGAAAGTCATCTATATGTACTGACATGGAAAGAGGTCTATGATATTTACGACAGGCAAAGCAAGTTGCAAAAAGGACAGATCCTATTTGTATGTGAAAAAAATGTGTATATATTTATATATGCTTAGAAATTTTCAAAAAACATTAATATTAATTACTGACATAGCAAATCACTGGTTTAGCATTTAAACATGAGCAATATGCAAAATTTACATTGCACGTTACAAAAAACGCTAGTTTCAAATCTACACAATGCCCAACCATATAAAGACATCATCGCTTCGGTTCCTGTTACAGAAATTTACTTTTCACTGTTGTCTTTTAATCTGGAGTCTTTAAGTTTTTTTCACTTTAATTTTCTAAAAAGCCACCGCATATATTCATTCATTGATTCAACCAGTTGTTACTGACGATATACTTTATGCCAGGGACTATGGTAAGGCAGAAAAATGGAGAGCGGGCACCAGGAGAGGACTATAACCAAATGCACATGTACATAATAATTAGTAGTGAGTGCTAAGAAGACCTAAATTTTCAGATGCTGAAATGTCCAAATGTCGTGTACTCCCCACGTGTGCATAGTACATGTATTTACCTGTGTGTGCTCAGTCGCCTCCGGCTCTTCGGGACCCCATGGACTGAAGCCAGTCAGGCTCCTCTATCCAAGGCAAGAATACTGGAGTGAAAAGCCATTTCTTCCTCCAGGAGATCTTCCCCATCCAGCCATAGAACATCCTGCTCCTCCGTTTCCAGCATGAGCAGGCGAATTCTTTACCACTGAGCTATCTGGGAAGCCCCATATTGATCCATACATACGTGCATGTGTGCTAAGTGGTTTCAGTCTTCACCCGTGCATATATAAATGCTACTGAATTAGTGTCATTTGGATAAATTATTCAGGGAAATTTCCCAAGTTAATCTTTATCTTGCATTCATTATAATGAATTTAGTGCAAATTATTTTTAATAGCAACTTTTTTTTAATATATTGTATTGGTTTTGCCATACATCAACATGAATCCGCCACAGGTATACACGCAAAGGCTTTTCTTTCTTTCTTTTTTTGGTTGTGTCAATTTAGGAAAATTACTTAGCTACTGCAGACCTTAGTTTTCTCCCTCCGCCAAGTGTAGGATGTACTTCTCCGGGTCTGCTGTCTCGGGGAGAATTTTCTGAGCTGATCAGAGTGTTCACAGCAGCGCTCGGCAGCCAGCGGCGTGGGGGTGGGGCGGGTCGGGTAAAGCGCAGCTGGGCGCGGGCGGCGCAGCGCGCCGGCTCTCCGGAGAGGCGCGGCGTTCTCCCTGTGGACCAGGTGAGAATCGCGGCGCTTTCACAGACTTTTCATCCAAGCATTTCTGCCCGGCGATTTCTCTTTCAGGGCGCGCAGCGGATGCAGGGCGTCCACTCCCCAGGATCAGCCAGCCAGCCAGCTCGACTTCTTGAGCGCATCACAAGCTAAAGCCGCCCTGCGCTACTAAACTCAAGTCCACAGACGCCCCCCAGCCGCCCTACGCGTCCGGAGCTGACTTGGCTCTGGGTAGGCGGTAGCCTCGCTTCTAAAGGCGGCTGTTCGTTTAAATTCTGGCGCCACTCCCGCGCCACGTAGAGCTAGTCTCCGGAAGCGACGGACAGCGGCACGGCAGCGGGCGTGCGCCCGGAGCTGGACGTGCGCGCCGCGGAGGGGCGGTGCGCGCACCACGCCGTGGAACGACCCCCGAAAGAAAAGAGCCGCCTGGCGCTCTCTCGCTCCTCCCGTCAGGAACGCCCCCGTGCTCTCCAGGGTCCAATAGAGGCGAGAGGGAGGGGCGGCCTCCGGCTGGCCTGGGAGAGACTATATAAGGAACTGCAGGGGGCGGAGTTCGGTCTTTTACGTCGGAACTTGGAAGCGGATCGCAGCTGCTAGGTAAGTACGCGTTGCTGGCGGTCGTGCGCGCGAACCTGGGTGGCGCAACTTGGGTTGGGGAATGCGATACGGTAAAAAGAGTTCAGAAATTCAGTGTTAGAGTGCGGCGTTTAGTATTTACACATGGGAAACGCGCCGCCGGACCGCCACATGTCCCATGTCGCGGTGGCGACCGGCTTCGAGTTTCGGCGTGCGTAGGGCTTGCTGGTCATGGCGCTGCGCGCTGCCGTATTGCTAAGCCGGCTGGATAATCCTGAACGGCGCACGGGAAACGACCACATTCCTGAGATTTGGGGCGGGAGTTACGCTTAACGTTGGCTTTCAGGCCTTAGATACGTCGTCGTATCAACAGTTAATCTGCAGCTCCTGACTGCGTGAAACTGAGTTGTATTGTGCCCAGGTGGCGCTGTGTGCAAATCGAATTGTTGGAGGGGAAGGTTTTAGTGCTGACAACCTTAAGCTATGACCTTAATTTTTTTAATATATTTATCCTTCCGCAGGTTAATTAATTGATTCTCCCGCAGGAACAATGGATTTCAGTGTAGCGGAACTGTTACATGGAGGTGCTGAGGTAAGTGTTGAGAGCTTATAAACCGAACCTGTTGATTTACAGGTTGATCAACCAACCTGTAAAGATGATCATTTGAAATTGTTTTCTTTTTTTTTAGATGCAAAGGTACATTTCCAAACATGCCGGACAATATTGGCTGGAAAATGACTTGGTTAAAACCTGATGATCTTACCAGGTATGTGTTCGACTAGTACTTAGGATCTCTGTATGCTTAGTCCACGTGTAGATTAAATGAGAAAAATATTTTTGTTTTTAACAGCGTTCTGCAGGTTGATGAATACTAATAAAGCTGTGAGTGTCACTGAGCAGCTTCATTTTAAAGTAAGTTACCCTGACTTAACGTCTGCTGCAGTAATTATATCTGGTTTGTGATAAATGTGTGTGGTTTAGCTTAGTGAATTTTGGTCTGATCAATGATGAAACCTATCCTGAAGCTGATAACCTGAAGAAAAGCATGTACGGATTCAGCTTCTGAGACAAGACTAATGTTCAGACATGAGAACAAGTTTTATAACAGATTTCTGTTAGGTTATGTCTCATAGAGGAAAAACTCAATTCACAGAGTGGGGTTTTCTGTGCCAACAGTGAGGGGTTGCTGTCTGCCTGTTGAAAGAAGTCGGTGTGCGGTGTGCTGTGACATTTTGAAGGTGGAAACATTTCTGTGAGTAGAGATGTTTTGCTTCAAAATCAGTAAACATTGTGTCCTCAGTCTTACCTATGATGATCCTATCCCGAACCTGAATTTCTGTTGAAAAAACTTATACGGATCTGGCTTCTGAGGTGGACCATTATGAGGACTATAGCATTTTTGAAAATCATTTTAAGTAAGTTTTTTGATGTTGATAGTTTTGTAAACCTCAAATGTTTTTCCTTCCCTAGGGCTAGTACTGCGAGATTTACTTGTCTATCTAATGACAATCTGGTGATTGGGAAAACCTCCAGTGGATGTGGGAAGAAAGTTCAAGATGAATTATATTTTTCCATTGGTTTGTAAATAGATTGTGAACCAGCATCGAGTCTAGATAATGCATCTATAAGAGTCAAGGCATTTCTGTTTGACCATGACACTGCTGTAGAATCATAACCTGTTAATCAGTGTATTACTTTCTATTTTGAATGGAAAATTCTTTTCTGGTTATCTAGCCTTGTAATTAAATAATTTTGAGTGGTCTTTGGTTCCCTGTCTGTCTGAATTGAGTTTAAAACTGATTGTAATTACACCAAGTTAAAGTGTGTACTCTTGTGGTGGAATCTTTAGTCAGGTTTCTAGGGAGAGATGATTTGGTTTGGCAAGAATAAGTAATGTGGAAAACATTAGCTTCAATCAGGCTTGAGGTTGAGAGCAAAGTGGGAGAGATGGGACCTGTTAACAGTGAGGGAAGGTCACTGATAAAATCTGGGTTAAAACTGGTCAAGCATTGTATGGAATGGGTTAGTGTAAACAATAGTAGCATCAAATCTAACAAAGGTGGTTGGGCCCTGCTGCTGCTAAGTCTCAATGAACTCTTGAAATGTTAGTTTGCCTGCTGAAGTGAAGAGATGATGTGGGGCCCATGTACCTCAGGTTCATGAGACTGAGCCTATAGTTGAGTGCCCAGACACATTTCTTTTTGGTAGCAAACAACCTCCATGTATAGCTTTGTGTTAATAAAAATGTCCATTTGGAAATGAGACTTTAGCACTGCAGTCAGCACCCCGATCTCCCTTACTCTGCTTTATTCGGGACTTAAGTATGGTTTATAAAATCAGAGCTGGCATCCCTGTACTTTAAGTATCTAGACCCCAGGCACTTGGTTGTCCCCATTGAGGGGGACTTTCCTGATGGTCCAATGGTTAAGACTGCTTCCAGTGTAGGGGCTGCTGGTAGGGTTGGTGAACCCACATGTGCAGAGTGGCACAGCCAAAAACCAAAAACATTCAGGGAGAGCTGTGTTGTAAAGTTGGCTAACATGACTTCAAAACAAGGCAAACTTATGAATAAGACTTGGTTTTAGAGCACTTAAGTTTTCCTTTATAGCCCAGTTCAAAGGCAAGAGACCCTTCCCAGTCAAGATTCAAATGATGTACACGTTTCATTGCACTGGTTGGATCCCACTACAATGAGTTTGATCCAGATAAAATAAGTCCATTTGAGAGTATAAATATTCAATAAAAAATGGATCCAAAATATACAGTTGTTGAAGTTGGGGAAAGCTCATTGTACTGATTCAATAGACATGACTGAGCAAACTCAGGAAAGGGAGGTCTAGCATGCTGCAGTTCATTGGGTCACAGAGTCGGACTGCTTAGCAACAAAACTAACAGGAACCTTAAGCTCTATGTGAGAGACTTTAACCAGTAAGATTTTTCTCAGCTCTACACCATGCTTCAGATTAGCTTAAAATACAGTAGATTCAATTCTACTTTTTGGTAATTTTTAGTGAAGTGAAGGTTGCTCAGTCTTGTCCAACTCTTTGCAACCCCATGTATTCACCAGGTCAGAATGCATTCCCTTCTCCAGGGGATCTTCCCAACCCAGGGGTCTTAACCCGTGTCTCCCGCATCGCAAGCAGATTCTTTAACTGAAGTGAGCCACCAGGGAAGCCCGAACTAGTTATATTGCCAGAAATCCAATATCCATTGCACTTATCAAGTGCCCTCTGAACTGTTCATACAGTTCTTAATCCTTGCTGTTTGCCCAGCCTCTGAGAACTTTTGGCTGTTTTTAAACCAGTTTCCCCATTAAATTTAGAGCCTTTAAATGCCAATCTATGTACAGATAAGCAGGCTTCTCTGGTGGCTCAGAGGATAAACTGCCTGCAATGCCAGAGACCTAGGTTCAATCCCTGGATTGGCAACCCACTCCAGTATTATTACCTGGAGAACCCCACAGATGGAGAAGCCTGGTAGGCTACAGTCCACAGGGTCACAGTCAAACATGACTAAATGACTTCACTTTGCTTTTTCCTTTCCTTTCCTATGTACAGGTAAGTCAAAACACAAGCATGCTACGTTTTTGTGGATCATCTTGAGGTGGAAGAAGGGTACCTTTCCAATATGAAAGCCAGACTTGGTCTCATTCTCACACACTGAGTACAGTATAATACATCCATCCTATTTGGAAACTTTAGTTGATTCAGTTCTCTTCAAAAGAGTTAACAATGGGAAGAGCATTTCAGAATACTCAGAATTCACCATTTGAAGAAAATGTTTGCAAACAGTGATTACTGAGGTCAGAAAACTTGACCCGTGTCTCCTAACTATTGAATATGATTATCTATGTTAATAAATGGTTCATTTTAAAAGTGTGCAGTTAGATGAGTCTCTAAATATGCACCCATGAAACCATTACTGCAATCAAGATAAAGTCCATCTCCCCAAAAGTATATTTTTACAGAGGCTTGATTTTGAACATACTAAGTTGGAGATGACATGTGATACCCAAATGAGATTTTGCGTTAGATATGAAAGTTCAGAGGAGAGAGCTAAGCTGGAGAAATAAACTTGGGAGCTAACAGCATGTGAATGGACATAAAGTGAGATCACCGAGGGAGTGAATACAAGAGAGGTGATCCAAGGGTTGAGTCCTAGGACATTCCAGAAGTAAGACATGGCAAGTTTAGTTCAAATCATAGAAATTACTTTGTACCAGCAAACAAACTGGGAAGCAGAAATCTATTTTCAAATTCAACTACCATATCTGAAACAAACTAGATGGAAAATCGAGGAGTTCAGCAAGTAAGGGTGTGAACTAAGCAATAATTGCTTGGGGTAATGGGTCTGGAGGTTGCCTTGAATTTAATATAGAGCACTAGTCAGCGTGAAAATTGAGGGAGTTAATCTATAAGGACAACTGCAAAGTATTAGGCAAAGTGGTATTAGGAAAGAATGAGATGAGGAATTTAAAAAGTGTGATGAGAGTTGTCAGACGCTATGGACTGATGAGAGAAATTGAGTTGACTACAGACAAGTTAGAGATTTGCCTTTTGGTGCTAAAGTGCCCAGTGAGGCTAAAAATTGCCAAGTGTGATAGTTAACCAGCATAATTCTTACCTGTTGTCCTATGGTGTTTATCTACATGGGAGCAGAAAGCAGATCGGTGGATTAATCCAAAATTAGGGATAAACTGGCCAGAAGGAGCAGAACCGTGATGGGCCAATTCAGAGTGTAGGTGAAAATGGTGTTAAAATTTACCTTGAAATCCAGGCTGATGAGGAAAAGAAATTAGTGCTGGAAAACTGGCCCAGGTAATGACGAAGAACAGTTGTACCACAGAGAGATGATGAAAATGAGGTAAAATAAGATCCTTTCCAGTTACAGTACAAAGTGACCCACAGCATTAGTGGGTCTAATTAGTGATTTATTTCTCTCTGGTCCTAGAGTGAGTTCTTGTCAAGCAGAAGCTGCCCTTTCACCTCTTAGACCCTGTGCCTGCTGCTGCTGCGTCGCTTGTCGTGTCCAACTCTGTGCAACCCCATAGACGGCGGCCCTCTAGGCTCCTCTGTCCCTGGGATTCTCCAGGCAAGAACACTGGAGTGGGTTGCCATTTCTTTCTCCAATGCATGAAAGTGAAAAGTGAAAGTGAAGTCCTTCAGTTGTGTCCGACTCTTCGCGACCCCATGTACTGCAGCCCACTAGGCTCCCCCATCCCTGGGATTCTCCAGCCAAGAACACTGGAGTGGGTTGCCATTTCCTTCAATGTGTGAAAGTGAAGTCACTTGGTAAATGTCCAACTCTTTGTGACCCCGTGGACCACAGCCCGGCAAGAGCACTGGAGTGGCGTGCCAGTGCCTTTTCTGACACTCTGCCTGGTGCAATGTAAAGACTCCCATTACAAATTTGTCTAATTATATGGAATTCAGTATGTACATTTAAGGTGGGCAATGATGATATGATCTAAATTCTCCAAAAGAGATAAAAGAAATGAGAAAAGTTGGAAACTGATGGATTCAGTAGTGTGCCCTCCCAAAATTCTTAATGTTGAAGCCCTAACTCCAATGTGGCAATATTTGGTGATGGAGCCTCAGGGGATGTGGTTAAGGTTAAATGATGTCATAAAGGTAGGGCCCTGGTCAGATAGGATGAGTGTCCTTATAAGAAGAAACAGCAGGGAACTCACTCTGTCCCTCATCATATGTGGGGACACAGTGTGATGATAGCTGTCTATAAGTCCAGACAAGAGAACTGAGAATGAAACCTACCTTGCTGGCACTTTGATCTTGGACTTTCCAGCCTCCAGAGCTATGAGAAAATTAATTTGTATTGCTTCAACCATCCAGTCTGGTGTTTTGTTATGGCAGCTCTTACAGACTGAGACAGAAGCAATGGATAAACGGCCACTGTTATAATTTGAGGGCTTTATATTTGGCAAGAGATTTATGAGTAATAACTATTAAGTCCACACAGTGTAATCTCTCATGTTTTATACATTTTCCCTTTAGGTTTTTATTTATTACATTGAAACTGGGTCACACTTTTTTTTTCTTGCAGTATGTTTTATTATTGACTAATAACAACTGACAAAAAGCTTTCCACCTGTTTCAACACCAATAGATAAATTTTCAATTAAATCTCAGTTAAAGAAATTAGAGATTGAAATTAAACTATTTTAGAAGGTGAATGTTGTCTTCAGTCTGTGCTTCACAAGCAAAACTTTTAATATAAATTAATTCTTTAAAAATTAACTCATATAACAAAAAATGATTTAGGCTTACTGGATATTTCATAGTATAAAATTTCTTTGTTCTATATGAACATTAAGATTGTAAAAGGGGACTTTGGTGGTACAGTGCTTAGACTCCCAATTCAGGGAGGGGACCCAGGTTTGATCCCTGGTCAGGGAACTAGATTCTACATGCTGCAAGTAACAGTTCACATTCCAAAACTAAAAAGATTCTTCATGCCACGACTAAAGGTGCTGCAACTAAAGACCCCACATGGTGCAACTAAGACCCAGTACAATAAAAGAGAGGAAGGAAGGAAAGAAAGTCAAGTGACGTATTTAAAAAAATTTTTTTTAACATTCTTGGAAACTGATAGTTCATACCTATCATGATTTTTTCACTGTTTAATGGAAGATGAGGTGAGGTGAGGTGAACTCAGTCATGTCCAACTCTTTGCGACCCCGTGGATTGTAACCTAACTAGGCTTCTCCATCCATGGGATTCTCCAGGCAAGAATACTGGAGTGGATTGCCATTTCCTTCTCCAGGGGATCTTCCCAACCCAGGTATCGAACACAGGTCTCCCGCACTGGAGGCAGACACTTTAACCTCTGAGCCACCAACGACTGACACTTCTATAGTTCTCTTAATTTTACACGGTGCTTTGACACACATCATCTTGGTTTCTCCTACAGTAACCTGTGAGTAGGCATTATTAGTATTTATACATTTTATATGTGAGTAAACTGAGAGATTTATAATACAATCTGCTCAAAGTTTAGATCACTGGAAGGAATGATTTCAACATCATCTGTATTTTGCACATTGTAATACAGTTTTTTAGTTTGGTTGCCACATTTAAGAAGAGTGGTGGGAGTTCCCTGATGGTCCAGTGGGTAAGAATCCTTGCTCCCAATGCAGGGGCCCAGGTTTGATCCTTGGTTAGGGAACTAGCTCCCGCATGCCAAAACTAAGGAGTCTGCATGCCACAACAAAGATTCCAAGAACTGCAACTAGGACCCAACCCAGCCAAAATAAATATTTTTTAAAAAGAAGAGTGGCAAACTAGGAAGTAACCTAAGGATGAAGACAAGGCTTCTGGAAACCATGTCATTCTAGACAATATTTTAAGGACTTGGAAGTAGTTAACCAGAAGAAGTAAAAAATCATGGGAAAGCATAATGACTATTCTTAAATATTTAAAAGTATTTCATGTGGGATAATAGTAATATTAATAATAATCCCATCTGGGGACTTCTCTGGTGGTCCAGGGGTTAAGAATTCACCTTGCAATACAGGAGATGCAGGTTCGATCCCTGGTTAGGAAACTAAAATCCCATGTGCTGCAGTTAGAGTCTGTGCACCACAATTAAAGATCCTGCACAATGCAGTGAAGACCCGGCAGTACTGCAGCCAAGACCCCATGCAGCCATGTAAATAATTAAATGATTTTTAAACTAATAATTTTCCCATCTGATAAGTACTGTGATTATGCCCATTTTACCGATGAGGAAAGTGAAACTTTGAAAAGTAACCTAATGAAAGTTACATAGGAAGTGAGGGAATTAAATTGAAAATCTGGAAGGCTAAGTCAAGAGATGGTGTTCTTAAGCAAAGGAGTAGCTAACTGAAGTGTGTTCTTTGGAAGACACAAAGGAGATCAATGAAATAAAAAGAGGCAAACTGCAATTCAACCTAAAGATGAACTTTCCAATAACAGAATATACTGTCTCCATATCACTATCTCCCATCAGTGTGAATCGGAGGGAGGAGGTTGGTCATACTCAAAGAGCCTTTTAAGTTCACATTCTTGACTTGCCCAAGGTAACCCAGCTAGTTAATGACCAAGTTGACAACCAACATCTTCTACACTCTTTCAGTCCAGTGCTCAATCCAGTAACACTGTGGTGCCCCAATTTTTCTCCAGCATAAATTTAAATCTCTTCAGAGTTCATAAATCTATGGGAATTGTTTGTCATACAAACAAAATAATTTTAATCAGTATTTTTATACAAAAGTAGAGTTTTGGGGCCTGTTACTAATAGTTGATCAATTTAATTATATTAGGAAAACATGGGCCTTAAGCAGACTAAACTTCTCTGGGGCAATAGTAAGTTCTATCCATTGGGGTACATCTAATTCTGATATTTGTTTTCCTTACTGATGGAGATTCAGTTTAAATTATATTTATTTTTCAAAAATGAATGCAGAAACATTGTTCAGAGTCTGAGCACACACCCAGAAATGTCAAAATAGTTTGGAAATTCATGGACTTGTCTCCATATATTGGAGTATAACTTAGTTTCTTAATGAGTTTTCTTTGCTTGAAATTCAATCTGTTTCCTTGAAAATTAAGGCATACTAACAAGCTAAGTGTGCATGGTGATTCAGAAATATCCTAAGGGTTCACTCATTTTATTCACTGGGCAAATAGGTCCTGAATACCTACCATGTGCAGGTACTGTCCTAAGCACAGCAGAGACCAAAATCTTTGCCTTTGTGGAGCTTAGATTTTAGGAGGAGGAAAATAAATAGATAAATTGTAAAGTATGTGAGAGAATGAGAAGTGATACTAAAAAAAGAAAAGAACACAGGATATTGGGAGTGAATTTAGGGAGGGAGCCAAATGGTGTGATTTTTAAAATAAATTTGATGGGATCGGCTTCGATGAGAAAGTAAGATTAAGCAAAGACTTAAAGAGAGTGAGAGATTGAGCTATGGACATATCTAAGCAAAGGGCATTTCCATCAAGGGATAGCCCAAAAACAGACCCACATATGGTAAAAATGAAGAAAGACGACATGTAAATTATGTTGAGCCTTACGGGTCATTGAAAGAATTTTGCTCTGAGTAAAATGGGAACACTTGTAAAAAGAAATATAGAAACTGAAAGCATGATTTAAGTGTTACAAAGCCTGTGAATCCTACCCATATGGTCCAGATTGTAGTCTCTACCATTTATCATTACAAGAAAACAGGATGGGCTTGCCTGGTAGCACAGTGGATAAGAATCCACCTGCCAATACAGGAGTCACGGGCTCAATCCCTGGTCCGGAAAGATCCTATATACTACGGGGCAACTAAGCCTGTGGGCCACAACTACTGAGTCCACGTGCGCAACAACTGAGGCTGACGTACTGGAGCCCGTGCTCTGCAACAAGAGAAGACACTGCAATAATAAGCCCAGCCACTGCAATAAGAAGGGCTACAGAGAGTAGCCCTCCTTGGCCACAACCAGAGAAAGCCCACACAAAGCAACGAAGACCCAGAGCAGCCAAAGTAAATAATTTTTTTTTTTTAAAGAAAGAAAGAAAACAGGGTTTATAGGAGAAATAATTGATTACAGAGCTAAGGTAAGAAAGGTACAAGATGAGCCTTCTGTATTTTGCTGTAGGTAGGAGAGCAAAGGGGCTCCCCTGACAGCTCAGATGGTAAAGAATCAGCCTGCAATGCAGGAGACCTGGGTTCGATTCCTGAGTTGGGAAGATCCCCTGGAGGAGGACATGGCAACCCACTCCAGTATTCTTGCCTGGAGAATCCCCAAGGACAGAGGAGCCTGGCAGGCTACAGTTCATGGGGTCACAAAGAGTCGGACATGACTGAGCAACTAAGCACAGCACAGCACAGGAGAGCAAAAAAGCTATCAGGCATTTGGGATTGTGTGAAAAGAACTCGAGAGCCCATTTGGAGCATCTCCTGTGGTGCATATACGGAAATGCTGATTATATCAAGGATAATAACTACAATAGATTGAGCCACATAAAATATGTTCAGATCTAGGAATTCATAATGATACCTTTAAGAAAAACAACTGCATTTTGATGCTGTTAGAAGATGCTAGTGAACCAACTTAATTTCACAACTGGCAAATGAGGGACTTTCCAACACCCAACTGCAGTAACAGATAATCAGATTGAAACTGAGAAAGTTTTTCTTCATTTATTATCCCAGTTAGTAACTGAAAAAAGAAGAAAAAAAGACAGACTCTATCACTCTTTTGTAACATCTCTTGATGTTCCAGCAATGATCATCCATGGCTAAATTTAAAAAAAAAAAAAAATAGAGAGGAAACAGTGTCTAAGTGGCTGATTGGAAGTTTGGGGGTTGTATCAACAACATGCTACTTTAAAGTCTACTTCCACAAGAAGTATTCTTTAAATAATTTTTTTCCTACATAGATGATCTATTTATCCCAAGATATTGGCACTCTTCATTGTTATGTCAATTATTCCCAAGATATCTGCTCAAGTTTCCCTGAAAGAATTCCTTGGTTGAATCTAACAAACAAAACTCTAGAAGCTGATTACTGACATGAATTAAATAACATGAGATTTATCACTTCAGCTTCAGTGGCATCTTGGGGAGGTGAGCTTGTTATATACACTTTAAACACTTCTATCTGCTAGTGATATCAGTTCTGTTCATAGCATTGTTGTTTATCTTACTAAATAGCCATATCTTAGGAAGTACAAAACACTCAATCCATATTAATGTTTATTCTAGATTTATGGTTAATAGATGATGCATATAATAGTACCTCAAATTTCTTTGAACATTCTTCTTAACTTAGAATAAATACATCTACTAAACTTAGATCCCATGAAATCCAAATATAAGAAACTGTCTCCTATGCAGTTTTTGATTTGCCATTTACCTGGTGTTTAAATTATTTATCAGTTTTTAACTTGAGTAAAGAACAAATCTGCAGAACACAAACTTCCATAGTAAGTAAACCACTTTTTTAAAATATAGTTTTAGGCATGGAATTCTTGGGTATTTAAATGTATCTAATTTCCTAAAGTCTGTAATTTTGTTTTTCTTTTTTACTTACTAAAATGCTTTTTTAATTAAAAAGATTTAAAATGTAAAAATAAGGAAAATATTAAGAATAAAATTAAGATAACACAATTCCACCATTTAGTGATAAATTTACTGTAAAGAAATTAATCTTTCTCCATGCAGATAGAAATTTTAATAAAATTTGAATTTCACTGTATATGATTTGTTTTCATGATTTTGTATTTAAAATTCTATAATAACAATTTTTCAATGCCATAAGAAATTCTTCTACTCAATGGCAACATGGAGAACATTTCTTTTTCCTTTCCTTTTTTTATTTTGTCCTTGACAACCCAGGATCTTTGTTTCCCTACCAGGGATTGAGTCCCAGCCCCAACACTGAAAGTGCTAAGTCTTAATCACTGAATTGCTAGGGAATTCCCAAAAGCATTTCACTTTTATGGGTATTTAACTCCATAAGACTGGAAATTCCTATCACTTTGAATTTTATCATGATGATAAATTTTACAGCAGTAAAAATTCCAAACAGTGACACTGAATCGGTTATCTCTGGATAATGGGTTCATATTACCATCCAAGAATTAAATGCCTCAGATAATATCTTACATTCATATGCAGCCATTCTAGTCCAAACTGCACTCCCCTCCCAACAGGAATCCTCTCTCCTAATCTTTTCTTTCTTTCTTTATTGTTTTAATTGAAGTATAGTTGATTTACAGTATTGTATTAATTACTGCTGTGATTAACAGATGCAAACTAGGATATATAAAATGGATAAGCAACAAGGTCATACTGGAGAGCACAAGGATATTCAACACCTTGTGAAAAGGCTATAATGGAAAAGAATATGAAAAAGAATGTATATCTATGCATAACTGCATCTCCTTATTTTTCCCACTGTCCAATCTACAGGGTAAAAAACTACCTCACGTCCTTAACCATGTTTTTGTGCTTTCTTTCCACCTCCTTGCACTAATTACAATTTGATTCTCAGGGCACTGCTTCACTTTGCAGGTTTCTTAAGTTCTCCTTCGGATGTGAAAGTCAAGGTCAAAATCTTCCTTGATTCTTACTGCCACTTCTTGACAATTATTCCTCCATTTTTATGTACAACTCGTTGATTTTTTCAGACTCATCTTGCTTGACTTACCATCCTTTGTCCTAAGGTTATTATTTTCCAACTTTCTAATTGCTACCCTTTATTGATTTGGAAGAGTTTGAGACCAGGTTTGCAGTCCTATTTTATGTCATCTGTCTCTAATGTCTACATGTCAATGTCCAATCTGGCTTCTGAGTTTTTGATATCCCCTGCTCTCCCTCCACACCCAGGATTCTTACCTGGGATCCACTGGCCTCTGAGAGGTGATGGGTAGAATCTGAGGGGTCTATGAATGTAGATAGGGAAAATTTATGTCTTTATTTTTACCAAGCACGAATCGAAATTTAGCATTGCCTTCAAAGATAAATGTAGGCAATATATGACAGATTTATTAGCAGTATCAATGGTATAGATAGATAGCATCACTGACTCAGTGGACATGAATCTGAGCAAACTCAGGGCGATAGTGAAGAACAGGGAAGCCTGGCATGCTGCAGTCCATGGGGTCACAAAGAGTTGAATGTGACTTAGCAACTGAACAACAACATGGTGTTGTCAACAATAGAAAGCATACTTATTTTCATATTGAATATATTATGGTTTGTATCACATAGTTTTTCTATGTAATAGAAATTTTCATTTATGCTTATTTCTACCTAGAAATCATGGTCCTTTTTAAGTCTGCTGCTTGATCTTATTGTTTAATGTAAAAAAACACATTACTTTAGCCTGTTCAGGGTGGTACAACAAACTTCTATGTATTAAGTAGCTTGTAAGTAACAGAAATTTACTTCTCACAGTTCTTTTAGCCTTTAACTTTTGTCTACGATCAGGGTGCCAACAAGGTTAGGGGAAGGCTCTCTTCTGGATCACAGACCTCTCCTTGTACCTTCACATAGTGAGGCTAAGAGAACTCTGAGTGATTCTAACCCCATTTTAAGCACTAATCACATTCATGGGAGCTCCACCCTCATGACCTAATGACCTCTGGAAGGCTCATCCTCCTAACATCATCACATTGGTGTTAGGATTCCAGTATTTGAGTTTTGGGGAGACACAAATATTCAGATCATAGCTACATTACTGTAGCACACATTTGGTTTGTTTAAATATTTTGGTAAATATATTTTAATGTAAATGGTTTCTGATGTAATCCCATATATTTTATGTATTTATGTATTTATTTTTTTTCTTTAGAACTGGGACTATTTTATGTATTTAAAAATATATTTGAGACAGAGTCCCTAAGCTTCCCCAGAGTGGCAAAGTAGTCCATACATGAATAGTTAAGAACCTTTCATTGTAGGTTAGCAGCATGTAAAAGCAAGAAAGGAGAATATTCTCATGAGTTCCCTGGTGGCCTAGTGGCTAGAATTTCAGGCTTTCACTGGTGGTGTCCAGGTTTGGTTCCTGGTTGGGGAACTGAGATCCCATAAGCCCTGTGAAGCACAGACAAAAACAGAACAAACAAAGAAGCAATAAATAAATAAATAAAATATATATATATATATATATATATATTCTCTAGCACCATATATAAAAATAAACTCAAAATTAATTAAAGACCTAAGTGTAAGGCTGGAAAACATAAAACCATGTTTTCCTAGGAAAACATAGGCAGAACACTCTGACATAAACCATAGAAATATTTTTTTGAATCTGTCTTCCAAAGTAAAGAAAATAAAAGCAAAAATAGGCAAATGGGACCTAATTAAACTTAAAAACTTTTGCAGAGCAAAGGAAACCATCAAAAAGACAGCCTACTGAATGGGAGAAAATGCTTGCAGAAATATTATCCAAAATATATCAACAAGGTCAGAGAACTAACATCAAAAAACAAACGACCTGATTAAAAATGGGCAGAAGATGTAAATAAACATTTTTCCAAAGAGGACATGCAGATGGCCAACAGGAACATGGAAAAATGCTCAACATTGCTAATCATTCAGGTCAATTCAGTTCAGTTCAGTCACTCAGTCGTGTCCGACCCCATGAATTGCAGCACTCCAGGCCTCCCTGTCCATCACCAACTCCCAGAGTTCACTCAAACTCACGTCCATCGAATCAGTGATGCCATTTAGCCATCTCATTCTCTGTCGTCCCCTTCTTCTCCTGCCCCCAACCCCTCCCAGCATCAGAGTCTTTTCCAATGAGTCAGCTCTTCGCATGAGGTGGCCAAAGTACTGGAGTTTCAGCTTTATCATCATTCCTTCCAAAGAACACTCAGGACTGATCTCCTTTAGAATGGACTGGTTGGATCTCCTTGCAGTCCAAGGGACTCTCGAGAGTCTTCTCCCAACACCACAGTTCAAAAGCCATAGGGAAATACAAATCAAAACTACAGTCAGATATCACCTCACATCTCTCAGAATGACTGGCATCAAAAAGAACACAAATAACAAATGTTGGTGAGGATACAGAGAAAAGGGAACCTTCGTACACTGTCAGTGGTAATGTAAATTGGTGCAACCACTGTGAAAAACAGTATGGAGTTTTCTCAAAAAACTAAAAATAGAACTACCATATATTCCACTCCTAGATGTATATCCGCTCAAAAACAAAACAGTTAATTTGAAAAGATACATGCACCCCAGTGTTTATAGCAGCATTATCTAGTTACCAGAATATGGAAGTAACCTAAGTGTCCGTTAACAGATGAATGGATAAAAAGATGTGATACTCTCACACACACACACATACACACACACATACATGCACGTATATATATACATGGAAGAATACTACTGTGTCAGCCAGAAAAAAGAATGAAATTTTGCAGACGTGGAGGGTATTATGCCAAGTGAAATAAGTCAAAGACAAATTCTCCATGCTATGACTTTATATTGGAAACTGGAAAAGTACAACAAACTAGTGAATATAACAAAAAGAAATGAGTCACAGATACAGAGAAGAAACTGGTGGTTACAAGTGGGGAGAGAGAAGGTGGGAAGAGGCAATACAGAGGTGAAGGATTAAGAGGTATAAATAAAGTGAAAGTGAAAGTCACTCAGTCATATCTGATTCTTTGCTATACAGTCCATGAAATTTTCCAGACCAGGATACTAGAATGGGTAGCCTTTCCCTTCTCCAGGGAATCTTCCCAACCCAGGGATGGAACCCACGTGTCCCACATCGCAGGCAGATTCTTTACCAGCTGAGCCACAAGGGAAGCCCAAGAACAGTGGAGGGGATAGCCTATCCCTTCTCCAGGAGATCTTCCTGACCCAGGAATCACACCAGGGTCTCCTGCATTGCAGGCGGATTCTTTACCAACTGAGCTCCCAGGGAAGCCCTTTAAGAGGTGTAAAGCACTATGTATAAAATAAATGAGCTACAAGGATATATTGTACAGCACAGGAAATATAGCCAATATTTTATAATAACTATAAAGGGATTATAACCTGTAAAAGTTGTAAATCACTATATTGTACACCTGTCATATATTGTACAGCAACAATTCAATTGCAAAGACAAGAACCTACCATTACATATCAAGTGTGTCTTTAACTTTCCTTCTGATATAGCCTAATTCTGAAGCTTAACAGTGGACCTCTCACTACAATATTTCCAATCCATTATCCTTGTTTTCTTCCCTTAGTTATTACTTAGCAATATCCCAACTATAGTGAGTCCAATCATTTGTCTTGCTGCAGAAATCACACAGCAGGGCAGATTTGTGTCACCATACAGTTATGGCCTCCAATCCCAACCAGCCCCCAATGCAACTAAGCAGTCTTCTTTTCTCCTGTCAGTTGTCCTTCCTATTTCAGACTTCCTTTCTCTTCCACACCTTTTAACTTTTCCCTACTCCACCTCAACTTTCCCCTTACCTGAGCAGAGATCTCACCCTCCTCCTCGTGGAGAACTTTGAGGACTTCGGATGACAGTTCCTTACACCAACCATTGTATATATCCCACTGGTTTTTTTTTTTTTTTCCTTTCTTCTCCCTAAAATGGTATAGTGCCCCTCCTCTAAAACAAATTTCTCCTCCAGTTCTCCAAATCACGTCAGGGTTTGTTCCCCTCCCCCGAAAAAAAAAATATATATGTATGTTAAAGTCCTAAACCTTAGTACCTCAAAATTTGATTTCATTTGGAAATAGAGTGGATGCAGGTATAATTAGTTAAGATGAGGTCATACTGGAGAAGGGTAGAGCCCTAATCCAATAGGACAGGTGTCCTTGTAAGAAGATGATTGTGTAAACACAGAGATACACAGAGAATGTCATGGGGCAATGAAGGCAGAGATTATACAACTGCAAGCCAAGGAAAGCCCAGGACTGCCCATATGTTAATACTATCAGAAGCTAGGAGGAGGCATGGAAGGTTTCAGAGGGAGCATGACCATGATAGAACACTGATTTCAGACTTCTGTCTCCAGAACTGTGAGATGATAAATTTCTCTTGTGTTAGTTAAGCCACCCAATTTGTGGTACTTTGTAAATCTTGGCCCCCAAATCTAGGTGAGTCATTCTTCTAAAGGGCTCTAATATCATCCTTTCCCTTATCATTGAACTCAGCTGACTTTTGATCTTGTGAAGGAAGGCATGATGACTGTTTTGTTCATCTAGATCTCCGCTGTCAAGCACAGAATCTGCCATTCAGGGACTTCCCTGGTGGTCGAGTGGTTAATACTCCCCACTTCCAACACAGAGGTGCAGGTGTGAACCCTGGTCAGGGAAATGAGATCCCACATGCTGTGCAGAATGGGCCAAAAAAACCAAAAACAAAAAACAAAAAAAATAAGAATCTGGCATTCAGCAAGTGCTCACTGTTGAATTTCAAATATATTTGTTCTATTTTCTATGTAGAGTACATGACACTATTGCTAAACATCCCCTTATCCTTAAATCTTTCCAAGGTTTATGATTATTTTCTTAAGATTAAAGCCCTGGAAGTAAAATTATTACTGGATCAAAAAATATAACCATTTTAAAGTCCTTGACATCTATTGCTAACTTCATTTCCAGATGTTTATTGTCCTAAATTTATCTAGGAAGTATTGACAAATTTTATAATATTCATTCATTCTCATCCAGAGTTATACTATCTCTCTTCATTTATATTTCTCATTTTTTATATTAGTCAAGGTAAATGTTATAATTTTTCTGATATATAAACTTTATGTTCTTTTTAAAGGCAACTATTTTATTTGTGTATGCATATGTATATAAATATACACGTATGTAAAATCATTTCCTATTGCAAATCAGAAGTCTTTTCCACCATACTTTTATTATCAGCTATTGCTGATAAATAGGAACTCTAATGTGTTCTAATTGCTTTCTTATCTGGCTATTCATTGATTTTTCTTCCTAATTTTAAATGTATACAACTTTATCATCTGTAAATAATTACACATTTATCTTCTCTTTTCCACAGTTATGCCTCTTCTTTTTTTTTTTTAAGTTCAAAGCAAAGTTTATCAAAGCATAGATACACTCTTAGAGGGAGGGCAGGCTGTTTCTTGAAGTGAAACCAGTCTCCATAATAATGCTTCTTATTTGCTTCATACCTTATTTTAATTGCTAGAATTTCCAGAACTTGTTAAAAAATGGTCATAAGGACAACTTTCCTTTTGTATTCCTTACTTTAATGGAAACACTAGTATTTCAGTGTTCAGTGTAATATGCCTGGACTTCACAAAAGTATTCTTTGTTTTTGTAAGACAGTTTTACTCAATTTCTAGGTTACTATTATTAAAATTCAAAAGCAGATATTATTCTTATCAGACATCATTTTAGCATCTGTCTGATGAATATATAGCTTCCTTCCTTTGGCTTTTTGATGTGATATAGTAAAGGAGATGTTTGGAGATAAATTTTACTGTTTTTTTAAAATCAATAAATTGTAGAATATAATTGGTAGGTACTCATTTTATTCAGGATTTTTACATTTCTTTTCATGAAAATTGGTCTGATTGTGGATGTGCGGGTGTGTGTGGGTGTGTAAACTGTCAGGTTTTATATCATGCTACTTTTATAAAATGAGATAAGTTTTCTTCTTTTTCTATTCTTTGTAACAGTTTATATAACATCATATATTCTATGAAAGAATTTACTCTCCCAACTATTTTGGCCAAAAATCCTTTAAGGCATCATTAATTCTTTTCAATTTCTCTCATAGTTTTCAGCCTCTATTTTCTACTTCGCTTATAACATTTTTCCAAAAACATTTCAATTCCATCAGTATTTCCAAATTTATGTCCAGGTATTATGAAGTAGTACATATTCATCATTAAAAATAATCTTTGTCCTTGTACTGTTATTCTTTATTTGCTGAACTGTGTTTTCATCCTCTTTGCCCAAGAAGACTGCCTGACATACCATTCTTTAAAAAAAAAAAAAGATAGTTTGCAGGTATATAAATCAATTACATTTTTCTATTACTTTCCAATTAATGGTTTCTTGTTTTCCTTTTTAAAATTTGTCTTATGCTATTTCATATTTTTTTAAAATTTTTGATAGGAATGTTACGTTTATTTATTTTAAATAAATAAAATAAATAAATGTTAAGTTCATTTATTTTCATTCTATATTTCCCCAAAGTAGAAACATGTAAGACTATATACATTTTCCTCTAAGTGCAGCTTTGGCTGCGGTCTATACATTTTGCTGTAAACATTACGCTGTAAATTGACTTTGGCTTTGAAATCAGGCTAAAATATGCTGTTACATTAGGATTACATTTTATGTATACTTGTGGATGACTGAACTGTCAAATACAGACTTCAAAAGAATTCAAAGTATCTCTGAACTTGTGTGCAATCATGTGATCACAATTTTACCACCATCTTCAAACAAAGTAAATCAGTAAAGTGAACAAGGAGTGCCCTTTGGACATATTTTTAATATCTGAATGTAAGAAAAGCACTCTAGATGTTTCTTGTAGTAAAAAACTATTTGATATGCTTTACAAGTTTCAATTCTATCAGTTAAAAGATATAAATATATTTATCATTGTGAAGTATAATACTGCAATAATTAATAATGATTGTGAAAGATAAAGATGCCCAAAATATATATATTAAGTGAAAAAATAGTTATATTAATAATACTTTATATATAATAGGAAACCATTATTGTCAAATATATGAATATAATATTAGTATCTGGAAAAATACTAATATTATCAGAAGGATTATATACCATTTGTATTTTTATACAGTAATCATTTCTGGCAATGAAGTTATAGGACATTTTAACTTCTATCTTATATACTTATATAATGTTTGAATTTTTATCAGGAGCATATGTTATCTTTCATAATAAAGGACAGCAAAATATATTTAAAATAAAAACAGGACTGAAATATACAGATTAGCAGTCTGATAAGCTATATGATTTTCTTTCACAAGATTCTATGATTCAGTTATTTATGATATTTATCTCCTCACACTTTTGTTGCTGGCCTTTCAATCACTTGACTTACCACTGTGCATATATAAGGAGAGACGTACTAGTCAATTATGTCACATTTTATTAGCTATGATAAAAAAATAGATACAGTAATACAATTGATTCATATAAATGGTTAAATCTTAAACGGGTATGTACTAACTGGCCATTTTGTGCTAGATCAAGCAACTCAATTTAGCCGAATAAAGAGAGTATTACTTAAAGGACACTGAAGATGTGGTGGGCATTAATAGGAGGGGCCTGAGGAATCTGAGACTCAGTGATGGAATGATTGTCCACTTAGCACTCACAAGATCTGGTCCTAGGGAGGAAACAGGACCAAGGAGCCTCAGAGGCTCGACAGCTCTGTGCCACCTCTCTTGCTGTGTGTGATCCTTCTCAGACTATCTTTGCCCATTTCTGAATATTTGCTTTATATTCCTCCTGCTTTCCATTGGTCAGTCCCCTCCCTCTCTACTATTTACATCTATTCTCTTCTTTCATCTTCTGAAAAACCTTTCTCCTTTTTCAATTCCTCTCTCTCCTGCATCTTCAGCCTTTTTCTTTCTATTGGACCTTTTATGGTCCTACCCAGCAACTGGATATGCCAACTGGACACAAATATACATATGAATATATGCATCTCCCATTTTAAAAACCAAACCAAACAAACCAGGACAAGACAAAACAAACAAACAAACAAACAAAAAAACAACCTCTTGTCTTGAACCCACATTTCCCTTTAAGCAATCAACCATCTCTCTGGGCTCTTTCCCAAATGCCCTGAAAGAGCAGTCCACACAGGCTGCCTCTACCTCCCTTCTCTCTAGCCCCTTACAGCATTCTAATCAGGTCAGCCCTGAAATGTTCTTCTTCAGAAGTTCTGTTCCATTCTTACCCCAAATTCTTAACTTCATTCATTCAACATAGTTGACCACTTCCTCTTTACACACTCTGCTTTCTTTTCTGAATCATCACTCTCTTGGTTTCTCTCCTGCTTTTCTGGCCATTTCATCTCACACTTCTTACAGGCATCTAGCTTACTCATTCTCTAGAAATTGATTTTTCTGGGACTCTATCCATGGACTTTCTGCCCTTGCTCTTTTCCTACTCTTCTAGCTCCATGATTATGTCCATTCACATGGCTTTAAATTCATTTATTACAAGACAATTGAAAATGCAAGTGGATTGTTCTAAATTAGTGCTGTCCAATATAACCTTCTGTGATGATGGAAATATTCTGTATCTCTTCTGCCCAGGACCATGGTCATTAGCTACCTGTGGCTAGTGAGTGAGCACTTGACAGGTGGCTAGTGTGACTGAGGAACTGCATTTTAGATTTTATTCAATTTCAATTAATTTAAGTTGTCACACGTGATTGGTGACTATGGTATCGGACAATTTGGTTCCAGATTAAAAGAAACCAAAGGATGGACTTCCCTGGTGGTCCAGTGGCTAAGACTCTGTGCTCCAAATGCTGGGATTCCAAGTTTAATCCCTGGTTAGGAAACTAGATCCCATATGCTGCAACTGAGAGTTTGCATGCCACAACTAAAGATCCCAGTTACCGAAAAGAAGATTGAAGATTCTGCATGTTACAACTAACACCCAGTGCAGTGAAAGAAAGAAGCTGAAGAAACAATTAAACAAACAAACAAACAAACAATAACTACTAAAGAACTTGGTTAATGTAGTGAAAAACAAATGCAGAAGTAGGTTTCAACTTGCTCTCTCTCTTCCCAGGTACTTGTCTACCTCCTTTTCCCAAGTGTGAACCCTCCTAACCAACAATGACTCCAAGCCTGCCACCAACCACAGAACAGACTTCTATATGGCTCTCCACTAGTCCCCTTTTATGTCCACACAGCAACTGGACATGCCAGGCTTCCCAGATTGCCCTGCAAGCTCTCCTTATTCAGTCAGCCTTTGGAAGGGCTGATTAGTGACTTAGCTCTCAATTCTTCGATTCTCCTTTTGGACCATAGCTTCTCTCAGCACATAAATTCTTATTCTTATAAGAAAATCCTTATTCTATAATACTCATAATGGTTCTGTTTCTCTAACTGAATCCTAACTGATGTCTTTTGTTTGTTTGTTTGCTGGGATGGCTGCTACAGGTTTTTGTTGCTGCTTGTGGACTTTCTCTAGTTGTGGCCAGCAGAGGCTACTCTCCATTGTGGTGCAGTCTTCTCGTTGTGGTGGCTTCTCTTGTTGCAGAGCACAGCCTCTAGGTGCTCAGGCTTCAGTAGTTGCAGCAGGCAGGCTCAGTAGTTGCAGTTCACAGGCTCGAGAGCATGGGCTAAGTAGCTGTAGTACACTGGCTTAGTTGCCCCATGGAATGTGAGATCTTCTGGGACCAGGGATCAAACTAGTGTCTCCTTCTTTGGCAGGTGGATTCTCATCCACTGAACCACCAGGGAAGTCCCCTAACTGATCCATTTCTTGGCAACAGTTACTCTTTCAATCTTCCCCAATGCAAGGGCACCAATATCCATCAACTGTCTCCTAAAATCTCTACCTTCAGTCCATCACTAAGTCCTTGGCTAACTAGGTTCAAAATACACAAAGAATATGTCCATTTCTCTCCATCTCCTCTGCAACACCCTCATCCAAGTAACTCCTGTCCCTTACCTGCTTCCATGTCCATCATCAAAGCCCAATATCTACTCTAAATGCAAATTTTAAACATGTGAAACATTCTGATGACTTCCTATTGCACTTACTTACATAGTTCTACATAATCAGGTTCCTGCCAGCTTCTCCAGACTTCTCTTGAACCACTCTCTCCCTTACTAAATATACTCGAACCTCACTGGCATTTTTTTTTTTCCCCAGAAAAGGCCATGCTTTTACTCTTCTCAAAGTTTTCACATATGCTAGCCATTCTGCCTGGAATATTCTTCCACCTCCCCATGCATTTCTCACTTTCCTTAGTTTATTCCTTCAGGTCTTGTTTTAAACATCACTTCCTTAGAAACTCTTTCCTTGACCAACCTACATAGGTCCTCCTTCTTATTCTGTAACACTATACTGTGTTAGTTTTTTTCTTTATATTGATCACATTTTATAAATGCTTATTTTAAAAAGTGTATTTATTCTCTCTCTCTCTCTCTCTCTCTCTCTCTCTCTCTCTCTCTCTCTCTCTCTCTCTTTTTTCTCATGTAGCTGTGATCTCCAGGAAGGTAAATGACATTTCTGCTTTACTCATCTGGTGCTTAATTCAGTGCTTTGCGTATTACTGGTGTTCAAAATGTATTTGTGGAGTGATAGAATGAATGGATTGCTCTTAGCTTCTGCTTATTTCTGGTTTCTGCTTTCTTATAATTTTAGTTTGATAAGACCTCTCATAGCCCCAGTTCTAACTCCCTCCTCGTGACACTGACTCTTTCTTTGGTACTGCTCTAGATATGGTCTGGTACCTGATGCTGGTCCAATTAGTTGGGACAAGGCAAGAAAAAAAAATGTGACAGCCTCGACTGCTCCCTTAGCAGGGCTTTGGGATATGGTTACCCTTGGAAAGAGCTTTGAGACACAACATGATAGACATATTCAGTGAAAGAATTATCACTAAATTTTCCTTTTTGGTGCCATGATTCATCTTGAATGTCTGAACAACCAAAGATTGCTTATGTTCTGGGGATTCCATTCAAGTAGAATGGGAATACTTTGATAAAACCGTCCTTTGACTGTATGTTTACATAATCTTTGTTCTTTTTGTACTTGTATAAAATCTGTTCCTTCTTATAACTTAACCTATCATCTCTCCCTGTAAAAGCTAAAATGCAAACAGCTAAATTGAATCTGAACTCCTAATTTAAAAAAAACCTAAAGGCAGGACGTCCCTAGTGGTCCAGTGGCTAAGACTCAGCACTCTCATTGCTGGGGGCGTGAACCCCATCTCTGATCAGAAATCTAGATCCCACATGCCACAACTAAAGATCCAGTGTGCTGCAAGGCACAGCCAAATAAATAAATCCTTTTTTTTCTTGAGATAAAAACAATAAGAAGAATAGCTAGCATTTCAAGTGTATTTAAAATGTCAAGATTTTAAAAATTAATAGGTTTTGTTTTTAAAATAAAAAATAAATAAATGCTCTATTTTAATAGAGCATTTTTAGATTTAAGAAAAATGAGCAGAAAGTAGAGTTTCATATACCTCCTCCCACAGTCCTTTCTTCTATCATTAACATTGTACATTAGTGGGTATGTTTGTTACAACTGACAAGCCAATAATGATTCATTGTTACAAGCTTAAGTCCACAGTTAACATTAGAGTTTATTCATTATGTAGTACATTCTATGCTGCTGCTGCTGCTGCTAAGTCACTTCAGTCATGTTCGACTCTGTGTGACCCCACCAGGCTCCACCGTCCCTGGGATTCTCCAGGCAAGAACACTGGAGTGGGTTGCCATTTCCTTCTCCAATGCATGAAAGTGAAAAGTGAAAGTGAAGTCTCTCGGTTGTGTTTGACTTCCCAACTCCATGGACTGTAGCCCACCAGGCTCCTCCGTCCATGGGGATTTCAGGCAAGCATACTGGAGTGGGGTGCCATTGCCTTTTCCGAGTACATTCTATGGGTTTTGCCAAATATATATGTATCCACTATCAATAGAATCACACAGAATAGTTTCACTGCCCTAAAAATTCCCAATGTTCCTTCTATTTAACCCTCCCACCCACTGTTCCTCTTCTTGAACCCTTGACAAGCACTGATCTATTTACTGTCTCCATAGTTTTGCCTTTTCCAGAGTGTCATATAGTTGAAATCATATAGTACATAGCCCTTCCAGATTGGCTTCTCTCAGCAATACGCACTCAAGATTCCTCCAGGTCTTTTCATAGCTCGATAGTGCCTTTCTTTATAGCACTGAATAATATTTCACTATATGGGTACAAAATTTATTTATCCATTCACCTATTGAAGAATACCTTAGTTGCTTTCAAGTTTTGGCAGTTATGAATAAAGTTGCTATAAACACCGATGTGCAGGTTTATGCGTGTGTGCTTTTCAATGTAGCTGAGTAAATACCAAGCAATACGATTGCTGGATCATATGGTGTGATACGTTTAGTTTTGTAAGAAACTGCTAAACTGTCTTCCAAAGTGGCTGTACCATTTTGCATTTCCACTAGCAATGAATAAGCATTCCTGTTGCTCCACATCCTTGCCAGCATTCAGTGTCAGTGTTTTGAATTTGGCCATGATAACTGGTGTGTGGTGGTATCTGATTTTTGAATTTTTAATCCTCTAATCATCCGAGTTCAATTCCTGGGTCAGGAAGATCCCCTGGAGAAGTAAATGGCAACTCACTCCAGTATTCTTGCCAAGAGAAGCCCATGTACAGAGGAGCCTGGCAGGCTACAGTCCATGAGGTTGCAAGAGTAGGACACGAATTAGCAACCAAACCACCAGCCACCACCCAATGACATATGAGGTTGAGCATTTCTCCCCATGTGTTTATTTGCCATCTATATATCTTTTTGATAAGGTGTCTGTTTAGATCTTTTGCTCATTTTTAAATTTAGTTATTTCTTTATTTATGGCTGAGTCTTAAGAGTTATTTGCATGTTTTGGATACTAGTTCTTTAACAGATACATGTTTTGGAAAGATTTCCCCTCAGTCTATAGCTTTTCTTTACATTCTGTTAGCAGTGTCTCTGCAGAGCAGAAGGTTTTAATTTTAACATGGCAGTAATTCAATTACCATGAAAATAAGATGTCAGAGATGTTGCAAAAACTTTCTCGATTATTAGAAAGAGTCAACTGAATGACTTCCACAGTCTCTTTTGACACTAGGTTTTTATGGTTCTGTGAAAAGAACAAAGGTGTGCTGTGAACTTTCTCCATATGAATTCTAGCCCCTATTTTGCATTATAACATTAATATATGATAATTGTAAAAATTAGAAAATATAGAAAAGAAAAAAATATAATCTTTAAAAAAGCAGTTAATAGTGCAAGAGATATGGATGACAAGCAAAATAGCCAAACAGGTATGACTTTATGCCTGCCTTTGATTAATTGTGAATTAACAGATCTCCATCTTCTCAGTAATTCAAAGGTTACATGAATGGGAACACAGTAATGAGGTCCATAAATAATTAACTTAAAATATTTATTGCAACAAGTATTACCAAAGTGTATGAGGTAAAAAGTGTATGATGGCCTCCCTCCATCCTATCCTTCTTTCTAATTGTAATTGTTCTCTAGAAACAAAAATCTTTATATCCATGATAACTTGCTATGTACATACACACAGACCTGCAAGCTTCACAAGCCAGGGATCAATCTGTGTCAATCTTGATATATAACACTGTGAACCTAGTGCATACCACAGAGCTTGGTATGCAGAAGATGCTCAACTGAATGAGTAAATGTCACATTGTTTTGTAGGTGACTTAAAATTTTTTTTAAGAATATAGCCTGAAAAAAAAAAATATAGCCTGGATATCTTTCCTTGTAAGGATATTGGTAGATACCTCATTTTTTTCAATGACTCCAGAATAACTGACTCAATGTATGCACACTATAATTTATTCAACCAGTTCCCTATTGCTGGATGTTTAGCTTATGTATATATTTACAAACAACATACCCACACACACATAAATGTTACAAAAAATACTTTAGTATGTGTTATAGTCTAATTATTGTGTTAAAAAGTCATATCAATCTATCCTCTCACTCCCTTGGGGAGACTTAAGTCATCTGGCCACATCTGGCTGCCCTAGAGGCTAGAAGTAGAATTTCTAGCTGGACAGCATGTACCAGGTTATAAGACATTCACAGTGGAAGGATGGAGGAATAGAACTTGGGGGAGCAGGGCTCATAAATGCAACCATTTTTTTTTTTTTTTTTAAAAAAACCTCTCAAACCACCAGGATTGAACAAGCGTGTCAATTTCTCCACATCTACGGAGGGTTGGGGGGTGATATCTCAAATCAAATATGATCAGTCTTTGTCATTGTTGCTGTTATTTTTGTTTGGAGCAAGGGTTCAAATAAAGGATATAGCTGGCAATTTTGCTATAAAGGAAAGTTGGGACTCAAATGAGGAAGATTTTAAGTGGCAAATATGAATGACATCTGAATATTTTTAAACTGTGAAAAGCTGGAGAAAGAGTTTGAGAAACTTTAAAAAAATATATTGTAAAATGTTTGAGCTGGAAGAGATCTTAAAAATCTTTCAGTGTACTTCTTTTATAGATGAGGAAATTAAAATTCTGAGAAGTGAATGGGTTTATCCAAGCTCACACTACTCATTAGTAACTGATCTGGGGTTAGTATCAAGGCTGTTTGCATCTCAGCCTATCATCATGTTTTTTCTTATTAGGGACATATGACAGATGCATGTTATTTTTATTTTATTTATTATTTTTGGCTGTGCTGGGTCTTCCTTGCTGTGTGCAGGCTTTTTCTAGTTGTGGTTTGTGGGCTTCTCATTGCAGTGGCTTCTCCTATTGGGGAGCATGGACTCCAGGTGTAGGCTCAGTATTTTGGGGCCACAGGCTTAGCTGCCCAGCAGCATGTGGGATCTTCCTAGAACAGGGTTCAAGTCCAAGTCCCTCGCATTGGCAGGCAGATTTCTAACCACCAGACCACCACGGAAGTCCGTATCATCATTTGGTTTCATTCAGTAAATATTTATTGAGCATCAAATCCTGTGTTCAGTACTAAAGAGGATTCAGGGAAGTAAGGACACATATTTATTGAGAACTTTCTTGTGTCAGATCTTTCATATACATTTCGATCTAGCCCAATGCACCTACTGTACCAAATGAATCTATCTACTAGTTTAAAGAATTATTAGGAGTTCCCCATGTTTCAGTAACAGTAGTAATTCTTTGGCATCAAGCCAAAAATATATTCGCTAATTTTCATGGCAAAAGCAGGAAAAAGAAAACTAATATTAAGAGAGAAGAGTGTTTTGAGCCTCTCTGCCTGCAGTTAAGAAATAAATTTGTTACAACAATGAAACCACCTTGAGTCAGCCTTGCAAAGGAGTTAGGACTGTGCCATGACATTACTGTAGGTACTAAAAAAAATTCATACTAAATTCTGTAGGTCAGGAGGAAAATTATACTATTGCTTCTTTCAACAGGATGTCAACTGGAGAACATGCCTGATAGCTTTTTTCTCAGGCCTGCTCAGGGCATCTCTGACCAGGTTTCTGTCTAGGTGCTCAGTGTGTGCCATCCTGAGAAACGTCAGAATTGAGGGAAGGCCAGTGGAAAGTTCAGAAGGGGGCAGAGATTTGGCTGGTGAGACATGTGGGGCAGATCAGATAGAGAGAGGGCTTTGTTGGATCTAGTTAAGGATTTGGTTCTAAGTGTACTGGGAAGCTAATGAAGGGATTTAAGCAGATGCTCCAGAGTCATTTGCAATTAAAAGACAGACAGACAGACACACACACACATACACACACAAGCAATGGTTTAGGAAAGCTTCAAGGATGGATGAACTAGCAGGCTGTATCATTAGTCTAGGTAATAGGTGATGGTAGCTTATCCCCTGGTTACAACATAGAAACATATACATTAGGAAGACAAAATTTACAGAACTTGACTGACAGGGCATTGAGGGAACACGCACTGTCCTGAATGACCGGCTTTCAGCTAATGCTGCTGGATGCAAGTGACGGACATTCACTGAGGTGGGAACTCTGGAGACCGATCATTAGGATGAAGATCTTGTGCTGCTTTTTGCAAAGTTGATCCTGATGAAAGTGAAAGAGGAGAGTGAAAAAGTTGTCTTAAAGCTCAACATTCAGAAAAGATCATGGCATCTGGTTCCATCACTTCATGGGAAATAGATGTGGAAACAGTGTCAGACTTTATCTTTTGGGCTCCAAAATCACTGCAGATGGTGACTGCAGCCGTGAAATTAAAAGATGCTTACTCCTTGGAAGAAAAGTTGTGACCAACCTAGACAGCATATTCAAAAGCAGAGACATTACTTTGCCAACAAAGGTAGTCAAAGCTATGGTTTTTCCAGTGGTCATGGATGCATGTGAGAGTCGGACTGTGAAGAAAGCTGAGCGCTGAAGAATTGATGCTTCTGAACTGTGGTGTTGGAGAATACTCTTGAGAGTCCCTTGGACTGCAAGGAGATCCAACCAGTCCATTCTGAAGGAGATCAGCCCTGGGTGTTCTTTGGAAGGAACGAAGCTAAAGCTGAAACTCCAGTACTTTGGCCACCTCATGCACAGAGTTGACTCATTGGAAAAGACTCTGATGCTGGGAGGGATTGGGGGCAGAGGAAAAGGGGAGGACAGAGGATGAGATGGCTGGATGGCATCACCGATTCGATGGACGTGAGTTTGAGTGAACTCCGGGAGTTGGTGATGGACAGGGAGGCCTGGCGTGCTGCGACTCACGGGGTCACAAAGAGTCGGACACGACTGAGCACACGACTGAACTGAACGCCCACATAAAGGTCTGGGGGTGGATGCGTTAGACAAAGGAATTCCGGGTGGAAGAAGAACTAGAGATTTCAATTTGGGGGACCTGGTCAGCTGGTAGACGACATTACCTAGGTAAAGACACTTTTCTTCTTTTTCTTCTTCTAAAGGAAAGTTGATCTTCAGAAAAGTCTAAAAGAAAGTGTTGGATGGTTAGAGCGATTATTTTCATTCTTTAATGTATAGGATTGCTCAATTGTGACTGTATTTTTGTGTTAAACATCTTGGATATTTGTTTTCATTTGTAACATTATCTACAACCTTCGAATTATGAACTAAAACCCTTATTGCTGAATTAGCTGAATACAATAGCAGGACCAGGTATGACAGTAAGAAATTTTAGGTAATGAAGACCTCAGATTTTTGCTAAACAGTGTGGCAGGTCTTGTCAAATTATTTTAAAAATTTTATATCTTCATCCAGGCACCAATGAGAATAATTTGACATATGATGTGTTTAAGCACTTTGAAGAGTAGTCACCTAACTTTTTCTTGTACCACTGATTTGTCGTCATAGAATAGATTGTTTAGGGAACCAGTAAGCTCTTAAAAATAAGCTTGCTTTTTAATTAAAAGGACACTATTCTACTTTTCATTACAGCTTAAGTAAAATTAATGTCCACATCGCATCTGAAATTCAAATGTCTTTGTCTTGTCTTTCTTGTACCTAGTACACGGTTACAGAAGAAATGTCACTTCAGTTTTTCGAAAAGAAACAGATACGTGCCTCACAGTTGCCCAAACCACGCAGCTTTGTGCTGCATTAAGTTGCTCAAACTGTGCTGCGAGGAAGCCCGTAACTGCTTAAAAGGCCAGGGACTGAAAAGGAGTGAAAAGGAGTATTGCACAACTCTTCACCACCCAGCGGTTTCGCTTCCAAATCTGGCTTTCGTATCATCCTGAGGCGGGAGCAGCTCCTTGCTCCACTGAAGACAGCCGGTCCCCCTTCAAAAGCAGCCTGGGTTTCCTCGTCCCAGCCCCGGGCGCCCCCTCCCTCCGCCCGAGGTTCCCGTGGAAGGGAAGCCACGCGGGCTGGGGCCCTGGAGTTCCCATTGTCCAGCAAGGGAGACCCAGTCATCCCGGAGCGACTCCGCACTCGGGTCCCTCTAGCCAGGTGGACCAAAGGTCCGCGGGTCTCCGCGCCGCTCCCCTCCCCCGCCGCTCCATTGTCTGCCTCGCCCCGCCCCGGGGACACGTGCGCCTGTAGCCTCCCGAGCGAGGAGAGCGCGGGGCGGTGGCGGCGTGGACACCGCCTGGAACGGCTACGCGGCCGCGGCGCCGAGGGACCGGGCCGGGCGCGCACGGACGGGTGGGTACTCGCAGGGCAGCCGCGGCCGCGTTCCGCGCCCCCAGCCCCGTTCCCGGCTGGCCCGGGACTGAACGGGGGTGGGGCGAGCGGGAGCTCGGTGGGGGTGGCGTGCGCGTGGTGCCGCGGTGGGGGTGGGGCGGGGCGGGGTGGGGAGATGCCTGTCTCCTGACAAAGGAGAACGAGTGGGACACGCTGAGCCGGCCCGTCCCGCCCCGCCCCGCCCCCACCCGGAGGGGAGAGGGAGGGGAGTGTCGGGAGGGGAAGGGGCGGGCCTTTCATTCACTCTTGGCCCCTCCGCCGCCGCCGCCGCCGGAGCGGAAGGGCGGGGTCTCGCGCCCTCCCGGGTGATGAGGAACGAGGGTGGCGGGGAGTGGAGGCGGAACCCGCGGGCGCGCGTCCCGAGGCGTAGGCTACGTCGTCACGTCAGCGCGGGAGAGAGAAAGAGCGGAGCCGACTCGGCAGGGACTGGGGGACAGGCCGAGAGAACGAACGAGGGAGGGAGCGAATGAGCAAGCGTGCATCTAGGGAGGGGAAGGGCGGCCACTTGTGCCTGAGCGGCCGCGAACGACAGTGCGAGCGGTGGGAGAAAGAAGCAGGGAGGGGAAGAAGAAGGGCCTAGGGAAGAGGGCTGACGGAGACTGGTGGTGGTGGGAGAAGGAGAAGGAGGAGCTGGAGGAGGGCAGGAGCTGAGAGAGTGAGTGAGAGAAGCGGACGCGCGAGGGAGGGGAGGGAAGGGGGGGTCACGCGGAGGCGCGCGCGCGCACCGGGAGCGCGCTCGGAGGCGAGTGGAACTGGATCGGGTTTGCTGCCAGCGGCGTGAGCTTCGGCCGCCATTTTACAACAGCTCCACTCGCGCCGGACACAGGGAGCAGCGAGCACGCGTTGCCCGCACCCGGATCTCCTCGGACAGGATTCCCTCCGCCGCAGCCCAACGGGGGAGGTAACGACCGCTGGAACCCGGGTCTGGGAAGGGAGCTCCGTGACATTGTGGAGTGAGCTGGGGGAGGGCTGTGCGGGGAGAAACCGGCTTTTCTGGAAAATGGATTCCAAGGGAGAGGGGAGCACGTTGACTGGGGCTGCACGGGAGTAGGCCGCGGCCCGCGCCGTCACTTCCTCCTCCCCTCCATGTGCTGCCGCTGTTCGGGCTTTGTCTGCGGCGCTCCAGGGAGGAGGCGGCCCCGTGGCCCGCGCGGACCGCGAGCGGCGGCGGAGTTGGTGCTGTCGTGGCCGTCGCCGCGGCGCGGGAGTGGGCGGAGAGGAGCCGGTTCCGTCCCGCAGCCGCGCGGCGGGCTTGGGTGGTGCTTGGGGTCTGGCGGGCATGGGGCAGTTCGCGGAACGCCCTCCTGCCGCCGGCTTGCCGGCCCCGGCCCGCGGGTGGCACCGGCGGCCCCCGCCTCGCAGTCACTGCCAGGACCGGCCAGGGGTGGGGGCTTGTACCGTGCGCCACGGTGCACGTCTCGGCTGGGCGCGCGGGCGGCCGGGGGTCGCCGGCGCCCGGGGCAGAGAGAGAGCCATGTGTCACGGCCGAGACGGCGGCGCTGGGGGGCGGGGAGAGCCTGTGGCCTGGCGCCGCCGCGGCCTCAGTGTCGAGGGGCGAGGTTCTGCTGCTGCTGCTGCTGGCTGGGGGCTCCGGCCGCGGCTTTGGGTTGCTGTCGGGAGCTGGTGACGGTCGTCTTGGCCTGGGACTCGGTGGGTTGCCGTTGAAGGAAGTTGTAGGACATTTGAAGGCGCGGAGCACGTGTTTCTAATGGGTTCCCGGTGGCCGCGGCGGTGAGGCTGCCGCTCTGGGTGCGGAGTCGGGGGCGGGCTTTGGGGTGCGGGGGTGAAGGGTGGAGAAGCGGGGAGGTGGGAAGGTAGCTTGTATGAGCGCTTTGTTCTTCGCTGGCTGTTGTTACTGATCTTTAAGCGGCAGGCGGGAAAAGCGCGCACTTTGGGGGTTTACCTTTGAGAGGGAAAAGCCCAGCTTTGCTTGCTCCACACACACCTCATTCTCTGTTACGGGCACAGTTGCATGTGGCACGCTGGCTTGTCCTCGTGCTGGTTGGGCTCCATTTGTAATGTGGTTTTTCCTAGGGAGTGTTAGCAGGTGAGTCAGGGGTGGTGCTAAGGAAAAACGTAGTGGATCCGTCCTTCGGTACCCTGCTCTCCAAATCTGGCTTGTCAGGCGACAGTGACTTTAAAGTAAGGCCTGTTTAAAGGGATGTATAGGCTTTCTGGTGTAGAAATTGGTAGAGAAAGTCAAGATTGGGGCTCTCATATTGTCCTACCCTTTTTGAAGACCCTAGTTTAATTTTGCTTATTGCGTTTGAACAGATCTCTGGAAACATGGCTACAGAACATGTTAATGGAAATGGTACTGAAGAGCCCATGGATACTACTTCTGCAGTTATCCATTCAGAAAATTTTCAGACATTGCTTGATGCTGGTTTACCACAGAAAGTTGCTGAAAAACTAGATGAAATTTACGTTGCAGGTAAGAACTAACACTTGCAAAATTACATTATGAAATTTTTCTATTGGATTTCTGGCTTTGAACTAAAATAGCAACTTTTTGTGGTTTCCAAGAAGTGTGGGACCTGGAGTTTTGCCTTGTTGTGCTAGTAGGTTCTTGTGAACTAGAGGTTAAGGTGTGTAGAGGGAGGGAAGAAGGAAGGGTTAGGTGGTAAAGGCTGGATGGCCAGATGGTTAAGTATATGATGGTAGCAGGTAGCTACAGCTGTTGAATGTTGGGAGCAGGCTGTGTGACTTTTGGGGGTATTTTTATGGTAGGATTCTGGTTAAATAACGTGGTAATTGTAGACTTGTAGTCTGTCTGTCTTGGTGTGGCTGTTGCTTTTTTAGTGGTATTTGAAATTGAGTGGAGGTTCCCGTGTCATGCTTGGTACTTTGTTGGTTGATTTTAGAATTGGTAAGCCTATGTATTTACCTTAGAAATACTCGGTGTTCAGAACTGCCTGACTTAGGATACGATAAAAAGTTGACTCATTATTTTAAGTATGGTTGAGAGGCCTTCTTTAGTTCATAACAGCTAAGGTATGTGTGTTTTTCATCATATAGATAAAGAGGAATTGAAGAATTTGTAGTTAGCACCTGCATTGGCAAACATGGTCTTTAAAAAAAAAAACTTCCTAAAAATATTAAAAGTTGACAACTAATTAAGTTTTTCTTTTCCAGGGCTGGTGGCACATAGCGATTTAGATGAAAGAGCTATCGAAGCTTTAAAAGAATTCAATGAAGACGGCGCATTGGCAGTTCTTCAGCAGTTTAAAGACAGTGATCTCTCTCATGTTCAGGTAATGTTAATTTGTTGTGAGTGTAAAAAAAAAAAAGTAGTTTTGAGTTTTATTCAGTTAGGTATATTTAAGACTTACTCTTGAAAATAATTGGAAAATTCCTTTGCAGAACAAAAGTGCCTTTTATGTGGAGTCATGAAGACTTATAGGCAGAGAGAAAAACAGGGGACCAAAGTTGCAGATTCTAGCAAAGGACCAGATGAAGCAAAAATTAAGGTATGTCTTTTAAAAGTTTCTTCTTTACTCCTTTCAGTTTTTAAAGTTTTTTGTTTGTTGTTTTGACTATTCTCTAGCTTGGGTAAATATTCCTTGGGTGTGAAATTATTCCTTGTGTGTGTTAATGACCATGAGATAATTTGTTAATGTTTCCTCATTGCTATTTTTTGAAGTGTCCTGCCTTTAACAATTTCTGTTTCTAAACAACTTTGAAGTTTTTCTTGTTACCCATGTATTCTTTGCTAAATCTGTGCTGTTGGTATTCTAAATAAAAGATATAAATACAGTCACCATATTTTTCATATGAAACCTGCGAGTCCAGGTTAACTGACAGTGGAACCAGAAGGGGGAGCGGATCAGCTAACCCCATACTGATGGAGAGTGTACCTGTAGCAGTTGACTGCTTTCCTTAGGGTTCTCAAGCCCCCACATTGAATGAGTTCAGTATTTTAACACTGCCTTCTTCCTCATTCGTTAGTGTGGGTTTTTAAGGGTAATTTGTTCATTTCTAAAAGCAGCTTTTAATGAAAAAATTGATTACTATAGACATTAAATGAAGAAACTGAGGCTGAGAGAAGTTTCCTTTGCCCTCACCTAAGTCACATAGTAGTAAAGTCAACTAGGTTTTGATCTTTGTGTTTTTTACTTGTGTTGATTTTTTGGTTCATAGAAAATATGATCATACTAGTTTTAATGTAGTATTCTTAACATAGTGTGCCCCTGCTCTTGAACCAAGGATTCTAATTTTAAGAAAATAAGTTATTAGGAAGGGATGGGTGTCAGTTGTGTTTTAATGGTATAGGAAGAGGGAAGTATGGAGTTAGTAGTTAATGTATAAAAGTGAGGCTTTGAAATGAGTGAATTGTATCTGAACTATAAATCTAGTTTTTCCAAAGAAATGGAATATATAGTTGTTACTCATTGTAATTAGATCAGTTGTAAGTAAATCTACACTGAAAGTTATTAAAATTTTATAAAAAGTTGGAAATTTAGTTTGAAACATTAAGTTGTCTTTGGAAGGGAGTGGCGTAAAGCTTTAGTGTGACTTAAATTGTGGCAAGAAATCACATTTTTAGAGGGAATAAATGTTTCTTTTTGTTTTTAGGGATTGACATAAAACAGATACTATTTGGGTCATATAAACATTAAAGTGAAAGAAGCACAGGGATTGCATATGGGAAAAGGGAAGGTGAACCATTTAATGGTTCAGTTTATGTGATAGTAAGAGATTTGAGTTCATTTTTGTTACTAACCCAATATTGCATTGTTAAGTAAATGTATTTGGGTATAGTAGAAAAGACCACTTAAAACGTGTACGAGTTTGTGTACTTTTCGGAATGGAGTTCTTATCAATTACAATATCTTTCCATAGCTATTCAATGTTCTTTGGGTGGAAATAAGGGCTTCCCTGTTGGCTAAGAAGGTGAAGTGTGTGCCTGCAATGCCGGAGACCCAGATTTGATCCCTGGTTTGGGAAGATGCCCTGGAGAAGGAAATGGCAACCCACTCCAGTACTCTTGTTTGGAAAATTCCACGGACGGAGGAGCTTTTTAGGCTACGTCCATGGGGTCGCAAAGAGTTGGTAGAAATAAAATCTGTCCAGTCTTTTTCATTTAAGGAATAAAGTGCTCTTCCCCCCATCACTTACCAGCATTCTGATACATTTTATCATGTGCTTGCTATTAGTTTATTTCAAAGTTTATCAGCTAATTATTAGATTCTTTTTATTTAGAAAACTAGTTTTGTGTGTTGTGGGTGAGATGGTGGAAAAGGAATAATCTTACTTTTCCCTTAGGCTGACAATGGAAGACTATTTTCTACTCTTTGCTTATAATAAGAGATGAAAAGAATCTTTTTATGCTCTAAGTTAAATATAAGTTGTATAAATTTTAACAATTCACTTTTAGGGAGATGTGTAGAGATCATATCGTGATGCAGTTTCATAAAGTTTCCAAAAATCATTTTGTCTCTTTTTCTGAGTGATCCATGCTGTCCTGTGAAGCATGGTACTTGAATGTCACATGAATAAGAGGTTAACTTTTCCTGCATCTCCTCTTAAGTTTGTAGATTTTAGTTGGAGGAGTGTAATTTATAAAGGTTGGTGAAACTCCTGGAATGGCAGTAGGTCCCTTGGAGTGTGGGTTACTGGGAAATTTGTTGGGTAAGAAAGCTAGGTTTGGGAGAGATAAGTTATCCACCTCCTCCTCCAGGAGAGAATTTCAGCTTAATTATGCAGTCATTTTTTAGAAGGGTGGAATAGATATACCTTGTCTTGAGAGTTGTTGATGAATCAGTATTTTCTGTTGTTTACTAAGCACTACTCAGTAATTGGAGACCAGAAAATAATTTGACCAGGATCCTGAAACTTTCCTTATAAATTAGGGCATATTATGAATTATAAGCACACATTAAAAGAGTTCTAAAACAGACAACAAAAACCTGTTAGTAGGGAATATTGCCAACATAAATGGAAAGATTTGAACAAAATTGATTTTATCATAACTGTTTGCTACATGGGTGTGGTCTTATGAATGAAATATATTAATGACATTTTGAACTTTTTAAGGCACTCTTGGAAAGAACAGGCTACACACTCGATGTGACCACTGGACAGAGGAAGTATGGGGGACCGCCTCCAGATTCCGTTTATTCAGGTCAGCAGCCTTCTGTTGGCACTGAGGTAAAGAAACTAAAAACTTGTACCCTTTGTAGTAAATGTACATGTGTCTGGTTTCTTATAGAAATTCTCCATGGTTTTCACTGCATATTTAATTTACAGATATTTGTGGGGAAGATTCCAAGAGATCTGTTTGAGGATGAACTTGTTCCATTGTTTGAAAAAGCTGGACCTATATGGGATCTTCGTTTAATGATGGATCCACTAACAGGTCTCAATAGAGGTTATGCGTTTGTCACTTTTTGTACAAAAGAAGCAGCTCAGGAGGCTGTTAAACTGGTGAGTTTTTTAGTCTTCACATTTGCTATTTTTAATTAAAGCCGGGCCTTTTCTTCTTGTGTTAACTGAATGTTTTTGAAGTGCTGATTAGGCACTGTCTTTCACATTTTCTATGTACACGTTATAGCAGTATCTTTTGCTGGTATAGTTGAACTGACTGAGGATCTATAAGGTAGTGTGGTGGAGTTATAGTTACTGGTTCTTTGAAACATTTGGCTTAGTGATTTTTTTTTTAATTTTAGGAATGTTAAAAGGTGTAAGAAAGTAACTGTAATAGACAGAGCTCCTGTTGGGCCATATCTGGCTATCCCTTTTTAGAAATGTTTCATGAAGACATTGTGATGATAACTTTCTAGTTAATGAAATAGGGTATTCTATGGTGAATGGCAGTATTTGATTTAAAAATAGCAGATGTCAGGTGAGGACCTAGTTATTTTCCTAATTTAAAGAATTTTAATATTTCAAGTTATAGCTTATATAACTCCTTCAAATTAGTTTTATTAAATTCTGTGACTCAAGTGGTTTCTACATTTTGTAGTTGAAGATGTCATAAGTTAATTTCAATCCAAGAACTATATCAAAAAGTGCAGTTGGGGAGGAACTTTTGTAAATGGTTCACTGTGGCAGACATTTGTTTTGCACTGTCTGACTTACATGTTATATGGATAATTCTAACTTGAAATTCTTAGACTGATTATTCCTGAATTTTATTTTTTCTTTCTTCACCATCATCTATATCACATTTTAAGGCAAGCCTTAAGGAGAAAAAGGAAACACTTGATTTAGCTTTCTGTATAGCTTGCATCTCTCCATTGGTGTGTGTAATTGAATATTGTAAGGTTAACATTAGAAAAGTATGCTACTTGGGAAGAATAAAGAATTCAGGATTTGGGCTATTCTGTTTAAATCAGGCTGATTTCTCCCTTCTTTCCAAGGATGCTGTTACAGAAGGGAAAGTATATAGCTCTCTAACGTTCCATTCAGTGGTAACTGAACTGTCAAGATTTTAGTTTAAACAGTTGAAGTAAAATTGAGGACTTTTTAGGGTTCTGGAAAGATAAACTGTACAAATCATCCAGCTGAATCTAAAAGAACATTTTGCCAGATAGTAATAAAGTAGCAGCAAGTTTTAATGTAGAAATGTAGAATGATTGAGAAGGCAATGAGCTATCTTATCTTACTACAAAAAGCTCATGTAGAATTTAATGATGTCAGACCCAGTTTATTTACTAGGTATTACATAAAGCTTAGTTGTTTAGTGGTGTGATTACTTAGTGTTACAGGTAATGATATGTGTATTTAGTAATATTTTTAATAGGAATTATTAAACCAATACTTGACTAAATTTTTCCTGCCAAAATACACAATTATGGTAGGTCCTCACTAGAGATTTCTAGGTGATGTTCAGAATCTTTATAGTAAAGAAATATAATTGGAAGAAGATACATAATCCAGTCTTAACATGACAGTTTTGAGTGCCAATAAATACACATGAAATATGTTTCAGTTTGAGCAGTTGCCTTGGCTTAACATAATATAGTCCAAAATTGCATTGCTGTAGGATTAGAGTAGTCTTAATAACATAGTTAAGTTTTTGACTGTAACGAAGAAATTTCCAGATAGCCAAACAGCTATTTTGATTGGTCTAGGAACAGTTCTTGTCCTAAACAGATGTTTTTTCATTTTTTTTCTGGTTTGAATTTGAGTCCTTATCTGGGGGAATAATTACTTTTTGCTGTCTAATCAATAGGAGGCTCTGCACTTTAGTGTCTTTTTAAAGATAGTCTTAGTACTAGGATGAATTGGATGTATTCTTACTGCTTTTTCTGAAGAGATGATTTACCATAGCTAGGATTATGGTGACAGAATTGGGAGACTTGCCTTAGTACAATAATAAAAGAAAATACTAGGCTTTTGAGGAAATGAAGCATTCTAGGGAAAAAACTGAAGTTGATTTGGATGTTTTATGCTACCTTGTTTTGATTTCTGGATATGAGTAACACCCCAGATGTATTTTTAAGGGAGCATATTTTGAAGACTGTTCCTAGTTGTGTCGTATGGCAAGTCTACTTGAATTACAGTTTTATCAAAGAAGTTTTAATATAAGATAGTTGAACTGTTCTAGTTGTACATAATCAAGTGTTGAGAAAATGTCTTTCTTAGATTATAGATCAGACAAGATTGAAGCAGCATCACTTTTTGTTTTCCTATACTTTGAGTATCTTGAGAAATACTTTAGATTGAGATAGTTTATATATTTGGTCTTACTTTTTGATATATATAATTCAACAGTGACTTCCAGTAAAAAATGTAGATTTTAAATTTGCATCTGAATTACTTGTAGAAATGGGTTGATGTTAACAGCTGAAGAGACATGAAGTTAGAAGCAACTGCAGACTTATTAGTCACCGTGTTTTCAGCTAACATTTGCCTTGTATTTGGGGGACTAAGAAAACGTATCTCTAGATGATGACAGTCTAGCTGCGGAAGCAAGATCTAAATTTGTGGGAAGGTGTGTAATAGCTGCCACTTGTTGCTTGTTAAGGCGCAGGAGCTGTGCTCTGTGCCACATTATTACTTTTAAATACCACTGCAACCCATTCTTCAAGGTAAGTGAAATAGCTTTTTTCTACAGTGAATAAATAGACTGGGTGGATTGCCCAAGGCCGTGCAGGTTTAGTTTATTTAGCATGTTCTTACTGTTAACTGGACAGAACAGTTTAAACCAACAATATATGTTATATTGCCAGTGAGCCTGATTCTTTGTGTAGTGGTTTAGGTGGTCTTAAAAAGGTGCTGAGTGTGAGTCTTCTCTGCTGCCAAATTTATTTCTGGCATCTAACCAATTTGTACCATCTTCCTGTACCACCCTAGTCTAAGGTACCATTTGAAGAGTCCTAGCTAGGCTCATTGCTTTCCATTGCCCCTTTACAGTCTTATCATTTAGCCATGTAGGTTAGATTGCAACATTCCCATCCTGAGAATAATGGCTTCTAAACAAGGCTCTATCTGATCAAGTTTCTGCTTAACCTCTCTCCTCCTACTCTTCTTTATTACCGTTCCATCCATACTTTGCCTATTTAGTCCTCCTCAAAAGCTATGACCATTTCCAACTCAAGGTTGCCTTCTGTGCTTCCCACCACTTCTTCCAGTTAGCCCAGCTGCTGCCTTCGTATCAATCAGATTTTCTTAGAGGGCCTTTCTAATAAAGGCTTACTGCCCAGTTGCCCCATGATAGTGTACTGAACATGATTTAAAAAAAGAATGCTTAGATGTACTTAAAATTATTTCTTGACTTTGTAAGATTATTTGCATCACTCTTCCCTGCAGAGAATTTACTCTTTTTCTGCATCCCTGACATTCAGAACAGTGCCATTATAGAATAGATACTGGATAAATAACCTAACTGGCTGACCAGTGCTGTCTTATTGAAAGATTTTCTGGCTTTCATTTGCAATTTTTCTCTGCTACCATCAGCCCTAGGGATTAACATAGATTCATGGGGGAGGGTGACACTTTGTCCTCTGTAGCATTTGGTGTTGTCACAAAGTCCAAGAGGAACGCAGGCAGGTGTGTATGTGTATTTGTATGTGTGCTGCTGGAACTGGAGCCCAAGGCAACTGGCTCTGCAAGTGCCCATTATGGTCCAATACAGTGGAAGTGTCTCACTGAAAAAGTTCTTGCCAAGACTGGAATACTGACCTATATTTACATGTTAAAATTTGTAACTTTAATAGCCACTGATGGTTTATTCATCACAGTGGTTGTATACACCAGTGTACAACCACTTAGATGAATGCAGCTGACAAGAGCTGTCCAGAAGAGTATTTTAAGTAGCAATTAGCAAATGTTTACTGTGAATAACATGAAAACTTTCACTATGAGTGTACAAGTAGTTTGATCCAGTTCTTGACTTTGGGGTTTCTGGAACATGAGAGGCTAACTACAATTAATTAAAGTGGAAGCTGGTGGGTCACAGGGTAAAGGAAGGATGAAGGGGTAGATTGCTTTGAGTTGGGATGTTAGAGAAGGCTTTGTCCTGAAGAGGTTTGAGTAGGGAGGGAAGGGAAGGAAATAGATGAATTGAGTTGAAGCAGTGTTTTGTGGGAAGAAAGATGAAACTTGTTTAAGTGAATGCTAAAAAGGCAGTAGTCATTGACTACTGGACTGAGTTGCATGGTGCCATTGAAGGTTTGGCGCGTTAGTGTGGGTTGCATAATGTAAATATGTTATAGATGGTATTTCTTTTTTCCTTATCAGTGATTTGAATGAGGGTATAGTTGGACTGGTTGAAATGTTTGGTGACTTGAATCTGCATGTGGTGATAAATGCCATGGGGGGATGACAAAATAAGGATCTGAAAAGATTTTGATAGCCTGGGACAGTAGTTTATATCAGAAGGGTGGAATTGAGTGAGGTTGAAAGTCAAGTCCTATACACAGCTTACTCACAAGTAAACTGTAGTGTGTCAGTCGTGTGGTATGATTGTCAAGTAAGCCGAGATAATCTTGGACTGCGTGTTATAGAAGCCGGTGTTTAGAAGTGTTAGAACAGTCTCCAGCTTACTCTAGACTCCTCAGTCTTAGCCTGCATTTGTATTGTGTTATGAATGTCACTATTTTGTGACACTCCTGGAGGCACTTTCCAATTTCAGAGAAGGAGTGATTAGCCAAGTAAAGAGAACTGAGTCGTAAGCATTGTGTGTAGGTATGTGAAGTGCCTCATTTGGAGGAGGAAATAGATTCATTGGAGAATTTTTAGGGAAGTAGGTTTGACTAAATGTAAAGAAGACTTAAGTGGGTAGGCTTGGGAGACAGCAGTTTTGCTGCTATAAGGAGGGTTAGGACTGAGCAGCTACTTCTGGATCAGATTCCAAATCTGAGGTTGCTGAGTTTCTGGGGATTTGTTGACTGATTGGCTATGAGGCAAGGAAAGAGTGACTTGGTGTTTTTGAGCCTGGGTGATGGGAATGTTCCAGGCTGTACAACTCATTTTGGTGTTCTGAAATACTGAAACTATATTGGTTCATCTTTGTTTTATTTGATTACCTCACTGTGCTACTGGATCTGAAAGCTAGATTTCTAAAACTTGTTAATTTCAGTGCAAACTTTACTAGAGTTTGGAAAAGACCACAGTTTTTTGTTTATCTTGATACCATCATATAGTCCTGATTACTTAACCCTTGAGTGTAAGGGTTTATCAGCATTAAATTAAAATCTCCAGTAAGCATCAGAACAGTTGTTTGTATTGCCTTTCTACCATCTAAGTCACTGTTACTCACCTGCTAGGATGTAAAGTTTAATTTTGACTTTAAGATGATAGATTGGCCTTAAAAATGCTAGAGTAAGAAAAGTTAATTCAAATATACACGTAAAAGTGCATGCTTAATCTGTAGATGTGGACACTGCTTTGAAAATGTTAACTTTTGCTTTATTTGGACAGTATGCCCAGAAAGTCTTTTTTCCTTTAATGACTTCACTGGAGAGCCAGTTTACTCTCTATGGGTCAGTTAAAAATGTTTCCGCTTTTTAAATTAAAAAATGTGGATGAAGAGTTACAGTTTTGTTTATAAATCCTGCTAAATATTTATAGCTTCCTATTGGTCAGACTGAATGAATGAATGCTAAGTTCAGTCGTTTCTGGCGCTTTGCGACCCCATGGACTGTAGCCCACCAGGCTCTTCTGTTCATGGAATTCTCCAGGCAGGAATACTGGAGTGGGTTTCCATTTCCTTCTCTGGGGGAATCTTCCACACCATGGATCAAACCTGTGTCTGTTACATCTCCTGCATTGTAAAGCGGGTTCTTTATCTCTGGTGTTACCTGGGAACCCACCAGGTCTGACTGTTGTTCAGACTGCTGCTGCTAAGTCGCATCAGTCGTGCCCGACTCTGTGCGACCCCACAGACGGCAGCCCACCAGGCTCCTCTGTCCCTGGAATTCTCCAGGCAAGAACACTGGAGTGGGTTGCCATTTCTTTCTCCAGTGCGTGAAAGTGAAGTCGCTCAGTCGAGTCTGACTCTTAGCGACCCCATGGACTGTAGCCTACCAGGCTCTTCCGTGCATGGTATTCTCCAGGCAAGAGTACTAGAGTGGGCTGCCATTGCCTTCTCCAGACTACTGTCATTTTAAATACCTTCTACCTACCCTACCTTGATTAACCAGAGGAGAGCTAGTGAGGATAGGTTAGAAGGGGAAGAAACTTTGCTTATATAGAAAATAATGGCAACAGTTATCACCATTTTGAAGCAGCATTATTAAATACATAACCCCTGGTCTTAGAATATTTGGAAAACAAAAATACAAAAAAGGGAAAGTGATACCAAATTCTGTCATCTTCAAAGTAACTCCTCTCTCTCTTTTCCTTTTAAAACTTTGTATTCCATTCCATTTCCTGCCCCCTCCCCCCGCCCTGGATTTTAGTGGGGGTTTTTTTTTTTTTTGGTCAACTTTTGGAATTACAGACTAAATGACCAAATTGAAAGTCATTGATTTGTTGCTAAGGCTGGCTATTGGATGCTTACGTGTAAAAATCTAGGGACTGTACATGTCTTAAATAGTTTATTGTGTTCTTAGATTAATTTACTTATGTGGTGGGATATTGTAGTCTCATTGTCCATAATCCCATGCAATGATGGATTCAACCATAGGTCTACCATCTGCAGATAACTGCATATTTCTACTTTTAAGAGGTGTTTGGTCTAAATACAAATAGTATGAGAAAACAAAGTCCAGGGGGCTGTTTCTTAACCTCAGCACTATTTTAGACTAGATAGCTATTATGCTGGGCTATTTTGTGAATTATAGGATGTTTGGTAACATCTCTGACTTCTACTTACCCACTAAATACTAACAGCAAGTCCCACCTCTAGTTGACCAAAATCTGCCTGTTTATAGTCGGTAAGTCTTGTCCAACTCTTTTTGTGGTCCCATGGACTGTAGCCCACCAGGCTTCTCTGTCCATGGGATTTCCCAGACAAGAAGACTGGGAGTGGTTTGCCATTTTCTTCTCCAGGGTATGGACAACCTGCCTCTCCTGCATTGGCAGGTGGATTCATCACCGCTAAGCCACTAGGTCTAGTTGACCACAATCTGTCTAGACATTGTCAAATATGCCTCCTCCCTCCCTGGACAAAATCTATACCTGTTGAGAACTACTGATCTGTGTTGACATAGAAGGGTGTTTTTATTGGTCCTTATAGAATTTAGGGATTGCAGAGTATTTGATTGAGCTCAAAAATACAGGTATGCAAAAGAGATTTCGATGGTGAAGTTTCAGGGAAAGCATTATATTCAGAGGCGTGGTAGTGTAAGAACTGACATGATAAGCCACGATTACAATAGTGTGGAGAAAGGGAAGAAATGGGAGGAATTTTAGGATGGACTTACTGATGTCCAGCTATTTGAACTTTGTTTTGATGATGGGATATTTTTTTCCTAATAGGCAAAATTGTGATTTTTTTAAAAAAAGAATGTCTCTGGCATAAGTGTAAAGAATAGAGGTAATCTTGGGATCATGATGACCAGTCAGTCAGTTCAGTCGCTCACTCTTTGTGACCCCATGGACTGTCCATCAACTCCCAGAGCCTACTCAAACTCATGTCTGTCGAGTCGGTGATGCCATCCAACCGTCTCATCCTCTGTCGTCCCCTTCTCCTGCCTTCACTCTTTCCCAGCATCAGGGTCTTTTCCAGTGATTCGGCTCTTCTCATTAGGTGGCCACAGTATTGGAGTTTCAGCTTCAACATCAGTCCTTCCAATGAATGTTCAGGACTGATTTCCTTCAGGATTGACTGCTCTGATCTCCTTGCAGTCCAAGGGACTCTCAAGAGTCTTTTTCCAACACAACAGTTCAAAATGATGACCAGAGATTTGGCCAAGTGTGAACTGAGTCAGTGGGAGTAAAAAGTACAAAACTGTTGTGAACTGGAGGGAAAGATGTTTGAACTTCATGTTTAATTTTGAATACTTGGAGATAATGGAGAACAGGACAGTGAGGAATCAATTTTCTGACTTAGCTGTATTTCCTTCACTCATACCTTACTTACCTATTGCACAAGAATCAGAATAACAGGATAGGAGCATTTTGGGTTTTGACTCTGGTTTTGTTGCCTTTTATGATTTAGGGTCACTTGAAGATTGTTTACATTTTACTATAGATTTATAGTTGTTTCTATACATATACCATAATCTACTTGTCTTTTTCCAATGTTATCATAGGCTTGATGAAAATGAAGTGGAGGGGAAATGCAGAGCCAGATTCAGAATAGTGAAGTTCTCCTTTTAGACTTAAGGATTTGAAGCTGAAGAATCATTATTGTAACTTTTTATGAGTGGTTAGGGGAGATGGAAAAATAAGATTGAAGTGCTGATTAACAAAAAGGCAGAAAGCTTGTTGACAATTTGAATCCATTTTCCTTACATGGAAATAGTTAGCAGGATGCATTTAAGTAGAAAACAAAGTATTGTGTAATCAGTAATTTGGAATTTAATCTACTTACAGATTTGATTCTTATCAGATTTGCGAAATTTCAGGACTTGACAATCTTTGGTTTAGTTCATAAATGTGATCAATGTTTTGTTCTTACAGTCTTCCTATGTCTCAGATTATAATTTTTAAAGGATACTTGATAAACTTAAGTGTTGAATTCTTAGTTTTTTAAAAGATCTTGCTTTTTGTGTATGGGATTTGTGTGTCCTTCTGTAATAAGCACCTGTCATAGGATATTTTAAGAATTTTTAAAACGGTGCGCTTTTTCCCCTTTCAGTATAATAATCACGAAATTCGCTCTGGAAAACACATTGGTGTCTGCATCTCGGTTGCCAACAACAGGCTTTTTGTGGGCTCTATTCCTAAGAGTAAAACCAAGGAACAGATTCTTGAAGAATTTAGCAAAGTAACAGGTAAGTTGGATTTATTTGGAAGGAGGTGCAAGTTGTAATACTTAAGGTAATTGCATACTTCTACATGCCAAGCACTGTTTTAAGCACTACATTTATTGACTCATTATATTCTTTCTGTAGCCATATAAGATAGGTATCTGCATATTTCAGACAGGGAATCAGAAGGTTTTGGGAAGTAACTTGCTGAATGTTAGATAGTTAGTAAAGAATATGTCTGGATTTGAACTCAATCTGCGCAATCATTGTTGTGCATCCTGTTTTGGAAGATTGTATTTCTTTGTGTGTGTTTATGCATATTGAGGTGCTGGTTGACATTCTTAGTAAAAATATTTGGTAGGTAATGACTTGAATTTCCAAATTAAAGGAATAATGAGTACTCTTGCTATAAGCAGAGTCTACATTGTCTTTGAATTTAAGTTTCCAAATGACAGGCTTTTATAAGAAAACAATTTTATCCGCCTAGAATATATTTAGCAAATAATCAGCCTGTTACCAGTTTCCAGGATCATTTGATATTCTTATACAATACTAAGATAGTTTATTTCATTTGACATAAACATATGGATATCTGAGGCCAGGAGAGTGCCATTAAAAATTAGGTTTTACTTGGATGGGATGAAACATTTTATATTTCTGGTTTTCCTAAAATAGTTTTGTAAAGATTTCATGCCTCTCTGTTGTCTAATTAATGGAAGCAGAATGTCCTCAGGTCTAAGTAAAAAGGGTACTTTTTTTTAATGGAGATTTTTGCATTAGGAATACTTGGGAAAATGTGGATTAGGTAAATTATCTGGACCAGTATTTTTGAGCTGGACAGAATTTTGAGTATTTAAAAAAAATATATATATATATATATACACACACAATATATTTTAATATATCTGGACCAATATTTTCAGTATATTATCTCTTATAAAGATAAGAGATTAGTTTTCATTTTGATATTTAAGTATAATATTAGCAAAAAAATCTTTTGGTCTGCTTATTTTATCTAATTTCCTGGAATGGTTGCTTCCTTTCAGAGGGTCTTACAGACGTCATTTTATACCATCAACCAGACGACAAGAAAAAAAACAGAGGCTTTTGTTTTCTTGAATATGAAGATCACAAAACAGCTGCCCAGGCAAGACGTAGGTTAATGAGTGGTAAAGTCAAGGTCTGGGGAAATGTTGGAACTGTTGAATGGGCTGATCCTATAGAAGATCCCGATCCTGAGGTTATGGCAAAGGTAATGACAGTTGGGTTAAGATTTTTTGTGTGGTGTTGGTGGGAGCAGCAGAAGGCTTTAGAGAGTGGAGGAAAACTTTGTGTGCTTTTTTAAACTGTGCTTTGAAAGTGAGAGAAGTGTTCTGTGTTAAAGGCCACACACCAGAAATAAATAAGAAGTGCATGGAGGATGAATTTAGAAATTATTCATGGACCCTTAGCCATAGCGGGTAGCATCATAACTCTCATGAAGTAGTTAGCCTACATGCTGAGGAGATGACTGACTTTCATTTTTGTGTGGATTCCAAAAGCAATTGCTGTAAGTTTTTGAGTATGGCGCCATTTGATTACATGGTTTTTATGTTAAAAGTCCTACTCCTAAAAATAGTGAACTGTACTGGCTTCAGCAGAGCTGCTGCAGTTACAAGGTTTAGCTATTATTAGGTATCCTGCTTCAGCAGTCAGTTGAGACATCTATGAGAACAAATATCTCTTGAGTCAACACTTTACCACTTTACCAGTGCAGTTCACAGTTAAGTTACTCCACCCTTTGTCTTTTAAGAATCCTCTTTAATGGCCAGCAAATAGAGTGAGTTCACTTAAATAAGGAAAGGAGTGTGAGGTATCAGTTGTGAATATTAAACAGTAAATATTCTTGAGGACAGGGATACTTAGGATTCATTCCTTTTTTTCTTTGGCTTATTAAGCTTTCATTAGTTAGCCCTCTAGATTAAGAAATTCAGATCCTACTTCACGTATTTTAGGAGGAAGTAATAATAGTTTTTAGCCAGGATCTTTCAGGATTGGAAGAATTTATCTTAATGTTTTGAATATTCTTCTCTATGGAGGGTTTCAGTTAGTTTTGACTTGCTTTGTTAAGTTCAGCTGCTTTATAAGATGGCATAGTATTCACGTTTGGAGAAGGAAATGGCACCCCACTCCAGTATTCTTGCCTGGAAAATCTCATGGATGGAGGAAACTGGTAGGCTACAGTCCATGGGGTCATGAAGAGTTGGACATGACTGAGCGACTTCACTTCCACATTTCACTCTCATGCATTGGAGAAGGAAGTGGCAACCCACTCCAGGGTTCTTGCCTGGAGAATCCCAGGGATGGGGGAGCCTGGTGGGCTGCCATCTATGGGGTTGCACAGGGTTGGACACGACTGAAACGACTTATCAGTAGTAGTATTCACACTATTAGGAAATAACCACCTCCATTTTGATTGTAAAATAATAACTAATGGAAAGTACTAGGACTTGCCTTGTGGCTCATCTGGTAAAGAATCTGCCTGCAATGCAGGAGACCCTGGTTCAATCCCTGGGTTGGGAAGATCTCCTGGAGAAGGAAAAGGCTACCCACTCCAGTATTCTGGCCTGGAGAATTCCATGGGGTCACAAAGAGTCAAACATGACTGAGCGACTCTCACTTCACTTCAGTAAATAATGTGCATAGTGTGTTTTGTTTTTGAGCAGCAAGTACAGTGGTTTCCCACACACACCTGCCACTATACCTGCACAGCCTCCCCCACTATCAGTATCCTTGCTAGAGTGAGTGGTACGTTGTTGTAATCAGTGATCTAAATTAAAAGTTTTATAATTCAGTCTTTCCATTAGGATTCACTTTTGGTGTTCTAATCTTATAGATTTGAGAAATGTATGTTTTGTATCCATCATCATAGTATCATACAGAGTATTTTTATTGCCTTAAGAATTCTCCACGGTTGCCTCTTCATCTCTTCTTCATTCCTGGCAAATATTGCTCTCTTTACTATCTCCATAGCTTTGTCCTTTTCCAGATGTCACATACATAGTTGGAATCATATAGTATGTAACCAATTAAGATACCTTCTTTTACTCCATGTCTTTTTATGGCTTGATGGCCCATTTCTTATTTAGTACTAAGTAATATTCCACTGCTTGAATGAACTGCAGTTTATCCAGTCACCTATTGAAGGACAGCTTTCTTTCTTCCAAGTTTTGGCAATTATGAATTAAGGTTTACTAAGCATCCATATGCAGGTTTTTGTGGGGACATGTTTTCACCTCTTTGAGTAAGTACCAAGGAGTGTGATTAGTGGATCATATAGTACAAAAGTAAGTTTAGTTTTGTAAGAAGCTGCCAAAATTGTATAATTTTGCATTCTAATGCAGTGAATATGTTGTTCAACATTCTCAACAGCATTTGATGGTGTTAGTGTTTTGTATTTTGGCCAGTCATTCGTCATTCTAATAGTTTGTAATGATATCTCACTGTTTTAATTTGCAATTCCCTAATGACATGTGATATGCGATACTGAGCATCTCTTCTTATGCTTAGTCACCATCTGTGCATTTTTGAGATATCTGTTTAGAATTTTGCCCATTAAATTCAGTAACTCCTTAATGTTTGCCCAAATGAGTTGAAAATTTAGTCTAGTTTATATTTCTAATGGATTGTGACTAAAGTTTGCAGGGTTGGGGTAGTGGCATCTTGGAAATTTAATTGTTTGGAAATATATAGAAGTTTTTGTTTCTTAAATTTCAGGTAAAAGTGCTGTTTGTACGCAACCTGGCTAATACTGTAACAGAAGAGATTTTAGAAAAGGCATTTAGTCAGTTTGGGAAACTGGAACGAGTGAAGAAATTAAAAGATTATGCTTTCATTCATTTTGATGAACGAGATGGTGCTGTCAAGGTAAATAACTGGGGGAATAATCATAGGTATCTAATTAACGGCTAATGATTTTTAGTTATCCTAAAATCAGAAGGTTTTAGAAAATTGAAGGAAACTCAGAGGTCGTGTAATCTACTCAAGCTAACCTTTATTGGCCTTGGGAGATTGCCTCACTAAACTAAGTAAAAATACTCATTAAAGAGCTGGATTTTTAAATCAAAGAATCCTATTTTGTCTCATCCTCCTGAGATTAATGATAAATGATTTTTCTTTTTAACTTTAAATGAATCACAGTTGTGAAAGGTCTCTTGTATTCATCAGTACCTATTTTTTTTAAGGCTATGGAAGAAATGAATGGCAAAGACTTGGAGGGAGAAAATATTGAAATTGTTTTTGCTAAGCCACCAGATCAGAAAAGGAAAGAAAGAAAAGCTCAGAGGCAAGCTGCAAAGAATCAAATGTAAGTGAAAGTTGTACAGATTTTAATATTGATTAACCAGTGAATAACAAATGTTCCTCAAACCTGTTTAAAACAAATCCATAGCATGCTTTTTACCTTTTGAAGAAGACTTGAAGATTGACTTGAAAGCTTTGAGTCAAAGATAAATGCCGAGAATCTAAAGAAATATTTATTGAGTTCTTGCCATTGTACAGAAGTGAAAACTCAATCTAGGATATTTTTTATTACATTTTATAAAATGTGCTCCTGAATATGTATGCTAAATATTAACAATCCCAAAGTCTTGACAGAATATTTAGTTAAATGGTAGATTTTTTTTTCTCTTGAGGAAGAAGTACAAATCGCCAATTAAGATTCTGTTTCCTTTGTACCAAAAGAGAGTTCTTTACCAATACATAGTGCCCATTACTGGCATCTGAAGCATTTCATGTTCTAAACGTGGATTTTGAAAAACGAAATGAGTGTATAGTTAATAAAATAACCCAATAGCATAATATTGAGTTAAGAAAACAAATATGTAAATGCACTGTATAAATTGGATCTTTTAAGGATATCTGCTTATTAAGACAGTGAAGGAAACTTTTAGTTAGGTGAGAATGAAGTTTGCAGTGTGAAAAAAATGATAATTGATTTCTAAGGAGGAAGAGGGGTAATCATTGTTTTATGGCAAGAACAGTAGTCACTGAACTTAACTATATCTCAGGTCACTTTTCTGTCAATTGCCCTTGTAGGGGAAACTTCTATTTCATAATCAAGGAAGCATTCAAATTTTAGTTTCTGTAGTTGGCAAGTTCTGAGCCTCAGTTTCTTTAATTTTAAAAGGGGAACAGATTAAACTATGTATGATGTCTTGTGCTATGAATATCCAGGTAATCTCTCTGTACTTGTCCTAGGACTAAAGTAACGTGCTTTTATAGGGCTGGTGGTAGTATAAAAAATAAGATCTAGGTTTTGAAGGAGGAGTTAATGCTCCATCTAAAATCCCTGAATATACTCTATACAGTGAAAATAACTTTATCATGTCTCTTTCACAAGACAATTAAATAGTTATGGTTTTTTAATGCAGCGGCAGAATGTAAGTATAGGAGATTACATTGGGTAAGTGATTAGAGCAGTTACACCTCTGACTTGATAGATGAAGGGTGATGCTAAATTGCAGGTGGAAAATGTTTCAGTATATCTGTTACTATTGAAAAGAACAAGCCAAAAGGGATGACTGCATGTGATGCTTGCACTTTACCTCAAGGCAGTCTTTCACTGATTTTTTATTTTTAAAGAACAAATGTAAAAAATAACTACAGCACACATCTCTACTTAACTCCTCATTACGTCCCTGTGAGTTGAGTACTCTGTCTCCCAGTTTGAAATGAGGAAACTGAGGCACAGAGGTCAACTTCCCAAGATCAGTCGCACAGCTAGTAAGTAGTGGAGTTGGATTAAAACCAAGGCAGTCTGGTCCCCAGGGTTTTCACTTTTTATTCACTATACCAGAGTTTCCTCAATCTGTACAATTATTGACATTTTTTTCTGCTGGTTGGGTTTTTGTTTGAGGGGCTGCCCTGTGCATTATAGAATGTTTAGCAGCATCTTCTACTAGATATCAATAGCATCCTCCTTCCCCACTTCCAAGTAATAACAGCTAAAAATGTCTCTAGACATTACCAAGTGTCCCCTGGGGCAGGGGTAGTACCTTGAGAAACACTGCATGGTGGGCATTGTATTTAGAGACAGAAAAAGATTAAGACAGTCAGCACAGCACAACAGAATGGTCTTAGAACTTAGTGAACAGAGGAGCATTTTTTTAATCTGTCAGTTGGAACAGAGGCTTTATAATTCTGAGTATAAAATAACGAGTTGAATATAAACAGACACAAGTAAATTCTCATAAGGAAGGATTGTCTTTACATATTTCATGGAATTGTCATGGGGTTCAAATAAAATGATTGTTTTCTAAAGTGTAAAGAACTGTGTAAAATGTATAGGAATTGTGTAAAATGTGTTGTTCAGTACTATTCAGTTCAGTCGCTCAGTCGTGTTGAACTCTTTGCGACCCCATGAATCTCAGCACGCCAGGCCTCCCTGTCCATCACTAACTCCCCGGAGTTCACTCACTCATATCCATCGAGTCGGTGATG